>BTHU01000023.1:106831430-107431430 GCA_036184795.1 Tokudaia tokunoshimensis
GTAGCAAGGAATCCTGGAAATGCAGGAGGTGGGGAAGAGAGGGGAGAGAAGTGGAGGGGGGAGGAGAGGAAATGGAAAGGTTTATAAAGTTCTGGGGGCTTATGCAAAAGGACAAAAGAGGAAGGAAGGGGAATTGGGTAGGGATGATAAGTAGAATGGAGGAGAGACTGGAATCTAAAGGGAGGGAAAGCAGGAAGTGGAGTGGGGGGATAGGTGGGGAGAGGAGGGAGGGGGAAGGAGAAGGGATACAGAACAGGGACAAACACCACAAAAACAATCCAGGGGAATGAGCACATACTGGTCTCAACAGTCTCAGGACTCCTGGAACCTGCAAGTCTGAAGAGTGAACGACTTCAAAGGCATCTGGGGGCTCCGGCTCCATTTTATAGCACGATGATATCTTCCCCTTTCTGAGATTCAAGTTCTAGGAAAGCAACCTAGAAGCATCTTCCAATCCTTTGTTTAATATATGTTCTATGGGGGATGTGGTGAGGTGTGGGGGAAGGGGGTGTATCAGCGGGCCCATGCTGAGGCATCCCTTCCCCCTGAGGGACCACACACACACACACAACAGTATAGTATAGAATAGAGTTTATTTAGGGCATGGGGAGGGGGGTTAAGAGGGTAGTAGAGGCAGAGAAAGGCAGAGAGAAGGAGAGAGTAGAGAAGTAGAGACCAGACATGACCATATGGAGAGAGGGGGAAGGGAAGAGCCCAAGAGGGCAAGAGAGAAAACAAGTGGGAAGTAGGAGCAAGAGAGGGAGGAGGGGGCAAGCAGCCCCTTTTATAGTGAGTCAGGCCTACCTGGCTGTTGCCAGGTAACTGGGGTGGAGCTAACACTTATCTCCATCTCAGGAACTACTCATACATCCTTGAGTCTGCAGTGTAGGTGGAACTAAAATGTTGCTTAGGAGCCACATAGCGACAATTTACTCATTTAGTTAGAGACTGACTTTCCTTGTATATCTCTGGCTAACCGGGAACTTGTGAATCTCCTGCCTCAGCTTCCTGAGCTCTGGGATCGCAGCAGGGTGCTATCACCACTGGTTTCTACACATTGTTCATCAAAGCATCTAGGCTCCTGTCTGTCAGTAGCTTCCCTGTTAGTCTTCATGGTCTGCCATTGATTGTCACTTTCCTTTTTAAATATAAAAGGAAATTTTATATTTAAAATATAAATATTTCCTGGGTATTTTCTGTAGATTTATTCTATTTTAGGTGTATGAATGTTTTTCCTGCATGTATGTATGTGCACCAATGTGCGCCTTGTGCCTAGGGAGGTCAGAAGGGAGCATTGGATGCCCTAAAACTGGCGTTAGGGATGGTTATGAGACACCATGCAGGTGCTGAGAATTGAACCCAGGTCCTCTGCAAGAACAAGTGTTTTCAACCACTGAGTCATCTCCACAGCCCACTGTCACTTTCTTAATGACTACCCTATTTAATACTGAGCCCCCAAAACACACACACACACACACACACACACACACACACACACACACACACACACATTCCCCTCATTCCTATTTTTACATAGTACTTACCTCCTTCTACCATAAGTGTTTCATAATGCCCAAAGTGCAGGTATTTATCTCTTTCATGTTTACTAATATTAATGTAAAGACCAAGAACAATGCATGCTAAATAGCTGGTCCTCAGAAAACATTATGAATAGATCAACTTTTCTTCTTTGCCTATATGAGACTAGATCTTGGGATAGGGCTATAAAAGAAACAAGACAATATGTGGCTTAAAATCTGCCTGACCAAATAGTACACGCATATGTGATTACATATTGGCTAGCCTGAACTATAAACACTAGGAGGTGAATACCCTGGCTGCCTTTAACTTTTCCTTATCTTCTGTGATGTCCAGCACTTCTCCTGTGTTCCAGCCCTGATTGCCAATTTAATGGATACCTATTCAAGTTTCTCTTTACTCTTCAGTACCAAGGAAGTTAAATCAGTCTTTCACACAACCTGGGTATTGATGGAAACGTACATGTATGTATACTGTTGAAACCCTGTGGTAAAGCACAAAAGAGATTTAGAAAAATATTTTTGTGGTGTGTTTGTTTGGAGACAGGTTCTATTTATGTAGCCATGGCTGGCTTGGAACTCATTATGTAGACCAGGCTGTTTGTTTGTTTTATCTTAGATGTGAGGGAAAACCTTAAACAAGTCTCAGTCTTCAAAAGTAAGGCTCAGATGCTCAAGCATACTCTGACTCCAATAAATGAGAGTGCAAACTTATAAACATAGGCTGGTTTGGAAGTGGCTATTAGCATTTCAAAGGCTGCCTCACTTCACAAAAAGAATTCACTACAGGGTTCAGAAACACACACACACACACACACACACACACACACACACACACACACACACAAACACACATATCCCGAAATGGAGAAACTGGGCTTATGTGATCCATATTCAACTCATAAAATGAACAAATGACCCCTGAACTGCCCATTAAATTATATGTTGGGGGATAGGCTGGACTTCAGTTGTGGAGCAGTTGCCTACCATATGAAAGAAACTTTGCCTTCAGTCCTCTGAGTACCATTAAAAGAAAATACATTGTCAGTAAACAGAAAATGCAGGCATTGTGATGAGGGAAATATTTTCTAGAAACAAAATTGTTTAGTGGCAATAATTTCTTTAAAAAACAGTGACAAAAACACCAAAATATTATTAACAGATTATTTCCAAGGATGGAGATTAAGAATGCCTTCCATTCTGTCTTTTGAGCTGTCCAGTTGCCCATACCTTCAATAACGAGCATGTAAAGATAAAAACAAATGTTTAGGGTCTGCAGAGATGGTTCAGTATTTAAGAGTGCTTGGCCTGGCCCCAAGTCCTGTTCCCATGTCAGGTGTTCATAACTGCCTGTAAAGGGGGCATGGTGTGCATTAACCACAGCTCTCAGGAGGCAGAGGCAGGACGATCTCTGTGAATTTGAGACCAGCTGATTTATAAAGTGAGTTCCAGAGTAACCAGGACTAGAGGAGAGAGAGAGAGAGAGAGAGAGAGAGAGAGAGAGAGAGAGAGAGAGAGAGCGCCCCTGTCTCAAAACAAGCAAGCAAAGAAATTAGGGACTGTGGTGCATGTTTTACATATCAAAGCAGACCTGACCTCCAGCTTCTCCCAGCATCCCTCAGTCCCTACCTGGTATACCCTGCCCCCCTGCCCCCAACCCTGGGCTGCCCTTTCCCCAGAGGCTCTTCCCTCTATTATCCATACATTTTGGTCTTTCCCTTTCTCCTCTCTCTGCCCTTTCTCTCTTTCTCTTTCCCACCACCTCCAATGGTGACTTCCCTGGGCTTGGTCCTTGGGTCCAGGAGAGCAGCTTCCCAATAAACCTGCATTTACTATAATCTAATGTGGTTTGAATTGGCTCAGGTCACCAGTGAAGAAATAACCTATCACCAAGGACTCCACCTCTAGGGGTTCTGACACAATCTTCTGGTACCCATGGTCACTTGCATTCACATACACATACCTACACACAGACATGTATATACACACATACATAATTTAAAAATAAAGGTTTAAAAGTGAAAGTAAAAGTTTGCTTTCTAAGAAATTGATTTGTACAGAACTGTAAGAAGAAGGAGAAAAAAGTTTCAGCAATTATTTATCAAATCTCTTAAAACTTTTGAGGGCAGAGAGCAGTTATAACAGGGTGGCCTTGAATTCTAGGCACTATAGGTGTCCACAAGTAGATCTGATTTTATTTCTTATCCCACCTTCTAATTCTTCCATTGGGTCTGTAGATACTATCCATCACAGTGACAGTATTTGATAGCTAGATTTTAAGACCTTCCCAATTGCTAAAAGTAGCTTTTGTGTTCTCATGACAGGAAATAAGAATGATAGATCCTCATTAGCTTGATTCTGACATTTCAAAAGACCTGTTGCTATGGGGGCTGGAGAGATGGCTCTGATCAAAAGCACTTACTGCTCTTCCAGAGGCCCCATGTTAGGGTCTCAGCAACCACGTTCTTCACCACAAGCACCTGTAACTCCAACTCCAGGGCAATCTGAGCTCTCCAGCACCATACACATTTACATGTAGACAGTTATACACATACTTAAAATAATAAAAATAGCCGGGCGGTGGTGGCGCACGCCTTTAATCCCAGCACTTGGGAGGCAGAGGCAGGAGGATTTCTGAGTTCAAGGCCAGCCTGGTCTACAGAGTGAGTTCCAGGACAGCCAGGGCTACACAGAGAAACCCTGTCTCGAAAAACCAAAAAAAAAAAAAAAAAAAGAAAATGTGTGGTCGTTGCTTCCCTGGGAAATCAGCCACATGGTTATTTAAAAACATGTTATCATTTTGTAGGCTTGAAATAAATTGGGTTAAAAGAAATAGCTTAGTTTTAAAATAGTTGTGATTTCTTTTTTCAGACACGGTCTCGCTGTATGTCCTAGGCTGGCTTCCCAACTCATGATCCTAAACCTGAAGCCGCAGTGACCACTCCTGGCTTTCAAGTCTCGACTTTTAATTTTTAAATTTCCAAGTCATTTGTAGTTTGTGTCGAATAAGAAAGTTCCGTTTCAAATGTTCAAAAGTGGCGGCCAGGACCGTAAAAGAAAAAGAAGAAGGCGGTGATGACAAACCAAGAAATTAAAGGCGGCGGTTCAGGGAAATCGCTGAGTCAGGAGTCGGACAATCACGTGAATAGTTGAATTAAAAAAAAAAAAAAAAAAAAAAAAAAAACGAAACTTAGGCGGCCCAGGCTCCTGCCGTCTCCACCCCCTCTAGCCGCTGTTACGAGCTGGGGAGCCTAGAGTTAGGAGTGTCCTTTGCTTTGTCCCGTGGGCGGAACCTAGGCTGAGGGTGGAGCACCTTAGGGCACGTGGGATGATGCGTTTAGAAGCCGAGGGGGCCCCCGAAGCTCCAGAGGAGGAATTGGCTTTTTGTGTCCTCCGTGTTGCAAAGCCTTACCCGCTGCCCTAGGAGGCCATGCGTGCTGCCAAAGGTCAAAGCCACTTTGTTCATCAAAAAGGGACCATTGTACTTTTGAGCGAAAGACTCCCCGGGCTCCGCTGCCTTCCAGGCATTCTTCCTGGAGCTATCTCCCCCTGCAGGCCTGAGCTTTAAACGCAGTTTGTTTTTTACCATGGTATGCTGCTTTATTCTTGGCGTTGGCGCCAAGAGCAACACTCAAGCCCTACCAATTAATTATGGCCTTTTCGAGAAAAGGGGCTGTCCCTTAGGGCTAAAGTTAGTGCTCCTGGCTTTACTGACTGGATGTGCTTTTGAAGTCTTCTGCGTACCTACTCAGCCAGCATGCTATATACAGGCATGAGCATGCCAGGAAGCCCAGCTTTGGTTTTGGCTTGGCAAATAACTTGATCCACAGAGACATCACCATCGTATCCTGTGCCTAATTTCCTTCAAAATTTACCAAATTGTACACTCAACATATGTGTAATTTACATGCTTGCTTCAAAAAGCACACTCCCGGCAGGATTCAATAATCAGAATCAGCCTAGGTTCTAAGTAACAAGTAAAAGAATATGTCTCTCTTAAAATCATATCTATTGCCGGGCGGTGGTGGCGCACGCCTTTAATCCCAGCACTTGGGAGGCAGAGGCAGGAGGATTTCTGAGTTCGAGGCCAGCCTGGTCTACAAAGTGAGT
Organism: Tokudaia tokunoshimensis; assembly: GCA_036184795.1. Taxonomy (NCBI): domain Eukaryota; kingdom Metazoa; phylum Chordata; class Mammalia; order Rodentia; family Muridae; genus Tokudaia; species Tokudaia tokunoshimensis. Next base: position 106,837,079 of record BTHU01000023.1, read on the forward strand.
TCCAGGACAGCCAGGACTACACAGAGAAACCCTGTCTCGAAAAACAAAACAAAAAAAAAATCATATCTATTATTCCTTTCATTGGATAACATGTTTACTTTAAAAATCTTGAGTTTCTATAGGTATAGGAACAGTTTTTACTTGAGAGTTTTTCATTAGAATATTCCATTAATATTTTGCTATTATAAAAACTGAAGTGGGGGAGCCGGGAAGTGGTGGCGCACACCTTTGATCCCAGCACTTGGGAGGCAGAGGCAGGTGGATGTCTGAGTTCGAGGCCAGCCTGGTCTACAGAGTGAGTTCCAGGTCAGCCAGGGCTACACAGAGAAACCCTGTCTCAAAAAACCAAAAAAAAAAAAAAAAAACCCTGAAGTGGGAACATCCCTTTGTTAAACAACTACAAAGATATATAACATCTTGATTGTAGCAAGTTATTTTGCAAACACAAAACTAAATTAAGGGAACTCAATAGCCATCCATTGTCCATCTAAGTCTTTGTGACTACCATGTGAACCTTTGCGGATGTATTAGATGGGTACCTTTCTCCAGCCCCAACATGTAGCAGGTCATCAAGGAGAACCAACCAGTGGTCTGCCTAGCTGGTATGTTCATCAATGTCTTTTAAAAGTATCTTAATTTACGTTTTTTTACAGATTTATTTAATATTATATGTGAGTACACTGTAGCTGTCTTCAGACACACCAGAAGAGGGCGTCAGATCTCATTACAGATGGTTGTGAGCCACCGTGTGGTTGCTGGGATTTGAACTCAGGACCTCTGCAAGAGCAGTCAGTGCTCTTAACCGCTGAGCCAGCTCTCCAGCTCCTTGATTTTCGGGTTTTATTTGATTTTTATAAATATAAAAACTTCATTAAACCGCTACTGTGTGCTAAAGTGATATTTGAAGCAACCTGCTTCTGTGTTCCGAGGCTGTGGTGGTTTCATATTTGCCTCCAGAATTATCTCTTATTTCCTTTAAAGTAAGAGCTGTGTTTTTATGTTGGTAGCTGTAATACCAAAGAAAACACAAGCACTTGGGAGGCAAATGTTGGAGGATCCCAAGTTCAAGATCAACTCAGCTTAGAGATGTCATTACTCACCACCATTACCACCCTTCCATCCCTAAAGAAAATAACCAGAATGACAGAACGGAAAGAAAAACTAAAAAGACCAAACCACTGGTCTGGTGATTAGCTCAGCTGGCAGAATCCTTTCCAAACAAAGCCCTGGATTGCTCCACAGGCACTTCGTAAACTGGGCATGGTGGCACATATCAAATCTCAGCACTCAGAAGGTAGAGGCAGGGGGAGAAATAGTCACCCTCAGCTACTGAGGGAGCCAGCACTGAGCTCCCCAAGACCCTGTCTCAAAACAATCAAACAAAAACCTGTAACGGACAAGTACGCAGTAGCACAGCAAAGAAATGAGAATCCCTGGCTAAGTGTCCAGGCTGCGACATAGCTGAACTCAAACTATGGCACCTTCCGTTGTCAACTGAGAGTGCTAAAATTAGCCATTAATTCTCTCTGTGCCTCTTCTTCCTTAGAAAGCTCTTGAGTAAACCAGTGTTAGCTGAGGAGGCAGCGAAGGGCAAACCCTTTGGTCGGCGCCTTCAATCTAGCTGGGTCTCAAATATGGGTTGCTGCCTCATAATACTCTGTATAGAATTACTAAGAGAATAAGGATCACAAGCATGGATTTTAGTGTTGTGGGGGCCACTTAAATCCAACATAAATCCACCACATCTCAAAACATCAGGTCTATGCAGATGGCAAAAACTGATTGGAATCAAGCTGCTACTGATCCATCAGGGACCACAGAACAGACTCTGGAGCTGAAGGCCCTGAAGATAAATTGTACAGAAAGCAAGGGGGAGCAGGTAGGTTGTAGTGATGTCCAATCATTTTGACATAAGGGTTGAGCAAGGGTGTTTTCACCAATCCTGTTAGGAGTAGGTTCCTGGGTCTGGGAACATGAACCTGCCAGGAAGATTGCCCTTGAGTTGTCTATTATAACTTATATAAGACGTTCTATTATAACTGTTTCCTTATAATAGAAGCAGTCTAGCTATTGGGAAGTCCCTAGCACCCCTAGGGCCTGGGATACTGGATGCAGTTTTCCCCTTTGATTAAATGGAGTCTGAAAACAAAATGGTGGTACTTAGGCTAAGTTTCTTTTGTTTCCACATTAGATGCACTCTATTGACTCTAGTGCTAGATAAGGTGTGGGTGTAGGCTACATTTTTTTTCCAACCTACTTTTAATAAGGGTTCAGCCTCTCCTCTAGCCCACCACCCAGCAGAGGTAGTGGAAGAGAAGTTACTAGGATATGGGGAAGTGGACCTGTTCAGCAATAGTTCTTTGGGGGTGAACTCGATCTTCTTGGGCAGCAGTTCAGTCCTGTAGCAAACACCAGATACAATTCAGCAGCTGCAGACGTCAGTCAGTCCCCTAGGCAAGCAGACACCAGGCAGCTGTAGTTCTTTTCTGAAAACCGCCAGGCTTGCCAACTGACCTGAGGAGAGGCCACAGAGGCGGCAGGCTGCTGCAGAAACCTCAGGAGCCATTCTCGGGGGAGCTTCTCTCAATGGCAGAGTTATCACAAGTTGAGCTCAACAAAGTTATGTAAGGCAAATCAATGCAGGTGTGTCTTTAGTAAAGAATAGCGAGGTGGAGCAAACCAAACCAAGGCTCAGTGCTTGTCTCCCACTGTCTGTGGGGTCATATTTACACTCCTTCATCCTGGGTCCTTTCACGTGTCTGCTATAGCCAAACATCCTTTCACCTGTGTCTGCTTCAGGAAAACAGTCTTTCATGTGTTTACTTTAGCAAGACATCCCTTCACCTGTGTGCCCCAGTGAATCATCATTTGACATAATGAATTTTCCAAAGAACTAGAAGATTTCAGTTTATGTGGATATGGGGTGGGGGATTGGGAGGGGCTAATTAGTGAGAGTCAGCAGAGTGAAAGTTTCCCCCATCTTTGAGGACTTTTATGAGTCAAACAAGATAAAAAGGATAGTGTTGATAGATCAGAACAGTACCTGATATATAGTACTATGAAGTAAGTAGTACTTTTATTTTGTCATTATCATTGGTGGCAGAGCTCTTGTACAGAAAGCAAGGGGGAGCAGGTAGGTTGTAGTGATGTCCAATCATTTTGACATAAGGGTTGAGCAAGGGTGTTTTCACCAATCCTGTTAGGAGTAGGTTCCTGGGTCTGGGAACATGAACCTGCCAGCAAGATTGCCCTTGAGTTGTCTATTATAACTTATATAAGTTGTATCATTGTAAGCAGAGTATTAAATGAAGTAAGTAAAGTTCCTAGCAGAGACTCCGAGACACAGACTGAGCTGGGATTAGTTCCTGTCCCCCTTCTGAGTTTTCCTCCCCAATGCAGTCCACTCCATAAAGCTTTCTGTGCTTCTTGCCCCCTGGCTCAAAAAAAATGGAAACATTTTTGTTGTTTTGGGACCTCATGGGTGAAGCACGCCTACCAAGTACAGGCTGTTGTGGGATACCTGACTTCTTCACACTGAGTTACAGGGAAGCAAGTAAGCATGCCTTGAGGTGGTACCCAGTACTCCAAATGCTGAAGGTGGGGCCCCTGTGCTCCTTTGGATGAGAATGGCCCCATATGCTTGTATGCATGAATATTTGGTCCCAAATTAGTGAACTGTTTTGGGAGGATTAGGAGGTGTCTCCTTGTTGGAGGAGGTGTGTCAATGGGAGTAGGCTTTGGGGTTTCAAAAACCCATGCCTAGTACTACCTGAGGACCCAGCTATACCACTCCTGGGCATATATCCAGAGGCCTTACCTGCATGCAATAAGGACACATGCTCCACTATGTTCATAGCGGCCTTATTTATAATAGCCAGAAGCTGGAAAAAACCCAGATGTCCCTCAACTGAGGAATGGATACAGAAAATGTGGTACTCTGCAATTAAAAACAATGAATTCATGAAATTCCTAGGCAAATGGATGGAACTGGAAAATATCATCCTGAGTGAGGTAGCCTAATCACAAAACACATATGGTATGCATTCACTGATAAGTGGATATTAGCCCAGAAGCTTGGACTACCGAAGACACAATTCAAAGATCATATGAAGCTCAAGAAGAAGGAAGACCAAAGTGTGGGTGCTTCAGTCCTTCTTAGAAGGGGGAACAAAATACTCATGGGAGGGAGAGGGTGGGAGTGACTTGGGAGGAAGAGAGGAGGGGGAGGGGAAAAAACTGGAGTAGGATCAGGTACAAGAGAAGACTGGGATGATTTACAGAGGGTCAGGAATTTGAACAGAGGTGTGTAGCAATGGGAGATGGGGAACTGGGGGTAACCACCAGCAAGTAAGTCCCAGGTGCCAGAAAAGCAAGAGGCTCCCAGGACCCAACAGGGATGAGGACACAAGAAAGGGGAGGGAGAACCTGTAGAGACCATATCCAGAGGTTAGGCAAGGCCCCTGTTTGGGGGATGGAGCCACCCACTCATCTTCAAATTTTTAACCCAGAATTTCTCCTGTCTAAAGGAAATACAGAAAGTGTGAAGCAGAGACTGAAGGAAAGACCATCCAGAGACTGCTCCACCTGGGGATCCATCCCATATACAGTCATCAAACTCAGACACTATTGTGGATGCCAACAAGTGCTTGCTGACAGGAGCCTGATATAGCTGTCTCCTGAGAGGGTCTGCCAGAGCCTGACAAATACAGAGGGGGACACTCTCAACCATTGGACTGAGCACAGGGTCCCCAATGGAGGAGCTAGAGAAAGGACCCAAGGAGCTGAAGGGGTTTGCAGCCCCATAGGAGGAACAACAATGTGAACCAACCAGACCCCCAGAGCTCCCAGGGACTAAACCACCAACCAAAGAGTACACATGGAGGGACCCATGGCTCCAGCTGCATATGTAGCAGAGGATGGCCTGGTCAGACATCAATGGGAGGAGAAGCCCTTGGTCCTGTGAAGACTCAATGCCCCAGTGTAGGGAAATGCCAGGCAGGGAGGCAGAGGTGGGTGGGCGGGTGGGGGAGCACCCTCATAGAAGCAGGGGGAGGGGGATGGGATAGGGGGTTTGTGGAGGAGAAACTGGGAAAGGGGATAACATTTGAAATGTAAATAAAATATCCAATAAAACAAAGAAAAAAAACCCATGCCATTCCCAGTGAGTGTTCTCTGTCTCTCTTTCTCTCTCTCTCTCTCTCTCTCTCTCTCTCTCTCTCTCTCTCTCTTTCTCTCTCTCTCTCTCTGTGTGTGTGTGTATACACATACACTTATACATATACATGTATTTTACGTGCGGATCAGATGTAAGCTCTCTGCTATTGCTCTAATAACAATGCCTGCCTGCCTACCTGCCTGCATGCTGCCATTCTCACCACCATCATGGTCATAGACTAAACCTCCTAGAACTGTGAGCCCCAAATCAGATGATTTCTTTTTTGTTGTTGGTTTTGTTTCTGTTTTTTCAAGACAGGGTTTCTCTGTATAGCTCTGGCTGTCCTGGAACTCACTCTGTAGACCAGGCTGGCCTCGAACTCAGAAATCTGCCTGCCTCTGCCTCCCAAGTGCTGGGACTAAAGGTTTGCTCCACCACTGACCAGCCAGATGTTTTCTTTTATAAGTTGCCCTGGCCATTGTGTTTTGTGACATCAATAGAAAAGAAACTAAGACATTCCTAGAGGTCAGGGCGTGGCCTGTCACAAGTTGGACTTTGCAAAAGCTGACACTGACATGGTATTTAAGGTGTGAATTGAATGTGTTTAGAGATTAATCACTGTGAAAGGAAAGAGTGGGGAGCCAGATGAAAAAAAAAAAAAAAAGCTCAACTTCAACATCAGCTCGAGGGCTAGGCCAAATCCACAGGACAGTGTTGGTGAGTGTTGCCATTTGTCTCACAGTGGGAAGAAAAGGCAGGGCTTCACACACTATCTCCCTCAATTCCTGGATGTTTGTTTCGCTTGTTAACCAACACCCCCCACTCCTTCCATATACCCAGCAGAATCTCTGGGTTTGAGCATGGTTACCAAGCATCACCAGTGCTTCTTCTACAAGGTCCACTTGAGAACCCAGCATAGGATGGATTAGCAAAGGACATGGATCACACTCCTCAGGACTAGATGCCACACCCTCACTGTTGCAAACTGGAGGAAGAAATGTTCCTGTCAGCACTCACCCCTGTAAGACTCCGATGACAGAAATAGCAAGCTCAGTAAGAAAGGAGCCCGTGGCACATGCTATAAAGACACGTGTAAGAGGCTTTTCTTGAACATACTAGACTAGTCACAATCACTTGGAGTGCATCATCCATTAAGTACTGAGGAGATACAATAAAGAAAGTACTATTAGAGTAGAACCCCAAGAAACAGAAATAATGTGGCCTCTCTCAGCATCTAGAGATAGAATTCAGGGGCTGCACACAGTGCAAAATTAAAAACAGAGCAACAGGGCAGTGGTGGCGCACGCCTTTACTCCCAGCACTTGGGAGACAGAGGCAGGCAAATTTCTGAGTTCGAGGCCAGCCTGGTCTCACAGAGTGAGTTCCAGGACAGCCAGAGCTATGCGGAGAAACCCTGTCTCAAAAAACCAAAAAAAAAAAAAAGAGCATAATCATCTAAAGCAGTGGTTCTCAATCTTCCTGTAACTTAGACCCTTTAATACATGTCTTAGTTAGGGTTTTACTGCAGTGAACAGACACCATGGCTAAGGCAACTCTTATTGCAATGTTTAACTGGGCTGGCTTATAAGTAGAGGGTCCGTCCATTATCATCAAGGTGGGAACATGGCAGCATCCAGGCAGGCATGGTGCAGGAGGAACTAAGAATTCTATGTCTTCATCTGAAGGCTGCTAACAGAATACTGGCTTCCAGGCAGCTAGGATGAGACGGTCTTAAAGCCCACATCCACAGTGGCACACCTACTCCAACAGGGCCACAGCTCCTAATAGTGCCACTCCCTGAACCAAGCATATACAAACCATCTCAATACAGTTTCTCATGTTGTGGTGACCCCCAACCATAACATTATTTTCGTTGCTACTCCATAGCCATAAATTTGCTACTGTTATGAATCGTACTGTCCGATATGCAGGATATCTGATATGCAACTCCCCCATGAAAGGGTCCTTCAATCCTTAAAGGCATAGAGACCTACAGGTTGAGAACCACTGCTTTAAACTAACCTCCAACCAAAATCTGGGATTTTCTTAAATCATGAATATCGGCACAAACCTCAGCCAACTTAGTAGACACCTGAACCACCATCACTAGTTGAACCCATTTTTGTGTTTTTCACTATTATTTTTATTGTCGCTTTGTTTTAGAGACAGGATCTCACTCTGTAGTCCTGGCTGGCATGTAAGTTGCTGTATAGACCAGGCTGTCCTTGAAATCACATAGATCCACTTGACTCAGCCTCCCTAGTGCTGGGATTAAAGGCCACACTCTGGTTTGTGGATTTATATCACAATTATTATTCTGGATCTCCTAAAACACAGTTTGTGTTGCCCAGTCCTTTAGGACTATTACTCTCATGTTTTGTTTAATCATCATATAGTGTATTAGATATCATTATGACATTTTCCAATAAGGTATGTTCATGTGGTTCTTCACCTCATCTCCTCCACCCCTTGCTACCAATGTTTCTCCTTCTAGGTCCCCCCTGCTCTTTTCTTTTCTCATGTCCCATCTGTCCTTTGTCCACCTGCCTTCCTTCCTCATCCCTAGTATCACCCTCTCTTGGTCTCCTTTCTGAACTTTTCGACTTTACCCACATTTATACCTGTTTACTTATATACCTTTTATTCTGTGCTGGGAATTGAACCTAGAGCCTCATGCATGCTGGCAAGCACTTTACCATTGAGCTACATTATCAACACTTGGTCTATTACTTTCTAAATTCTCCTTCAGATCTTGGTATTTAATATGTTAACAAAGAAACACAGTCACTATCACACAGTTTTTGAGATGGGTTGCTCTGTGTAGCCCTGGCTGACCTAGAACTTGCTACGTAGATGTAGTGGTTTGAATGTGAATGCCCCCCAACCATAGGCTCATATATTCAAGGGCTTGGACTCCAGGTGGGAGGGGGAGGATTAGGAAGCGTGGCCTCATTGGAGGAGGATGTCCACTGAGGGTGGGCTTTGAAGTTCCACAAGGTCAATCCCATTCTTAGTTCGCTGTCTCTGCCTCATGCTTGTACATCAGATGTAAACTGTTAGCTACTGCTCCAGTGCCAGGCCTGCCTGCCATGCTCCCCTGTCCCATGATGCTCATGGGTCCACCCTCTAAAAGTGTAAGCCCCATTAAATGCTTTTGTCTATAAGTTGCCTTGGTCATGACATTTTTTCATGGTGACAGAAAAAAAAAGTAAGACAGTTGCCCAATCTGATACTGAATTTGTAATAATCCTCTGTTCCTGTCTCCTAAGTGCTTCATTTATAGACATGAGCCATCATGCCTGTCCCTTAGATCACATATTTTTAATTAAAATATTTTTGGGGGGAGCAGGTCTTTCTTTAGCCCTACTCTCCTGGAACTCTATTTATGCTGGCCTCTAACTCATAGAGATCCACCTTCTGCCTCTGCCTCCTGAGTGTTTGAAAAGTGTGTGCCATAGTGCCTGGTATTCTTATTAAAAATTTATATAGTTGGGGCTGGAGTAATAGCTCAGTGGTTAAGAGCACTGACTTTTCATCTAACAGACACAGGTTGAATTCCCAGCACCCCCACAAGGTAGCTTATCAACGAGACTCCATTTCCAGGGAATCTGACACCTTCACACAGACACACATGCAGGTAAAACACCAATACATATAAAATAAAAAAATAGCTGGGCACCCTACTATCCCAGCGGGAACCTCCATTCTCCACCTCTCCCCCACCCCTCGCCTTCATCAGGCCTGTAGATCCTGAACCATACAGGTTAGCTTCCCTTCCACCAACCATCTTCCCTGCTGGCTGAGTCCTCTGGGGCAAGCCCAGCAGCCCTGAGCAGCTTGCTATCCTAGGGGGACTTCCAGTCTCCTACCACCTCCATCTGACCTAGGGCTCCTCAAATATTCAGACCTGCAGGGCTGGAACCATATGGCCTAAGGATAGCCATCAGAGGCCTGCCACAGCAGGTTGCCCCCATCCCAATACCTACTACAACAATAACAACCAGTGGTCAACACCATCTAGATGGCCAAATGCCCTCAAAAGAACACGGTCAAACAATCCCAGGGCAGTATGACAACTCCAAAACACAGCTACCCTACCACAGCAAGCCCTGGATATCCTAATGCACCTGAAACACAAGAAAATGACCTTAAACCCAATCTTATAAAGATGATAGAGGCCTTTAAAAAGGAAATGAATGCAGCACTTGGGAGGCAGAGGCAGGTGGATTTCTGAGTTCGAGGCCAACCTGGTCTACAGAGTGAGTTCCAGGACAGCCAGGGCTACACAGAGAAACCCTGTCTCGAAAAACCAAAAAAAAAAAAAAAAAGGAAATGAATGAATTCTTTAAGAAATACAGGAAAATACAATCAAATAGATAGAGGTCTTCAAAGAAGAAACAAATAAATCCTTTAAAGACATACAGGAAAACACAATCAAATAGGTGAAGGAAATGAATAAAACTGTGCAAGACCTGAAAGTGGGAATAGAAGCAATAAAGAAAACACAAACTGAGGAAATCCTGGAGATGAAAAACCTAGGGAAAAGAACAGGAACAACAGATGCAAGCATCACCAACAGAGTATATGAGATGGAATAGAGAATCTCAGGCATAGAAGATACAATAGAAGAAATTGATACATAAGTCAAAGAAAATGTTAAATCTTAAAAATTCCTGACACAAAACATCCAGGAAATCTGAGATACCATGAAAAGACCTAAGAATAATGGGAATAGAAGGTGAAGAGTCTCAGCTTCAAGGCCCAGAAATATTCTCAATAAAATCACAGAAGAAAACTTTCCCATCCTAAAGAAAGAGATTCCTATAAACATACAAGAAGCTTATAGAACACCAATTAGACTGGACCAGAAAAGAAAATCCTCTGGCCAAGTAACCATAATATAAAATCTACAGAACAAAGAAAGAATATTAAAAGCAGCTAGAGGGAAACAGGCAGGTAACATACAAAGACAGAACTATCAGAATTACACCCCACTTCTCAACAGAGGCTCTAAAGATAGAAGGGCCTGGACAGCTATCTTGCAACCTCTAAAAAACCACAGGTGTCAATGTACCCTGCAAAACTCTCAATCACCATAGATGAAGAAAACAAGATATAGAAAACAAGATATTTCAAGACAAATCGAAATTCAAACAATATATAGTCACAAATCCAGTCCTATAGAAAATGCTAGAAGAGCCAGGCGGTGGTGGCGCACGCCTTTAATCCCAGCACTTGGGAGGCAGAGGCAGGTGGATTTCTGAGTTCGAGGCCAGCCTGGTCTACAGAGTGAGTTCCAGGACAGCCAGGGCTACACAGAGAAACCCTGTCTCGAAAAACCAAAAAAAAAAAAAAAAAAAAAAAGAAAACACAGGAAATAAGTAATTCCATACCAGGAAAAGCAAGAGAAGGACAAGTGCACACACACACACACCACCACCAACAACAACATCTAAATAACAGGAAATAAAAATTACTGGTCATTAATACCTCTCAACATCAATGGACTTTACTGCCCAATAAAAAGACACAGGCTAACAGAATAGATGGGAAAACAGAATCCATCATTCTACTGCTCACAAGAAACACACCTCAGCAATAAAAATAGAGATTACCTCAGAGTAAAGAGCTGGAAAAGTTTTCCAAGCAAATGGACCCAAGAAGTAAGCTTCAGTAGCCATTCTAATATCTAATAAAATAGATTTTCAACCAAATAATCAAAAGAGACAGGGAAGGGCATTTCATACTCAAAGAAAAAATCTACCAAGATTATATCTCAATTCTGAACATCTATGCTCCAAATGCAAGGGCACCCACATTTGTTTAAAAAAAATTGCTACAGATTAAATCACACATTGAACCCCATACATTAATAGTGGGAAGCCGGGCGGTGGTGGCGCACGCCTTTAATCCTAGCACTTAGGAGGCAGAGGCAGGCGGATTTCTGAGTTCAAGGCCAGCCTGGTCTACAGAGTGAGTTCCAGGACAGCCAGGGCTACACAGAGAAACCCTGTCTCGAAAAAACCCAAAAAAAAAAAAAAAAAAATAGTGGGAGACTTCTTCAACAACCCACTCTCACCAATTGGCAGGTCATTCAGACAAAAGCTAAACAGAAAAATAATGAAACAGACATTATGAATCAAATGGACCTAACAGACATCTATAGAATCTTTCACCCAAAAATGAAAGAATATACAATTCTTCTCAGCACCTTCTGGATTCTTCTCCAAAATTGACAATATAGTTGTTCACAAAGCAAACCTCAACAGATACAAGAAAATTGAAATAACACCTTATATCTTATCAGACTACCATGGATAAAAACTGAACTTCAACAATAGAAACACCAGAAAGCATACACACTCATGGAAATTGAACAACTCCCAACTCAATAATCTCTGGGTAAGGAAAGAAATAAATAAATTAGAGACATTCTAGAATTCAATGAAAATGAAGGTACAACATATCCAAGCTATGGGACATAATGAAAGCAGTGCTAAGAGGAAAGATCATAGCACTAAGTTCCTTCAAAAAGAAATTAGAAATTTCTCATACCAGTAATTTAAAAGTACACCTGAAAAACTCCAGAAAAAAAAAGCAAGCACACCAAAAGGAGTAGATGGCAGGAAATAAAATCAGGGCTGAAACCAATCAGTTAGAAACAAAGAAAACTATACAAAGAATCAAGATAACCAAGATTTGGTCTTGCCTACAAGATGTGCAGGGATAAAGATGGAGCAGAGACTAATTAGACTAATTAGAGCCAACTAATGACTGCCCCAACTTGAGACCCATCCCATGGGAGAGAGCCAACCCTTGATGCTATTAGTGATACTCTGCCATGCTTGCAGAAAAAAATCCCTAGGATAACTGTCTCCTGAGAGGTTTTACCTAGTAGCAGATGGAGGAAGATGCAGAGAACCACAGCCAAGCATCAAGCAGAGCCTGGGGAGTCTTGTGACATAGTGGGAGATAGAAGTGAGCAAACTGGAGGAGTCAAAGACACCATAAGAAGATCCATGGAGTCAACTAACCTGGGACCATGGGGGCTCACAGAGACTGGGCCACCAACTAGCAAGCATGCAGGAACTGAAACTCCCATGCATTTGTAGCAAATATAGAGCTTGGTCTTTGTGTCGTTCCCCTAACTGTGTGACCCTAGCAGCTTCTGAGCTTACCTTATCAGATTCTAATCCCACCCTGTAGCTCTCTTGTCAAATAAGGAAGGAATGAATATGAAAGGTTTCTTAGCAACATCCTGCAATATAACACAGGAGCCATCCAAAGGATGGATATGACTAACGCTGGGACAACTAATTGCTTTTTCTTGGAGAAGCTTGCAGACAGTCCAGAACATCTTATTTCCTCCTCTTGGGAAACATGTACCCTCCACTTGGTACACCCTCTAAGTACTTTTCTTTTTAACCCTCCTGTTCAAGCTTATAACCAACTCTGCTTTATTGTACAGGCTAGACCCAGAATTCTTTTCAGCATGTAAGCCATGATTCCCCATTTGGCCTGAGTCAAGCTTCCAAAAGCTAAGATGAATGTCTCAGGCTGCCCAGGGTAGTAGTGCAGAGGTATATCCTGTCTGCATTTCCTGTCCCTTGACACAATGAGATTATGAAGGATGCCGCAAGGGAGAGAAAGGCATACGTGACGAGAGGCTGATCAGGCAGCTGGTTTGACAGTTGTCGTAAAGGTTAAAGGAACTCAGGAATGATTTTAAGCAGGACACAGCTAAGATTGAGATCAGTCCTCCAGCAATGCGGAAGCAACAACAGGGGCCAGAACACCTGGATGACATCAGAGGAAGAGACAATTATCAGCCAGGACAGTGAATAGAAAGGTCACTTTTCCACACATAGAGATATAAAATTAGGAAATACATGAACATTAGAAAAACAAGTCCACGCCTTTAATCCCTGCACTTGGGAGGCAGAGGCAGGAGGATTTCTGACTTCGAGGCCAGCCTGGTCTACAAAGTGAGTTCCAGGACAGCCAGGGCTACACAGAGAAACCCTGTCTCGAAAAACCAAAAAAGAAAAAGAAAAACAAGTCCATACTTGGTTATATTTTAACACCTTTAAAGTTAGGTGGGATAAATAATATTAGAGCGGGTAGGCAAGTAGCTCAGTATTAGGACATCCATCTAAAGTGCATAAAGACCTGGGATAGAGCTCAGCCTCTCAAACACTTTAAAATATGACTCAATATCAAGGTTTTACTGCTGAGAAGAGACACCAAGGCCAAGGCAACTCTTATAAGGACAACTAGGGGAGAGTCTCAAAGCCCACCCCGACAAGGAGACACTTTCTCCAACGAGGCCACACCTACTCCAACAATGCCACACCTCCTAATAGTGCCACTCCCTGGACCAAGCATAGCCACTTCCTGGGCCAAGCATATACAAACCACCATAGGGGAAATAAAACTTTTTTAAAAGGATGGTTCTGATATGGTCGATGTTTTCTAAGTTTTAGATTTTAAGATTTCATCACCCTGTCATAAATTACAAGTTCACCTAATGAGCACATTGTATCATTTAACCTAATATAGACACCACAGAAATAGAGAAGAAAATTATGACTAGCACTGAAAATAAGCAGAAGAAAGTGCACTAATCTTTTGGCAGTATAGCCATAGGAGACTAAACAAAAGCTTATTGCTACACTGCTCTTCAAGCATACTGGCGTTTGGATCCCCTAGTGGTCATAGCCACCATCTCCAATTCCAGCTTTGGAAAGCAGACAGCATTCCTAGGTAGTGAGATCATCTTACTGGAAGCTCTGAGTTTCATAGAGAGACCCTGCTTCCATGAAGCAGCTGTGAAAGATGATTATCAGCGTCAATTTCAGGCCTCTACATACATGTGCTTACAAAAGGGCAGGCAGGCACATACGTACATGTGTGCATGCACACACACACACACACACACACACACACACACATACATACACAAGCACACTAAAAGGAAAAATAGTAGAAAAGCATAAATCACATAAAAAGAAAAGTGAAAGATGTATGTAAAGGTCACTTACCAAACATTTTGGAAGAAGCCAAAGCATCCTTATTTGCAGATGAACATGGTTGCTTACATGAGTTCCTAAAGACTCTACCAGAAAACTCATAAAACAGCAAAGTGTTAGAATATAAAATTAACATACAAAAATACATATAAAAACATACAAAAATTAGTAGCCTTCCTATATGGCAATATCAAACTGTTGAGGAAGAAATCAAAGAAATAGTTCCTTTCACCATTGCCTTAAAGCTAACTTGGAATAATCAAGAAAATTAAATACCTTTACAATGAAAACTTTAAACATTCAAAATAGAAATTGAAGAGTCTAAAAATGAAAAATCTTTCCATGCTCATAGATTGGAAGAATATTGTAAGAATGGCTACATGTTTTAGTTTGGGTTTCTATTGCTGCAATGGAAACATGAATTTTGTAGGCAAATGGATGGATCTTGGGAATATCATTCTGAGTGAGGTAACCTAGTCCCAAAAGAACATGCATGGTATGTACTCATAAGTGGATATTAGCCATAAAATACAGGATACCCATGCTACACTCCACAGACCCAAAGAAGCTAAACAAGAAGGAAGGAACAAGCAAGGATGCTTGAATCACACTCAGAAGGCAAAATAAAATGGTTGTAAGAGGCAGATGGATGGAAGCAACTTGGAGGGAGGGGGAGGGAGGGTGTTCAGAATCAGGTGTGAGGAAGGACAGGAGGGTTGCCCAGATGACCATGAAAATTAATGGAAATCTGAAAATGACAGGAGTGGGGAGGTGGGGGGTATCTCCAGGACAAGATCTGGGATAAGGGAGGCACTCAGGACTCAATGGGGGTGACCTTAACTGTGACTCACAGCAGTGGGATATGGAACCTGAAGAGGCCACCTCCTGAAGCTGGGCAGGAACCCCAGTGGATTGAAAGAGACACCAACCCACCCACAAAACTTTCAACCCAAATTTATCCTGTCTACAAGAAATGCAGGCACAGGGAATGGAGCAGAAATTAAAGGAATGGCCAACCAATAACTGGTCCAACTTGAGATTCATCCCATGTGCAAGCACCAATCCCTGACACTATTATGCATGCAGACAGAAGTATGGCTGTCCTCTGAGAGGCTCCACCCATCAGCTAACTTAGATGCTGACACCCACACCAAACAGTGCAGGAAGAACAGGAGGAAGGATTGCATCCTCTTAGGTGATATGATGGGAACTCCACAGGAAGACATGGACTCTTGGGGCTCTCAGTCTGAACCAACCAAAGAAGATACATGTGTGTCCCAAACAACTGGAGAAGAGACTATCCCAAAAGCTGTTGCCTGTCTGTGAGATATGTTCTTCTAGCTGGACTGCCTTGTCTAGCCTCAGTGGGAGAGGAAATGCCTAGCGTCAGAGACTGGGAGTGCAGTGGGGGTGGGATATTCAGAGGGGGGTCTCCACCTGCTCAGAGGAGAAGGAGAAGGGGCATGGGGGAAGGATTGTGGGAGGGGGTGACTAGGAGTGGAGCAGTGAGCAGAATGTAAAGTGAATAAGTAAAAAGTAAAATTATATTTAAAACATCATTAAAAATTTAAATAGTTATATTTGATATAATTAGTTCATTTTAAAATCTGAAT
This sequence comes from Tokudaia tokunoshimensis, assembly GCA_036184795.1. Lineage (NCBI taxonomy): Eukaryota > Metazoa > Chordata > Mammalia > Rodentia > Muridae > Tokudaia > Tokudaia tokunoshimensis. Next base: position 106,852,876 of record BTHU01000023.1, read on the forward strand.
ATTTTATGCATTTAAAACATTATTGTATATCAGCATCTGAGGAGTCCATCAAACCCTCAACCAGGAAGAGACACATTCCGCAAAAGAGAAACCTTTGTGGCACAGCAGTCAGTGTATGCTGTCAGTAGGCACCTACATTAGGTCATTTATACGCTACCTGGACCCTCAGTCAACATGGCTACTTCCTACATTTCTCCCAGGAATTTCCCATGTAAACCAAAATAGAAAAGAGAGGGAAAAAATGCTTTATGACGCTATGCACAGGATCATGTGTTTCTCTCTCTCTCTCTCTCTCTTCATTTTTTCAATTCAACAAATGTTTGTAGAATACGTCTTATGAACCAGGTCTAATGTGATAAATAAAGCAGGGATTGCTCTAATTTCAAGAAACTTTTATTCTACTTTAGGAGGCTGGTGAGGAGTAATTAGAGAAAATCTCAAATGTTATGATTCTTATGACATTAAAAATAGGATAGTGGCTGGAGAGATGGCTTAGCAGTTAGAGTATTTTCTGATCTTTTAGAATACTGAAAGCAGCTTATAAACACATGTAACTCCAAATCCTAGGGATTAGATGCCTCTGGTCTCTGCAGGTAACTACACTCACATGTACACACATGCACACATTCACACAAATGCACACATTCACACAGATAAGTAAAAATAAATCCTAAAGTATTCTGGAAAGCAAGTTTCCTTCCCCAGTAAGAGTGCCTGTGTTGAGCTGATAAAGGGTTAAATTTGAACCGTCCCCTTTAAGACAGAGAAAAGGCAGGAAGAAGCTGCTCTGCAGGGAGCCTGCAGCTGCAGCAGCTTCTGCCGTGACCTTCGAACAGAGTTTTCTGAAAACATAGACATGGGTTCTGAGAATGTAAAAACAAAAGTTTCAAGCAGACACTTGACCAGGCTGAGGCTATGCTGACTATGTCAGGACAAAATAAGACATAACCATTCTCTGAATCACCCCCCTCCTGCTACTGGGTTCCGAGGAAGGCCACTAACTCTGAACAATCTTATTGCAAAAATCCCTCTTGACCTGTAAATTTAAAAACATATGACTTATAGCACGTCACCCACATTGCAAGAAGGGTATAAAAGATGTATGCTTTCTTTGTTCGGGGTTGACTCTCCCTGCAAGGAGGTGCAACCTCACGTAAGGGAAATAAATCTCATGCCTTTACAGCAATCTGTCTCATCAAGCTGTGTTCTGAGGGGTTGTGCGCCTGAGCTGAGACCCTGGGGGGTTTCCTGAGTTACAACAGTATAATAGACATAATAGTTAATGCTTGTTAACAAAGTGAGTTCCAGAACATTGACAAAGACTCTGACTCAAAAAACAAACAAACCCAAAAAACTTATGTATTTGAGCGTTTTGCCAGCGTGTAAGTGCATGATGTGCATACAATGCTGTGGGAGGCCAGAGGGGGCATTAGATTCCCTAGAGCTGGAATCACAGTAGGTTTTAAGTTGCCACATGAGTGCTGGGAATCAAACCTGGGTCTGCTGCTAGAGCAGCTAGTTCACTTAACTGATGAGCTATTTCTATGAGCCCAGGAAAAAAAAAACTAATTTTAAAGCCATAAAACTAGATGCAGGAAAGAGAGTGCCAACTGAGAATAAAAGCAGGATCTAAGTGGACCACTGAAGGATACTAACATTTGGACATGAGGAACGGAAAGGAATGGCAAGGTTGGGACAAAATCTCCCCAGAAGCTAGAAGAAAGAACATTGGAGGAAGTTCGTGTAATTAACTGGGTCAATAGTTAGTCACTGCCGTTGTGATGTTAGTCTAGGAAATTGGAGAAGACTATGTTGAAGGGATAAGAATCCAGAGAGAAGCATGGCCAGGATGACCATGCCTACCACTTTGCCTTGGACAGTTTCAGTTTACACTGGATTCCTTCCCCATATCTCATCCTATTGAGTACTTTATCCCACATTAGTCTTGTCTTTGGACTAAATGTTACTATTAATAGTTACACTGCAGATGGACATATACCTCAGTGGTAAAGCAATTGACTATCGTGCACAATCCCGGGTTCTATCTTAGTTCTGTTCCCCAACCCCAAAAGTTGCATTAAAATCCTTTAGGTCTTCAGGGCGTATAACTGGAGTCACAGCTAGTTGGGAGGCTGCAGGTGGAGTATGACAAATTCCAGCCTTAAGACCACTTAGCAAAGCTCTGGTCAACATAAAAAATATTTTCAGTTTTTCTAGTCAAGGCTTCTCTGTGTAGCTCTGGCCATCCCAGAACTCACTCTGTAGACTAGGCTGGCCTCAAACTCAAAGAAATTCACCTGCCTCTGCTGCCTGAGTGCTGGGATTAAAGGCATGTGCCACCACTGCTGAGCAACTTTTACAAAAATATATTTAAAGTCTGGGATTATAGCTCAGTGCTAGAGCTCATACCTCAAAGGTAAGAGGCCCTGCATTCCAGTCCTGATACACAGTACTCTGTAATCAATACTGCAGCCATAGTAGTGAAAATAGCAACGTCAGCAGAGAGCTACAGTTTACTTACTGCACAGTTCTCACACAATGAAATCTGAGTGACAAGCATTGATAACTTGTCTTTTTAAAAATTATGGGTTTATTTTATGTATATCTGTGTGTGTGAGAGAGAGAGACAGAGACAGAGAGACAGAAATGTATGTGTATCACCTGTGTTCAGGAACCTGAGTATGTCAGAGGAAGGTTTCAGATGCCCTGAAACTCACATTACAAACAGTGTGAGCCAGCATGTGGTGTTAGAAACCAAACTTGGGTCCTTTCCAAGAGCAGCAAGTGCTCTTAACCTCAGAAAATTCATTCCTTTATCTAACGTTTGTAGTTGAAACAATTTCCTCATTAAGAAAGCAGACAAATCAGTGATAAGAGGAAATCTGCTCTGATTTTAACAGCTAGGAACAACTAACCACCTCATGTGTCCAGAAGGGGTGGAAGGAAGCATTTATTATTATCCAGCTGCCTAGTGCTTGGTGTATTGGTGAGTGACCTAGGCCCCACTGGTTCTCAACCTGTGGGTCACGACCCCCACAGGGGTCCCATACCAAATATTTACATTAGGATTTATCATGATAGCAAAATTACAGTTATAAAGTAGCAACAACAAAAAAAAACCCTTATGGTTGGGAGTCACCACAACATTAGGAATTGTTATCAAATGCCCACAGCATTAGGATAGTTGAGAGCCCCTGGCTAGGAGTTCTAAATGTGAGTTTCAGAAGCTGTCAGGTCAGCAGTTGTTAGCGAGGATGTGGAGAAAGAGGAACACTCCTCCACTGCTGGTGGAATTGCAAGCTGGTACAACCACTCTGGAAAGCAGTCTGGTGGTTCCTCAGAAAACTGGGCATGACACTCCCGGAGGATCCGGCTATACCACTCCTGGACATATACCCAGAGGCTTCCCCTGCATGCAATAAGGACACATGCTCCACTATGTTCATAGCAGCCTTATTTATAATAGCCAGAAGCTGGAAAGAACCCAAATGTCCCTCAATGGAGGAATGGATTCAGAAGATGTGGTATATTTACACAATGGAATACTACTCTGCAATTAAAAACAATGAATTCACAAAATTCCTAGGCAAATGATCGAACTTGAAAATATCATCCTTAGTGAGGTAACCCAATCACAAAAGAACACACATGGTATGCAGTCACTGATAAGGGGATATTAACCCAGAATCTCGGAATACCCTAGACACAATTCGCATATCAATAGATTTCCAAGAAGATGGAAGGAGAGACCCCTGGTCCTGGAAAGACTGGATGTAGGGGAACGCCAGGACAGAGTAACGAGAGGGGGTTGAATGGAGAAAAGAGGGAGGGAAGGGGGCTTATGGGACTTTCGGGGAGGGAGGAAACGGGAAAGGGGAAATGATTTGGAATGTAAATAAAAAAAAACTTAGAAAATAAAAAAAAAAGCTGTCAGGTTAGTAAGACCAATGAAAGATTTGAGAATCGGCAGGTCAGCTGTACATGAAATATGTGTGAGAAGCAACAGAATGTACAGGAAGCAGTCTGAACGTTTTTGCAACAGTAAGTGCACACTTAACTATTTTACTAATTATTGCTTTAAAAACAACAACTGTGGGCTAGAGAGATGACTCAGAGGTTAAGAGCACTGTCTGCTCTTCTGGAGGTCCTGAGTTCAATTCCCATCAACTGCATGGTGGCTCACAACCATCTGTAATGAGATCTGGTGCCCTCTTCTAGCCCACAGGCATACATGCAGGCAGAACACTGCATACATAAATAAATATTTTTAAAAATTGCAATAAATCTTACTAGTAATGATCTCAAATAAATGAAAGTACATTCATACTGGACAGGACTTGATAATGTGTATGTAACTTATGAAATGTCTGTTGATGTCTCCCATCCTAGGGGACTACAGTGTTTAAACCGATCACAGAAAACCCTGAACTCAATCTGATGACATAAATCTTTTACATAAATAAATCAAAATTTATGTCACAAATCAGAGGCTACTTCAAGAATGGGCTCAAGAATGCAAGTTCACATACAACCTGAGATGCGCCAGTTCTCTCACATCAAATGGTTGCTCCAAGTTCACCTTGCTCAGTTTTGTTTTGTTTTTTGTTTTGAGATAGTCTATGTAGCTCAGGTTGGTCTTGGGCTCTTATTTAAGAAGTGAAGCAAGAATTGTTAAAGTGTTAATTTCAAAACAATGTAATTGGCTGGTGGTCCTGCACACCTTTAATCCCAGCACCCAAGAGGCAAATACGCGAGTTCAAGGCCAGCCTGATCTACAAAGTGAAACCCTGTCTCAAAAAACCAACACCCACCAAAATGAAAAAAACAAACAAAAACAACATAACAAGGAACAAATACCCAACAGTAATGAAAACCTCACATCAGCATCGTCAGGTTAAACTAAAGTTAAACTGCCCACAGTCGAATTGTTTCATCTACTTCATCTCAGTTCTAACTTTTTATTCCTGACCACAGGGATAAAACTGGAGGCCATTATATTAAAGGAACTAAGCCAGGGACAGAAAGACAAACGTTGCGTAATGCTCCTGATTTGAAGACTCTATAAAGATGGCCCGGTGTGGGAGACATAGTTCAGCTGTTTTTTGTGAGGACATAGGTCCAACTCCCATTGCCTGGTTGGTCCAGGGAGTGGCACTATTAAGAGGTGTGGCCTTGTTGGAGTATTTGTGGCCTTGGAGGCAGTGTGTCACTGTGGGGGAGGCTTTGGTTTTTTTTTTTTGTTTGTTTGTTTGTTTTGTTTTTGTTTTTTTTTTTTTTTGGTTTTTCAAGACAGGGTTTCTCTGTGTAGCCCTGGCTGTCCTGGAACTCACTTTGTAGACCAGGCTGGCCTCGAACTCAGAAATCCTCCTGCCTCTGCCTCCCAAGTGCTGGGATTAAAGGCGTGCGCCACCACCGCCCGGCTGTGGGGGAGGCTTTGAAGACCTCCTAGCTCCCTAGGAGACAGTCTCTCCTTTGCTGCAGTCAGATCAAGATGCAGAACTCTCAGCTCCTTCTCCAGCATCATGTTTGCCTGCATGCTGTCATGCTTCCTGCCATGATGACAATGGACTAAACCTGTGAACTGTAAGCCAGCTCCAATTAAATGTTGTCCTTATAAGAGTTGACTTGGTCAGCTGGGCAGTGGTGGCACACGCCTTTTAATCCCAGTACTTGGGAGGCAGAGGCAGGTGGATTTCTGAGTTTGAGGCCAGCCTGGTCTACAGAGTGAGTTCCAGGACAGCCAGGGCTACACAGAGAAACCCTTTCTCAAAAAACCAAAAAACAAAACAAAACAAAACAAAAAAAAAGAGTTGCCTTGATCACGGTGTCTCTTCACAGCAGAAACACCTATAGACAGCAGCCCACATGCATCTGTAGGTCCAGTTCCAATGTCCTTTTCTGACCTCCTCAGGTACCAGGCTCATACATGGTGTAGTGGCTATTCCTGGTTGTCAACTTGACTATATCTGGAATGAACTATAATCAAGAATTGGAAGGCTCACCTATGATCCTAATCTGGAGGCTCAGAGATACAAGTTTCTGACCTGGATCTTGGCATGGAGATCTTGAGGCATAGTGGCTATTGACGGCGCCCGCACCGCCATGGTACCGAGTATCAGGCGTAGGCCTGGGGGAATTAACAGAAAACACAGACTTGGGTCATTCTGGTGAGAATGCCAAAGCTTTACTGAGGGACCAGCAATATATACTAGAGGCCGGGTGAAAAACAACAGGAAAAAACCATCATAGTCATAGGTCAGGCACCTGGCAAGTCCCTGCCACACCGGGCGGGAAGACAGAAATCAAGCTAAGCCGCAGGATGCTCTGCTCTCAGGAAACCTGTGCAGACAGCTCAGCTGGGGGCGGTGAGCTAAGCTCACCGATGCCCAAAAGCTATGAGTTCCAGAAGATTAAAACCAGAAGATCTCTGAGTTCAAGGTCATCTGGGGGGCACACACCTTTAATCTGGGCCATCCCCTCTGCTGGACCTACATAAGGACATTGGAAGAAGACTCTCTGACTCTTCCTTCCTGGCCTGCTTGCCTCGTGGGACTGAGCAACTGCTAGGTCCTTGGACTTCCATCCACAACTGCTGCTGACCATTGTTGGGGAGTTGGACCACAGACTGTAAATCATCAACAAATTCCCTAACTATATAGAGACTACCCATACATTCTGTGACTCTAGACAACCCTGACTAATATACATGGTACACAGACGTGCATGCAGGCAAAACAGTCATACACACATATATATACACACACACATTTAAATACTTGTAAACTATTAATTTAAAAAATGCTGACCTCAAGGAAATTGAAGGTACCAAATGGTGGTCAGCAAAGGCTCATGAGAGCAAGGTGCACAGCTTGGAATGGGACAGGCAAACAAATGAGTACTAGACAGAAAGGAGCGAGAGGCTCAGGTGTGCAGTTTCTCAACTGGATGACTGTACACACCAATCATGCAGCACACATGTCAGGACAATGTAGACAAAAGCTAGACAAAAGCATTCTGAAAATATTTATCACAAAGAGATGGTAAGTGCTGAAGGAGACAGGTATACTTAGCCTGATTTAAATGCAATAGTATACACTAAAATACAATACAATGACCCATAAATTTATATAATTTTATGGTTTTACATATCATGCATATTAAAAATTAATTTAAAGATAAGTCTAGACTCATCTTCTAAAGAAATTTTTTTTTCTTGTTTTGGTTTATTTCTTTGTTGAGACAGGATCTCACTATCTAGCACTTGCTGACCTGGAACTCGAGGTGTAGTAGACCAAACTGCCCTTCAACTCACTGAGATCATACTGCCTTCCCAGTGCAGGGATTAACGGTGTGCTGCACCATATTTTGGATGCTCCTTTTGCTGAAGGTGAAACATCAACAACATTGAAATGTTAGAGGCTCAGCTGGGCATCATGGCACATGCTTTAAATCTTAGCATTTGCTGAGCAGTGGTGGTGCATGCCTTTAATCCCAGCACTTGGGAGACAGAGGCAGGCAGATTGATGAGTTTGAGGCCAGCCTGGTCTACAGAGTGAGTTCCAGGACGGCCAGGGCTACACAGAGAAACCCTGCCTCGAAAAAGAAGGAAAGAAAGAAAGAAAGAAAGAAAGAAAGAAAGAAAGAAAGAAAGAAAGAAAGAAAGAAAGAAAGAAAGAAATCCTAGCACTCTGGAGGCAGGGCAGATAGATCTCTTTGAGTTTGAGGTTCACCCAGTCTATATACATAGTTCCAGGACAGGCAGGGCTAAATAGAGAGAGCTTGTCTTCAAAGAAGGAGGAGGAGGAGGGAGAGGAGGAGGGGGAAGAGGAGGGGGGGAAGGGAGGAGACAGAAAAGAGGAGGAGGAGGAAAAAGAATAAGAATGGGTAACCAATAGTATAAGAGTGTAATCCCAGCTATACAGGAGGCTGAGAGAGAAAGAGCACACATTCAAGGCCTGCATAGACTATGGAGTGAGTTCAAAGCCACCCTGGGCAACTAGGTGAGAACCTCTATCAAAATAAATAGAAAGCTGAATAATAGCGAAACAACACAGCTCAAAAATATACATCTTGGGGACTAGAAAGATGGCTCAGGGGGCTAGAGAGATGGCTCAGGGGATAAAAGCACTGACTGCTCTTCCAGAGGTTCTGAGTTCAAATCCCAGCAACCACACGGTGGCTCACAACCATCTGTAATGGGATCTGATGCCCTCTGCTGGTACGTCTGAAGACAACTAGAGTGTACTCCTATACATAAAATAAATCGTTTTTAAAAAAAAAGAAAGATGGCTCAGTGGTTAAGAGCACTGGCTGCTCTTCCAGAGTTTCTGAGTTCAAATCCCGTCAACTACATGGTGGCTCACAACCATCTGTAATGGAATCTGATGCCCTCTGCTGGTATGTCTGAAGACAGCTACAGTGTACTCATATACATAAAATAAATCTTTAAAAAAAAAAGAAAGATGGCTTAGCGGTTAAGAGCACTGACTGCTCTTCCAGAGGTTCTGAGTTCAATTCCCAGCAACCACACGGTGGTTCACAACCGTCTGTAATGGGATCTGATGCCCTTTTCTGGTGTGCATGACGATATCATACTTATATACATAAAATATATGTATATATGTATGCATATACATAAAATCTTTTTTTAAAAGACACATTAATCAATGGAGTGGAATTGAACACTCTGACAGACATAAGTCCACATGCTTGTACACTCCTGATTTTTTTTTTTTTTTTTTTTTTTTTTTTTTTTTTTTGGTGCTTTTGAGCCAGGGCCTGTCTTTATAACCCTAGCTGTCCTGGAACTCATTCTGTAGACCAGACTGATCTCGAACTCACAGAGATCCACTCCACCCACCTCTGCCTCCCAAGCTATAATTAAAGGAGTGTGCCACTATATCCAGCTTGGACACCTTATTATTTTTAATATTTTTAAAAAAGATTTATTTATTATTATAAATAAGTACACTGTAGCTGTCTTCAGACACACCAGAAGAGGGCGTCAGATCCCATTACAGATGGTTGTGAGCCACCATGTGGTTGCTGGGAATTGAACTCAGGACCTTTGGAAGAGCAGTCAGTGCTCTTAACCGCTGAGCCACCTCTCCAGCCTTGGACACCTGATTTTTGATTAAGCCAAAACACACATTGGAGAAAAGGCAGTATCTTCAATAAATGGTGCTGGTCAAACTGGATGGCTGTATGGAGAAGAATGAAAATATTTATCACCCTGCACAAAACTCAATCCCAAATGGATCAAAGACCTCACCATAAGACCAGATACCCTGAGTCTGAAAGAAGAGGATGTGGGAAATAGGCTTGAATGCAGTGGCACAGGAGAAGACTTCCTGAACAGGATAGCACAGGCAGTAAGACTCACAGTTAAGAAATGGAATCTCAGGAAATGGAAAAGCTTCTATATGGCAAAGGACAACATCATTTGAGCAAAGCAGCAGCCTACAGAATTAAAAAAGATTGTTACCAATTACACATCTGATAGAGGATCAACCCACATCAGAAAAACTTCCTCTTTTAATACATAGGAATTAACATAGAGACTCACAACTGTACAATGTGCAGAGACTGAGAGACTTTGGAGCACTCAGTCCTAAATGGGATGTTGGCATCAAACCCCTCCACCTCAGGGTTTAGGGAACCATACGGAAGAGGAGACAGAAAGATTGTAAGAGACTGAGTTGGAGGAAGATTTCAAAGAACCAGTGTGTTCCAGACACAAAATGACTGATGCACACACGAACTCATAGACTGTGGTAGCACACACAAGATCAGCAAAGCTTCAAGGGAAATGAGTGGTCCTAGCACTGGGAGAAAGAAGTTGGCATAGAGTCCTACACCTAATAAAGAAGCTATCTGCAATTGATCCCCACTGGCAAAGGGAAAAGGAGTTTTCTCCAGTGGGATCTCACTGGGTCTATCAGCCACACTTCAGGGCAGGAACCCTCTTTTTGTGGATTGTTAGTTTCAGTTTGCCTTGTTTTTCTTTTATTGGCCCTTTACTTGTTTGTTCTGATTTTCATGTTTGTATCTTCTTCTTCTTCTTCTTCTTCTTCTTCTTCTTCTTCTTCTTCTTCTTCTTCTTCTTCTTCTTCTTCTTCTTCTTCTTCTTCCTCCTCCTCCTCCTCCTTTCTCCTCCTCCTTCCTCTTCCTCCTTCTTCTTTTTTAAAGAGACTAACATAAAGTTACATGAGTAGGGAGGTGGAGGGAATCTGGCTGGGAAGAATTATAGAAGGGAAAAACATGATCAAAACACATAGTATGAAAAAAATCAACTTAAAAAAGATCAAAAGACAAAATTTTAGCTACTAAATTTTTTTAAAAAAAATAATTGCAGAGCTCAGTACCTAGGTAGCCAGAGTGAAGCCCCTGGGGATACCTGGGGGAGGGAGGGAGGGAGAGAGAGAGAGAGAGAGAGAGAGAGAGAGAGAGAGAGAGAGAGAGAGAGAGAGAGAGAATGAATTTCATCTACTGTTTGGGAGATTATAAAACAGCACAGTCATAATGAAAATCAGTACAGGAGTACAGGAGTTCCTCAGAAAACTGAAAATAGACCTACCATGGGATTGAGCTATGTCACTCCTGTGTGTGTGTGTGTGTGTGTGTGTGTGTGTGTGTGAGAGAGAGAGAGAGAGAGAGAGAGAGAGAGAGAGAGAATCTGAGTCAGCATGGCTGACTAGTCCCAATAACTACTATATGGAAGCAGCCTTTAGAGTTTCTAGCTCTGTGATAAAGTACCATAGCCAAAGCAACTTCGGGAGGAAAGGGTTGATTTCATCTTCCAGCTTGTAGTCCCTTATGCAGGGAACTCAGAACAGGAACTTAAGGCAGAGACCTGGGGCTAGAACTGAAGTAGAGGCCACAGAGATGTGCTGCTTACTGATCTGCTTCCCTTGGTTTGCTCAGCCTGCTTTCTTTTACCATCCAGGACCACCAGCCCAGGGGTGACACTACCCAAAGTGAGTTTAGTTCTCCCACATCAATCACCAATCAATGGGGATGGGGGCTTTGTTTTTCAACTAAGTGATTAAGTCTTCTTCCCAAATGACCCTAGCTTGTGTGAAGTTGCCATAAAAATTAGGCAGCATATTTTCCTCAGCAGTTAAAATTCGTGTAGAATATATACACAATGGAGTTTTATTTAGCCACAAGGAAAACCTGAAACTATGGCATCTGTATATGAACTTGTTCTAAAGACTTCATAATAAGTATGTATGTATGTACATATACACTTAGTGGTGTTAGGGATAGAACCTAACTTCTTTTCTTAGAGAGAGAGAGAGAGAGAGAGAGAGAGAGAGAAAGAGAATATCAAATATGCCCTCGGCTGGAGTTCCCAGTGGGTTTCTTTTTTTTTTAATGTATTTATTTTATTTATGTGAGAACACTGTCACTATCTTCAGCCACACCTGAAGAGAACATGGGATTCCATTACAGATGGTTGTGAGCTGCCATATTGTTGCTGGGCATTGAACTCAGGATCTCTGGAAGAACAGTCAGTGCTCTTAACCACTGGGCCATCTCTCCAGCCCAGAACCTAACTTCTTATATGCTAGCCAACCACTCTGCCAGTCCAAGAACATGATAGTTCTTTCTCTGCAAAAAAAAAAAAATGTGTTACTGGTATGATTTTGAAAAAAGGATCAAGTAATTCAACCTTCAAAAAGAAACATAGAATTTTGTAAAGTGAATTTTATTGGAGGGGATGTTGCTAGAGTTTTTTGGGAACCAGTATTTTACATAGTTCAATATTTAAAAGCACAATTGGTAGCAGTTTCCATTTTACATAACTTGACAACTTGTAGGGTACCTCAACACTTGTGCACATTCTGAAATCAAAATTCTGTGGGGTCCTGGAGGTGTATTTTGGTGATTCTGGCCTACCTTGCATGAAGCCCATGGTCCAATCCTCAGCACCAACAGAAAAAAATATTAGAGCCACACTTGATGGCATACCCCTTTAATCCCAACTCTGAAGAGACAGAGGCAGGTGGATTTCTGTAAGTTTGAGGCCAGCCTGGTCTACACTGCAAGTTCCAGGACAGTTAGGGCTACACAGAGAAACCCAGTCTTAAAAAAAAGGACAAAAATTAGAAATACTATGATTTCTTATTGTCTTAGTCAGGGTTTCTATTCCTGCACAAACATCATGACCAAGAAGCAAGTTAGGGGAAGGAAGTGAACCGGGCCGGAGCTGGCGGGCGCGCGGCCCCGGGGGCCGCCATGAACCACAAGCCCCTGTTGCAGGAGCTCCCGCCCGCCTACAACCTGGAGGCAGGCCAGGGCGACTACTAGTGCGGCCAGCACGACTACGGGGCCTTCCCCACCGCGCCCCCGCCGCCGCCCTACCCTTACCTCGTCACAGGGATCCCCACCAGCCACCCCCGGGTCTATAACATCCACAGTCACCAGGTATCCTGCCAACTCCATCGTCGTGGTCGGAGGCTGCCCCGTCTGCAGGGTTGGTGTCCGGAATACTGTTTCACCTGCCTGGGCATCTTCTTGGCCATCGTCCTGTTTCCTTTTGGGTTCCTCTGCTGCTTCGCACTGAGGAAGCGAAGATGTCCCAACTGTGGAGCAGTCTTTACTTAAAGGGAACAACGCATCCAGTTTTCCTACATTCAGCTCTTTTTCTAATGTAAATGTTGTGTACAGTAGCTTTATTTGATTAAGCTTCAGGACTGTTTTGTAAAGTGCGGTGGGATAGCCTGGCATAGGGCGGATGCAGAGGTGGACGGCAGCGGCCGGCCTGCTCCCAGGGCCAAGGATAAAGTGCGGTGAGATAGCCTGGCATAGGGCGGATGCAGAGGTGGACGGCAGCGAGCGGCCTGCTCCCAGGGCCAAGGATAACGCGCTGCCTCTATTTTTTGCAATCTTCAATTTGAGAATGGTGAGAAATAGTTTTAAATAAATGAGATTCGTACCACTGGGGAAAAAAAAAGAAGCAAGTTGGGGAGGAAAGGGTTTATTGAGCTTACACTTCCACACTGCTGTTCATCACCAAAGGAAGTCAGGACCGGAACTCAAGCAGGTCAGAAAGCAGGAGCTGATGCAGAGGCCATGGAGGGATGTTTCTTACTGGCTTGCTTCCCCTGGCTTGCTCAGCCTGCTCTCTTATAGAACCCAAGACTACCAGCCCACAAGGGGCCCTCCCCCCTTGATCACCAATTGAGAAAATGCCTCACGGCTGGATTTCATGGAGGCATTTCCCCAGACGAAACTCCTTTCTCTGTGATAACTCCAGCTTGTGTCAAGTTGACACACAAAACCAGCCAGTACACTTATGATCCAGCAATATATATATGTATATCAGTATGGTGAAGAGGCATCTGAACTCTCATATTCATTAAAGCATATTCAAAATTGACAAGACTCCATCAACTGATGAACAGATAAAGAAAATGTGGTACATTTGCATAATGGAATATAATTCAGCAATAAAATAACAAAATCCTATCATTTGCAGCAACATGGATGGCATTAGAGAACATTATGGTAAATTAAATAAGTCAAGCACAGAAAGACAAATATTGCATGCCTCCATTAATATAGAGGCCAAGAGTGGATCTTATGGAGTAGAAGAGATGTGGTTTTGCAAGCCTGGGCCAGGGTGGAAGTTTGAAGAGAAGATACTGCAATTCGATCATTAAAGTATGCTGTACACCTGTTTTGAAATTTTATGTTGCCCTCCATAAATAGGTACACTAATTGTTGTTTAAAATATCAGAATGTATATTATAAAATAATATGGTTTACAGATATAAGGCAATGGGGAAGCTCTTTCATTGTCTGTGTGACTGTATGCATGCAGGACCATGTATCAACTAAGCAAGTGCTCTACCACTGAGGTCTCTCCTCATCCACTCAGCTCATTGACACTGAGTCTCACTACGCAGCTCAGGTTGACCTCAAACCTGGCAATCCTCCTGCCTCAGCTTCCTGTAGGATGGAATTATTGATATGTACCACCACACCAGACTCAATTTCAACTTGGGGGGTGGTGGTGCTGTTTTGAGGGAGGGTCTCACTCAGCCCAGATTGGCCCTGACTTCATGGCAATCTTCCTATCTCAGTGTCTCAAGTGCTTGGGTTATAGGCATGAGACACCATGTCTGACTCAACTCCAAAATGTTTTATCTTGTGTATATGTCCATGGCAAATGCACACAAATCAGAGGACAACTTTGGGTGTCAACTCTCACCTTCCACCATTTTTTTTTATTTATCTGAGCCTGATGGTGCACATGCCTTTAATCCCAGCACTTGGGAGGCAGAGGCAGGAGGATTTCTGAGTTTGAGGCCAGTCTGGTCTACATAGTGAGTTCCAGGCCAGCTAGGGCTACATAGAGAGACTCTGTCTCCAAAAATAAAAACAAACAAACAAAAACCCACCTATTTTTTTGTGAAACTTATTCTTCCATGTATATGTATAGGTATACATGTGTTCATGGGGGATGCACACACATACATGTAGAGGCTAGAGATCAACTGAGGGTATTGTTTGACAGGAGTCATCTACATTCTTTTTTGAGACAGGGGCTCTCGTTGAGATGTGGGGCTCCGTAATTAAGCCAGGTGGGGCTTAGCATTGAGCCGCAGGAATCTTTCTACCTCTCCCTTCCCAACACTGGAATTGTGGATACACACTTAATTGGCCAGCTTCATTATTGTTGTTATTATTACTTTTATTTTTTACAGTCCAGTTGCTATTCCTTCCCCATCCCCATCCACCCTCCCACAGTTGTTCCTCATCCCACATCTCCCCAGTCTCCAGGAGGAGATCCCCATCCCTCACCCTCATCCCTATCAGTCCTCCCCACTCCCTGGGGCCTCAAGTCTCTGGAGAGTTAGGTGTATCATCTCTGACTGAGGCCAGACCAGGCAGTCCTCTGCTGTATATGTGTTGGGGGGGGGGACTCATATAAGCTGGTGTATGTTGCCTAGTTGGTGGCTCTGTGTCTGAGACATCTTGGGGGTCCAGGTTAGTTGAGACTGTTGGTCTTCCTACGGGGTGTCCCTCCTCCTCAGCTTCTTCCAGTCTTTCCCTAATTCAACCACAGGGGTCAGCAGCTTCTGTCCATTGGTTGGGTTTAAGTATCTGCATCTGTCTCAGTCAGCTGTTTGTTGGGTCTTTCAGAGGGCAGTCATGCTCGGCTCCTGTCTGTAAACACACCAGAGCATCAGTAATAGTGTCAGACCCTGGAGTCTCCCTTTGAGATGGATCCCAATTTGGGCCTGGACCTCCTTTCTCTCAGTCTCTTCTCCACTTTTGTCCCTGCAGTTCTTTCAGACAGGAACAATTCTGGGTTAGGGTTTTTGACTGTGGGATGGCAACCTCATCCCTCCACTTGATGTCCTGCCTTTCTACTGGAGGTGGACTCTAAAACTTCCCTCTCCCCACTATTGGGCATTTCATTTAAGGTCTCTCCCTTTGAGTCCTGAAAGTCTCTTACCTCCCAGGTCTCTGGTACATTCTAGAGGGTCCCCCCACCTCATACCTCCTGAAGTTGCCTGTTTCCATTCATTCTGAGGCCCTTGGGGCTTCAGTCCTCTTCCCCTCTCTCAATACCTATTCATGTTCCCCTTTTCCTCTCCCCCCTCTCTCACCCAGTTCCTTCCCTCCCTCTACCCCACCCCCCGTGATTGCTTTATTCTCCCTCCCAAGTGGGATTGAGGGCAGCCTCACTTAGGCCCCTCAACTTGTTAACCTTCTTGAGTTCTGTGGATTGTATCCTAGGTTTTCTTTTTTTTTTGGTCTAATATCCACTTATTAGTGAGTACATGCCCTGCATATCCTTTTGGGTCTGAGTTGCCTCATTCACAATGATATTTTCTAGTTCCATCCATTTGCCTGCAAAACTCAGGATGTCCTTCATTCTTAATAGCTGAGTAGTATTCCACTGTGTAAATGAACCACATTTTCTGTATCCATTCTTCTGTTGTGGGACATCTGGGTTGTTTCCAGCTTCTGGCTATTATAAATAAGGCAGCTATGAACATAGTGGAGCAAGTGTCCTCATTACATGTAGGAGCATCTTCTGGCTATATGCCCAGGAGTGGTATAGCTGGGTCCTCAGGTAATACTATGTCCAATTTTCTGAGGAACCTCCAGACTGATTTCCAGAGTGGTTGTACCAGTTTGCAATCCTGCCAGCAATGGAGGAGTGTTCCTCTTTATCCACATCCTCACTGACATGTGCTATTGGCCAGCTTTCTTTTTTTTTTTTTTTTTGTTTGTTTTTTTTTTCGGTTTTTTTTTTTTCGAGGCAGGGTTTCTCTGTATAGCCCTGGCTGTCCTGGAACTCACTCTGTAGACCAGGCTGGCCTCGAACTCAGAAATCCGCCTGCCTCTGCCTCCCAAGTGCTGGGATTAAAGGCGTGCGCCACCACTGCCCGGCTGGCCAGCTTTCTTAAAGTCAAGATCACACTCAGAGCCCCATGCTTGTGCATTGGGCACATTACTGAGTAAGGTCAAAAGTACCAATGATACATTATAAAACATAGGCCTAAGGCACTGACCCACAAAATGCATATATACCAGCAATATTTGCTCTTCCTCTGGGAACTTTAAATAGGCAGGTAATCATTACACATAACGTCTGAAAAACTGAAGCAGAATTATGAGTTCAAGGACCAGCCTAGCTAACATAGGAGCATTTCCTCCCCCCGTTGTTTCCTCCCCCCTCCGTGTGTGTGTGTGTGCACATGCACTCGTGTGCATATGTATCTTTTTTAAAATATACATAGATGTTATTAATATATGCTTTTCTTTCATATACATAGATGTTATTTTTAAACAAAGGGTTTCATTTTTGAAAAGTAGGTTTTATATGATAATACAGTACAATCCAACCTGGGGCCAAAAATAAATATTTCAACAACTAAGAGATAAATGAAGGGGTAGAAGTGTTTGTTGCCAAGCATGATGACCTGGCTTTCACCAGTCCCCAGGTCCCACAAGATAGAAGGGGAACTCATGTCTGTCTTCACATGTGCACCGTGGCATCCCCCCACTCCTGAACACACACACACACATTTCACAGTCACATAGAGATCTTTAGAGCCTGTCACTCAGCAGTGTCTGAGTTTGAACAAAACTTTCCCACAGTCACCATACACCATAACTATTGGCTTTGGCCTCTCTCCAGTACTTTTGAGCTTTGTGACTTTAGGTGAGCTTTGCAGTTGCTCTCAGACTCAGCTTGAGGGTAACAGAAGAAATTCTCTCAATGGGTTGTTTTCAATATGCAATGAGAGGATGTAAAAAGGCTCACCAAATTTACCTGTGCCACAGGCCAGCATTCAACTGAATACTGCAGTATTGAACAGAACTCTGCCGTGTTGAATGGAATACTGCAATGTTGCAGAATACTAGAAGGTGGGTCTACCATGGACTGGTGTTAACAGTCTAGAGTCTGGGCTGGAGAGATGGCTCAGCGGTTAAGAGCACTGACTGCTCTTCTGAAGGTCCTGAGTTCAAATCCCAGCAACCACATGGTGGCTCACAACCATCCATAACGAGATCTGAAGACAGCTACAGAGTACTTAGATATAATAATAAATAAATCTTTGGGACAGAGCAAGTGGGGCTGGAGCAAGCAAGAGGTCCTGAATTTAATCCCCAGCAACCGCATGATGGCTCACAACCGTCTGTACAGCTACGGTGTACTCATATACATAAAATAAATAAATCTAAAAAAGAGGCTAGAGTCACTCTTTGAAAATTCAGAATACACATCAGCATTGCAAGATCTCAGACAAGTCCTATGAGCAATGCTTTTGCTTAACTCTCATTCTCCAAAACATTATCCAGTAATGCAGCCTCTCCTTCTCTTCTGTATGTGGGTGGTGTTTCAAAATTAATAGAACACACTACAGACTGATTTTGTGAAACAATGTAACCCTTGCACTTAGGAAATGGCAGGATAAAGCTACGCAGTAATCGTGGAGATGAAGGCCTACATCCCAGAACTCCAAATCTTGTGATATTTCTTTTGGGAAGGTCTCTGTGTATATGATGACTCCTGTGCATAAATGCATTGAGGTGAGGGGTATATAAGGAGCGCTGGCTGTGTTGGTACTTTGGAAAGTTTTGGGAACAACATCGTTTTAAACTAGAAATGTATTTGTGAACCTCTCTGGGCTCCAAGACTCAAGAGTTTCCACTTAAAAGCTTTAGGCCAGACACCAGAGATCTGGCTTAGCCTTTAGCTAGGAATCTGACACTCTTTTGGCCTCCAGGCACATGCATGCATGAATGTAGGCAAAACATCTACACACATAAAAATAAATAAATTGAAGAGGAGGAAGGGCAGGAGGAGGAGAAAAGAGAGAAGGGAGAAAGAGATAAGTAGGGAGGGAGGAAAGGAAGGAAGGAGGAAAAGAAAAAAGGAAGGAAGGGAGGGATGGAGGGAGGAAGGAAGGGAGGGAAGGCGGGAGGAAGGGAGGAAGGAAAGAAGGAAGGAAAGGCCGCTTTAAGCAGACCACAGAAATGGAAGCATGCTGTTTTGTAGTTACTTGAAATGACCGCGAAAGGGCGCGCTTTCCTAAATGGTAGCAATTTAGCAGGGTTCAAGGAGATTGGAGAAGAGGGAAGAATGTCTCTGTAAAGACATGACAGTGTTTAAAGTATTAAAGCCGAGGGTAACAAATTATAAAAACAAAGCTAGGCCAAATACGATTATAATAATATATAAAACGTCTGTTTCTTAGTCAACAAAGATTAAAAAGAAAAAAGAAAGTCTTAATTGTGTTAGAGAAAATATGATTATGTAGAAATTTGTGAGACGAAGTCTCTAAAAGTCAAAGTATCAGCTTCATATAACAAGAAATAATGTAGAAATAATTGTTTATTGCTGGGTGGTGGTGGTGGCATACATCTAATTCCAGCATTCAAGAGACAGAGGGAGACAGATTTCTGTGAGTTCAAGGCCAGCCTGGTCTAAGGAGTGAGTTCCAGGACAGTCAGGGAAACACCAATAAACCCTGTCTCAAAGAGAGAAAGAGAGAGAGAGAGAGAGAGAGAGAGAGAGAGAGAGAGGAAGAAGAAGAAGAAGAAGAAGAAGAAGAAGAAGAAGAAGAAGAAGAAGAAGAAGAAGAAGAGAAGAGAAGAAAAGAAAAAGAAAGAAAGAAAGAAAGAAAGAAAGAAAGGAAAGAAAAGAAAGAAGGGGAGGAAGTTTAAGCACATATATTAGGTATTTTATGTCCACTATCTACCAGAAGTCTCTAACATTGGCATCCTTGAGTACTGTTCTCATTTTATGAGTGAACTGAGGCTTTCTAAAATCACGTATAATCTGTTCAAGTTCCTCCTGTTAAGAAGGAGAGCCAGTTGAGAGTCCGAGGCTCTCCACCAGAGCGCTGCCGTAGTCTCTCCTCCCTTCTCCTGCTTCTTCAAGCTCAGCCTTGCTTAGCTCCTACCCACCTCTGCACCTTTCCGTGCTGCTCACTTCCGTCAATCGTCAATCGGCTCTCTCTCTGGCTCTCTCTCGTCCCTGTGCAGAACCTTTCCTCAGGGCTGTCGTCCCTGCGTAGAACCTTACCTGCCTTCACTTTCACTTGATTCTATTCTTCTGGGAAGTGTCTGCTCTCCAAGCTTGGGTTGGGTGGACTTCCTTCAAGTGTCCCGAGCTCCCTGTCATCGTCCACACTGCTTATTTCCCCATCTGTGTCCACTAAAAAGAGTTAGAGCAGAACAGAGACTAGCTCTGGCTTGCTCCCAGGTCCTGGCAATGAGGCTGACATAAATATTCACATATCCTTTCTCCCTGTCTCCCTGTACCAACCTCATGAACTACCTCTGGGATATACTCGCAACCCAATTTAGGACATTTATTTTCTTTTTAAATTTTTTCCTGTCTTTTTTTTTTTTTTTTTTTGAGACAGGGTCTCACTCTGTAGCTTTGACTAGCCAGAAACTCCCTGTGTAGACCAGGCTGGCCTCAAACTAAGTTCTGCCTGCTTCTGCCTCCCTGGTGCCAGGTTTAAAGGCATGTGCTACCATGCCCAGCCAGGAAGTCGTTGTAATTGTTTATAATATAGTCTGAGAGTTTCTGAAGACTGCTAGTGGAACATCTTGAATTCCAGAGGCAGGATACTTTTGAAGAGGCACATCCTTAAATACAGCAACAAACTCAGTGAGTTACTCCAATCATGTAGCCCTTGACCCTATTTATACTGGAATTTACAAAAAAAAAACTATCATCAACATTTTGCCACATATTACCATTTTTAAGATTTATATTTTACGTGTATGAAGTTTTGTCTGCATGCATGTATGTGCGCCATGTGCATGTGTTGCTCCCAAAGAGGACAGAAAAAGGCATTAGATCCTCTGGGACAGCCGTTGAAGATGGTTGTGTGCCACCATTGTGGGTGCCGGGAACTGAACCTGGGTCCTAGGCAAGAACAAGTGCTCTGTACTGGATAGTTTTACGTCAACTTGATACAAACTGAAGTCATCTGAGAGGAGGGAACTAAAGAAAATGCCGGGTTGGAGAGATGGCCCAGCAGTTAAGAGCACTGACTGCTCTTCCGAAGGTCCTGAGTTCAAATCCCAGCAACCACATGGTGGTTCACAACCATTCGTAATGGGATCTGACACCCTCTTCTGGTGTGTCTGAAGACAGCTACAGTGTACTTACATATAATAATAAATAAATCTTTAGGCCAGAGCAAGCAGAGGTCCTGAGTTCAATTCCCAGCAACCACATGATGGCTCACAACCATCTGTACCTCTACAGTGTACTTATATACATACATAAAATAAATAAATCTTTTAAAAAATAATGAAAGAAAATGCCTCCATAAGATTGGGCTGTAGGCAAGCCTGTAGGTCATTTTCTTAATTAGAGATTGATAGAGGAGGGCCCAGTCCATTGGGAGTGTTGGGATCCCAAGGTTGGTGGTCCTGGGTTCTAGGCTGAGGAAGCCATGGGGAGCAAGCCAGTAAGCAGCATTCCTCCACTGCCTCTACATCAGCTCCTGTCTCCAGGTTCATGTCCTGTTTGAGTTCCTGTCCTGACTTCCTTTAATGATAATATGGAAGTGTAAGCTGAATGAACTCTTTCCTCCCAAAGTTGCTTTCCTCATGGTGTTTCACCACAGCAATAGAGACCCTAAGACATGCTCTTATCTCTGGATTATCTCTCCTGCTCCCCACTATTAGATTTAAAATCACAGGTTAACTACAGCCCAATAATAGTGAAACTCGTCACGTCAGTTCCTATCCTGCTTCAGATGGCTAGCTCTATAGCTGAGCTCTAATGCGGATGGGCTTTGCCATGTTTGCACCCCTAGGCATGTGACATGTCTTACTGTTTTCCTTTGCACTCCTCTGATTTCAGCCAGACAGATTTTGTACATTACTTGGTTTCCTCTTCTGTGTCGACAACTCTTATTTTGCTAATTTATGAGTTATCTAGATCTTTCTTCTTGACTTACAAAACACTTGTATTTTCTGAATGTTGATTCTGTATAGTTATGCGCACTTTGGATTTCACCTCCCAATCTGTGGATTTTCTGATTTTTTTAAAATGAGGGCTCTTGGTTACAACTAGGCCACTACGTTGCCTTTGTAACTAACTCTGCTTATTTGAATGTTGTACAGCTTACTATTCTTTTAGGATCATCCTTAAAAAGTTGTAAATTTTATAGAGAAAATTTATTTGGGGGGCACAATTCTGCAATTTTACATGCACAAGTAAGGCAAAGAATGAATCTATGATTACTCAAACTCCCATTTAGCACTCTTGTGGTCTGCAGCTCCCCTACTACAACTCAGGGTAGTCATAGATCTGGCTTCCACCTAGTTGTCTATTCTAGTATACAATGAAATGGAGTTGTGCCATAGAAAGCTCTTTGGTTCTAGCTTCTTTCACTCTGCAGGGTGAATTTGAAATACATGCATGTTGAATGCATCAATAGTTTTTCCTTTATATTGTTCAATATTGCTCCATCACTTTAAGAACATTCTTAGCTTTTAATGTTTTGGTAAGTATAATGAATAAAACTACCAAAGACATTTAGCCTATCATTTTTAAATTGTGTATGTAAATTGTGTATTAGATAGAAGCTAGAGAAGAGGCATCATTCACCATGAGTTTGGAGAAAGGGTCTCATTGGCCTGAGTCTTGCAGAATATGCTAGACTGGCTTGCCACCAGGCACCAGCCTGTCTCTACCTCCCCAGCATTGCAAGTACAGGCTAGCACAACTAACTGGCTTTTCAAAACTGTGGCCACCAAAGATCTATCTTAGGTTCTTATGCTTATAAAGCAAGCACTTTACCAACTGAGCTATTTCTCTAGCCCTTGTGCAGCTTTTGTGAGACAGCAAGTTTTCACTCCTCTAGGAAGATTCTGTCTGGAGTGTTCTGTCTGCAGGTATGTGTATGATTCACATGCATGCCAGGTGCCAGTGCCCTTGGCCTTGGGCAAGAGACCTTCACAGAATTATTTGGAAGCATCCTTTGGAAAACAGGAGGGAGCTGTTTGATGGGCCAGGGCTTCTCTTTCCCCCACTTTGAGTCTTCTGAGTCCAGGCAGCCCCCCCATTAAAGGATTTTTCTCCTTCTTAGATACTTTCTTCCAGCCTTGGAATGGTAATGGGTTTTTCAGCAAGCAGTAATGGGATAGCGCAGGTCGTCCAGCTTCTGCTCTTAATTAAACTATGTTGGAATTAATTTCTGAGACAAAGTCTTATGTATCCCAGGATGGCCTTGAGTCGCTATGCAGCCAAGCATGCCACAGAAATCCCCATCCTTCTACCTCTATGTCCTAAGTGCTGGGGTTTCATCATGCTTAGCTTATAGGAATTATATTTATCAGTCCAAAAGAGTCAACCCACTTAGTTCACTTCAACTGTGAAGGTAGTGATACTCTGCATATGAATTCCTACCTAAGCATAAAATTAAAAAACTAAATACAGGTCCCATGAGTTTCAAGAGGCTTAAGGCTTTCATGCTACTCATTCTTAGCTAAAATATTTGACCTGAGGGCCGAAGAAACAGGCTCAGTGATTAAGAATATTTCTTAAGCAATCATGAGACCTTGAATTCTGATTCTAGCACCTAGGTAACAAGCGGAGCATCACCCGTGGAACACCATCGCTGGAGGAGACATGTATGTTTACATGTACACAAATGCATTTTCTTTTTAAAATTGACCTTTTATAGCTACTTTTCTCTTACAGTAACCAAATACGAAACCATGCTGGTTAAGTAAGATGCTTGAGATTTCCAAACACTTTGTAAACTATAATAATTCAATAATTTTGAAAGCTGTGAAGGAAATGCTGATATGGTGCCTTTCTGATTTCTAGTCTTCTTTACTTAAAGCTGAATTAGGGAGAAACTTGAGAGACAGTAGCTCCATAGATATCCTAAATTGCTGCTCAAGTCAAGGACAGAAGACTCCTAAAAGTGTAAATTTGCTTGTAAATTTGCCTTTCTCTCTTGTGTCATCTGTTTAGAATCCAGACATTCTACGATGCCTTTTTAGGTATAATGGTAACCACCGTAAAGAACTGAATGGAAATTACCTTTTAAAAATGTTTTTACCAAAAAAAATGCTTTTACAATGGAATCACATGGCAATAGTTGGAAAGCAAAAACAACGAAAACAATAAATGTCTTTGTGCTTAATACAATTTACTATCTGTGAAATGTTCAAGAATAGAGCCAGGCATGATGGTACACACACAAAGTCAGCTCTTAGAAGGCTGAGCAAGAAGGGTTATCTTGAGTTTGAAACCAGTCTGCAGCATGAGTTCAAAGTCAGCCTTGGCTACAGAGAACGACCTTGTCTCAAAACAATGCAAACCCTTTAGATTTTCTGAGGCAGGGTTTCACAGAGCCCAGACTGGCCTCAAATACTATTTAGATGAGGTTGACCTCATATTCCTGACCCTCCTCCCATCTCACAAGTGCTGGAATTACAGGAATATGCTCTCACGATATTGTACCTGACCTAAAAACAAATATTCTGATATATATTAATGGACAAGTACGCACATACTCAACACACATTCATATACACACGTGCACATGCATGCACACATGTGAGATTTTAATCAATAAAAAAAAACTTGGGTACCTAAAATCAACTCACTTTGATATTTATATTAGTTCCAACTTGAGTGCCCTGTTATCTGTTTCAAATTGATAAAGAAATATTATTGTAGCCAAAGAGATGGTTCAGCAGTTAAAAGTATTGGCTGCTCTTCCAGAGGACTTGAGTTTAATTCCCAGCAACTACATGACTAACTACCTATAACTTCAGTTCCAGGGAATCTTGAAGCCCTCTGCAGGCCCCTTCAGACACAATGCATACATGTGGTACGTAGACATACATGCAGAAAAAACACCCCCCCCAAACACATACCATAAAACCAAACATGGTGGTTTATAATTACAATCCTAGCAGTCAAAGACACTGAGACAAGCCTGCTCAAGGCCAATCTAAGCTACAGAGAGCCTGTTTATACAACAACAAAAAATTAAACCATGAGAAAGGTTTTCTCTATATATTAACAGGCATATAATGTATAGTTTCTGACCAACAGGCTTGGTGGCACACACCTGTAATTCCAGCACTTATAAGGTTACAAGGTAAACTATAAGGTAAGTGTGACCACAGGAGGCTAGCCTTGGCAACATCCTGAGACAGTTTTAAAGTAAACTTTGTGAAAATAACTTTGAAGAGGAAGAATGCTTACCTACACAGCCATTGTTGGACTAGCTGGACCACAGACTAGATGATATTTAATAACCATCCTCTATATACTTTTACACAGACTGAATATATTACAATAAATCCCCTTTATATAATCTATATGAAATGAATATATATTAGAATATATATTCATTCTATCAGTTGTGTTCCTCTAGAGAACCCTAATAGTCACCTTTGATGCCATCTCTGAAACCTATAACTACTTGATCCTTCACCTCTGAAGAGAGACTGTGTTTACTAAGGTTCCTTACAAGGAATTCATTGACCATCTTGTGAAAACCCATACCAAAGTCTCAATTTGGGGGACCCAGATTCCAGCTTTGGCTACCACATAGGATTTTTATATAAGAAAAAATAAAGTGGGTTAAGTCTTGTTTAGAGAAAACAGGAATATATGAATCAATGAGTATTCTAGAAATGAATCAAGAGTATTCTCAAATCAAGTGAACACAAAGGGAGGAGAAAGCCCCCATCTTTCCCTGAGTGTGCAGCAGACACACATACTATTACTTAGGTTTTCTCTTGCAAACCAGCTGTTTATTACAGGGATCCATGCAATTATGAGCTATAGAGTAAGCTCTGTATTCCAAGACAGAAAGGGGAAGATCACAAGTTGCAGCCCAGCCTGGTTTACATAGTGAACTTCATTTCAGGTCACAAGGACTACATAGCAAGACTCAGTGTACAGTTTTGGGTGATGACAATGTTATCTCTGGGACATCCCATTTACTCTACAGGTTGTCAGAGTCCTAGAAACACCGGCAGGTGTCAACATTAACATCAAACACTGTCCACTCATCTCTCTGCCTACTATGCTTCTTTATAAAGGCAAAAGCAGCTAGGCTTGGTGGCACATAACTTCAATCCCAGCACTTGGGATGGGTAGACAGATGGATCTCTTGTGTGTTCGAGACCAGCCTGGTCTACAGAGTGAGTTCCAGAACAGCCAGGGCTACAGTGAGACCCTTTATTTAAAAAAAAAAAAAAAAAGGCAGCAAAACAATTTGCTTCTTTATTCCAGAGTAGCAGAAGAAAAAAATTTAGGTTAATTCCTTGGTTTGGGAGGAAACATTAGATTGATTGTTCCCTCCCAGACACTCTTCCTTCTCTCACTGTGTGCTGAGTTTACTTGGTTTTCTATCAGGACGCACAGGGGATCAGGCTTTTGTAAATACAGGCAGCTGAAAGGCCAGTCAGAAATCAGAGTCCTAACCACTTTCAGCTAGCTATTGACTACAGTAAGTCTCAAAGCTTATTTCCTTTGGCTCTCTTTGTGCACCCTCTGTGAAGAATCCTCTTGCGAAAATACTGGTTTGCAGTGAGTCAGTTGACAGGTCTATCTGGTTTTTAAAGTTCACTATTGCTACAAATACTTTTGGTGGTGGTGTTGCGTTCAGACAGTCTTACTTTCAGCTCAGGTTGGCCTTTACTCCTGAATCTTTGCCTCATACACATCCTTACAGGCGGGACTTACAATGGCTGCCAACTTTGTGCTCTTTGAGTGCCCCTCTCCTAAGAATATAGCAATTGAAACCTCCCTCCATAGCAGGGATCAAACTCAGGAGCTCATACTTGCTATGTAAGTACCAGGGAACTCTTGTGCCGCCCCAGCCTCCAAACACACTTTGAACTACTATAGACCATAGTTCCGCCAACACTGCCACGCTTTGTGGGCACCCTTTCATAATGTGATGTCAGACACCGGTGACTCCTTCAGGAAACTTGAGCTCTCTCCAAATTCAAATTCCCAGGAGAGCTTTTTCTTTACCCTGCTTCTCCTCTTGTTGTAACTTCTGATCTTCAGTACATCCGAATCCCTATCCCCCTCCAAATCTCCAATACCTTCTCCATCCCCCTTGTTTACTTGTCCCAAAACATTTCCCTCTTTTGCTCACAAAGGATTTTGGCACCACTGAAAACTAATTACCTGAAGCTGTTAAAAAAAATCAGAACTAGCCAACACGCTATCCACGTGAGTTTGGAGATACAGACAGCTGCTGGAACTCCTTGGCCACCCTTCATTTTTCAATAAGACAACTAGCAACACAGATGACCTCAGACTCAGACTCCTTGCAGGGAAGGAATAGTATTCATCAGAAGGGCATTTAGTTTTTTTTTTTAAACTGAGCAAGTACTTTGTCTTTCTCACAAATGTAGATAAAAGGCATTAAGTATATGAGCTGCTGTATGCTAGAAACAATTTAAGATTCCGCTATTTTTTCCAAACTACTACAGCTTGTATTATAGCACCTGACACCTGGCTAAAAGTTTTAGATGAAACCTGTCAGATCTCTGCATCTGCATGTGTTATATGTATATATTTTCTGCCTCTGACTGGTACTTTCAAATTTAGTTTGTAAATGAATTCTACTTGTTTTAAAGCAAAACAGACTATTTTCTCAGAAAATAAAGGAAGTAACCCAAATGCTTTCCAAGTTCACGTGGCTTTCTTTTGCAATCCTCATTAAATAAGACTGTTGGTTTAACCCAAAAGCTCTAACACTGGAGTGGGGCAGGCATGCCTTGGTAAGTGGCTGTGTTGAGTTTCCAGGGTAAACAGGATTCAAGTTAAAATCTCTAGCCAGTTGTGACTGTGCAGCAATCTGTTACCCAGCACACCTGCATACATACGCACACACACTCACACATACCAATGGAAATGTGTGAGAGTTGTCAGCATCAAAAGTGATCCAGATCTTACAACTTTCATTCTACCTGGGTCTATGGGTGTGAGCGCAAGTTCTCTGCAAACAGAAACATTCATCCTGAAGATAGTCCTGCAGACTATTTTCCCCGACTACAACACTAAGACCATGAAGAGGTATAAAACAACCACTGAGAGCTAACATTATCTTGGACCACCTTGAGTTCATTTTTGTATGTTCACAATGCATTGCACACATGCCCACACACATGTGGAAGCCAGGTCAACCTTAGCTGTCTTTCTTCAGGTGCCACACACATTAATGAGACAGTTTCTCATTAGACTGGATTTCATCAAGTAGGTTAGGGTAGCTGGTCACCAGGCCCCTGGTACCTACCTCTTTACCTTCCTAGTCCTGGGAACACACCACCATACCCAGCTTTCTGAAAGGAATATTAGGGGTCACGTTTGCAAGACAAGCACTTTGCTGAGTCATCTCCCCAGCCCTTTAGCCCCTTTAAAAGCCATTTACTACCAATCTCCACATCTAACTTAACAACCTGGTAACTAAGCAAGACTCTTGGAGTGTGTCATTAAGCACAGTGACCTCTCATTTCTACCAACCCTAAAGTTTAAAATCCAGTGACATCTGAAATCTATTAAAAAGAGACTTCCCTACTACAACTGTGTATTCCACCTGCTGGATGCCCCATCTGTGGAATCGGTAAGTGGATTGACTTAACTTTTTTTGTTGTTCAGTGACTATAAATGGTCGGATAACCTCTTCCGTCCATAGTGGAAAATGTCCCTTGAGTAATTTGAATTCATATTCCTGGGCCATGGCCATTTGTACTTTGCTCAGAATGAACCATAATCTCATCTCCTTTAAAGATTAGTTACATTATATGCTTCCTCTAGATGTTTTAAGATTTAAACTATACATCTGACTTAAAAACAGATGTATAATGTAAAAATTCAGAATTGATTTCTTCAGTACTCAAAATCTACTAAATGTCTGCATATGCACACACACACACAAAATGGCACTACTAAAGATGTCAATGAACAAAAAAGATATTATAAAAAATGGAAACGTGGCCGGGCGGTGGTGGCGCACGCCTTTAATCCCAGCACTTGGGAGGCAGAGGCAGGCGGATTTCTGAGTTCGAGGCCAGCCTGGTCTACAGAGCGAGTTCCAGGACAGCCAGGGCTATACAGAGAAACCCTGTCTCGAAAAACCAAAAAAAATGGAAACGTGGCAAAGTACTGGTATCAGTAATTTTTTAGATAAAAATGTGAGCGAAAGTCTATACATGACACAAGGAATCCATCCAAAGGATGGAACGCATGAAGCCACACCTGCTAGAACTAAAGGAGAGATAGTGTACAGCTGTGTACGGATTGAAGCTGAACAGGGAAACAGTGAATGTAAGTGAGTCAGACCTACTTGCCTTCCTAGACGTACCAGAACACCCCATCCAAATCAGTGTGTATGCTCCCCTCAAGTCTCCTCAGGACATTCTCTGGGATACGTCACTGCTTAGGCCACACAACTTTCAAGTTTACAAAGAACGAAATAAAAACAGCAACAATACAAAGAATGAAATCAATTATAATTTCCTTCCATTAAAATAAGGTGAACTTAGGAATCGAGGCAAGCAGGAGGGCTCGGAAGACAAAGGTGTTAGCCTGCCAAGCCAGACAACCTGCATTGGATCCCCAGGATCCACTTGGTGGAGAGAACTGATTCCTGCAAGTCATCCTGACCTCTACACGAATGCCACCTATACTACAAAAAGATTGCAAATCAGTAAGATAGCTCCATATAAGAACAAAACAATGTGGACTAGGTGGGGAGATGACCCACTCAGTAACCTGCATAGTAGCCAGGCATGAGCAGCTGTGTTTGAATCCCCAAACCCATAAAAAGATGTAGCAGAGAATCCATATAATCCCAGGGTCAGGAGGAGCTCTGAAGCTGGCTGGCCAGCCAGTACTGCTGAACTGGTGAGCTCTGGGTGCAGTGAGATGGAGATCAATACAGGAAAATACCCAACACGGACTTCTTTTTTCCACGTGAGTGCGCACATGTGCGCACACACACAAACACATACAAATACATACATACACATAAATAACACATTCAAACACATTCACAAAAAACAAATAGGAGCAAATTAAACCGAGGACAAAGATAGATAATGCAAAGGCTCTTGGTACCAAAACAGATGACCTGAATATAATTCCAGAATCTACATGCTGGAGAGAATTGACTTCCACAAGCTATCCACATGCAAAATGTTGCATGCACATCCATGTGCACACACATAACCAATGAATAAATTTAAAAGTTGTTTACAACTTTTTAATATAAATACCCACAAGAAGTTGAAGCAAAGAAAGTGACTCATTTATGTAACCTCACTACTCATGAGGGAGGCTGAGGCCGGACAGCCTCAAGTTTGAGATTAGGCTAGGATAAGGAGTGAGTTCCAGGTTGGCTCTGTGGAGTCTATGTAAAAAAAACAATCAAAAAGAAAAAAATAAATTTTTATCACTAAGCCTTCACCAAAAGAAAAGTCAAGAATCACACAGCTTTGCAATGAATTCTAATATTTAAAGGAAGACATTAATACTTAAAGGCCAAATCTTCTCTGTCTTCCAAATGCTACAAGAGTAAAGTGTTATGAAGCTAGTCTTACCTGGTAATAAAAATATATTAAGCATACTACAAGCACTCAGCAGACAATGCAAAGCTGGTAAGAGTTCAATCCCTCTGACCAACATGGTGGAAGAAGAAAACTGACTCCTGCAAGTTGTCATCTAAGCTCCACAAGCACCTTGGCATGGACCCACTCACCCCTCAAATGTCAGAAAAAAAGAATATCACAACTATTTCTTATGAACACTTATGTAAAAATCTCCAATGCTAATAAGCAAATTCACAACATCAAGCAATTATATGCCCCACATGGCATATTACTAACATTAGAATTGTTGAAATATATGTAAAGGAATCCAATGTAGTACACATTAACATAATGAAAGAAAAATACAACTGCCTTAGCTAGCTGATAAAGGATCACATGGCTCAATGATTAAAAATCAAACCCCAGGAGCTGGAGATGGCTCAGTGGTTAAAACCGGCTGTTCTTGTTGACCACCCCAGGTACAGTTACTAGCAACCACATGGTGGCTCACAACTATCTGTAACTCTAGTTCCTGGGGATCCAATGCCCTCCTTTGGCCTCTACAGGTAATATAAATGCACATGTAGCACATGTATAGATGCCAGTGAAGACAAAAATCAAACTCTCCAAACTACGCATGAAAAGAAACTTCCTATTCTCATAATGGGTATTTATCGAACTCCCCAAAAATTTCACAGTTGTATTAGATGCTCCAGTATATACACTAGGCTTACACACCAGGCAAGAGAAAAAAGGAACCTAGACTAGATAGTTAAGATGCTATAAATAAAACCCGCCAAAATAGATAAGCACCCAAAAAAAAAAAAAATGCAAAATTGAGGACATAAAACTATCAAGTAAAAAATTCAGCAGCAGAATCAATCAGCAGTTCTCAACCTCTACGCCACACATCAAACATCCTGCATATCAGATATTTAAATTACACAATGGTCAGAGATTAGTTATAAAGTAGTAATGAAAATAATTTGATGGTTAGGGCGTCACCACAGCACGAGGAACTGTATTAACTGGTTCTAGAGTTAGGAGGGTTGAGAATCACTGGTGGTAGATGATTATATAGACTAGAAATATGTATATAAAAAAGTTCAGAAGACAATTAATAGAGCATTAGAGTATTATATTTGGGTATTTTATGGACTAATACAAAACTTTACATGAAAAGTGCAAATCTAACTGAAATTTTAAAACAACTAAAATATATACATCTTGTGGTCATTAGACTTAAGTGGAAAAGCTCCTGTTAAGGTTTACATAGAACTATAAGTCACCCAAGTAGATAAAAAATCATCTCAAAAAGGAAAAACAAAGTTGGAACTCACACATTCTGACTTTAAAATGTTTTACGGAGCCAAAGTTAGTCAAAACAGTGTAGTACTCCGGGAAGGGGGGGGGACCCAGAAAGGGTAATAACATTTGAAATGTAAATGAAGAATATGTTCAATAAAAAAAAATGTAAAAAGAACATTCTAAAAATCAGAAAAGAAAGTATAGTACTAGCATAATGATTCAACATATAGATTCAGCTGAGTGTACTGGTGCACACGTTTAATTCCAGCACTTGAGCGGCAGAGGCAGGCAAGGTAGGGCTACTTAGTGAGAATCAAAAAACAAAAACCAAAACTAAACAAAGAAAAGCTAAGCCAACCAAACCAAACCAAAAACTGAACATTAAAAATAAAATAAGCTGGGTGGTGGTAGCACACATCTTTAAACCCAGCACTATGGAGGCAGAGGCAGGTAGGTGGATCATTGAGTTCAAGGCCAGCCTGGTCTACAGAGGAAGTTCCAGGACAGTCAGGACCACACAGAGAAACCCTGTCTCAGGGGAAAGAAGTGGCAATGCCATTTAAGAGGGGAAACTATCTCTTTAACAAAGTGGTGCGACAGCTTAATATCCCTAGACAAAAGAATAAAGAACACTTGTCTCATACCAAAAAGAAAATTTAACTCAAAGGACAACAAAACTAGATTAAACTCTTAGAATAAGTAAATCTAAAACCTGAATGAATGAGAATTTGCTAAGAATTTCTTCAAAATACCAGAAGTCTAAGCAACAAAAGAAAAAAATGTTGATTAACTATATTTTCTTAAATACTTCTGCACTGGTGAGAAGGCTTAGCAAAGTTAAAGTCACTTGCCAAGCCCGACTACATGAGCTAAATCCCTGGGATCTACAAGGTGAAAGGAAAGAACAAGTTGTCCTCTGACTTACACATGTGCATGCACAAATAAATATGATAAAAAAATGAAATACTTTTCTAAAAGATACATGGGAAAGACCACTTTTAACTGGATAAATTATTAGCAGACTATTCTGTTTGATAAGACTCTAGCATCTGCATATGAAGAACTCTTATAATTCAGTAACAAAAGACAAGGAATCCTATGTGAAAATGGCCAGTGTGGAGACATCAAGGAGAAAAGCTACAATGGCAAACAAGCAGATGATATACAAGATACTTAAGGAACCCACTTCATACCCATTAGAATAGCCATATCAAAACAGTACAAAACGCCATACATTAATGAGGATGCAGAAAAACCAGAACTCTTAAAAGCAATGTAGTTTGACGATTCCTTTGTAAGTTTAGCACAGAATCACTATGTAACTCAGCAGTTTCATTCTGCATATACTCAAAAGATTTTGAAACAAGAAAAAGTGAAAACCCATACACTTAATAACTACTTTGAGTAAACACACATATGTAATTCAGTTATAAAAGAAAATGACGACCTGACTTGCACATACATGGGTCTCATTATGCAGCCGTGGCTGGCCTGGAACTGACAGTTCCATCCACCTTCCTCTGCCTTCCAAGGACTGGGATTAGTGGCATAAGCCACCAAATCTTGCTTGACCTAAGGCAAGAGTTTTGTAAGCAACTAACAAAAAGAAAAAAAAAAAATCCGGGTTGGAGAGATAGCTCAGCATTTAAGAGCACTGACTGCTCTTCCAGAAGACCTGAGTTCAATTCCCAGCAACCACATGGTGGCTCACAACCATCTGTAATGGGATCTGATGCCCTCTTCTGGTGACAGCAACAGTGTATTCATATAAATAAAATAAATAAATCTCAAAGAAAAACATCCTGAGTGAAGCATTAAAAAAGGACACTTTAAAAAGTGCAGTTATGGATAGGGGGTTTCAGAGGGGAGACCTGGAAAGGGGATAACATTTGAAATGTAAATAAAGAAAATATCCAAAAAAAAAGTGCAGCTATAAAAAGTCCCAGTATCCTTGGGTCTTTCTTCTTAATTAACTATTAAGATTAATATTAACTACTTGTTTTGGCAATGTTATATGAATAAAAAAATGAAATATGTAACTTTTTGCCATGGGTAACATTATACAGAGTGGTCATTAAAACAGACAAAAATCATACAAGTAAAGATGTGTGAGACAAGACATGGTGGTACACAGCTATAATCTGGAAAAATTATATGAAATAGCTGCTCAGAAAGAACTGGGAAGTTAACTCTAAATACTACACAGTCAAACAGCATAAGTACACAGACAGCACTTAGAGCCCAAGGCAGGAAGATCACAAAATTTACAGAAAGCTTGGGCTACACAGCAAGACTCTGTCCCAGAGAAAAAAGATTTATGGATATTAGAACATAAATTTGTAAATCCTTAGATATTGATGGCACATAGAATAAACTGATTTCCTCTCCTGTACACACACACACAAATACACACATGGTAGCATAGATGTCAAGTATATGGCAAAGAGTCACCATTCAGTAGACTCAGGAAAACAATAACATCTGTGACAAGATAGAACAATTAACAATATCAAGCACCATACCACAACAACCATATCTTCTTTTTCTTCCAACTTCAATCTAAACTACTTCTATGCTGACATGAAATTGCTGACTTTGAAAGTTTGAATGAAAAGTATTTACACTTGCCCTTGATTTTTCTAAAGTAGAAATAATTGTCTACTTTGAGAATATTGGAAAATTTACTGTCTTTTTACCATAATCTCATCCACAGTATCTCAAAACTGTCAGCAAAATAACAAAGAAAAAGTATAAAAATAATCAAATATGAACTGTCAAATGTGAAATAAGGAAGTCATTAGGAAGATTTTCTGTATTCTACTTTTATCTTTTTTCCACATATTTGGAGTTTAAATATCTTCCCCCGGAAACATTTTTTAAAATAAAAGTTTTATTGGAGAAAAATAGAACCACCACACATACACAGGGAAAAGAGCACAAAAATTCACCCGATACAGGACAACTGACATTCCTAAGAACCCAATGTAGTTTGCCATTACTTTTCAGTTTCATAAACAGCTTCCCTTAGTAGTCTGGCTAGTTTTTCAGCTGAAACACCATCAAGTTTTCAAAGAGTTAAGAACTTCAGGACAGGGACCCGCTTTCAAGATAATGAAGGTGGTATATCAAGAGCATCCTAGTAGAAATGAATCTACCTAAAAATTATTTAAAGAGTAACGAGTGAGTGGTGTAATAGTCTCCATATCCCAGAGACCAACAGGGACAAATTAGAACACTGATGTTGATGGTCCAGTAAACATAACAGCCACATTCCTTGTCAGAAAGAGCTCCTGTAAAGAAATCAGGGAGGAGCTGGAAAAAATATACGAAATAGCTGCTCAGAAAGAACTGGGAAGTTAACTCTAAATACTATACATAGTCAAACAGTGTGCAAGGTGATACATTAGAGAGAAACAGGCAACTTAAAAAAATACAGATAGCTGGCCACAGGTCTTTGAGAGTTCAGGAAAACAATAGTAGACATAAGAGCCCCCAAGTCTTCTAAGCTAAAGGTATCCCTAATTGCTCCATAAAGACAAAGATTTATGCTAGTGGAGACAGCATTGAACAAGTTCTAATTTAAAGGAAAACACCAATACAGTCTGCTTCTCTGTCATAATCAATTTCCCTCATGGAAAGAGAAACCAGGAAGCAAAGCAAAACCCTCTGGTGATGAAGAAAAGTCTTTTACTCACAGTTTGAATTTGAAAAGCAATACTTTCATTATTTTCTGTGTGTGACCAATTTGGAGACACTTCCCTGAAAAGCAGGTGTCCAATGGCTTTGAGAACTCTTTAAATTCGAGCAATTAAAAAAAAAAAAGACTCCAGAACTTGAAGTTTTCAATAGGGACTGTGTAAGGAAGACAAGGGAGAATCGTAGGTTGAGTTTCTCCAAGTCAGGAGGAGGAGCATGACAGTAAAAAAAAAAAAAAAAAAAAAAAGTAGAAAAACCTGGAATGCAAATCCTAGGAAACCTCTGACAATTTATAATCCGCCCAAATTAAAGACAAAACAATCCAAACATTTAAAGACTGAAACATGATGAAAAGCAGCTGGTAAATTTTCACTCCTGCAATTTACAAAACTTATTTGTTGATTTTGGTCTCCTGTGATTTTCATACCATATTCAGTTTTAATAAAAAGAACTGGGTTTTCCCCTCTTACTATGTTCTTGTAGTACAAGATGATCAGCATTTTTTTCTATTTTAATAAGTTCCTGTTAATCATCACAGTGAATTTGGGGCTAATTCTTATGTACACATCCTAGATAAAGGGAAACCTTTAGGATGTGAATATATAAGGTATGATGGAAGGAACTGTCACCCTACTTGAACAACTTGTTTCCAAATAAGTTTTTTTCCCCTTCAGTGTAACAGAATGCCAACAACAATGAAAAATTACTTTTCTTTTCAAGAGAACCACAAAATGGGTGAATAACCAAGTCCAGGGTGGTTTTTCTATTTGATAAATACATCCAGAACTCTATACAGTAAATAAAATTTGCATGCAGTTTAAGTATCTTTAAATGACTTTTAGGCAAATAAACCTTTTGCTTTATTGATGATGTATAAGAATCACCCTCCCCCTTTTAATGGCCATAGGGATCTCTTCCCCAGTTCCAGAAGGAATCATGAAGACCCAGGTACTTTCTTAAAGAGTTTTCTGCACATCATACTAAATAACATGCATAGAGTTCAACAACATTCTTCTTAAAGGTTAAGTATTACTCTTTAAAATAGGTATGTTAACCACTGAGAAAAGTCCACGCAACTATTCCCATTACACTGTTTCATTTGGTCATCGGAAGTATAAAAGAAGTCAAATAACATGAGATTCAACAAGTTAGTTTATCCATTGGCTACAACATCATGACAACAAACGTTCCAAGGCCAACATTCTATGCAATATAGTTGTACTGATTGGGGTTTTCTTTATCTCTTTCCATGTAGTCCCGGTCAATTAGGGATTCTATTCTCTTCTTAAGATCAGCAGGCTGTAAGAGAAAGCATATTTTCAATGCAAAACTTGTAAGCATCAGCATAAGTCCACCTACCAACATCCCATTTAAAAAGAGACCAAAGGCCAGAAGTGACTGCACAGAGGCAGGCAGATCTCTGAGTTTGAGGCCAGTCTGGTCTAAATAGTGACTTCCAGGACAGCCAGAGTGCATGACAAGCCCTGTCTCTAAATTAAATAAACTTAAATTCAATGAAATGTAGCTGGAGCATTGTAGCATACTTCTAAAATCCCAGCAAGTGGGAGGCCAGAGCCAAGAGAATTCAGAGTAAGACCTGCTTGGGGTGCACAATAAGACTGTGTCACAAACAAACCTGAAATTAAGTAAATAAACAATTAACACATGAATTAAGATGTGTAAGAGAAATTACTATATGAGCTATATAAAATACTGGACTTACTGTCATAAGCCTACATAATCCTTGCTACTTGGGTAGCTTGAGGAATGGCAACAGTAAGTTGGCAAAAACAAACAAAAGGGTTGGGGCAGCTAAGGTTTTTACCAGGTGGTACAGTACTTGCCTAGCATATGGAAGGGGCCTAGGTTCTATTCTCCAATACTACAGGAAATTTGAGAGAGTATAATATTAATT
Source organism: Tokudaia tokunoshimensis (assembly GCA_036184795.1). NCBI lineage: Eukaryota > Metazoa > Chordata > Mammalia > Rodentia > Muridae > Tokudaia > Tokudaia tokunoshimensis. The sequence continues at coordinate 106,889,876 of BTHU01000023.1, forward strand.
CACACCTGTATATTTCTGGTTTACTATGAATTTTAACTATGTAAGTGAATCTCTGAATCTTGCAGTTATATTTTCATTATGACAATTTAGAACTGGGCATGGTAGGGCATGCCTATATTCAGACTCAGCTACAAAGGGAACTGAAGGCCACTTAGCCTGGGATGTATTAGACCTTGTCACAAACAACTCCAAGAAAGTCTCAATGCTGGAGGATAGTTCAGGGCTTTTAGCGTGTACTACTCTTGAAGAGGAGGAGGCTGGCTCCAGCACCAATGCCAGTGGTACCCAATTGCTTGTATCTCCAGCTCCAGGTGGAACCAAATAGAACTGTCCACACATGGAAATGCCCCACAGAGCACAGAGACACATAATTACAAACACAATCTTTTAATAAATAGTCTTGCATTGATAACACTTATCTCTTGAATGAATGACCCTGACATAAACAAGTAACTCCACGTCACTTACAATACCTGAGATAAAGGGGAAAATAAACTGAATATTCAATACAGATGCAATGTTTTGTTAAGATGAGAAGCTCAAGTAGTACTGCTGCCTTAGCTGGTAGCTAGAACATCCCCCCTACACACAGCTAATGCATCTGTTTGGAGTGTGTTTGGACAGAGGGAGAGGGAAAGGGAGAGAGGAACTGTGAGAGAGAGAGAGAGAGAGAGAGAGAGTGTTGTGTGTGTGTGAGAGAGAGAGAGAGTGTGTGTGTGTGTGAGAGAGAGAGCGCGAGCACGAGCGAGCATGCACACATGTGTGCACACAGGCATGTTTGAGATAGGGTCTCTCTTTGTAGTCCTTCCTCAATGTCCTGGAACTCACTATGTAGACCAGGTTGACCTACAATTCACAAAGGATTTGCCTTCCTCTGCTTTCCAGACAGCTACTACATTCTTAAAGGGTGTCTTCAACCTTTGGTTTGTTGAATTCACAGATATGGAATCGATAAAAATGAAGGACTGATTTTGAAGCCAGCCTTTGAACACAGTAAGACCCTATCCCAAAACCAAACCAAACCAAATCAAATCAAACCAAACCAAACTGGAAAAAAGGAAGTAAATAATAATAGCCCCAGGTTTAAGTATCAAATTGGTCTCAGTTATGATCAAAGTTCTTTCTAGTTATTTCTTATGTTCTACCATTAGTAAGCAATCTTGCTGTAGGAGAAATGATTAGGTGAGCATGTGTGCAGGTGTGGTAATGAGGAGGCAGTTTTGAGTTTGAAGAAGCAGCCTGCCTTATAATAGCGGAAGTAACAGCTACTACAAGGAAAACCTCAAAACATACTAAACTCAGTATCAAGTGTTTCATACTTCCTATCTCAATAAGCCTCAAAATATTACTAGGAGGGATGGGATGGGAGGGGTCTATGAAGGGGAAACTGGAAAGGGGGATATCATTTAAAATGTGAACAAAATGATTAATAATAAAAATAATAATACTAGGAGTTTATCAATTCCAAACAAGCTCAGCAAAATTAAGTGACAGATTATCTAAGTTCAAAGCTGCCAGGAATCCAAACAGCCAGGAGCCTAGGCAACCTCTACCAAATGTTTATTACAGATGCTTTTAAATATTTTAAAACTTGAACAATAGTCTAGTACAACACCACATTGTCTAAGCACTTTTGCTACTGGACATTGTATTGGATCATGCCCATATTGAACAATTCGAGTTTACTAGAACCACTGCTAGACATTTTCAAAAGAAACAAAAACTGCTTTACCATTAAGATATAGCCAGAAGCCGCTGTAACAGACTTTGGTAAATATTTATATAGGTAACCAAGCATGAGATATAACCCAATCTAATAACCAAATCTGTCAAATGCCAAGGTATCTTCAGAAAAGAAGTAAGATTCAAAAGATATATAATAACTAACTTCAAAAATTTCAGCCGGGCAGTGGTGGCGCACGCCTTTAATCCTAGCACTTGGGAGGCAGAGGCAGGAGGATTTCTGAGTTCGAGGCCAGCCTGGTCTACAGAGCAAGTTCCAGGACAGCCAGGGCTACACAGAGAAATCCTGTCTCGAAAAACCAAAAAAGAAAAAAAAAAAAAAAAGAAAAATTTCAAAGTCATATACATTTACCCACTAAACTTTCAAGTACAGGTGGATGGCTTTTGTAAACTGGTTCTCAATTTTGCTAAACAAAATTTGTGAATCACATGTACAAATATAGAAAATGAATAGAGGTTGTTCCAAATGGCTTTAAACCTTTCATCTATATTTACAAGATTAGTGTCTAAAAATTAAATGTATTCCCTTTCACCTATGACAACATATTCAGTATGGAGATACAGAAACACCTACTTTAACTGGAAATTTTAGCTGATTGTAGACTTCGGAAACAAGAAGATTGTGGCTAAGTGTTTTTCTCATCTTCATAATTCGGACGATTGCAGCATCAATTTGGTACTGTCTGTCTTGAAATACTCTTTCTGTAGTGTTTGCTTGTTCTTCAACCTAAAAGTTTTCAAATGAAGTTAACCTTAGTTAGGAACACAAACTATTAGGGACACAACAATGTTACTGTTATGGACAGTATATTAGGGACATAACAATGTTACTGTTCTGAAGAACCTGAGTTATCTAAATGAGAGAAAAAAACCTTAACAAACACTACTGCCCTGTACCAATAAAGCGATGCAATACAGGAGAAGAGAAAACTACCACCTCTGAGAACTGGGAGGTAGATTCAGTTGGTCACGTGCTTTCCCTGCAAACATGAGGATCTATTTTTTAAATTTAGATTTTTGTGAAGTCATGTAAAAACAAGATTCCTAGTACCTGATGGACAGCCTTCCAGCCTAGCTAATTAGTGTGTTCTAGGCAAGTAAGAGACCAAGTCAAGAAACAAGGTAGATAGTCCAAAGGAATAACACTGGGTATTGTCTACTGGCCTTCTCTAAAATTTAAAGTGTTTATACCTACTGATCCAAAAGTTTACTTCCATAAATTCATCTTTTTAAAAATGTTTAATGCCGGGCAGTGGTGGCACACGCCTTTAATCCCAGCACTTGGGAGGCAGAGGCAGGTGGATTTATGAGTTCAAGGCCAGCCTGGTCTACAGAGTGAGTTCCAGGAGAGACAGAGCTACACAGAGAAACCCTGTCTCGAAAAACCAAAAAAAAAAAAAAATTTTTATTTCATGTGCACTGGTCTTTTGCATGCATATATGTCTGTATGAGTGTAACAGATCTTCTAGAACTGAAGTTACAGTTAGTTGTGAGCTGCCATGTGGGTACTGGGAACCTGGTTTCTCTAAAACAGCATGAAGTCATTTTAAGGAAAAGATCATAGAGTTTAAGACTTAGGTATGTTCAAGAATATTACATAACTATCATTCTGTTAATTTTTTTAATGTGTGTGTGGGGGCAGTATGCCTATTATATGGGTGTGGTTGGGGACATCAGAGGACAACCTTGGGCATTGGAGTTCAGGTGCCTTTCATTTTCTGTTTGAGACAGGGTCTCTTTATCAGCCTGGAACTTTGTCCTATAGCCTAGGCTACCTGGTCCATGAGCCTCCAAGGATCTACCTTACTTTGACTTCCATTTCCTATCACTGAGATTACAGAAATGAGACTCCTAATTAAAAAAAGATTAAAGATGTACAACCATTCTAGATTTCCATCAACAGATGAATGATTAACACTACAGAAGTTTATTCAGCCATAAAGAATAAAATGATGTAATTAGTAGAATAATCAATGATAATGGAGATCTTGTTAAGCAAAATAAGCCAAGCTTAAGACAAATATCACATTTTGTTTGACACGTGGAATCCAGATTTAAATAAAGAAATAAATAAATGCATATATATATATATATATATATATATATATATATATATATATATATACATACATATGACATTAAAGTAGAAATGAGTATTGAAGGAGAAAGGAAAACGCAAAATAGCTCGATTTCTCTCATATATAAAACCTACGTTTAATTATATATGCATTATGTGTGCGTGTGTAGTCGTGCAAGAGACAGACATGTTAAAGAAGGGCAACTATTTGGGAGAAAGGACACCAGCAACTGATGGTGGTACAGGACAGTGAGGAACTGAATATGAGCAAGGAACACTACATGTAGGGAAATTAAAGTAATAAGGAAGAAAAACAAAACAAAATTACATTGATGGGATAAGGAAGTAACTCAATGGAAGAACACACATGGTCCTACATTACCATCCCTACCAATGCAAGAAAAATCCAAGCAAGCAAAACAGAACAAAATACAACAGAATCACTATGTTGACCGTGAACCATATTACGTTTACTTTTTGGCAAAAGGAAATATATCATCAAATACTGAAATGTATTAGGCCAGATATAGTCACAGAAAATGTTACATGAAATGGTAGCATTGAGAATATAAACTAAGTTTTGAAGCTGGAAAGATGGCTTAACCAGCTAAAGAGGACATGAGTTAGATTCTCAGAATCCTTGTGGCTGTTCACAATCATTTGTAATTTTAGCTCCAATGCCCCGTTATGATATGTGGGCCCCAACCATGATGCGGTGCACAAACATACATGCAGCCAAAACACTCAAGCACATAATATAACTTTTTAATTTGTAAATTTCTACTATAAACACCTTTAACCCAACATATTAGGACTACTAGAAAGCAAAAGGTTTACCGTTTCTTTCATCTGGATTTGATTGATCTTTATCCTGAATAGCTTGTGTTTGAAATCGTCATTACAAATAAATTTGTCACCATCTTCGATATCTTTGCCCTTTGGATTCTTAGCCAGAACTCTAGCTTTGCCACAGGCTAGTGACTGCAGTGTTCGTCTTAATTCTCCATCCTCTGAAAAAGAAATAATGGTTACTTATTTGTTCGTAGCTTATTAGCATGAGCACCACATTCGATGTCACTCTAACTCTGACATTCTCTACTAAACGGCTTTGTTTTCCCCACTGTCATCAACACCTGCTCCTGTGCTATCCAGTAACATTTTCTTCCTACTGGTCTTCTAAAAGCATCTATTATCATCCATGCGGACAACTACTAAAACTTCTGATGCAACATTTCCCTTCTCTCAAATCAGTCACTAAAGGACACTCAACTTGGCTGTTTTACTATCACTTAAGTATATTTACATTCTCCATTAACCCTCTGCTTCATTGCTAATGATGTCAATACTAACCTAAACCTATGAAAAGCCTAGAATCATCTTTTAAGTCTTCATTCTCCTTCATTGTGCTATATCTCTAGTAATCCCATTGCTGTTGGAAACATTCTACCAGAAGCCTCTTTTGGGACTTTATGTCAGAATTATTTCCATAGCTTCTAGACTAGAACCTTCTCACATTCCAGGTGGCTAGTTCTATTAATGCCAAGTTAATTGTCTAAATAGGTTATTTCTTTTATGTCAGTCTACCTATCTTACCTTTGAATTTTACAGCTAACCATTCAAAGCTACAACTGAACATTTCATGCTTGCAACCTATACTAGCCACTCCTATTTTCAAGTCTTTTCTCATACTATTTCCTTTATTTCATATGCCTTCTCTCCAATCAAAATTTGAAGGCCCAAATCAAGTCCTACTTCCTTCCATAATCATTACTCACTTCACTTCACTCTTACCACACTTCTTGTTAGCACTACATACCGGTACTTAACTAGTTTGGAAATATTACCAATACAGAGGAGGAGGCTAGAGAGACATCTCACCATTTAAGAGTAGTATCTGGTCTTTCAGAGGACCAGAGTTCAGTTCCCAGCACCTAACACGGTGATCCACAAACACAACTCAAGTTCCAGGGGATACAATGCCCCCTTCTGAGCCCTACAGATTCCTACACATGTGTGGTACACACACACACACGCACACACACAGACACAGGCCACACACAAAGAAATGAATCTTTTTTAAAAAAGTACAGAGGAGAGGATTATTTCCTTACATGTTCAGAGCTCTGATCACAGTGACTACACAGACCAGAGAACTACAATTGCTTGCTATTTGATAGAGACAATACAAACCTATCCCAGTAGCTTGCTTGATTTCTTCTAAACTGAACTCTTCTCCTTCATTAAACATTAGCAGCACCAGGGTTTGAAAAAGAGAGACCTGAAGTTCTTTTTTGCCCTGTTGGAGAAAAAGCAGAGGGTTTTTTTTTTTTTGCCTGTTTTTTAAAACACATGAAAAATAAATCATAAAGTAGTAATCTCCTATAGGAAAACCATTTTGAAATAATGAGTTAAACCCAGATGATTAACATTATTATCCAAAGTGCTGCTTTAGATGGCAGTTTGATGTGTAGTGTGAGAATTACTGTGAGTCTACAGAAAACAGGGCGAAGGATTAGTTAGCCTAGTAATATGCCTTCTATAACCCTTATTAAAACAGAACAAAGTAATGAAAATAAGTCAGCCCTATGTATCACTATAGACATTCACCATAAGCAGCAAGAAATTACTATTTTGAATGCATTTTTTGAGACAGGGTTTCCCATAGCCCAAGCTAGACTTCCTTTGTAGCCAAATATGTCCTTGAACTCCAATCTTCCTGCCTCTATCTCCCAAGTGGTAGGATCACAGTCCTGTGTCACTATGTCCCACTTTCAAATATATTTTGACTTGATTCAGATCATTCATGAACAGATGCAGATTTTTCCCCCTAATGGATATTGTTTGCTTATATCTCTCAATCTGTTCTTTAACTTCTAGCTACATGATTTCCGATAAGACAATATGAACTCTCCATTCACAGGGAAAGAGAAAGAGAGGGTGCTTTTAATTTTAGACGAGGGCTAACTGTTGAAAAGGTAACCATCTTAAAATGCACACAAAGCTGTATTACACACACACACACCTATCACTGTTGCTACACAGGTGTCAAGGACACACTTATAAAATAGCAGCTTGAATCTTCAAATCAAGGAATAAGTCATATTAAAGACGAAGACAGAACTTAAGATTTGGAAATATCCACTTACCTCTTTAAATTCAGCTTTTAGTACACAGTGTCCCAAGGTTGATTGCCACTGGAGTTTCCTACCGCTGTGCTTGCCTAAGTAAAATGTCTTGAAAATTTCCTGAAGTTTTACCATCTAAAGCAAATAAAGTAAGTGTTTTAAGCTGCACACGTAATGCCACCCGTATCACTGTTTTTTTAAACTACTTATTGAATGTATGAAGTGGGGTGTGCATGCTATCATGTGCTAATGAAGGTCAGAGGACAATTTTCAGGAGACAGATAACCTCTTTGCACTATGTGGGTTCAGGGGGTTGAACTAGGAGGTCAAGCTTGGTGGTAGGTGTCTTCACCCCTGGGCCACCTCAATGACCTCCCCCTTAATACTTTAATACCATCTGGAATAGCTTTTGATAGTTTTCATGACTATATCCAGTAGGTATCAATCCCCTTAATGTAAGGTGAACATCTAGCTACCCATGTAACAGCACTTAGTGATCTTTACACTCTTCGATCTTCTCTTCCCTGTTATTGCCCTGTTATTTAATCATTCCTGCACGCTGGTGACTTGGGCTTCTATACTGTACTGACTCCTTTCTCTCACTGCTGCTTCTGCCCACATTTCTTTTATAGGTTCCCCTTTTTACCATCTGCTAAATGTGAGCCTTTTCTAAAGTTGAAGCTTTGCCCTTTCTCTTCCTCTTCACCATATTCTTCCCTTATTGAGGGAAATCTACTCTCTGGGCACCCATGATTCTTTCCATAGACTCTCAGTATCTTTCTTTATTCAACATTTCTAGGTTTTGGTCCTGAGTACAGTACAGTTTTTTTTTTCTTTTTCTTTCTTTCTTTTTTTTTTTTTTGGTTTTTCAAGACAGGGTTTCTCTGTGTAGCCCTGGCTGTCCTGGAACTCACTCTGTAGACCAGGCTGTCCTCGAACTCAGAAATCCACCTGTCTCTGCCTCCCAAGTGCTGGGATTAAAGGTGTGTGCCACCACCGCCTGGCTAGTAGTATAGTTTCTAAGGTGTGAAGAAGGGATAATCATGTATTCATCACATCCACCAATCCTGCCTTCAAGTGAAATATGGGCAAGATTTTTTTTAACAGCTGGAAAAACTTCAGGTCATAAGCTAAGAAACAGAATAATTGGTGAAAATAGCACTCAATTTAGAAACCTAGTTGAAAAATGAAGTAAAAGAATAAAATATTAACACTCATTTTGTTGCTATATTTGTTGACGTAAGCCTTTAAAAGTCACATATTTTCAAATGAAAAGCAGAAAAAAATGTGACTTCTATGCCCACAGCTTAGTTCTGAAACAGTTTATCTTACCTCTGGTGGCAAATGGACTTCCATAGGCACATATGTTGGCCAGTAACCCATTGTCAGGATATTAACAGTTAATTCAATATTGCCAGGTACATTCTGGTTCTGCATATACTATAAGATCAACACATACACCAAGATTATGAAAGTGTATATCATACCATAATATTGACTAAATCAAGAATTTCCTTTTTCTAAAAATATATGTGGATACTAACCATCCTGCAAATAAAAACAATTAAGACTTGAAAAGAAGGCCACACAAAATGCAGTAGAAAAATACATAGGTGGCCATTTTGATACAGTAGCATACAAAAATCCCATGAAAACATCCTAGGTATTAACAACTCAACTTCTCACACATAATTGGGATGTTGTAGCATTTCTTCTCCATTTTTTCCCCAATGCTACCTTTAATCCCCACCTTTAGAGACCCTACAGGGATTGGAACACCTTGTAGCAACTCCCATTCCTCACCCCACCAGCCAGCCCAAGTCTCTGGTTTTTCAAATGCTCCATTCCCTGTTTGAAGGTGGTGACCTGAAGTGGGAAAGGAAAAGAAGGGGAAAGGGCAAGGCAAATAAATCCTATTCTGTGGCTACTGTAAGATTTATGATACTACTTATTCTGAACTTTTAGTCTTTCGGTTCCATTTACCACCTTTAATATAGTAGTCAAGAAGTCATTACTGAACCCTTGAGGAGTAAAATCTAACTTGCCATCACTATTGTCTAGTCATTCATTACTGCCGCTGCTGTTTGAGACACGATCTCTCACTTATATTGCCCACATATTATTTCAGCATCCCAAGCAGCTGGGACTACAGCTACACAAACTACATCTGGTTGTTTATGTTTTTAGAAACAAACTTCTATTTATGTCCTCAAAACTGTAAGATCCAAATTCTCATCCAAAATGTCAACAGAGACAGCATAAACCACCCCTGTCCTTGATCAGCTCACCTCTATCCCCATAACAAGCTTTGAACATGCAAATCTTCCAACTGATTAGAAAAGCCCTGCTCTTACTCTCTACGTATAATTCTTCTAATACTAACTTTAGTCTAATACATTTTACTTATGTTTCTATCTTATTCTGGATGTTAATTATAACTAAATCCTGAAGCAGGCTAAATATTAAAATTCATTGATGATCTTTTCCTTATACTGTACTGTTTAAGTTGCAATGAAGAATTTGTAAAAAAAACAAAAACAAAACAAAACAATATGGGGTTCTATTTATCTTCTTTAAAACAAACTGCCGCAGGGGCATAACTTAAGTATCCTTAAATTTAAGGAATTAAGTACGAGTTTTACCTGTTTGAACTGAATCATGATATCTTTAGAAAGCTCCATGTCTTTAAACATTCCTTCAAGCTTGCTGGTAAAAGCAGCTCCACATTCTGTTGAAGATGTTTACATATTTATATTTTAAGGTAGTACAACAAACAAATACTTTAAATCAGAAAATAAAATGCAAAACTTAACTTGGGCATAAAATATGATCTGTAAACCACTTGTAAGAATAAAAAGAAAAGTCTTACCTCTGAGCGTGCCCTAGTAATTCAGAGATAAACTCTTTAATCCAGGTATAGGGTAGTTGGGAATTTTTTATACAAATAAACAAAAGAATAATTCTTTATCTTTAAAACAAGCCAATAATTGAGGCTATCAGCAAGAGGCTAGGACCCTAGGACCCTCATACCTCATTTAATGTGTGTGTGTGTGGGTGTTGGGGTAGGTGTGCACAGGTATAGACACCACGCATGTGCAAGTCAGAGGGCATTGGCTATACTGCTCTACCAGAGTGCACCTTATTCCTTTGAAACAGGGTCTATCATTGAACCCAGAACTAGGCTGGTGTCCAGGAATCCCTAAAGATTCTCCTGTTCCCTACCTCTACCCCAGCCCTAGCCACTGGAGTTATACATATACATGATTTTTTTGCATGGGTGTTAGGGATTCAAACTCAGGTCCTCATGCTTGTGTACAAAATCCTCTTACCCACTGAGCCATCCTCCCCATCCCTTCAATTTATGTTTTCATGTATATATAAAATGACCAAACAAAGAAGCAATCATTGAAGAAGAATATAATTAAGCTATTATATCCCTCAAATATTAAAAAAAATACTAATATTAAAAGAAAAATGGCAAACATACCGTGTTTCAGTTTGGACAGCATTGATTTTTCAGCATCTACTGATGCACTCTTGCCAACTAGTAGGCGTTTAGCTAAATCTTTCTTATAGAAGGCCTCAAAAACATCTTTGCCTGTATTAAACAAAAAAAAAAATTCATGATATGCCAAGTAAAGCTGTAAGAAAGAAAATGGCTTTAAAAAGCTTATTACAACATGCCAAGTTATTTAATTTTATACATTTTATCCAAGTTTATTAAGCTTAAGAACACTAGAGGTCCATGTCTATGCCAGACATTTCAAAAGTTCTTTACTATAAAAAAATAAGACTGTATTAACTATTTTTCCGAAAAAAAAACTAGTATATTGGTACTATTAGCACTAAACTCAAAGAGATTAAAACAAGTAGTAAAATCCCAGGTTCTTAATAGTGGAAAGGTCAAAAAATAAGGCAATTTAGTTACATTCCCTCAACTATTCTTAAGGATCTAAAATATGCAATAAGTAAAATATAACCTGTAGTTCTCAAAGCCTCTCTGGGTTATATAAAATATAAAAGTTTTTAGTTCCTATAGGAGTGTTTTTTGTTTGTTTTGAGAAAGGGCCTTACTATGTTGCCCTAGCTGGTCGGATAATATGTGACCTACACAGCAATACTGTCTCAGCCTCCTGAATTCTGGATTGCAGATGTCTATCACTATGCCTGGCTCAGAGTGCTTTGTTTTAAAAGAAAAACATGAAAGCAGTGATCAATACTTACCATAGATAAATCTAAATATAATCATTATCTTATCCAACATTTTCTCAAGCTCTTCATCTGTAGCTTCTTTGTTGCCTGCACGAAGTTTTGAATCCACATACTTAGCTAAAATGGAGAAAAACTGTAGTTTAGTGACCACGGGTGTCTGAAATGTACTGACCACTACACATATCCAAACAGAACTATAAAATACTAACTCTCAGTATTTCTGCTATATGTACATGCATTTTATGGCCTCCAACAAAAGGGAGATCAAGTTAACTTGTCAATGTCACAGGGCTAATAAATACCACAACCGAAATGCATTAAATCAGACTCCAGACTGAATATACTTTCCAGTATAACATGGAAGGGCTACATATAGAGCACCATGGTAGAGGTCCTGCCTACACGTGCAGGTTTCTGGGTTAAATCCCTCACTTTCAGAGTTAAAAATGAAAAGAAAAGAAAAAAGAAAAAATTTAAAATGAGGTAGAGACAGCTCACAATGGAGGCTCCAAGTAGCCCTGTGTAGAAGGAAACAGTCACCAGAAAACACAGGCACTCTTTAAAGTTCCTATTTTACACAGATGGTCAGTATTCTTTTTTAAAAAGATTTTATTATTATATTTAAGTACACTGTAGCCGTCTTCAGACACTCCAGAAGAGGGCATCAGATCTCATTATGGATGGTTGTGAGCCACCATGTGGTTGCTGGGAATTGAACTCAGGATCTCTGGAAGAACAGTCAGTGCTCTTAACCTTTGAGCCATCTCTCCAGCCCCATATTCTTAAACATTACTTTTGTATTTGAATAAATCAGAAACAGCAGAGCAAAATGCACAATTTATAAATGTTTAAATTTAAATAAAATTAGACTTTCACCAAATCCAAGTCCATCCTTTGACCTAATTTTTTCTAGGGCACATATCCTCCTCTAATATCAATGAGTGCGTGTGCGGCAGCCTTGCATGAGCAAACACTGCAACACACCTGTATACTCAGTGAGCCTGTATCGTTAGATTTACTTTCATCTAGACTTTTTATTCATTTGCACTGGAATTTCATGCTGTCCTTTTCCTGTAGCTATAACTGGAGACCTCTAGACAATAGCACCCTGTCCCACGTCTAAATCACTATAAGCTTGGAAAGCACAGAATTAAGCTTACTAACTAAAAGCCAATGGGGCCCAATGTTCTACCTCACAAAGAGTTTATATCATGTTTGACATGAAGACTATGAGATACTGTTCACCTTGACAGACTCTTTCTTGCATCCATATCCTTAGATACACTTCTTAGACTTGGTATTTCTTACTGGCTAAGCAACATCAAACAAACCAGAAACGGGTACATATGATATTACCTCAGAGTTTATCAATAAAAGAACATTACACAACCAGAAAAGAATGTGAAACATACCTATCAGTTCAGCTGGCTTATTTGGTCTTTTATTAATGAATGTTTCAAATGCTTCTTTCATGGCATTGATAAACTTTTCATTTTTCAGAAAGCAGGTATCAATTATATGGTCAACTTTATCTTTAAAGTCCAGTAATTCTTGAACCATAGTTTTATCTTTTTCAGGATTAATAACAATGGTACTTCCAAAAGCCTGAAAATGAAAATGGTATAGTTTTATGGTAATTGATTTTTTTTCTACAGTGAAAATATTCACCAAGTCATTTTCTAAGTTGGCACAAGTACTTAACAATCATAAGGTACAGCTGTCTCTGTGGAAATAAAAAACCTAAACAGATAATATTCACTTATAAACAACAACAACAACAAAGTCATCATTGGGTAGATGATATCCTATTAAGGCAGTCTTAGAAGACTCTAGGAGCTTTTTTTCATTGTTAAGGCAGTCAGATCTGTACTTTTAAAAATTGCAATGTGGTCAGGGAGGAAGGTAGAGGGAGGGAGGAAGAGAAGGAAGGATTTATGGTTCAAACATTTAAGAACAGATCCTACACTTTACCTTAACCAAATGGCTTCAGAACTAAAATAATCCTTTAATTTCCCATGCCCCTGATTTAAGTCTCAGAGCTAGAAATCCCATCAAGTATCACTCAAGTTTTACTGCTGATATCCCACCCAGCTGCCATTCTCAAGGTGATGTTTCAATTTTTTCTAAAAAAAAAAAAAAAAACCTCCGAAAAAGAAATGCTTTCTGATACTCTTGGTATGTAGGTTACAAAACAGTCAAAGAGAAAAGTCAACAAGCAAACTGTTAATACCTTGATATACTCAATCCACTGCTGTAAGAGAACCTGAACACCACCCCGAACTCTACTGAAGAGCTGATACAGGAGAGACAAATCTTCAATTCGGTTTTCATCAAGGAGGCTATTTAAACCTGGTTTGAAATATTTTAGTATTAAAATATGAAAATCAAAAAGTAAATAAAATTGCCATGCATTTCAATAAAAGTTAAGTTTAAACTACTATTGTGATACTGCTCTGAACTATAACTAGAACTTATGTGAGTAAAATTGAGTATGCTGTAACATCGTTAATGTTTAGTAGTTCTTGGTTCTACATAATAAGAATAAAACAACAGCAGCATGTATGTGCACTGTGTGTATGCCTGGGGCACACAGAGGATGGAAGAAGAGTATTGCAGCCGGGCGGTGGTGGCGCACGCCTTTAATCCCAGCACTTGGGAGGCAGAGGCAGGAGAATTTCTGAGTTCGAGGCCAGCCTGGTCTACAAAGTGAGTTCCAGGACAGCCAGGGCTACATAGAGAAACCCTGTCTCGAAAAACCAAAAAAAAAAAAAAAAAGAAGAGTATTGCATCCCCTGAAACTGCAATTCCTAATGGTTGTGAGCTGTCATGTGGGTTCTGGGAATTAAATTTGAGTCCTCTGCAAAGGCAACAACTACCCTTAACTACTGAGCTATTTCTCCAGCCCTAGTAACCTCTTATTTACAAATTACAAGTTACCTTTCTGAAGAATTGCTGTTAAGTGTTCACCTAGAAGTTGTTTTTCAACAGAAGCAATTAGTGACTTCCTAAAAGGGGAAAGAACAGAATTAATGAGATTTAACCTTGAAAATTTAAAGCTTCTAGAAAAAAAAAACAAAGCAAAAATGTCATTTTACATTAATTTTGCCATTTCTATGCCATGTGTTAAAATATTTTACATTATGCCTAAAGGAATAAAAGTAATGTATTTCAGAATTTGCTCAAAGTAATAATTTCCATGGTCTTGCTGAGCCAAGTATTTTTTTTCCAAGTTTTCCTACTTTTTACTAAGAAGGTCAAACAGTTATCTATGCTGCTTAATTGAACCACTTGGTTGCTGGGATTTAGAAAGCACAGAAGCACTTTCTCTCAGAACACCCACTCCCTGAATTTTAATCAGTCTAAGAATTTTAAAAGCCGGGCATGGTGATGCATGCCTATAATCCCAGAACTTGGGAGGCTGGCATGGAGGACCACGAGTTCCAGGCCAAGTTGGGTTTTAGTGAAACTCTGACTCAAAAAAACCAAGTTTTAAAGATCCCATCAACCTCTAATACTATTTTAAAATTACACACTAAACACACACCAAACCAATAATCAAATCCTTGATTAAATCTAATTAGCTAGGAAAGATGATAACTTGAAGTTCACATTATGAAAACAACAAGACTAAATCGTACCTGAAAATTATTACAAGTTTAAGATGCCTAAAGAGCTTTATCAACAGTTTTAAGACTATTAGGCTGAGCATGTAATACTTACTGGGTGGTCTGATCTAAGTAAGTAATAAGTCTGTCTGCTTCTTCTTCTAGGCGTTTATTAACATGATGAAGATACTCAGGAACCTACAAAGATAGTTTTTTATATTATTGTTTTCCTCCCCTTAAATCATTCAGAAAATGTCAAGTCCAAAAGATCCAGGGAAGAGCCCCATCAAATGTGATAGGGTAGAATCATATGTAAAATTAGAGGTAGAGTTTATGATCCAGAATTCTGGCCTTTAAGGAGAGAGAAGAGAAAGGAGCACCTAAGTGAGAGAAGAGCATTACAATGTTGGGAATATAAATACAAAGGGAAGTTTGTGTTCTACAATGTAATGTCTATTGTAAGAGACAGTGGATTCATTAAGCATTTTAAAATACCTCTCTTTCTTGCATTAACTTCTGACCTTCAGCTGCATAAAGCCGATTAGTTTCTTGCAAAAACTGTTGTTCAAAAGAGTCTTGGTAAATCTAGGAAGAGGGGAAAAAAAAACCAAAAGCATTTGCTTATTCATTAACTATTTACTGAATGACTTCCATTAGAACTCTATTTGAACAACACTGGATTTCAGACAGCAAGCTATAAACAGTAATCAGATTTGTAGGTAGCAAAGTGTTAAGTGCAACTTACTTGCAAATCAGATAGCATACTTAAAAGGCTTCGAAGTAAACTTCTATCAATTGCTTCACCATTCCGCTCTCTCTCAATCAAGAGAAGGATGCCATCAATTGTTTTTGTCTGGACTTTTTGATCACTTATAATATGAGCCCTAAATAACTCTAATCCCATGTCCCTAAAATTAAAAACAAAAAAGTATCATCTGAACTGAAAATACCATATGCACACAGGCCTCAGACTTTGAAGCAGTAATTATAAAAAGGATAAAATCCACATTTAATTTTGAATAACATTATATTAAAGCATATAGGAAACCCATTTTGTCTTAAATGAGAACTGAAGCTGAATTCCTGGCTTCCTCCACAACTAGGTTTTAGTGCCTTATTTCCTCTTCATGAAAACAGAAATTACTTCAAAGACGAGATACTTTCTACTATACTGGCTTTGAGTAGCTTATTTGCTCATTCATAAATGGCTTCAAAACTCTAAAATCAGTACATTTCAATCATTACTGTAGGTATCTGCTAAGCACCTGCTGAAGGACCAAGACATTATGCTATCTTATGTTCATAAACAAACAAGACCTTTAGTATAAAGTCACAAGGAAAATAAAAGAGCAAAACATTAATGATCAGCAGCAATAAGATTTAGGTACAGAAATTATAGAGTAAACTTTAATCTTCATACCTAATGAAGAAATTTCTTCATACACTAAAAGGGAGGGAAAGTTAGCTATCTGCCATATGAGAGTAGGCAAAACAAAACAAAACCCCCAAAATGCTAGAATTCAAATGTGAATTTTTAGGGGAATATTCTGAATACAGCTTGTTCTTGTTTGTTATAATTAAGACTATGATATATAACAAAATTTTTCATAATAATCTTCTGGCATCCTTACCAAATGGAGGGTAGCATAGAATTCTGAAGAACGTAAGTTCTATCCAGAAACAAAAAAATGCTCCTGATCATTATCTGTCAAATAAAAAGAAAAGAAATCAAGCCATTTTTTAAATTTGAAACTGCAGTATTAGCTTTTAATGAGAATTTGGAAGATTTTAATATTAAATAGACTACTAGGTTCCAACTTGCAAATAAATACATCTAGCTGAGATGTCCCATATATTTATCTTTAAACTATTTTATTAATCCTTCTTGTGGTTTCTAGAGAACAGAGAATTAAGATGGTCCTCTGACAACTTTGCTACTTAACTGAATAGAAAAACTAGAGGTAGGCATGGGGTGTATATTTATAATCCCAGCACTCAAGAGACTAAGTAAGAAAGAAAGATCTTGAATTTCAGGCCAGCCCATACTACACAATGAGATCTCGTCTCAGAAAAAAAAAAAAAAGAGGG
The DNA here is from genome assembly GCA_036184795.1 of Tokudaia tokunoshimensis. Taxonomy (NCBI): domain Eukaryota; kingdom Metazoa; phylum Chordata; class Mammalia; order Rodentia; family Muridae; genus Tokudaia; species Tokudaia tokunoshimensis. The sequence continues at coordinate 106,906,726 of BTHU01000023.1, forward strand.
AATCCAAGGTACACTTAGTCTTCCTTGGCAGCAGTGCTAGGGGGTAAAGCTATCTTAAACTTGTACCCATGGTATTTAGGAGGTGGGAAGTGGATTTTAAGATTTCTATTTGCATTAATAAAAAGAATAAATAGACTTTACCACTCAGCTATATCCCAATTCATCCAAGAAAGCTATCAAAACATTTAGCACCTGAATATTTTTGAAATGAAGTATGTAGTGCTCTTTCCAACTTACCATTTGCCTACAGTGATTTTGCCAGCATCTATCTATCTTTTTAAGAAAAAGAACACTATCCAAGGAATCCATGAGACAGATGTTAAGGATATTTAAAAATGTTTCATATAAGTAATATGTGTAATATAAAAACATATATGTCTTAAATATAGAATATCCCATATACTAACTGCTATTAAATACAAGTTATAAAACACAATTCTATTTTTTTAAACTGCAGAAACAAATTTGATGCCCCTTAACCTATCTTTAAAACTAGTCTTAAATATAACCGAGCATTATGCTTTCTATTTAAGATTTTCCTCAAATCGAAATCTGCCAGGACAGAAGGTTAATGACAAGAAATTTTTACTTAAATAAATACCATACATGTATATTTTGACTCTAATAAACACTGAAAAGTTTTAAAATTCTTTTCTTTCCTTGAGAGATATAGCAGGACAAAAAAAAAAAAAAATCTACCAGCACAGGCATTCCATTTCAAACTGAGCTAAGCAGTAAGAGATAATGAGTAATGAAAAAAATTAAGATATTTGTTTTGAGAGATGGCTCTGCAGTTATGAGTGCTGGCTGCTCTTCCAGAGGTCCTGAGTTAAATTTCTAGCAACCACATGGTAGCTCACAACCATCTACAATGAAGCCTACTACCCTCTTCTCTCTGATGCCACCTTCTGTCATGCAGGCATACATGTTAAGTACAACATACATAAAATACATACATAAATAAATGTGACATTGTTTTGAAAAGGATATTCTCTGAACTGATGAATCTGTGCTTTGATGTGATCTTCACATATCTGCCTCAGCTGCTTATACAAATTTGCAGAAATCTTGTAAGAACAAAGATTTTCTACAGCCTGCAAGATGAAACAGATAATTTGTTAGGACAGGATAGAGTTGGGGTAGTGGTCTCAATTCTCACATGAAGTCATTATTTTGTTATATACTGTTTCAGATCATTGAAAATGAAGTATTTGTCAATTTTAAAAAACAAAAGCATAACATCAACCCAGGATGCTGAAGCAGGAATATTAGAAGTTTTGGGCTAGCCTAGAATACTTTAGTGTCTCTGTCTCTTTCTCTGTCTCTCTCTCTCTCTCACACACACACCAAGAAAATAGACCACTGTGGGCAAAAAATGAAGTAAGTCCGCATTTATATGTTTATGATGGCTATACTAACAGTAAAGGCTGAAGGGAATCATGCAAAGTTCTTCCCTGTGAGGATATCCAATTCAGAGCAACTACTACATACAAAAGCTTTCTTGCTACAAATCATTTTTGTAAGCAGGCCATTAAATTTAAAAATAATTTCGCCTGTTTTGTACATATGAGATGGGCCAGAATATAGTTTCTTGGATATTCCTGAATACAATAAAGTGAAAATTATTGCTAGCAGTATTTAAATCAGTATGATATGATTAAACACCATAACAGTTTCTCCAATTTTTCAGTTTATAAATAGTTGACTATAGGGATAGCAAATTGGGCTTAGTGGTAGAATACTTGCTTAACCAGCTTGAAGCCCCAGAATCCATACTCTGAACAACAACAAAATGAATATATTTTTACTTCATTAGAGTACTTGAATTTATCCTCAAACCTTAGTAAGTTCAGATTTTGGGTGTTTCTTATTATGTATATCAAAAGCCTTTCAAGTTTAAAATAACAGGTGTGGACACTAATGTTAATCACAATTGGTAATGGCTCAAGTGCAATACCAAGATTCCTCTCTCACCACAGTGGAAGATGAAAATTCCATTAAAAAGGACTGGGGGAGTCCAAACTCTGTTGGTCTGAGTTGAATTTTGTAAACATGTAGCTCGAAGTCACACTGCTAGAATGCAAGTTCGGTGTTCACGTTTTTTTTTTAAAAAAAAAAAAGCTTAAAAAAGGGAACCTCCTTATTCCACTGGAGGAAAACCATCAATCCTCAACAGGAGAGAATAGACTCATCAGATTTAACAGCTATGGAGAAAAGTGAGTGTTCCCTAAGACTCAGTTCCAGTCCATGTGACAAATGCCGCACTTGTTTATTTCATGTTCTTCTCTATTCACACTGATCCTAGATGGGGCTTCCTCCTCCCTTTATGGCACTTCTTTTTACTGTATCTTATTCTTTTTGAGTAGCTGACTCATGTTCTCAAGCATTTCTCATTTCCTGCTTAGGTTGTCAATGACATAATACACACTTCATCTTTTTTACTTTCCCTACTTCTTATTCTTCAATAAATCTTATTTATCCTACTTCCTTCTGTGTTCTCCTTTATTTCATAAAACAGCTCTTGACACATCTATTATCTTCTCCCACAACATACCACATTTTCGGTTAGTACTCAACTGGACACCACTTCTTCCAAATAAGGTAACTCCTTTCACTGTCACAGATTTGCCTAATGCTCCCACCCATCACATCTCACTGACTTGTCACTAAATCAATACTCTTGCTTTTTATGTGTATATCCTGTCTCTTTGATTTTGCTTAATGACAGAGTGATCACACAGTCATAAGTTTTTTTTAATATTTTGAGTTTTAAAGTGTGTATAATGAAAAACGTGATCAGAAAAACTATAGTGTGAGCTAAGTGTTTTTACAGTCATAATCTGAGAGATAAAGCTCCTTACCACAGCCTTTAGGAGAGGGAAGTTAGGAAAAGTCTATCCCAAAGACCAGAGAGAGAAATGGATAGAGTACCAATGAGAAGAAGAAATCAAAACTGAAGCTGAGCTTTACACATCTCATCTATGCGTAGCTGGAAGACAGTAGAGGACTTTTCAAGTGGGCTAGGACTTGTGGAGCTCAGTGGCATACTGTTTGCTCAGTATGCATGAGGACCTGAGTTCACAACCTAGCAACCTAAAAGATGGAGTGTAAACACAGGGTCGAAAAGCTTTTGAAGGTAGTAAATACTAACATATAGCAAGCTGTTAACCCTTATTTCTCCAAATCCCAGGCCCTACCCTCCAAAACCCATATATCACATCAAAAACATGAAACAACCCTTCCTAGCAACCGGTTTGAAAAAGAAATACAAATACTAAAAGGAATGTAAATATTTCATTAACAAAAGCAGTAAGAAAAATAAAGAATTACCACAATGTGCTGAACTTCTGTCATAGGCCGAGTAAATTAGGTATTATTTTTAAAACTTGTTTGAGATAAGGTTTCTTTGTGTAGCCCTGGCTGTCTTGGAACTACAGTCCAGGCTGATCTCAAACTCACAGACATCCACCTGGTCTCTGTAGACCCCAAGTGCTGGGATTAAAGGCATGCACCACCACCATTCAGCTCATTTTCAAACTTTAATATTTAAAGAAAGGAAAACAATTGGCAATCAGGGAGTAAAGGCACAGCTGAAGACACGAGCTCCACTGATAAATTGATAACGTTGTCCTCTAACCTCGACAAGCATCTACGGCATCTGGCTTCTTCCCCATCATACACAGAAGCACACACAATTAAAAGTTAAATAAACAACAGATTTATAAGAGTCCTGGTTGCGGTAGCACACCATTCTGGCCAAGTTCAATAAAACAAGTGACAGCCCATGCTGGTGAGAATATGGACTAAGGGCTGAATAAGCACATGGGAGGCAGAGGCAGGTGAATCCCTATGAACTCTAGGACAGGCTGATCCACATACTGAGTTCCAAGCTAGTTATAACCATTTTTTTTTGAAAGAAACCATGCATGTATGGTAACATATTCTTGTAAGCCCAACATTCAGGAGCACGAGACAGAAATATCTCAACTCTGAAGGACAGCCTGGGCTATACAGTGTAAGATCCTCCCTCACCAAAAAAGAAAGAGAATATACTGTAAAAATTCAGTAACATATAGTAATAAAATATAAATTATCTTTTTTTACATCTAGTAAAAAAAGGGGTAAGACAATATATTATCCATAGAACAAAACACTAATAAAAAAAATGGTTTTATATGCATTGTTAACTTTCCTCCATTCAATCCTGGAGGAAGCTCCTTAAACAGGAAAAATAACTTCAGGAAGTCCCTGAAACTGACATAGTTTACTAGGCCCCTCTCTGACAGAGTGCACAGTAATTGTTGAAAACCTGAGACAGAAGGAAGCTGAGCTGCAAAGACTCTCAAACAAACTGACTCTGATACCAGCTCAATTCCTGGAAGGGCTTTGGAGCAACTGAGGCACCTGGAAAGGACATGTTCCAACCTGCTGAGCAGCCTGCAGGCTGTGCAGTTAGTTGTTCCAGGTTCCCAGCTTTGTGAGCTGTCTGTCACCCAGGCTTTAGTGACACAGCTGTCTTTGAGACATTTCTGCTGCTGTAAGTAACCCCTCATCCATACACTCCTGTAAGTTACCCCAATAGTAACACTAATAGCTAGTTATCAAAACTGCTAAGAATTGTAACTGTTCTGCTATAACCTGACTGCTTAAGTAATCACATTTTATAATTGATCATCTATGTACTGAGAGAGATGCACAGCCTCACAAAGATTTCAAGGTTCTTAAGAAAGAGAAATTTAGCCGGGCGATGGTGGCGCACGCCTTTAATCCCAGCACTTGGGAGGCAGAGGCAGGAGGATTTCTGAGTTCGAGGCCAGCCTGGTCTACAGAGTGAGTTCCAGGACAGCCAGGGCTACACAGAGAAACCCTGTCTCGAAAAACCAAAAAAAAAAAGAAAGAAAGGGAAATTTAAAACTCAGGAACAATAATCATTTAAAGTAATGTTTTAAAAAGACAATAGGACAGGCAGGCACACATTATTCCCAGAACTTGGAAGGCAGAGGCAGGTAGATCTCAGTGAGGCCAGTCTGGTCTACATGAGTTCGAGGACAGCTAGATATATACAATGATACCCCATCTCAGAAATAGAATAAAAATAAACTTAAAAATTAAAAAGACAGCAGAGTATGGTGGTACATACATACCTTTAATCCCAGCACTGGGGAGGCAGAGACAGACAAATGTCTGAATTTGAGACCAACCTACTCTAATTATAACATAATATAATACTGAATTACAGGACAGTCAGGGCTATATAAAGGAACACTGTCCCCCCCCCAAAAAAAAAATCACATTAATAAATAAATATGTCCTTACTGAAAACACAATGGCAACAGCGTGCTCTTTTTTAGAAATTAAACTTATCTCAAAATAATCTTTTTGAGATCAAGGAACATTTACAAAACAATTAAAAAACATAAAACGGGCTGGAGAGACGGCTCAGTGGTTAAGAGCACCACCACTCTTCCAGAGGTCCTAGTTCAATTCCCAACAACCACATGGTGGCTCACAACCATCCGATGCCCTCTTCTGGTGTGTCTGAAGACAGCGACAGTGTACTCACATACATAAAATAAATAAATAAGTAAAAAATAAAGCAACTTTAAAATGTGCTTACAAAAGTGGTAAGATGCTAGGAAAAATATAGGCACTTGTGGCTTTATTTTTTGAGGTCCGTTTTGAGACACAGTCTTCCTATATAAACCAGTCGGGCCTTGAAATAAAAATCCTTCTGCTTCCTCAGCCTCTGAAGTGCTGAGATGACAGGCAGGTCGCCCTATATAACTAGGCACTTGTGACTTTCGGACAAAGAAATACAATTCAACAACAGCAAGTAAACCTTAAAGTACAAGAAAGCAAAAATACACACAAACAACTTATATTCTTTAAACATGAAAGGGAAGTAACACAATCAACATAGCAAGGATGATATCTTCAAATCAAAAACTCGGGGAAAATACTTAAGGTAAATAAGGGCTCCTTAATAGCTACAATCAGTGTGTCGTGAATTTGAAATATACAAATACTGCAATTACACAGGCTTTGCACCAGCACACCCAAATAAAGACTACACACACAAATGGAAACACGGAACAGCTGTTCCCATATTTTTTTTTCCTAAAGTAAGACACGGCTGTACAATGGGTATTTAAGGTGCTGTGGTGTTGTTAATGAAGCAGAAGAGCAGTGGAAAATCTCCTCGAGCAAGAATCTAACATCTTAGTTTGACCTTCCCTGTTCAACCAATAATTTGAGGTGGGTTATTTAAATTCTGAAACTCACTCTCCTGCTTAGGAGTGGAGATGAGAACAAATTCTTTATAAGAGTTTCAACAGTGGTTAAACATACTAGAAAATGGATCTGCTTTGTAGGTTATCTATCATACATAGAATGCATACCTCACGGACTCTTTTAAGACCTTTCTTACTCTAATTTCGTCTTTCTCCTTTTGTTATTTTACAATTCAGGAAGCATGCCTAGACTGTGCCCAAAGAACCAACTGAGGCGGACGGACCCCTAAGTAACAGCTTATATTATGCCCAGCTGACATTTATACTGCATCATCACCTGAATGCTGTTGTGTGGCGCATACTCTGACTCATTTCATTTTCATAGCAACAGAAACCAATGATCTCAATTTTATATATTACAGATAAAAAGAGCTATACTACGGTTTGTAAAAAAAAATGTGACTAATGCCAACATCAGCTTAATTTATGTATCATAGTGCGTCATTAGGTGTTTGTTTTGTTTTACAAACATCTTATTCCATTCTTTATTAGCAACTTAGCAAGGAAGAAAGGCAGGTACTAGTTTGCCTTTTTTATAGATGAGGAAACTAAAGCTGAGAGTGTTTATTGTTTGCCAAAGACTAGAATAGCAGCAGTAGTCAAAATTAAATCCCAAATGTGTCCTCTAACTCCTAGTCCAGAGTTTGGTCATAAACTCACTATACAACTAAAAATACAAAAACTACAAATGCTGATTTATCGAACCAACACAACTTTTTAATCAGAAATATTTTCAAATACCTAATGGCTAATGCTATAGGGGAAAACAAATTCTTGAATTAGCTATTAAAACCACAGTGAGGAAAACTCTCTTGGTAACAGTAAGTCTAAATGAGTAACTGCTCTTGGCAGTATCCTTAACATTTAAACGAAACACTTTTTCTTTTTTTTTTTTTATTTTTGGTTTTTTAGAGACAGGGTTTTCTCTGTGTAGCCCTGGCTGTCCTGGAACTCACTCTGTAGACCAGGCTGGCCTCGAACTCAGAAATCCTCCTGCCTCTGCCTCCCAAGTGCTGGGATTAAAGGCGTGCGCCACCACCGCCAGGCACAAAACACTTTTTCAATCAGGAAAAACAAACATGAACCTCAGACTAAGGTGTTGGGCTACAGCTACTGCTCATTTCTGGAGCAAGGTGCATCTTGTTGGGCTACAGCTCCTGCTCATTTCTGCAGTAAGGTGTATCTTGTTGAGCTATAGCTATGCTCATTTCTGGAGTAAGGTGTATCTTGCAGACCTGGAGACAGAAGCTTAAGAAGAAAGTGCAAAACTACTATTAAAAATGAGTCAGGCTGGAGAGTGGCTACGTGGTTAAGAACATTCACTGATCTTCCAGAGGTCCTGAGTTCACTTCCCAGCATGGTGGCTCACAACCATCTGTAGTGATATCCAATGCCCTCTTCTGGTGCGTCTGAAGACAACAACAGTGTACTCACATATATAAAATAATGTTTAAGCTTCCTTTGTACAGACGCTTTTAAATTAAAAAAAAAAAAGATTAAGTCAGGTGCAAGGTGGTGGTGGTGCACATCTTTAATCCCAGCACTTGGGTGGCACACACAGTAAGTTATCTCTGTTACTTCAAGGTCAGCCTGGTCTACATAGTAAGTCCCAGGAGAGCCATGACTACACAGAGAAACCATGTCTTAAGAGGAAAAAGGAAAAAAAAAAGAATGATGCAGGGTCAACAAGAAGGCTCATTAGTAAAAGGTGCTTGGCACCAAACATGACAACCTGAGCCCGATCCTGAGCCCGACATATACAGTGGAAAAAGAGGCCAATTTCTGCAAGTTGTCCTCTGACTTCCACATGTGTGCTGTAACACAGATATAACACAGATGTAACACAGTACACTCACACACAGTCTTTTTTCTCTCCTCTCTCTTTCATAACCACACAAGCAGTTTTTTAAAAACAAGTTATTTAAAAGGATAGTGGCGAGATGGGTCAGCAGGTAAAGGCACTTACTGTCAAGCCTACTAACTTGTGTTCAATCCCTGGGACCCATAAGGTGGAAAGGAAGAACTGACTCCCAGAAGCTGTCCTCTGACCTCCACACATGGCTTGCCCACACGTGTACACACAGAACAAATAAAGGTAACAAAAAAAAATATGGTAGAAAAAAGGATACAAGAATGTAAAAAGGGCTTGGGAGGCAGAGAGGCAGGCGGATTTCTGAGTTCGAGGCCAGCCTGGTCTACAAAGTGAGTTCCAGGACAGCCAGGGCTATACAGAGAAACCCTGTCTCAAAAAAACCAATAAATAAATAAGAAATGTAAAGAGGGACTGGAGAGATGGCTCAGCAGTTAAGAGCTCTGTTCTTCCAGAGGTCCCGAGTTCAAATCCCAGCAACCACATGGTGGCTCACAGCCATCTGTAATGGGGTCTGCTGCCCTCTTCTGGTAAGTCTGAAGAAAGCAATGGTGGTGTACTTATATGTATAAAATAAGTAAATCTTTAAAAAAAATGTAAAGAGCTACATGTCTTGATGTCGTGAGGCCTTCCCTATAGGTGGTAACAGAACTAAACAAGAACTGCCACAACAGAAATGACATACCACAGGAAAAATTATAGTCTAGGTCATACCTCTACTATACCAAAATATTAATAAGGTCTTATCAGTACTGTCCAATTATGTATCCCCAGTTCAAGTAATAAATACTGTGTCCTATGATCACAAAATAGAAGGCATCATTTAACTAGTAAGTGACCAAAAAGTCCACTAAAGAATGTATATCAGAAAGTTAAAACACAGGGGGCTGGAGAAATGGATCAGCAGTTAAGAGAACTCTTTCATGACCCAAATTTGATTCCCAGCACCCATGTCAGACAGCTCACAACTGCCTGTAATTCCAGTTTTAAAGGGAACCTAAGCCTCTGGCCTCCAAGGGCACTTGCACTCATATATGTGCACAAGTGTGTGAGTGGGTGTGTGTCTGTGCGCACATAAAATAAATCTTTAAAGATTTATTTTTTTTTTAATTTATTATATCTAAGTACAGTGCAGCTGTTTTCAGCCACTCCAGAAGAAGGTATCAGATCTCTTTATGGATGGTTGTGAGCCACCATGTGGGTGCTGGGATTTGAACTCAGGACCTTCGGAAGAGCAGTCGGTGCTCTTGCCTGCTGAGCCATCTCTCCAGCAAAATAAATCTTTAAAGAAACGAAAATACAAATGCATTCCTTATCAACTCATGTAAAAATGTGCTTTTACATACTAATACATACCTGATAGAGTTCTTCTAAATTGTACTTAATTGACGTACTATTCTGAATGGCTTCCACTGCTTCTTTTAGCTTTTGCCATGTCTCATCAGTATAGTTTTCTGGTAATTTAGGCTTATCTAAAGAATATGCAAACAAAATTAGAAAAATATTAAGATATAGTAACCAAAGAACTATAAAATAGAACAGTACTGCTATTTTAGGATCTTTTCAATACCTCAATATTAAAGTAACTTGTGGTATTTAAAAGTTCAATATAAACAAAATTTAAGAGCCGGGCGGTGGTGGCGCACGCCTTTAATCCCAGCACTTGGGAGGCAGAGGCAGGAGGATTTCTGAGTTCGAGGCCAGCCTGGTCTACAAAGTGAGTTCCAGGACAGCCAGGGCTACACAGAGAAACCCTGTCTCGAAAAACCAAAAAAAAAAAAAAAAAAAAATTTAAGATGCCAGAATACTGTTAAGTCATTTTGACTCACCTATGAAAATTGAAGGTATTTTTTTCTATTGATTGTATTGCTTCAAAAATAAAAATTAGAGAATGACAGATAAAAATAGCAGTTCTGATCTTGTTTTATCATGTGTAAAAACAAAAGCTGACATGAATCTTGTAGGTAGGATTTAAAAACCTGAGTCCGAACTATGTGGAAAGTATTTTCGAAACTTTGTAGAAATTGTGTCAACAATAAAATACCCACAGGGAATCTTAGCACCTCTACTTTACATCTGAAGAAACTGAGCCTGGAACTCATTTGGTGAGCTTGCCCAAGGTCACCATAACCAGTCAATAGCAAAGCTGGTATTCCAATTCAGGTCTGTTTGACTCCCTAATGTATGCACCAACCACAGAATCAGAACAGTTAATTTTAAAGGAACAGGATAAAATTTAAAACAAAACAAAACCGAACTAACACCTAAATGACTCCAGAACCTATGTAGCATTTTCAGAATGGAAAGAAATCTTAATCTAGACTTTAAACTTCATCCATCAGTGATTAAGTTAAACAAATTAAAGATTTCAAAGGCATTAATGCCTTCATGAGAAAAAGTCTCTGAAATCGATTTACAAATGAAATTTCATTTGAGAAACCCTTCCCTATTACATTGGTTATCTTGAAATGAAACTATGAATGAATAAACTTGTAAATACAGTTCATATTTGCTTTAGAAAGCTCTACTAATAAATCAGAAAGCATATAACTCGAGAGCATGAGGATGGAAAGAGGGTCATATAAAAAAATAAACAACACTATAACCCCCTGCTTGAGACAAGTAGCACATTCTTCTTTCTTTTTCACACCAACATTTCAATGGCAAGCACAGAGTAATCAATTCTCTGCATGCTAATACTTAGCTAACAAGGCACTTTTATGATAAGCCTGCCGCAAGTTCATTCATTCACTTCCCCATCTTTAATACAATTCTAGCATCTAATTACCTGCGCAAGCTGAGGGTGAAAAAAAAAATCGGAAAAACAGAAACACATTCAACAGATAAAAACTTAACTCAAAATACATTTTAAATCCTGAGTTTCTATTTTCATTGATGCATACATCAAACTCCCAATCGGTAATCTCAAACACACACACACACACACACAGTATGCACAAATTTTCTAATATCTGCAGGTCAATACTTGAAAGTCTATTTGAGTGAGGAAAGATGGAGTTAACTGTTTCTATCTTTAGACTAGCGATAGGCACTACTTCTGTGTATATGTATACACACACACACACAGAACAGCTTTGATTTTCAGACCTTACCTTTGGGAAGAATTGCAGAAACCCAAAAGATGTTTCACCACGAAACACTGCTGGTTTCACAAATACAGTACTCTACACTAAGAACCTAACCATAAATCTCATTTAAACATGAAACTGTCACCCTTGCTCCCTGCATTTTTAAGGACTGAAGTATGTGGCCTATAAAAATAAAAATCTCAGTAGTGCCAAGACTCACTATGCACCTGAGATGGACCTCATTAGAAGGCAAGTTTCTCACCAATAAAATCTGTATCAACCATACTGCCAATGTGGTAAGGAACAGCATATCCGATAGAATGGGTCGAGACAGACCTCAAAAACATTGCATGGAAACACTCAGGATAAGCTTCACAGTAAGGACACAAACACCTCAGGAAATAAAAGAACCCTCCACCAAAAATAGGACCTCCCTTCCACTCATTGATTACGCATAAAACATTAGGCGACCTCTACACTGTTCAATACATTAACATAAATAGCACACATGTGATTGCTCAAGTGTCAAATTCTTAGTAAGTGATTATGGATTTTGGCCTTGGTTACCTTTAAAGTTCTTGATCACTAACTTCTTAGCTGAGCCAGGCTTGCTGTTAGCAAAGCTAGAGACCGTGGTAGAAGACTTAGCCAGGCCGTTTGCATGGTGCACTGAAGACACAGAAGAAATTAATATACTCTTAGTTTTAAGTTGCTGCTGCTGCTGCTGCTGCTGTGAGGTAGCAGCAGTTGGCGAAGATGAGGAAGATGAGGAGGAAGATTCCTCAGCCATTTTCGTATCAAACCCTACAAACTCCAGGGTGTCTTCAAACCGTAGCTTCTTCTGTATAGGTACGTGGCTGGAAGTGGCCACTGGAACCCCAAGGCAGAAGGACGAGGTTGAAGGGGACGCCGAATCTCTGGGTTGTGGAGGGGTGGAAGAGGAAGAGGTGAAATCAAAGTCTTCTCTCTCGTTACTACTGTTACTGCTGCTGCTGCTGTTTAACTTTCTCTTCTTGGCAGAGGTGGGCGGAGTGGTGCTGGTATTACCATCAGTGGCAGATCTGACCTCCTGAGCAGCAGCAGAAGCAGCAGAGGGATTGGGGGAAGAAAAACCTGTTGGAAACATGAAAATAGCGGGGTCAACAGGCAGAGGAGCATCAAAAGCCTACGTTTATGTGCCTGCCTGCTTGTAGGAGAGGTGGCAATGCTGGAGGGGGAAGGGAAGAGAGAGAGGAGAAACACAGAAGACGAGAAGGAAAGTGGGGGGGGGGCACACCGGGGGAATGGGAGGGCTTGAGAAGGCGGATAGGCTGACACCGGCAGTGAACAGAGCGGGGGGGGGGGGGGCGAAGGAGGCAGGCAGGTAAACAGCCCTGCCGTCCCCCCTCCTCCCCTGCTTTCGTCCTCTCTTCCCCACTTTCTGCAGGAGCGACACGGGGAGAGGGAGCCAGTGAGGCTTGCAGCTCCTCCTCTTCTCCCTCTCCCAGGGAGGGGAGCTGCAGGGCTGGAGGGGGGAGGGGGAGCGAGCCAAGGCTTGTTATTGTCAATAGCACAAGAGGCTAAAGATGGCGCCACTTCCGGTCACGCGGCGCCTGTGGAGAGGCGGCGTCACCCTCGCGGAGTTGGGGGTGGAGAGGAGGACCCGAGCGGCCTGGGAGGCGGGGGCGCCGACTCACCGTGGGGCTTGTAGCGCCCGGAACGCTCGCTCAGGGCAGCTAGCTAGGGCTCCCGTTCCCGCACCCCTTCCCTGCCGGCACCCTTCCCACCGGGCTCCCTCACCATCAGCCACCCGAGCCTTAAGGGTCCCGCGGGGAGCTTCGTGTCACATCGCTCTTACCGGAAGTGCCTGGGCAGACACTTTTCATAGCTCCCAGATCCTGAAGCCCCCGGGTCCGCCGGACTTGAGGTGGGGGGGCTGGGGGAGGGAACACGGGGGGTAAAAGAGGTGGATAGGGAGGGCGGGGCGGGCCTTGGCGACACCTTCGGCGCTCTTGATTGGAGGTTTCTGAACCTGCGGAGGGCGGGCAGATCGGGGGGGGGGGCGGGAGAAGAAGCGGGAAGACTCCGGTGAGGCAGAGTAGGTGGTGCGGGCTAGGGGCGGGGTAAGCTATCTGGGCAAAAGAAGAGGGTGGGAAGAAAAAGTAAGCAGAAGGGAAACTTTAAAGAGACGAAGGACTAACTAGGAGTTGTAAGGCCAAGGGAGGAAACCGAAATAAGAGGAAAACCTAATAAGCATGCCCACTGCTAGAGATCACTATGATCAGGGAGCGGAGAAGACTTAGCTAGGAGGAAAGTTTTTTACTCAGTGCAGCAACACAATCTCTCATTTTTGTCTGTAACACAACATCCCACACGGCCTGCATTTTGATTGTCTCAATAATAACAGCTGTAAATTCTGTTACCTTTCTACCAAGAGCATTTTCTAAGATTACTAGCAAGAGTAGAGAAATATTCGAAAGCCAAGCGGCCCCATCCAGCACAATTCCAGGGCCCACCCCTCCTCCCACCCTATCAGTCAGTAAGTAATCTGTAAACCAAACAAAGCTAAGACTCACTTCATTTACCAACTCTCAGTTTAGAGACTCTATTGGCAAAAGTCTGTTTCCCTACTAGTGTGCTGTTCCATGAGACCACGTTTTACATATGATTACTGATAAGAAAAAATAACTCAGAATTTAGTTAAATTACCAGCAATAAACTCTGTAAAGTCTCGGGGTTTTTTTCGTTTGTTTTTTAACTTAACCTGCTGGACAGTTTTTAGACAGAGCACTGACAAATACCTGTCATTCCAGTGCTCTGGAGGCTCAGGCTGGAGTAGAGCTAGTTTGAGGCCAGGTTGGGCTGTACACACTCATAAACAACAAAAAAAATTAATCTTGGGATATTCTCAGCAGGAGACACAAACTCAAAACTACAGTGCCAACATACTGCTCATTGTAACTGCAGACACAGTAAACAGCCTGTGTGCGGGATAGTACCCCAGATAACAACGACCTCTGAAAAGGCGTCGAGGGATAAAAACCCTCAAAACAAATTAACCTAATATTCTTGTTTACACCTAGAAATGACTGTGGAGAAAAGCACAACTGAGGAAGTCAGAGCAAGATAAACACAATATATCTCCTCCAAAAAAAATCGAGAGGAGAGAGTGGGGAGAGAAGGTATTATCCTTAGCTGTGAAAGGTTTTTATCTAATTATGTAAAGTGCAATGAGACTAGAAAATAGGATGACAAGTTGAAGTATGGAAAATAAAGCTTCAAAAGTGCCTTGGACCTCAGTATGGTTCTCCATGCTTCCCAGGATTTTGGAAGGAGAGACAAGATTGTCAGGTCTGGTGTAACTTTGAAGTCTACTCTGTAGGAAATGGTAGACAACAAGGCTAAGCAAGTTAGGCTTTCATACTCAGAGAACTGGCAGGCATCTGGATAGAATAAGAGCATCTTTGTGTGGTAAATAAGAACGAACATTGCAAATAAACCACATTTCTAGCAATTACTCTTTTGTGTCCTAAAAAGTCCTTAACATGCAAATTTTCCTGGAAAGTTGCCATTTTAAACTGGGCACGTTGGCTCATCTTGGAATCCCGGCACTTAAGAAGCTGAGTCAGGAGGATTGCTTAGAGCTCAAAGCCAGAATAGGCTAAAGAGACCCTATCTCAAAAAGACAAAAACTATTCCACACCTTTGTGCTAGTTGTTGACAAAGGCATGCCAAAAATCTCTTAGGAATTTAGGCTACAGGGCCAGGAAGAAGAAAAACAACCATGAAAGAAGAGAAACAGTAGGTCTGAGAGGTGACTGGGGAAAGAATTTGTATTTCAATACTTCCTGCAGTGTTTGCTAAAGGTCACCTTTCCCCAGAAAAGATAAACTGCCAGCAGGACCTCAAGGGAGGGAGGAATCCCAGGAGCCCCACCCCCAGCAGCTGTGAACAGGCCAGATTTGAACTTATTTGGTAGCTCAGGTAGACTGTTTCAATTCTGCCTCAGGCTTCCAAGCTAGCTTACATGTTGAATGACGTGCTTGTGGAAATTCTTCAAGAATTATTCCTGAGTTTTATGGTAAAAATACCCTTTTCCTTAAAATGACTAATAATTATCTTTCCTTTGACATAATCTAATTTTGTGCCAGATCAACCCTCATATATTTAGCATATTTTAATAAGGATATGGAATTTTAATCTTAATGTTTTCTTAAGTGTACATTTTGTCGCACAACTTAAATAGCACTGTGTCACATGAGAGGACTGAATTTTATTCTTAGACCTCAGACCAAAAAGAGAAAAAAATATGCTTTATGAAATGTCTTTTGTATCAAAAGTCAACTAACTGGGGATAGCTAAAATATTTCTACACACTTAAAACATTTGCTAACCAGAATTAAACACATTCTCAACATTAAAATACATTTTTCACTAAGGCACACACCTTTTAATAGAAGTTCTCAGGAGGCAGAGGCAAGCTGAATCTCTATGAATTTGCCTGGTCTACACAGCAAATTCTAAGCTAAGCAGGGACATATATATAGCAGGCATTAATATGAAGTCCTACATTTTGTTTTTAATTATGAGGAAATCAGGAAGTTATATACCCTGTGGCTCTCTACAGCCCCTCCCTACTCCTAAGACTCTTAATAACATGGTTTGATACCCAAATATGTTTTTAAAAGAATATTTATCAATATGTATGTACACCTGAGTGTTTTTATGTGTACCACATGTGTGTACGAGGCTGCTGATAGCCGGGCGGTGGTGGCGCACGCCTTTAATCCCAGCACTTGGGAGGCAGAGGCAGGAGGATTTCTGAGTTCGAGGCCAGCCTGGTCTACAAAGTGAGTTCCAGGATAGCCAGGGCTACACAGAGAAACCCTGTCTCGAAAAACCAAAAAAAAGAAGGAAAAGAACGAGGCTGCTGATATTAGAAGAGAGCATCAAATCCCCTGGGACTGTAGTTATATGTAGAGCCTTCATGTAGGTGCTAGGAATCTAACTGAGGTGCTCTTAATTCTCTGGGCCATCTCTTCATCCTCCTAAAATACATTTTAAGGTTGAAGTCACTGAACTCACAGTAGTCAAGATGTGTAACACAGAAAAGCATACAAATACTGGGTGGTAGTGGTGCACACCTTTAGTCCCAGCACTCAGGAGGCAGAGGCAGGCAGATCTCTGTGAGTTTGAGGCCAAACTGGTTTACAAAGCAAGTTCCAGAACAGCCAAGACTACACAGAGGAACCTTGTCTCAAAACAAACAAACAAAAAAACAAAAAAAGGAGGGGGGAGGGAGGAGGAATATGAAAAAAGAGGAGGAGGAGAAAAGAAAAAGAATATACAAATATCAAACAAAACCAGATTGGGCACTTGAAAACATGTTCCACGTATAGAACCTTGCATCTTATGAGTTCAACTCATTACCTTAGGAACATCCACTATACTTTACAGTGTTGTCAGATGAAGTACAGTTATTATTGGTAGTCTTTTAAGCAATCTTCATTTATAAAAACAAATATATACATACAGGAATATAAAGAGCTAGTTTTTGCTGGGCAGTGGTAGCATACGTCTTTAATCCCAGCACTCGGGAGGCAGAGGCAGGCGGATTTCTGAGTTCGAGGCCAGTCTGGTCTATACAGTGAGTTCCAGGAGAGCCAGGGCTATACAGAGAAACCCTGTCTCAAAAAAACAAAAAAAAAACAAAAAAAAAAAGCTAGTTTATATATAAAAATTTTGTTGGGTTTTCATTAGCTTTGTTGGTTTTTGTGAAATGAAATGGTCTCACTTTGTAACCCAGGCTAGTCTTGAATTCACAGCCATTAGCCAGTCTCAGCCTCCTGGAGCTGGGATTATAGATGTGAACCACCTCAGCTGGCTATCTCTCCCTTTTTTAGAGGTTCTCCAGGGTACTTGGTTTTAGGACCTCTTCAGAGAAATCATAGCAGATTTTGCTATCAGACAGACAGTTCTAGTTTTGTTATACTGTATGTGGGATCGTCCTTGAAAGTAGGCGATTGCGTGTTCCAGAAAAAGCTGAATGTCCCTGAAGCAGCATTAAGAAAATGTGAGATACAGCAAAGTGTTTAAAGTTAGGGATTACCTTGGTGAGTTGCACTGATGTTTTATCCTGTACTTTCAGTTTCAGGCTTAAGAATTCAAGAGTCAAGCTGAATGATAGATAGGGATTGTAACCAAGGTCTCAGGCCAAATGTTTGTATGCCGTCCCATTAAGTTACCCAGCTTGGTAGACACCTTGTTATCCTACAAAGTTCAAGGGCTTGTGTGGGAACAATACTTATGCAGCTAACTCCTGCAAGACAGCTGAATAGAAACTCTATGAAATAGACGAGTACACATCTTAAAGTTGATTTTTCATGATTATAAACATTCAAGTATAAATTTCTACCCCAAATTGCAGGAGGATCTTGTGATTGAGGCCAGTCTAGACTAAACAGGCCTCCAGCTCAAGAAACATGGTGTAGAGATGAAGGATCACTTGGAGCTCTAGCATTTGGAAACCAGAGGCAGGCCGGGCAGTGGTGGCCCATGCCTTTAATCCCAGCACTTGGGAGGCAGAGGCGAGTGGATCTCTGTGAGTTCGAGGCCAGCCTGGTCTACAGAGTGAGTTCCAGGATAGCCAGGGCTACACTGAGAAACCCTGTCTCGAAAAAACAAAAACAAAACAAAAAAAGGAAACCAGAGGCAGAAGGATCAGGGAGTCCACAGCCAGCCTCAGCAATATAGAAAATTCCAAGTCAGCTCAGGCTATGTGATATCCTGTCCTAAAATAAACCTAGAACCATAAGAATCAAAAGCACAAAGCCAATCATTGTGGGGCATGACTTTAGTCCCAACTCAGGAGGCAGAGGCAGGTGGAACTCTGAGTTAGAGGCCAGCCTGGTCTACAGAGTGAGTTCTGGGACAGATAAGGCTATTACACAGAGAAACCTTGTCTCAAAAAAAACCCCTAATAATAATAATAATAAATAAAAATATCATAATTAATGACCCCAATCCACTATTTCAGATAAAGCTCCAGAGAAGATAAATGTAATACATAAAAACAGTAAAAAGAAGCACTGTGCACTTCGAACATTTGAACCTTTAGACACTCAACTCAGAGACTGCATCAGTCATGGCTGAGAACCACTGGAAATGTGGATTTAGGAACTGAAAGAACCAGGCCATTCTCCCTGAGGATGTGATGTTGGGGATAGAGCAGGCACAGGTTAAATCTCCCTATGATGATACCAAACACGTGTTTACTATGGAGTTGCTGGGCCCCATTTATACTTCAGCTCACTTCATCAATGATTCTCACAACTCCCCATCCTCTACTTTAATGTTTACTCTTAATGGTTCAGTGTTTTTGTTTCCCAAGCAAAGCCAGTTTAAATTTAAATCAGCTGTTTTCTCTGACTTCACAAAGGATCACCTAGGGAGGTTTGTTTTGGTTTTGTTGTTGTTGTTTTTTAAGACTTGGGCTGGTAGAGCACTTGCCTAACATGTATGAAGCCCTAGTTTTGTCCCTAGTATCACAAAAGAAATGCTCTGGACTGAACCAAGCTGCTCTTGTCAGAGAGAGAGAGAGAGAGAGAGAGAGAGAGAGAGAGAGAGAGAGAGAGAGAGAGAGAGTGTGTGTGTGTGTGTGTGTGTGTGTGCGCGCATGCATGTGTGCATGCTGTCACAGCAATGAGAACAGTGAATAACATACAGATCAAGCTTTCGTGCAGTCCAGGCCCCTATGAAGAAGATCTGAATATAGCTAGAAATAGACATCAGCTGGAGTGGTATTTGTTTCTAGAGAATCAGCTGATTCCCTGGTTGGACCTTCAAGCAGAGGGAGATAGAAATCAACTCCAGCTCCTCTTCCACCTCCTGGAAAAATCTAGGTAAATGCTAAACAAACAAACCATGCCTAAAAACCCATTAGGATATGTTCACAAAGTACACAAAAACAACCCTTGCTCTCAAACTGTTCTCCACTGGCCTAGTGGGTGAGGGGCAGTCATGAAAGGTGCTGTACAAGCCATGCCTGAGACAGACATAGAGACTGGTGAGAGGAAATGGAGAGAGAAGTCAAAGACAAGAAGCTGAAAGCGTAGCAGGCAGACAGCAAGAATGAAAAGAAGCTGAAATTGTCAAGGAAGAGTATAGGGAATACATTTACATCATGCAGGACACAGAATACAGCAGGGCCAAAATATGAGGAGAAGTTACTAGCATACAGCTTTCCATCCTAACTAGATTCTGGAGGGGAAGCAAGGTAACATCTCTGTCACCAGTCTGCTAAGCAATTCGTGGGTCCATTAGCACAAACTATTTGTTGTTGAAGCTGTGGCCTTACTTGAGTCCAGTGGTTTAGGAATCAAGCTAAGAACCTCAAAGCAGGGAAAGGATAAAACATGGAAACATGAAAAAAAGAGGGCCTGGTAAAGTAAGTGGACCTGATAAAACCAGAATGCTTTTAATGCATCAGGAATTCAGATCAACAAAACCAACTTTTGGAAAACTATGACCAACAGGCCAACTCCATCTCTTTGCCTGTCTGTATAAATAAAATTTTGTAGAATCATAGCCACACTCATTCCTTTGCATAGTCTCTGTGGCTGTATTTGTACTAAAACAGGGTTCAGAGTTGTGAGAGAGACCATATGGCGCACAGAGCCTAAATTATATCTAGAACCTTGAGATTAAAAATACTGATCCTGGCACTTGAATATACTAAGGGCTAAAAATAGATTTGAAAACTATTTGGTTGTACTACAAAAGAGAAGGTGATTTAAAACATGCTGAGGATTTGTTTTTGTTAAGGGTTGTATATATCCATAATAAATACCTAAAACTTTAGGAGAGTAAACACAGTATTTGAGAAGCAGAGGTAGGAGGATAGTGAGCCTGGAGGCCAGCCTGGAATGTAGAACAAGCCCCTGTCTCAAAACAAACAAATGTTATATTGTATTTAACCTGGAGAAGAGCAGAGCTTCTCTAAGCACATATTGTTTTCAACATTGCACAACTAAAACAGTCTATAATGAACAGTCCACAGGATATATTTGCAGTTGAATCTGGTCAAGTGAAAGGTATATTTGAATTTGTGAGAGATTATCATAAAACCCTTCAGATATCTGTTGGTATAGGACTCCATCTTCTGAGAACTGCTGATTGGCCCATACCCTGACCAATGCAAAATTTCATTGAACTTTAAAGTTCCAAAATGTTATGTGAGTTAATTCTCAGTATAAAATAAGTAGAGCAGAAGTGTCCTCTTGACTGTCCTCCCATGATCCCAGGTCCCTCTGGGGAAGTGCTCTTTTGCTATCTTAATCATTCACTCACTGTTTAGACACATGGGTATATCGTGTAGCTGTGACTAGGTTTTGCTAGTTTACTCACTGTTATCTTCTGAGTTGGCGTCATTCTCTCTTCTTTCTCTAGACCTAGTTGAACGTGACATCTTCTCTTTGCTAGCTGTGAAAAAATAGAAAACTCACTTAATAAGGCAGTTTTAAGAAAAATTCTCAAAGTTTGGATGGACTAATCACCCTTCCCCTTTTATTAAAATGTTGGGGATGAACCCCAGGGGCTCCTATATTACTATTCATATATTTAATTTTCTTTATTCATTTAAAGCTAATTTGAAGAAGAAAGCATGTTTGATTCCTAACTATCTGAAACTGGAAGCCCAAATCTAGCATGTTATTTTAAATTGCAGTGCTTTGAGTACCTCCTGACTGGAATGCTAAAAATAAATAAACTAACTTAAAATTAAATGACACCCCTATCTCTAGGGTCTTCATACTTGCCAGTCTGATAATTATGTTTCCCTGTGATAGAGAGGAATAAGAGGATAGGAGGGAGATGAAGAGAGAAAGGAGAGAATGTAGTGAGAAATATAGAGGGTGTGGGACTGAAAAGGTAAGGGAGAAAGGAGGAGGGGAGAGGGTAGAAAGAAGAGAGGAGAGTAAGGAACAGAAAACACATGGGAGAGAGGGAGGAGGGAGACTAAGGAGGAAAAGGAGAGGGAGAAGGAAAAAAGGCTGGAAGAAAGGAGGGGAGAGGTGGGTGAGGGAGGATATTAGGAGAGGGAGGGAGGGAGGATGGAAAGAGAAGAGTGAGGAAGGGTGAGGAAGAATGATGATAGGAGTGTGGGGCAAGGAGGGAAAAGAGGATGGGGACTAGGAGGAGGGAGATTGAGGAAGGGTAGGGAGGAGGGGGTTGAGGGAGGAGGGTGGAGGAGGAGGATTAAGGAAGAGGGGGAGGGAAATTGAGGGAAGAAGAGAGGGAGGAGGGGGATTGAGGGTAAAGGAGGAGGGAGACTGAAGGAGGGAGGGAATTAAGGAAGAAGGTGAGGGAGGAGGGAATATTGTGGGAGGAGGGTAGGGATGAAGGATACTAAGAAGGGTGAGAAAAGAGGGAGATTTAGGGAGGAAGGGGAATTGAGGGAGGAATATGAGGAAAGGAGAGGGGGAGGAGGGTAAGGGAGGAGGTGGATTGGGAGGAGTAAGGAGAGTGGGGGTTGAGGGAGGATGTGGATTGGAGAAGGACAGGGAGGAAAATAAAGGATGAACATGTGGGAACTAGAAGATTGGGGGATAGGCAGAGAGGATAATGGGCAGTGGAAGAGGATGGCAATGAAGGAGGGGCAAGGAGAAAGTTGTTGGGAGGAGGGGAAAGGAGGAAGGTGATTGAGGGGGAAGGGGAGTGAGTAAGAAGATGAGGATGAAGGCTGGTGGTGGGGATGAAGGGAGGTCAGGGAGGAGGGGTGGGGATGTGAATGAGGGAGGTGGAGGATTGAGATAGGGGTAGGGAGAAGGGCAGTGGGAGGAGGATTGAAGGAGGGGATTGGAAGGAATAGTAAGAGATAAGATAAGGCGGGGAAGAGAGAGGAAGGAGGAGGGAGGGGAGAGAGAGAGTAGCAGAGTAACAAAGGAGTAGCCAGGGAGGAGGAGCTGGGGCAGGGATGGCCAATTGGTAAAGAGCAGAGATGGGGACTATGAAGAGAGAAGAGGAGGAGAAGGAATATTAGGCCAGGAGGGGGTATAGGTGTCAAAGTGATGAGGTAGAGGGGTCAAAAGAAGAGGTGAGGGAGGGAAAAGGTTGAGGTGGAGGGGTGGGGAGGATGAGGGCACAGGAAATGCTGGGAGAAAGGAGGGAGGAGGTCTTGGAAGTCTGGGCGGGTCAGGAATAAATGGAGGGCAGTGAGAAAGATTCAGGGAGGTCCCAGTGTGTTCGTCCCTACTATTCTGATTTGGAGCCCACTTGTTAGGCTAGACAACCAGGAAGGAAGCTCCAGGGATCCTCTTGTCTCCCCCTTCTCAGAGCTTGAGGAGTTTGGGGAATAAGAATCCAAATTTAGACTCTCCCATTTGTGTTTACAGAAACTGAAACCAAAACCAAAACCAAAACTACTTTCCTGAATGGCGGCCTTTTTCCAGTCCCTCAAACTTCCAGAAGATTCTTATGACTGTACCAAGACACTGCTGAACTTGAGGGTCTTTCGGTGTTAACCAAGTCTAACAAGTTTTGACCTAACTTCTTCACATCACCAATAAGACTATGACTTCTAATATACCCCCTTTTAAACATTTGATGACATTTACTACAAAGACTACAGAGTTACCTCAAAATTAGGATCCACTTAAGAGGCCCTAATCTGGCCCACCTTTCCAAAGAGACCCTAAATCTGGCCCACCTGTCTAATTTCTAAAGGAACATTTTTCACTCTTTCAGAAGGTCTTTTAACTTACAGTCACTGGAGGATCAACGAAAATTTTGTTATTTCATGCGAAGGAGCTCTCAAACCTTGTGGATCACAGAGACCTTCTCAAAGACGTCTGTCTTTGACTACGACCAGGACCTTACTGATAACCAGTCTCTTATTTCTAACCCCACCCACCAACTGTAAGGGCTTTCAGATAACTGACATCAGATTTGACCAATCCTACAGGGTCACGTTGCTGAATAACAAAGGACTTGGGTGATGTCATAGCCAATCAAAATGAAGTCGGTCACCTTGCTGAATGCTTAAGGCTTTATCCCAGCATTCACTAGGAAGTTGATGCCCGAGGCAGTCTCCTGAGGCTGTCACCCAAGGCTGTTGAGTTTGAGGCCAAACCATACATACTACATCAGCTACATATACTCTTTGTCTCAAAAACCAAACCAAACCAGCAAACATAAAAACTCTCAGCACAATGTGATAATTCGATATATTCCTAAAATCACTCCAACCGGAATATCTCCAGATACAATAGGTCACTAAACTGTTCTGTGATTTCACAAAGTTCCTAAACTGACAGATGAGATGAGGGGTGGCCACTGTTACCGTTGGAAGAGTAATGAAAGTTTTCACTCCCTGCTAGATTTCTATTGACACAACACAAGGCTAGAGGAAACTGGAATCAGACTCCTTACAGAGACTCCGAAGAGAGCTAAAATGGAGGAAGACATAGAAGTCTCAGACTTCTACAAATGGGAGTCTAGGGCGCCCCAGCTCATCTACTAGTGGAGCATGTAAAATGTTTCCATATATATTTTTTAAAGTGGGGAGAGAAAGTCATGAGATTCTGTTTATCTCATGTCTAACTTGTAGCTCACATCTAACTTGTTGAGACTGTTTTGTCAAGTGTCAGGATCCCAATTTGAATAAGCCTAAGAAAGAAATGAAGTCGATTGGTTTCTATATCCAGACAGGGCAAACCTCAATCCTAGCTAGAGCTCAACAAGAGCTCAAGTATTATCTTGTTTCTTACCTTCTCTCTTTATCTCTCAATCTCAGCTTCCCTCTATATAGCTTTATTCTCTAGTAGTCCTTTATGGTAGATACAACTGAGTTTCTAGCGGCCTTTAGGTCTCAAATTTACAGATCAGAAGCTGAAGAAAAAAGCTGGTGTGATTATGCACGCCAGAATGTGGGAAGCAGCCATGGGAGGAGCTGCAGTACAAGGTCAGCCTTGGCTACACAGGGGGACTACACAACACCTTTCAAAACGAACAAAAGAAATTCTAACACCAGAGAAAAGGACTCCTCTGTTCTGATTTAGAAAAATGCAAAGTTGTATCTCTAGTCTGGGTCTCATATCTATCCCTTGAAGTTGTTACTAGGTTTAACAGCATTTTGTTTGTTGTTTGGTTTGGTTTTTGGTTTTTAGAGACATGGTTTCTCTGTGTAGCCCTGGCTGTCCTGCAACTAGCTCTATAGACCAGGCTAGCCTCAAACTCAGAGATCACCGGCCTCTCCTGCAGAGTACTGGGACTAATGGTGTGTACCAGCACTATTGCCCAGCGTGCCTAGCAGCATTTAATACTATGTTTAATATGTGGCTAGTCCATACTGGGATAGCTGCCTTGCTGTGAGGTATAGGGTGAGCAAATTGCCCACCTCAGCAGATTTTGAACTGTAACTTTAAAAAAAATTAAATTTCACTTGTTAAGATTTTGAATGCATATATCACTGCAAAGAAGTACCTTTTCCTTCTTCCTTCTTTTATTTATTGTTATTGTTGCTGTTTATTTACAGACCTGTTCTATGTAGCTTTAGCTGTCCTGGACTGTGACTTGTAGACCAGGCTGGCCTTGAATTCACATGGATTTGCCTGCCTCTGCCTCCTGAGTGTTGGCATCAAAGGTGTGCACCACCATGCCTAGATTCTTCATTTTTTTAAATGTGTGAATAGTTTGTTTCATTTTATTTTCTTAGTGTACATCTATCTCTGTCACTCTTCTTCCTGGATTTTAGGGGAAACAACTTTTTCTTTTTTGCTAGCCTTTTTCTTTTTTCTGGTTTTGTTACCCTTGAACTTGTGGTATTCCTGGCTCAGCCTCAGCCTCCTGATTGTAATTATAAGCATGTACCACAACTCCTAATTTGGAAAAATCCTGTTGTCCACCTACTCGTTTTTGAATTTTTTACTTATTTATTTTATGTGCATTGGTGTTTTGTCTGTATGTATGTGTGGATGTCATTTGAAAGGATCTGTATCAAATCCAATGGAACTGGAGTTAGAGACAGTTGTGAGCTACCATGTGGGTGCTGGGAATTGAACCTGGGTCCTCTGGAAGGGCCAATGAACTATCTCTCCACTCTGGGTTTTTAATACTCTTTACTATGTTTAAGAAATTCCTTTGTAGCCAGGCAGTAGTGGCACATGCCTTTAATTCCCACATATGGGAGGCAGAGGCAGGTGGATCTCTGTGAGTTCGAGGCCAGCCTGGTCTACAAGGCAAGTCCAAGAGAGCCAGGAGTACACAGAGAAACCCTTGAAAAATGAAAAACAAACAAACAAATCCTTTTTGTCCGCACTGTACTCAGAGCATTGTTTCACTTTAAAATTTAGAGTTATGACTCAATATTAGGACAATTCCTTGGTGTACTCAAGGCTATGAACTGATACCTGTCCCTCCCAATACAAATTGTAACAGAATAGTGAAATACAAAAACCACACCCAAAACCATAAGGAAAAAGTTCCCTATAGTGGTTCATGCTTATTATTCTAGTATTTGGAGGATGACACTTCTGATTGATTGCCTTTGGCTTGCAGCTATACTACATAGTGAAATCCAGTTTTAGAAAACAAATTAAGGCCAGGCAGTAGTGGCGCAGGCCCTTAATCCCAGCACTTGGGAGGTAGAGGCAGGCGAATTTCTGAGTTCGAGGCCAGCCTGGTCTAGATTGAGTTCCAGGACAGCCAGGACTATAGAAAAACGCTGTCTCGAAAAACCACACACACACACAAGAAAACAAATTAATAAACATAAATAAATGCAAAATGGGAAGACTGGAACATAAACTCTACCTTCCATGAAACCAGGAGACAACGCTTAAAGCACTGTTTATAAAGTTAGGTGACATAATGAGATTAGCTAGCACCACCAGTAAAGCATTCATCATATGTGGTTGACTGAGTGTTTTTATTTTCATTTGTTTTTTGGTTGGTTGGTTTTCTTTGTTTGTTTGTTTATTTTCTTGGTTTTTCGAGACAGGGTTTCTCTGTGTAGCCCTGGCTGTCCTGGAACTCACTCTGTAGACCAGGCTGGCCTCAAAGTCACAGATATCTGCTGACCTCTGCCTCCTAAGTTCCAGGCCCCTGAATGTTTTATGAATATTGTTCCAGCAAAAGAAGTTTATTACTTGTAGAAACTGAGCCAGAGACATTTGAATTCTCATCATACAACCGATCTTGTCTATAACAATTAATTGAACAGTACACTTATCATCTGTTCATTTCTTCATGTTATTTATCAAAAGTTTTAAAATAGTCTAAAAAGCAAATAAGTGAGTATTGGAGAAGGGTTCATGAGGATCCTTTCATCTTTCCCTGTGTAGCCATCGACAGCTATCGGGTACTGGGAGAGAGGTTTGCTTCAGTGGTATACCCATTTGAAAGCTGCTCATGCTCCTGTGACTAACCTATCACCCATGCCCTTATAAGCAATCCTCATTAACCTTCTTAGGTCTGAGTCATAAAAAAGACATCAGGCCGGGCATAGTGGCACACACCTTTAATCCCACCATCTAGGAAGAACAGGCCGAGGCAGGGAGATCTCTCTGAGTTTGAGGCTACTTTGGTCTATATTGTGAGTTCCAGGACAGCCAGAGCTACATAGTGAGGCCCTGACTCAAAAACAAAACAAAAACCAACCAGTCAAACAAACAAAAAAAGACATGAAGAGGAAATGGTTAGTTGCAAAGAGAAAGGGGATCAGTAGGGATGGGAAGGAAAGAAAAGGAGATAAGGGATGGATGCAATCAAAGTATATTATATAGTAATGTATGAAAATACCATAGTGGAATCTATCAATATTTTATATCAATTACTTTTCATTCTTGTGGTAAAATACCATGAATAAAAGTGCCTTATGGTTAGGATGGTGGTGGTGCAGGCCTTTAGTCCCTATAGGATTTCTATTGCTGTGATAAACACTATGACCAAAAGCAACTTGGGGAATAAAGTGTTATTTTAACTTACACATCCAGGTAACAGTCTATCACTGAGGGAATCAGAGCAGGAACTCAGGGCAGAAACCTGGAAGTAGGAACTAAAGCAGAAGCCATGGAGGAGTGCTGCTTAATGACTTGTTCCCTAATGACTTGCTTAACTTGCTTCACTGGCTTTTTTAGACAACCCAGGACAACCTTACTAAGGGTGGCACTATGTCCCACCACACCCAACCACTCTCCATGGACTAGGTCAACCAACATCAATCATTAATCAAGAAAAATGACTGGATGGAGGCATTTTCTCATTTGAGGTTCCTCTTTCCAGATAACTCTGGCTCATGCCATGTTGACAGAAAACTAGGCAGCATATAGACTCTTGGCTTACACATGGACACACATGTGTACCCACATACACACACATGGACACACATGTGTACCCACATACGCACACATGGACACACATGTGTACCCACATACACACACATGGACACACATGTGTACCCACATACACACACATGGACACATATACACATTAAATATTCTCCTCAGGATTACAGGACTATTTCAGAAAAACAACTACTGATAACTAAATAAAAAAAGCATCTTGCCCATGCCCATGGTTGAAATAGTAGCACAGTTGTTATGACAATAACCGAGTCCTTTCTAATTGGATTTAAGAGCACTCCATAAGGAAATACATTTACGGTACTGTAAATCTAGTCAAGAAAACATGATTAGGAAGCTCATAGATCCCAGAGGAGAATCTACTATCATTATTCTGCAAAATGGACATAGTTTTAAACTTTCTCTAAATTCATGTCTACCCATAGATTAATTTTCCTTTATGAACATGCTATGTTCATAAAGCGTGAAACACTTCCATAAAGTTATAACACTGTTAAATTTCAGAATAATAGAGTTAAGTAACAGACTTTAAAATGCTTCTAAAGGGGGAAAGGGGTAAGAGCTTTCATACAAAAGATCAGGCTGGAGGAAGATCAACATTGAACTTGTAAAACACTAAAGTCAGTAAAGAGGAAAGATAATCGATCCATGCCTTAAAATTCATAGTAACTGTAATTTCCAACATAGAATTCTGTATTTATCCAATATATCAATTGAATGTTATGGTATAATAAATATGTTTTCTCTAACACACATTCTCAGGAAGTAACCAGAGGACATACTCCACTAAACGTAGAGACTAAAACAAGAAAGAGGAAGATACGGTATCCAGGAAGAAGACAATCTGACTCAGTGTATATAAGTAAAAGGACAGAGGGCTCCAAGGGAAAAGGACAGTAACAGATAATTAGTTTAACTGTGTAAAAAGTGATAATGAACCAGGCACGGTAGCATACTCCTTTAGTTCCAGCACTTCAGAGCAGAGGTAGGTTGATCTCTGTGAGTTTGAGTCCAGCTATGGCCACATAGTAAGTTCCAGGAAGCCTGGGATAAAGGATGAGACCTTATTTCAATGATTTGGAGAGAGGGAGGGAGGGAGGGAGGGAGGGAGGGAGGGAGGGAGGGAGGGAGAGAGAGAGAGAGAGAGAGAGAGAGAGAGAGATTAACAACCCAGAAATATCAATAACTTTGATAAGAGAGAATGAAGAACCCAGTCTAAAACTGGCAAGAAGCCTTTAAACCCAGTAGTACTAGGTAAGTAGTGGCGTGTGAGTCTGTGTGAGTTCAAGGCCAGCCTGGTTTACATATAGAGTTCCAGGACAACTAGAGTTACATAGTGAGATCCTGTTTCAAAAAATCCATTAAGGTAGGGCTGAAGAGATGGCTTCAGCAGCGATTAAGAGCACTGACAACTCTTCTAGATAGTTAACAGTTGCCTGTGGCCCAACCCTCCCTGAGGATCTATAAGCAGTTAATGGTTGCTGGAGAATGGGGAGAGATTGTCTTTAGTGGCATAGTGTTCCTGTAAAGAACTCCTTACCCATGGTCTTGGTCTTGTAAATAAGATTAACTAAACTCATTGGCTCACCAAACAAAACATAAAAATGAAAACCAAACCTGGAAGTAGAGGGACCAGCTGAGAAGAGGATGGGGTTCAGCAGAAGTGGGAGTGGAACAAGAGAGGGTAATGGAGGATGAATATGCTCAAAATACATTGTATACCCAAATAAAAGTAGCATAATGATATCTATTAGTATGCATATAGAACGTTAAAAAAACTGAATTCCGTTCAGAAATGAAAGTCAGTTGGTGACAGAGGTCACCAACTGACCTGTCCTTCCTCCCTGTCAAGGTTCTCTGAAGTTAAAACCTACAGTTAACAGTAACAAAAAGGAAGTGCTTGCTTCTGAATGTGATTAGTATGAATACAGTAGCCTAGAAGGGACAAAAACAGGGGCTAGGTAGACAGCTCAGTTGATAAGGTGGTTGTCTTCACATATATGAGGTCTTGAGTTCAAGCCTCAGAACTGACATAAGAATGCTTATGTGTGTAGTGATACATGAGCCCATAATCCCAGTGCTGGGAGTGGAGACAGAGGGATCCATAGGACTCTCTGGCCATCCAGTTGAGTAGAATTGGTAGCTTCAGTCCAATGAAAGAACCCGGCTCAAAAGAGGTGGATGATATTTTTGAGGATAACTTTTAAGGTTGTCCTCTGGTCTCCAGACACATATGCATACATGTGCACATGCCACATATACCCTAATACAAACATGTGAGCACATGCATTAGAAAACAAAAAACAAAAACAGAACTATAGCTATGAAAGGTAGTGCATGAATTCCAGTGTTCCAGAAGCAGAGGCAGGCAGACTTCTGTGAATTCAGCATAGAGAGTCCCAGGCTGGCCAGAGTAAGTCCCAGGCTGCTAGTAAGGCTTTTTTTTTTTTAAAAAAAGAATGCATTTTAAAAAAATAGAACTTGTAGGCTGACGGGCCTAACTCATTATTGATAAGTTTCCAATGACCTAGTAAGTAGGTCACTGGGAATGAACTTTGTAGGAATTTTGTTCCTGGCTCCTTCCCTGTTGTGGTCTGCTTCCAGATGGTCCTTGGGAACAGCATCTACTACATGTTAGTGGTACCATAAACTGAGCTGCTTCCTTTTTCTTTCTCCACAGTGGGCTGAAAGCTTCTGCAATAGGGAGCCAAAATAAAGACTTCCTCCTTTTTAGAACAGCAATAGCAAATTTGTTAATACAGAGGGAAGACCGTAAAGTGGACCAGAAAGGGGAGTTCAGGTTTCCTTCAGAGCTTGAGACCGAGCAACCCATATCCTGGAGCCTTTGATTTTCACCATGCTGAAAGGATCTAGAAGAAACTTAAGGGAGAAGCTGAGAAACACAAACAGCTGCAAGATGACTTGAGTAAACCCATGTCAGGGAGGCCGAAGCTTGAGACAAGTGGGAAAAAATATCATGAAGGAGGAACTGGCCCTGCTAGATGGATCCAACGTGCTCTTTAAACTTCTAGGTCCTGTGCTTGCCAAAGAGGAGCCAGGGGAGATTCCAGCCACGTGGGGAAAGGGCTAGGCAATATCATAGCAGAAATTAAGCACTATGAATCCCAGCTTTGGGACATCGAATGGCAGTCAGAGAAATGGAGGGAACACAGTCCTCAGTTGCAGTAGGACTTCTGGGGGGGGGGTTTCCAGGCAGTAAAGGTAGTGGCTTCTGGGTAGGTTTGACCCCATGATAGGAGAAAGGGAGGGGAGGGAATGAGGCAGTTCCAGGATATATACTACAGTAGCTAATAAAATGTAAAGAAAACCAGGCTGGCAGGGTGTGTGTGTGTGTGTGTGTGTGTGTGTGTGTGTGTGTGCAGAAAACAAAAGAGAACTCTATAATCTGGACCTGTGTGTGTGTGTGTGTGTGTGTGTGTGTGTGTGTGTGTGTGTGCAGAAAACAAAAGAGAACTCTATAATCTGGACCTAAAAAAGATATAGGACAAAATAATGCCATTTGGATCAGAGAGAAATACATCAAAGTCCTCTACTGTTGGTGTACAAGAAATGAAGGGAAGGCCCACCCAGACTTTCTGTCTCTTCTGCCCTACTCACATTAACCTAAAGTGAATGAGTAGTGGTTGACTGCAATAGTACAGGTTCAATGTTGATGGGTTTTGACAGATTTACTGAGTCTATTGTTACATTTGTAAAACTTGCTTTTGTCTAATGTGTTTTCATAAAGAAAAAGGGGTAACCAGTAGAGTGTATAGCTGTGTGAGGCAAGAAGAAAGCCCTGTTCAGCATGGCTTAGCAGCTGATGTTGGTTCAAACGCTGAGAGTCTGACACCTGGTATTTTATTTCAGGCATTTTTAAGCACAGAACAATTTGGAAAAAAGTTTCCTGGTGATTATGAACTCAATCCCATATGTACAACAAAGCTTAAGGCATGATTACATCTTTTTGTTTTGTTTTGTTTTGTTTTTGAGACAGGGTTTCTCTGTGTATCCTTGGCTATCCTGGAATTCATACTCATGCTCTAGACCGGGCTGGCCTTGAACTCAGAGATCAGCAATGCTTCTGCCTCCCAAGTGCTAGGATTAAAGGTGTGCACCACTAGCACCTAGCTACATCAAAAGTCTTGAAAAGTACAAGGGATATATATTCCATAAGGTAGGTTCTATAAATTAACTAAGGAAGCAGGTTTAAGGTGAACAATGTTCATAAGGGTCTTGAGTAGAACAGCACTATAGACTGACAGACAAACGTTAAGAGTCTGGGGAATCTGCCAGGCAGTGGTGGCGCACGCCTTTAACCCCAGCACTTGGGAGGCAGAGGCAGGTGGATTTCTGAGTTCGCGGCCAGCCTGGTCTACAGAGTGAGTTCCAGGACAGCCAGGGCTACACAGAGAAACCCTGTCTCGAAAAACCGGAAAAAAAAAAGAGTCTGGGGAATCCAGTGTGGCCTGGACATACAGTTAGTACAGAGGTCACCAGGCTATAAACTGTCTCTGTCCCCAGCCTTCTGGGCAGAAAACAGGTTATACTTCTTTCCTGCTGTTGAGACAACCCTGCTGCATGTTTAACATTCCTAGTTTCCCTAGTATTTTTCTGTGTGACCTACAAGATGGCTCATCCCTATAAACCTCAGTACTTGGGAGGTTGAGGCAAGAGGACGGTGACTTTCAGGCCAGCCTGGACTACAAGGAGAGACTCTGTCTCTTGTCAAGTGATAACTTGCAGTACTTTGGCCTTCACCAGATGCATCCTATTGTCTTTGGACCTTTAAGGCTGTGAGTTAAATGAAGCCTCTTTTCTTTAAAACACAGGGGTTTTATGGGGTTATAGGCTCAAACAAATGGACTTTCGCTTACCAACAATAAACAAGCCACCAATGATAAATAAATGAGAAGTGAGTTTCTCTCATGTAAAAATTACTGTGCCACAGATATTAGGTTATAATAGCACAAATGGATGAAGACAAATATCAGCCTCATGGACATTCTGTGGTCCTCAGATCACACCGTGAGAAGCACTGATGTGTGTGTGAGTGTGTGTGTGTGTATATATGTGTGTCTACATATATACATTTGATACTCATACACATATCAACAAGAGAACAGACAGAGCTTATGGGTACAGATGCTTGTCTAGGATACATTGTCTAATCACATAGCCACTAGCTGGATGTGACTTTAAGCTTGAAATGTGGCTAATATTACTAAGGAATTAATTTCAAAGATCCAGTTAATTGTTTTTAAAGTAAATATAAGTAGTTTTTTTTTTTACTTGTGGCTACTGCTTTGGGTGGTGCAGATTATAGAACATTTCTATCACGGCAGAAATTTATATTGTATAGCACTAGTCTAGTGATATATAATATGACTGCCAGGAAACATTGGGAGACCACTTAAGATTTGCACTCATGAATTTAAAATAAAGTCATTCAGCATGGTTCTGTTTTTCTCTACGCACTTTGAGCTACTTGGACCCATACAAAATGGGTAGAAGTTTGGGTGTTCCTTAATCCATTTTCTCTTGCCATAACTAAATACCATAAACTGTGTACTTTATAGATAAAGGAGGTTTATTTAGCCCATGGTCCAGGTACTGCAAGAGCAGGGTACAAGCATCTGCTGAGAGACTTTCTGTTGGGTGATGATCTGGCAGAAAGCATTACACTGTGAGAACCTTACCTTGGTTCTTCCTTTCCTCCTTTTGTAAAGGCACTAATACATTATGAGGGACCAGCTCTAAAGACCTCATCTGAAACTTAATATCTTCTAAATGTTCCATATCCAAATGCCATTAACATATGTGACACTGAGGAATGTTGTGTAAGTTTTAGTAAGGAACAGGATGCCCCAAGCCCTACCTCCTGAGGGAGAAAAAACAACCATAATTTGAAAGCTTCAGAGAAAGCCTTGACTTCAGGAAGGATGCAGGGGTCTTGAAGACTAAGATGAAAGGAGTACAGGGAAAGGAAACTGAGAATATAGGTTTTTGTACACGATGGATATGAATTCCAGAAGCTATAGTGAAAAAATTTCAGTAATTAAGGATTCATGGGAGCTGGGGATGGAGTGGAGGATGTATAGAGCCAAATGGACATGAATGTGGGTTACATGTTGGGTTGCTTTGGAGTCTGGGACTTCTCATGGTGACTAACTTAAATGGAGACAGCTGTTCTTTTTACTCATTCTTTATTTACTTTCTACTTCTTTTATTCGGTGTACAAAGTGACAGGTTCCTTATGACATTTTGTGTGTGTGTGTGTGTGTGTGTGTGTGTGTGTGTGTGTATCACAGCCCTAATACTCACCCCACATTACCTTCTCCTGTTCTCCTGTCCCCCTCTGGCTAGCCCCCTTTCTCTCCACAAATAGTCCCTCTTCCACTTCCATAAGACTGATGTTCTAAGGAGAATGGTCCCTGATTGAGTCAAAGCAGACAGTGTTGGTGAGGCTATAGGGAGCAGAGAGTGTTTGGGACAACACTCTGATTCCTGTTGTTCAGGGGGAAAATGCTTGATGAAGTTTGATAGTTGTACTGCTCTGACACAATACTTTAGGTGCATGGGTCTCCTCTTGGCTTATGTTAAAAGAAGGGAGAACTTCAGGGAAGTGTGGGGAGTTTTATTCTTTGAGAATTTCACACACACACACACACACACACACACATATGTATGTATACCAATGTATTAGGATCATGTTTACTTCCCATTATCTCCCTCTCTCTCCCCACAGACTGTCCCCTATGTGTTTCCCATCCCAACTTGAAGTCTTCTTTCTTTGAAATCTCCCAGTGAATCCAATTAGTGCTGCTTCTCCATGCATGGGTGCTAAATATTTATGTTTACACCCATGGACCTGGACTGCTTTCAAACTTGAACAGCAAAGCATCTTTTTAAATGAAATATTTAATATTCATACATGCATATAATATATTTGGATCTCATCCACTCCCCCTTTCTTCTCCACCCTACCCCAACGTCTCCTCTGAAATTCATGAGCTTTCTTTCTTTTTAAAGGGCTGAGAGTAAGTGACTATGTATGCTCAGTCTTAATGGGAAGACTTTATCATCCTAGTCATCCCTTCTTCACAAGGCTCAGGGGAAATTCTGGAAGAAGGAGCAAGAACAATATAAGAGTTGGAGAACAGAGAAAACTGCTGTAAAACAAGTGTGCTTTTCACTTCCGCACACACGTTTCTTCTTGACTTTCCCTCTCTAGGGGTAGGATTGGCTGTGGTGTACACACTGTTGATGCTTCAGTTGCTATAGGTGAAGACTTCTAAAGTAATGTGGGTGTCAGAGTATAAGGCTCTGACCCCAGAATTTGAAAGGTTTTGTGACTTTATTGCACCTACCAATCTTGGAGGGACTTGAATAACTGCTGATATAAGGGCATTGCATATGATTGGGGGTTGGCACAGTTGGCAGAGTGCTCAACCAGCTTCAAGCCTTTGGCTCAATCTCTAGCTGCCTGTAAAACTGGGTATGGTAGTACATGCCTACCATCTCAGCAGTGGGGAGATGGAGGCAGGAAGATATCAAGAGTTCAAGGTCTCCGTTGGCAACACTGTATATTCAATGGCAGCCTGAGATACATTCGACCCTATCTCAAAACAACCAAGCAAACAAACAAAAATAAGAACCAGAGGAAGAGGAGGAAAAGAGGGAAAGGGGGGGAGAAGAGAAAGGAGAGGTGAAATGGGAGGAGGAGGAGGAGGAAGAGGAGGAGGAGGAGCAAGACAATCAAGGTGGGAGAACTGGTTAA
Source organism: Tokudaia tokunoshimensis (assembly GCA_036184795.1). Lineage (NCBI taxonomy): Eukaryota > Metazoa > Chordata > Mammalia > Rodentia > Muridae > Tokudaia > Tokudaia tokunoshimensis. Next base: position 106,942,092 of record BTHU01000023.1, read on the forward strand.
ATAGTGTCTCACATATATTGTGGAATGCCCTCTAGCCACCCAAAGCAATGACATCTTATCCATTTGTTTTCTCTTTCTCTTATCTGACATGAAAAGAAACCGCCAAGATGAATTTTACCCATGGAGTGAAAAAAGCAAAATAACAATAACCTACAATATTTGGGAAGTCTGATTGACAACCCTGACTAACAACTCAAAAGAAGTCTTCTCATACCTGCAGTTGGGGTTTGTCTTTATTTAAACTACATATGTATATTTATACACAGACTCATGTTTATTATGTTTTTTTTTTTTTTTTTTTTTTTTTTTTGGTTTTTCGAGACAGGGTTTCTCTGTGTAGCCCTGGCTATCCTGGAACTCACTCTGTAGACCAGGCTGGCCTCGAACTCAGAAATCCACCTGCCTCTGCCTCCCAAGTGCTGGGATTAAAGGTGTGCGTCACCACCGCCCAGCTGTTTATTATGTTTTTTAAGGTAGATAGTTAATTGTATGGTTCCTTATGGCTATTTTATCACCTTTCTTCTGTGTTTATTATTTTCCTTTTCCTCCTTAATTAGCACCCACCATTTTCCATTTCCCCCTTCAAATCACTTGTATCCTGCTATTCCCCTCTCGATTGCCACCACCGCCACAATCCCATTTTACTTTCCTGTTTCGTGCAGATTTGGTTTTCAATCTGTACGAGTTGTATCCTCACATTTGAAGTTTAGGAGCTTAGTGACCTGAGGGAGAGAAAACATATGTTTGTTTTTCTAGGTCTGGATTACCTCACTAAATAATCTTTTCTAGTTTCTTCATTTACCTGAAAACTTCATTTTTTTTTTGGTCTGAGTTGTAGAATCCAGTCCCAATTGATACATCTATAACACAACTCCTATACCTAAGGTTCAAGGATCACTGGGGAAGAGGGCAAGGAATATTGTAAGAGCCAGAGGAGCACAGTTTGCTGTGAGACTGTGTTTCTTAGAGTTATCATAAGCTACAGTCATGAAGTCTTACCACCATGGCTGCTTAAACCTGAGCTGGACAAGGACAACAACAAAGGACATACTAATGTGGGTGGGGGTAAATCTTCTGAGGCCAAAACTCTACACAAAGGACAACAGGCAAATAAGGAATGCTGAGACCAGAAGTACTCTTCTTCAGGACAAAGGGCACCCATTAGTTATCCAATACTAAAATAGTCAGCCCTGAAAACATATGCATACAAGTGATCTTATACAGCCTAGAAATTACAACCCTCCTGCTTCAGCCTCTGAACTGGTAGGATTACAGCCATACTTTACAAGTCAGGGCGTGGGTGGAATGGGGGTATGTTTTCAATATGATTTAGATATGATCAAGTTATAGCTACTTGCATTCAAAGCCAGGTTCTGGAAATTGAGCCAAGTCTCTTAACCTCCATTGCTTCTGTTTCTTTACCCACAAAGTGAAAATAATTAATATCTACTCTGTGGATTAAGTGAACTAATACATGAAATAAGTTGGAACAAATAGAGCCTCACTTAGGGCAGCTCCTACAAAAACACTAGCTGTTTGGTTTGGTTTTCGGTTTGGAGCATGGAGCATAGAGCCCAGGGCTTTCTACATTTTAAGCAAGTGCTGTATTACTAAGCCACATCTCCAGCCAGAGATGTGAGATATTATTATTGTCATTATACCTTTATATTTGTAATGTGGAAATAGCTACACTTTTCTTTGAAAAATGCAAAAGAAAAAAAATCCAGTAGAGGGATTTAAAAAACAAACAATTGAAGAGCCAGTGAGATGGCTCGGTCTGTAAAGGTGCCTGTGGCCTAGCGAGTAACATGAGCGAGTTTGATCCCAGGGCCTCATGGGTAGGAAGAGCTGACTCGTACATGTCCTCTGAGCCCTGCCCACACAGTGTGGCAGTGTGTGCCCTCATACACACACTGCCACACATCCATACACCCACAAGTGAATAATTTTGAAGTATAAAAATAATCAAAAAAGCCAGGTGGTGGTGGCACATGCCTTTAATCCCAGCACTTGGGAGGCAGAGGCAGGCGGATCTCAGTTCAAGGCCAGGCTGGTCTACAGAGTGAGTTCCAGGACAGTCAGGGTTACACAGACATACCCTGTCTTGAAAAAAAAACAAACAAAAGAATAAAAAAATAAAAAATAATAATAAAAAAGAAAGAAAATACGAAAGAGAGACAGGGTGCAGTGGCACATGTATGGCGGTAGTTGCATGTAATGCCAGAACTTGGAAGGTAGAGGCAGGAGTGTTTCTGTGAGTTTGAAACCAGCCAAGGTTATATGGACAGACCCTGCTTCAAAAAAGGCAAAGAAAATAAAATACAAAAGAGAGGTGCTAGTGAGCTGAAGCATACTGCTGAGGAGACCCAACCCTGACTGGTGTTTGGAATGGAGATAGTGAACCCAGTCTGCAAGGGGGATAGTTTTCATTTCAGCAGTAAGGACAGGTGGCTGTGCATATATGAATATTTCTAGCCTTATAGAAGGAATTGAATTTTCCATCTAGAGATTTCCATCTCAGTTTCAAGGGATAAGTTATTTGGGGCAGCTGAAGAGGTAGAGTTTTGGAGAGTAAGGAGAAGTGTAGGGCAAGTACCATTCAAGAGCAGGAGAGAACTGTGGGCGTGTGGAAGTGTGTGTATGAGGGCACACACTGCCATGCTGTGTGACCGGGGCTCAGAGGACATGTACGAGTCAGCTCTTCTTACCATGTGAGGCCTGGGATCAAACTGGGCTCACATTTTGTTTGTTTGTTTGTTTTGAAACCAGGTCTCATATAGCCTAGGCTGGCCTAGACTAGTTGTATAGTTGAGGATGACTGTGAGATTTTTTTTTTTTTAAGTTCATGAGGTAACCAAGTTTTAGAATTTATTTAAAGGAGTTTGGCAAAGAAAAATGCCATTAGTTCTTGAGGCAGTCTAAAATTATTAGATGCCTATGTGTCTTTTTTCAGTTATTATAAAGGTTTGAGGGGATTTTGTTGTTTTGGGGTATATATGTCTGCATATATGTTTGTATTTTGTATTTAGGACACTAGTGACATCTTTTTGTTGGCATCAATCCTGTAATCCTCTTACCTCTTAAATGCTGACACATTCCAGGAATGTATCAGCATGTACCTTTAAAAAATAATGTGGCATGAACATTGAACACAGGACTTTCTGTGTGCTAGCCAAATGCTCGAACACCGAATTCCCTTTGTAATCTACCAGAAGCTTCTGGCAGTGAAGGCAGAAGCGGGAGTCAAGTACAAGAGAAGCACAGGGCAATGAGGTAACGGGGAAGAGAGAACAAGGAAAAAGAGGAACAAATGTCTTAACTAACACGGCATCATATGAAGTGTCTTCTTTAGTCCTCTGGAGGAGGCATGGGGGTCCTTGTGCTCCCAGACAAGCCCTGGGAACCAGGAATGTCAAGCACGCAGGGTTGTCTCTTCAAAGAGAGAGAGCTGTAAAACCTGTTTTCTTCCCAGAAGCCTGGTGACCTTTGTGATATCTGTGTGGCCAGGCCTCATTGGATTCCCAGGGCCTTTATCTTGAGTTTGTTTGTCACACTCAATCTATAGCATTAGCCTCCCCGAGACCCTTATCATGTGCTTGTTTATCTTGTGCCTGTTTTCACGGTTAATCTGTGGAACCAATCTTTATGAAATATGTCACTTGTACTTTACTAAGAGTTTCAAGGTAGTCATGTTTTAAGCTTTATTGTGCACATGGGATTGAGTTAATTATCACCAGGAAACTGTGCTTAAGTATGCCAAAATAACTGGGCAGAGGTAGTACATGCTTTTAATCCCAGCACTCCACGGGCAGAGGAAGGCAGATCTCTGTAAATTTGAGAGAGGCCAGCCTGGTCTACAGAGTGAGTTCCAGGACAGCCAGGGCTACACAGAGAAACCCTGTCTGGAAAAAAAAATGCCTAAAATAAACTACTTGTGGTCAGACTCTTGAAGTTTGAACCAATATTAGCTACTGAGTCAGGTTAAAACAAACTTCCTTCTTTTTTAAAATTATGTTTATGTGCATTGTTTTTTGTGTGTGTGTGTGTTTCACCTGCATGTCTGTCTGTGTGAGGGTGTCAGGTCCCCTGGAACTGGAGTTACAAACAGCTGTGAGCTGCCATATGGGTGGTGAGACAGCAGCTCTTAACCACTTGAGCCATCTGTCCAACTCCCCCAAACTTCCTTCTTATCTCCTGCACATCAACCCTTCACAGTCTTCCTAGCATCTTCTCCAAAGGAAGCTTCGTACCAAGACTGACTTGCATTCGATTGAGTTTTTTTTTTTTTTGGTTTTTCGAGACAGGGTTTCTCTGTGTATTCCTGGCTGTCCTGGAACTCACTTTGTAGACCAGGCTGGCCTTGAACTCAGAAATCCTCCTGCCTCTGCCTCCCAAGTGCTGGGATTAAAGGCGTGCGCCACCACCGCCGGCTTCGATTGAGTTTTTGACTGGGGGGTGGTGTCCAGGGATAGCCCCAAGTAACCCAGGTTGTTGCCAAGACAATAGGTTGGTTGCTCTCCAAAAACTGACAATGGGGCCCCATTGCTAAGGACAAAACCTACCACAGCTCAGTGAACACGGAGAAATCAAGCTGGTGCCTACATAGAACATTCATTCCTATGTTCTAGTGTCTTTGGTGTGGGAAAGTACTCTGCAGGCTACCAAAAGAGAAATGTAAACACCAACCCAGCCCAAAACCTTTGACCTACAATTTGTGCTGCCTGCAAGATATGCTAGAGCAATGATGGCGCAGAACTTGTGTGAGTAAGCAAGCAGTAACTGATTTCACCTAAGGTACATGAGATGGAACCCATTCCTGACACTTGGGTGACCAAGAACCTGAGACTAGATAGCCAGGGACCTAGGGGAAAACCAAATAATATTGCTCTAATACAAAGGTATGTGTGTGTGTGTGTGTGTGTGTGTGTGTGTGTGATGAAATGACTCCTAATGATATTCTGCTATGCTCATAGATCAGTGCCTTATTCAGTCATCCTCAGAGAAGCTTCCTCCAGCAGCAGATGGGGACAGATACAGAGACCCAGAGCCAGACATGGAGGGTGTTTACCTTATCTGATGTGCTGGCTAGTTTTACGTCAAGGTGACATAAGCTAGAGTCATCTGAGAGGAGTTTCAACTGAGAAAATACCTCACTGAGATTGACTATAGGCAAGCCTATAGGGCATTTTCTTGACTGGTGACTTATGTGGGAGAGGCCATTCCATTGTGGGTGGGGCCACCATTAGGCTGGTGGTCCTGGGTACTGTAAGAAAGCAGGCTGCCTCTGGCTTTGAGGGTTATCCCACTCTCTCCCCTCAGGAGATTAAAGCTGTCCCCAGTTCTCAGATTTCTAGATGTCAGTCTTGTCTAGTGGCCTTTCTCTAATTGTCCCTTCACTTTCCTGCCTAAGTAAATCTTCTTTCCAGGACATACAATTCTTTGTTCATCCCATAGGTCAAACATACCTGTGCCTCTAGATAATCAACCCCATCATTCAAGACACAACAGTTGGGGAACTCGCAAGTCCCAGAAGTGAACCTGCTAAATGGACAGAGTATCAAACTGCTCCCTAAATTCATTTTTTTTACCCATAGAATAATGTAGCTCTTAGATCTCATGCATGATGTTTATTTGTGCATTAAACAGTGGTTAAAATAGAAACTAATAACTGGTCTGTGTAGAGAATACACATCAGTGGTGTGCTCAGCTACAAATGGGACTTATATATTAGACCCCTTTCTAGAAGACTCCGTGAACATAATGGAAGAGAGGTCAGAAAGATTGTTAAGAACCAGAGGTTGGGGAGGACTGGAGCAAAACCATGTCTTCTGGACCTGACAGAACTACTGAATTCAGGAACTCACAGCATCTGTAATTGATTCATCCCTAACTGAGGCCTATTAACATTTGATAGCCTCTGCATGAGAAAGAGCCAGGTTTCTTTATGGCTGTGACCTCTGATACATCAACCATGCTCCAGTGGATGGCCCCACACCCACGAAAGGACAGGCAGCACAAATTAGAGTTAACTAATTATTAAAAAAAAATAAAGCTGGGCAGTGGTGGCGCACGCCTTTAATCCTAGCACTTGGGAGGCAGAGGCAGGCGGATTTCTGAGTTCGAGGCTAGCCTGGTCTACAGAGTGAGTTCCAGGACAGCCAGGGCTACACAGAGAAACCCTGTCTCGAAAAACCAAAAAAAAAAAAAAAAAAAAAGAAAAAAAAAAAGGACTGGAAAGTGGTGGAGGTGGGTGGAAAGGGAGGGAGTTATGAATCTGGAAAGTGTGGGGGAGGACTTGGGAGTGAATATGATCAAAATGCATTGTATGAAAACCTCTAAGTAAAAGAGTGCAAGGAGCAGCATGCCCACAGTCAAGTAAACTGGTAAACAAGTAAAACTGGGCGCCTTCATGTTTGGCAATGATAGAAGACAGCAGGGGTGTGAATGAGGCACAGTGAGTTTGACTTATCACTATCACAGTTTGCTGAGTCCTGATAGTCTTCTGATAGATAGGCACTCTTTCAGGTCTCCAAATGGAGTTGTGTTTGAGACTTCAGGTGGGAGTTGTTTATCTCACTTACATTACATACATTGCTTGGTATAGGAAGATCTGGATAAGATATACAATTACACTTTCTCCCTTAAGCTTTTTAGAGTTGTTGGGGGGGATCAGGGGGCCTCTTGGGATTCTTAGGTGTGTTTGGATCTAGTAAGGGATAGAAAGGCAGGCTGCAGCTGCCTCAAAAGTAGAAGGCTGGGAGGCAGTTTGTGGGAAATATGAGCCTAATAGGAGACTTCACAGGCTATAGATTCTGAGAGACAGGAGGCCCAGCAGTTGCCCCAGCAGGGTCTAGCAGTTGCCTAATTCTCCCTTGTAGTAAAAGCAGCTTCTCCAATCATAGCTGTGCCCTATCAGCTAAGGAAACCTTTCTCTCCTAGACTCTGTAAATGGTTTGGGTGCTGTTCTCATCGCTTGGGAAGTGCTTCCCTGGGTTGCACCTTAGAGCCTTGCATCATGATGACTTTGTAAAACACTTTGAAAATTCTAAGTGGACAAACACAAACTGTGACATGTTTAATGCTTATTAAAACTTTTAGTAAAATACATGATGATTGGCTTGGGAATTATGTCCTGTCCTATGTGGACACTTGGATTCTTATAAGATGCAGAGAATATTTATCTATACATTATAGGACAGAGATGTAGATCAAAAGCATAAAATACTTTATAACTGTTTATGACATGAATAAATGAAATCTACTTTTTTTCTTGGTTAAGATACCCTCACTATATTGCCTAGACTGGCCTTGAACTTAAAAGGCTTCATCTTCTGAGGGCTGGGATTACAGACCTACACCACCCAATCTGGCCTAGAAGCTCCTGTTTCATTTTTTTTTTTTTTAAAGTCTTTTTTTTTTTTTTTGGTTTTTCGAGACAGGGTTTCTCTGTATAGCCCTGGCTGTCCTGGAACTCGCTCTGTAGACCAGGCTGGCCTCGAACTCAGAAATCCGCCTGCCTCTGCCTCCCAAGTGCTAGGATTAAAGGCGTGCGCCACCACCGCCCGGCTCCTGTTTCATTTTTAATTTTGTATTTTTGAGACAGTCTCATTTAGCTTAGGCTAGCCTTAGCCTTCTGACACTCCTCCCTCTACCTCTCCAGTGTTGAGCTTACAAGGATGAGTCATCATTACTTCAATTTTTTTTTCCAAGACAGGGTTTTTCTGTGTAACCTTCACTGTCTTGAAACTCCCTCTGTAGACCAGGCTGGTCTCAAACTCAGAGAGTGGGCCACCTGTCTCTGCTTCCAGAGTGCTGAGATTAAAGGTGTGAGCTACCACCACCTGGCTCAATTTTTAATTTTTGAAGAGGATAATTTTGAAATATATCTTCTGTAGCATTGGGTCATTATAGCAATGATTTATTTAACTATGAGTCCTGGGCCAGCAAGATGGTGCAACAGGCAAAGATGCTTAAGATAAGTCTAACCACATGAGTTTGATTCCCAGGTCCCAATGGTAAAAAGGGAGATTTGATTCCTACAAGCTGCTCTCTGCTCACATATGCACTGTGGTGTGCTCATGGGTACACACACATCCACAATGAAAAATAGAATCCATTTAATTATTATACTGTATATAACAATGTCTCATTTTTATTTTCTGTGGTAATACACAGAAACCTCTATCTATACCAGATAGAGGGAACAAGGACAGAACAAAGAAAGCAACGAATCTTTCAAGTCTGGTTTGGTAACTAATGATACACTGTGTGTGTGTGTGTGTGTGTGTGTGTGTGTGTGTGTGAGAGGGGGGGGAGGGGGAGGGGAGGGGGAGCATGACACATACTAGGTATGTGCTATACCACTAAATTGTGTGGTGGTTGATGCCTGGTACTTGGAAGACTGAGCAGGAAGACTGTCATGTTTGGGGTTAGCCTGAGCTTAATGAATTTTCAGGTCAGCCTATGGACTAAGGATCTGCCTCAAAACACACACACACACACACACACACACACACACACACACACACAGAGAGAGAGAGAGAGAGAACAATAAAAAAAACCTATAAGCAATCAAGCAACGACTACTACTCCCAGTCTGATACCAGAGGCTTATAAACCCAGATACTCTGGAAGTTGAGAGAAAGTTCAAGGCTAGCCTGAACAATTTAGCGAGACTCTATCTCAAAATTTAAAAAAATAGGGAAAGAGGAATAAGAATGTAGCTCTGTGGTGGAGCGCTTTGCCTAGCATGCACAATGACTTGGATTCCATTGCCAGTACCAGCACCAGTCACATACATAAAATCCCAAAAATACAAGTCCAAAACAAAGCAAAAATGTCATCAACTGGGCACGGGCAATACATGCTACCAGCTCTAGCAAGAGATTGACTTCATAAGGAAAGAAAAGTTATTATTTCTAGTAATATGAATTTTTTGTATAATACTTTTAAATAAGTAAAATCAGTAGTTTTAACTTATTATTTTATACATTTAATATCACATTATATATTATTTTATATAATTATACATATATGTATGGGTATTTTGCCTGCATGCATACCTGGTGCTCATGGAAGCCAGAATGGGCATTGGAGCTCCCAGGACTGGAGTTATAGATGATTATGAACTGCTATGTGGGTTCTGTGAATCAAACCCAGGTCCTTTGGAAAAGCAACCAGTCATCTTAACTGGGGAAACATCTCTTCAGATCCATTAGTAGATTTCCAAACAAAAAGTTCAAGAAATTAATTTTTTTCAAGATAGGGTTTCTCTGTGTAGCCCTGGCTGTTGTGGAACTTGCTTTGTAGGCAAGGCTTGCCTCAAACTCAAGTATCTGCTTCCCTCTCTCCCAAGTGCTAGAACTAAAGGTATGTGTCACCACATCTGGCTAATTTATTACTAATTTCTTTGTCCAATAAAGTAACTCTGATTTGCTTGTAGAACATATACTTATTACATACAATGTTGCCGGATACAGAGTACCCTGATGTTTGATTGTAGATACAAAAATAATATGCATTCAGTAGAAACAATGAATTTTGGTCTTTTCCTGGTTTAGTGACATGTAGCGTATTGTTTTGCAAGGCTGGGGAATGACAGTAAAGTCCATGTCTTTCCATCAGTCAGTGATGATGAAGGGAAACAACCAATTCTCTCTCAATAGTGTTCTGTATTGCTAAGTTATGCTGCTTTTTAGGTAGGTGTATTAAACATGCTTTCAATTTAATGATATTTTCAGTTTATAGAATGGGTTTATGGCTTAGTAATCCCATCTTAAATCAAAGAGCATCTGTATAACTTCTAGCGAATTATGTATTTTCACTAACATTAAACTACTTAGTAATGGTTGTTTATAATGTACTTGTTGTGAAGTGGTAGGCTCATAGAGCAGTGTGAGAATTGCTAGGAGAGGAATAATACTTGGCAAGAAGCTCATGATTTTTTTTATTTTGTAGCCAAGTTGCCATTGACCTCCCCTCCTTCCTGCCTTGACTTCCATGCTTTGCTACTGCTAGGATTATACCTAGGGGCTACTCATGGGCAACTGAGCTTCAGTTTTGCATGTTTATTAACTCAATATTCCAAATGCTTCAGTGTTGATTGATGTTAGCAATGCAGATACATGCTAAAAATGTTCGCAAAAGGCTGATTCGTAAACTGGAATACCAAATTGTTAATTTATGAAGACAAACATAATTAATTGTTCATGTAGATTGGATTTGAAAATATAAAATTATTAGATGAAGATTGTTGATACCATAGAATCAAGACAAGGTAGGCAATGGTAACCACCATTACAAACAATTGAACAATATAAATGCCTAGTGCATTTATATTCATGCAGATTTGATTTGGAATATTGTTTGGAATATTTTAAAGGTTCATCTCCCCATTGAGGACTAGAATATTTGTCCCTAGAGAGACTGTGGTATTTGTCTTATAGATTCTGTGTCTCATATATTGAGTAATGCTTTACTTTTTTTAAAGATTTATTTATTTAATATATGTGTGTACACTGTAGCTGTCTTCAGACACACCAGAAGAGGGCATCAGATCCCCTTACAGATGGTTGTGAGCCACCATGTAATGCTGGGATTTGAACTCAGGACCTCTGGAAGAGCAGTGAGTGCTGTTAACCACTGAGCCACCTCTCCAGCCCCATTGAGTGCCCCAAAGCTGAATGTGGTGGCACATGCCTTTAATCCCAGTAATATTGAGGCAGAAGCAGGTAGAATTTGAGGCCAGCCTGATCAACATAAGGAGTTCCAGGCCAGTTAGGATATATAGTGAAACTCTATCACAAAGAAAAAAATAAAACAAACAACCCCCTCCCACACAACCAAAATGTATTTCTTTATCTTTTTATTTAAATTGTGACTACTATTACTGGACCAGTGGTCATTTTATATTTTAAGGGAAATTACCTTATTTTACTTTTGTCGTTTGTTTTCTTTTTTGAGATAGGGCCTTTTCCAACCCTTCAAGTGCTGTGATTAGGGCATGAGTTACCATGTCTGGGAGGCGATTACATGTTTGTTTGTGTTCAAGAAATTAATTTTATTCGTTTTGTTTCTTTTTCAAGACAGGCTCTCTATGTAGTTCTAGCTCTCTAGAACTAGTTCTGTAGACCAGGCTGGCTTTGAACTCAGAGACCAGCCTGTCCTGACCCCCAACTCCCATCCCTGTGCTGGTATTAAAGGCTTGTGCCACCATGCCCTGTTATGCTCTTGATTTATAGTTCAGTTTTTAACTATCAGAGTGAAGCAGGGGACAGCAACCTGATGACTCATTTGATGATTCTATGAGAACACTTCACCTGTCCAATGATTACGGCTACCAACTTAAAAAATAGGTTGTTCAATTAAATTCAGGAAAACAAGTAGTTCTTAGCATAAGCAAGTCCAAAACATAGATGAAGTATACTTGCATGAAAAAGTATTGACTTATTGAAATTCAAATTTAACTAGGTATCTTGTAATTTTATTTGCTGAACCTGACGACTTTGACATTACTCATGAAGCTATGAGGCTTGCCTAGGTTCAAGCTGCTTGATACATATCAATTCACTCAATTGCTTCAGATAAGAAGCAAAACCTATTATCCTTACAAACTATTTAGCATAGTTGTAGATGACAACAAAGAATCTTGACCCTTTGAGGAACCCGTAACTGACTGCCACAATTTCTGTTTTGATTGATTCCCTCCCTCCTCCATTCTTCTCTTCTAGCAACCAGAAAGAATTGCTTTATCACTTCTTCCTTCTGAAGTCCCGCCCTTTCGGCTACCCCCAATGGAGACTAAGCTGTTACTGAAAAGGAGCCGACAAAAGCGTCAACGTGGAGTCGAGAGGAGCGGAAGTAGTCAGATTTCACTGAGGGCCGTAAAGTGGATAGTGTTTTCGCCTTCCGGATTAACGACAGCAGCTCCGACTGTCAGTGCAGGCCTTCCTCGTGCCGGACCCTTCCTAATTCAATTTCCTTCCCATTCCGGTCCCTTCCCTATCGTCGCCCCTTTCACCTTGGATCATGTTCAAGAAGTAAGGACACGCTGTGGCCTCTATCGGCTGCTCACAAAGGCGGTGGGGGTGGGGGTGGGGAAGAGGGAGAGTGCAAAGGTCCTCTTTCTCTCTCCCCCGCCCCTGCCATCCTGACTTCCTAAGGTTTTGTAAATATAGTACTATGCTTTCACTCCGGACTTGGAACACTTTAAGTTTTCCAGCCTTAATCATCAATCGGGGTTTGGCTCTCCCGCTTCCATTTTCTTTCGCCTTAGCCCTGTTCTGCTCCCTCCGGCAGTGCTATCGCCATTCCTAGGATTCTACCAATCACATCCTTGCACTGTGATTTAGGGGCACATCCTCCTTAGCTGAGAGGAGAGCCCTGCACTTTCTGCCATATGTTTATTAGTTATGAATTGAAAAAGGGAAGGCTTGACTTCCTGGGTCATGGCAGTGAAGGAGTCTGGGTGACAGGAAGCAAGCGGCTGGTCTGTCAAGCCTATTGCTTAGCTGCTAGATTAACCTTGTCTTGAGAACAACGTGGTAGCCCTGTGTGCTAGTCAGTGTAAGGAAGACCAAATTCCTTGGAAACCTATCCAGTGGGTTTATCTTCCAGATTTGATAGACGCAAAAGGAAAAAAAGGGGAACATGGGCAAAGGAAGGTGGGTTTTGTGCATGAAAATTTGAGCAAATCTGGACAGGGATTTTAAGATTATCTCACTATTTCTTTTTTTAAAAAAATCAACAGACTACATAGGCTGCTGGGGCTCATTCTTTTGTTATGCTTCGGCTGGTCTTTTGTATTTTAATGTGTGAGGTTTCTTTTAGATAAAAAAATAGATTTTTTATTATGGATGGGAGTATTTTTTTCTTTGAGCAGAAATTTTCAGTAAAAGGCATTTTCGTTAGCTGATAACAGATTCTAGCATAACAATTTCTCTGCCCCCATTAATTGCGGTATGCATGACAGTTTATTCTAATACTGTTTTTAAAACGTTGGTTTTGTATTGTATAAGACAAATGGAAATTGGTATTTTGTTTGGTTTTTTTTTTTTTTTTTGGTTTTTCGAGACAGGGTTTCTCTGTGTAGCCCTGGCTGGCCTGGAACTCACTCTGTAGACCAGGCTGGCCTCGAACTCAGAAATCCTCCTGCCTCTGCCTCCCAAGTGCTGGGATTAAAGGCGTGCGCCACCATCGCCCGGGAAATTGGTATTTTAAAATTAATTTATTTCATAATTATTTTAAGCATGAGTACTTGCTTGGGAATAGATGATTAATTAGAACCTTACTTTTAAATTTTCTGATTCTTCTGCTTAGCAATGCCCTTTTTTTTTTCCTCGAAAAAAATCATTTGCCAGATTTGATGAAAAAGAAAATGTGTCCAACTGCATCCAGTTGAAAACCTCGGTTATTAAAGGTATTAAAAATCAATTGCTAGAGCAATTTCCAGGTATTGAACCATGGCTTAATCAAATCATGCCTAAGAAAGATCCTGTGAAAATTGTCCGATGGTAAGTCCTTGTTTTTCTCACTTAAAGATTAGAGTAGCTGAATATCAAAGGTTAGATTGTTTTCATTCTAAATGGAGTGATCATTGATAGAGCAATGAGAATAGACAGAATTAACTCTAAAACTTATTTCTATTTTCAAATCTTATCTACATATATGAAAATGTCACTTTATGTACTGTTTTATCAAAGACTTGTTTTTATTTATAAGTGGATTTATTTCAGTTTGCTCTTGAGATTTATTTTATACTTGACAGTGGAATTACAATAATAAAATGTAGAATGAAATTGGCTGTAGCAGGTCATATTTCCTCTCTTTTTCTGTACTGGACAGGTATTTTTTGGTCAGAATATTTACTGGAAAATAAGCTTAATGTATCTTTGTATGTGCATATTTTGTATTATAATTTTTATAGGATGTTTGACTTACATTCATTTTTGAAAGAAAGGATCTAACTTTGTTCTCTGTGACATTTGTCTTACAGCCATGAACACATAGAAATTCTTACAGTAAATGGAGAATTACTGTTTTTTAGACAAAGAGAAGGGCCTTTTTATCCCACTTTAAGATTACTTCATAAATGTAAGTCTTGGTATAAATACACATTTTGGAATATAAAAATATACAAAAGGAGTTGAAAACCATAGGAATGAAAAGTGACTTCTAATAGTTTATTATAAGTGCCAAGTAATAAGAAATATAAAGGTAAACTGGTTCCTCATCTTGTGGTAAGTCTGAAAAATGCAAATTCTCTTATGCATTAGAGAAAGCACCCCCCCACACACAAGGAAGCATTCATTAGTTCATCCATTCAATAAAAGCCTGGAGTGATGGCTCACAGGTGTAATCACTGAGCTTAGGAAGCTGAGGAAAGAGCTACAGGGTGATGCATTTCTCCCAACAAAGACCCCAGAAATATTAATTTTATAATTATTTAGTGAGCTTTCTATGTGGTGGGCATTGGGCTACTTACTAAGAAGTACAATTGTAAGTAAAGACAGACATAGTCTCCTGTCCTTATTGTAGTTGGAAGAATAGACCAGTATGTAATTGTAAGCATATACATAAACTAAAAAGAGCTTTGAACATTTTCATTTAAGTTTGTTACTAGAGTTCTGTAATTATCTCTACATTGGGTAAATATGGAAATCCTATTTATTATTAATTGAGTACATGGGCAGATGTCTTGAAACTAAACAATGTTTACTTCATATATACATTTAGAGATTGTTATTTTGAGTATATTACAAAAAGTTGAAGGAAGATATAATCTAATGGGCAAGAAATGGAAGCAAATATTTCCTTTTCAGTTTGGTCTTGTTGCCAAGAGGCAGAAGGAAAGGTAGTGACTTATAGGCTCTATTGATGATGAGTACTGGTGATTGAATGAATTTATCTCCTTGTAAAAATCAAAGTCATTCAATCACAAGGAGATAAATTTTTAATTGCCTAGTGTTACAGAGGTCAGGAGTAGCAAAAGTGTTAGGCAAATTTTTAAGCAGGTGAAATATTTTAATGTTTATAAAACTAAGTATAATTATTCAATTAAGCACTGATTTTTTTTTTCCAGATTAAGACCTGATAGAAATTAAATCCTGGGGGCTGGAGAAATGGCTCAGAGGTTAAAAGCACAGAGGTCCCAAGTTCAAGTCCCAACAACCTCATGGTGGCTCACAACCGGCTATAATGAGATCTGGTGCCCTCTTCTGGCTTTCAGGCGTACATGCAGGCAGAATGCCATATACATAATAAATAAATAAATCTTTAAATATATATATAAAAGAAATTAAATCCTGATGCAATGGGAATAATTTTTTTGTTTTGTTGTTGTTTGAGTTTTTTGTTTGTTTGTTATTGTTCCTTGAGACAGACACTGGGAAGCCAAGGCTGGTTTTCTATTTCTAATTACCCTGCTCCCACCTTCCAGGTGCTCAGATTATAAAGTTGTATTACCATACCTGGCTACTGCCATTACTCTTAGGGACCTTTAAAACTTAAAAACTCAGCAAGGCAGTGGTAGCACACGCCTTTACTCCCAGCACTTGTGAGGCAGAGGCAGGCAGAGTTCTGAGTTTGAGGCCAGCCTGGTCTACAGAGTGAG
Organism: Tokudaia tokunoshimensis; assembly: GCA_036184795.1. Taxonomy (NCBI): domain Eukaryota; kingdom Metazoa; phylum Chordata; class Mammalia; order Rodentia; family Muridae; genus Tokudaia; species Tokudaia tokunoshimensis. The sequence continues at coordinate 106,957,702 of BTHU01000023.1, forward strand.
TTCCAAGACAAGCCAGGGCTATACAGAGAAACCCTGTCTCAAAAAACCAGAAAAAAACCTTAAAACTCTTTCTCTAGGGGCTGGATTGATGGCTTACCAATTAAAAGCACTGGCTATTCTTCCAGAGTTCAATTCCCAGCATCTGTATGGTGGCTCACAACTGACTGACTGTAGTCCTATAGGATTCAATTTTCTCTTCTGGTGCACATAAATGTAGACAAAACACTGGTAAAATGCATACCTAAATAAATCTCAGAGAAAAACAAAACAAGCAAACAACTCCTGTGAAAGCCTCTAGAGATTCCTTTTTTAAAATATTTATTTATTCATTTTGTATATATGAGAACACTGTAGCTGTTTTCAGACACACCAGAAGAGGGTGTCTGATCCCATTACAAATGGTTGTGAGCCACCATGTGGTTGCTGGGAATTGAACTCAGAACCTCTGGAAGAGTAGTCAGTGCTCTTAACCACTGAGCCATCTCTCCAGCCCTACAGATTCTTTAATCGTTAGTTTATAAGTTATTGATATACACACAGATACTTTTTTTTACGATTACAAAAAGAATATATGCACATAAATCTGGGAGATCACAGGAATAAGAAACTAATGAACACATGAGTTCCTATAATCAAAGTTAAGTATATTTAGTGCATTGGTATATTCTTTTCCACTTTATTTCCTATGTTATATACAAATGCTTTCTGTTTTGTTTTATTTTGTGCTAGAGATTGAATTCAGGACCCCATGCATGCTAGGTATATATCACTATACTGCTAAGCACAACCTTTTTTAGTTCTTTTAAAACTGGGCTCTATGCTACTTGGTTTTTTTTTCTCTATTAAGATTTTTCATTGATAAGTTAATATGCATTTAGTTAGCGAATCACTATTTATAACATCATTAGTAATAAAAGTTCTTTTTATATAATTCTATAGGCTATAGGCGTTGCCAGACCCAAAATGTCAAGTGTCTACTATTCAATGTCATACAGAATAAATTTACTCTTTAAATATACCCACCCAGGTTTACCTGGTCACCCCTCATCCTTCTAACGACCACTGATCTTTTTGAGAGTATTTTATTTCTGTTTTTTTTTTTCAGGCATTAAGTATTCTCTAAAAGCATGGTTTATTATAGTTACATTACTCTTGTTGACATACCTTAAGTTGTTTATATCTTATCTCATTTATTGGACATTGCGATTTATCTCAGTTTATTTGTTTTACATATTAGTGCTGGAACAAATATCTTTCTATCCAATATATTGTATATCCATCCATTTTCTTTAGGACAGACTCATAGAAGTAGAGTTACTGGGTCAAAGAGTGGATCTCTTTTCACGGCTTTCAATGTATGCTGCTGAGTTGTCCTAAAGGAGGCCCATACCCATTTACAAGCCTTGTAGCACTCTATGAGAATGCTTATTGCTACACTCTTTTCTTGAAAATATTTATCAACTTTGTCAGTAAAGAAGAGTGGTTTGGCTTTTATTTTGCAACCATCAGAGTACTGTAATTTTAGAAAATACTTGTTTATGTTCTTTGTCTTTATCTTGAGTCTTCAGTCATATTAATTTATATAATTTATTTCTTCTCTTGTAGATCCTTTTATCTTGCCACATCAGCAGGTTGATAAAGGAGCCATCAAATTTGTACTCAGCGGAGCAAACATCATGTGTCCTGGCTTAACTTCTCCTGGAGCTAAGCTTTATCCTGCTGCAGTAGATACTATTGTTGTATCCTTCCCAGGGTTTAACTGCTGAAAACTGTTCATTGTATTCTTGTCATTACTGAAAGATCTGTCATCCAAGAGGATATTACATGTGCTTTTAATTTATATTATTATTTTTTCAGAGACAAGCCAAGGCTAGTGTTAAACTTGTGATTCTGATGCCCCAGTCTTACAACTGCTGGGGATTAGTCATGTGCTACCACACCCTGTTGAAGGGAACTTTTTAATTTTGGCCAAAGAGAAATGAGAGATAAACTCAAACCAACTGTTTTTTTCCCCTTTCTTTCCATTTTATTTATTTATTTGAGACATGTCTTATTATGTAGCCTTGGATGGCCTCAAACTCAGTATGTGGTCCAGGCTGGTTTAAAACTCACCACCTGCAGGGGAGTGGTGGCACATGCCTCTAATCCAGCACTTGGGAGGACAGCCAAGGCTACACAGAGAAACCCTGTCTCAAAAAAACAAAAAAACTTCTGAATGTTGGGATTATAGGTATCACCATGCTGGACTAAAGGAGACATACTCTTTCTTGGTCCTGAAAAGATGTAAAAGAAACTTGGAAACAAGCAACCTTTTTCTTTTTTTCTTTTTTGTTTTGAGAAAGTGTTTCATGTAACCCAGGGTGGTCAAGGATACTCTAGAACTACCCTGCCAAGTTCTGTAATTACAGGCATGTGCCACCAGGCCTGGCTCCCTTTTTTGTTTGTTGGCTTTTTGTTTTTGTTTTTCAAGACAGGGTTTCTCTTTTTCATCCTGGCTATCCTGGAACTCACTCTATGGACCAGGCTGGCCTTGAACTCAGAGATCTGCCTACCTCTGCCTCCCAAGTGCTGAGATTAAAGGCATGTGCCACCACTGCCCGACCTTGGCTCCCTTTTAAAAATCTTTTTTTAGCAAGTAAGGTTCTTTTGCATTTTTTTTACACATGTACAATGTATTATCTTATTCACTTCTTCTAAGCCCCAGTTATATTCTGGTTTTGTCATTGTTGTTGTCGTTTGGAAATTTTCTTTTTATCTTTTTTTGAAACAGAGTCTCACTATGTAGCCTTGGCTGGCCTCAAACTCACAAAGGTCTGTCTGCCTCAGCCTCCTGAGTCCTGTGTTTAAAGGTATGTGTCATAATACTCATTTATCTTTTCTTTCTTCTTCCTTTTTAATATCTCTCTCTCTATATATATACATATATATGTATATATACACACATATGTATATACATACACACATATATACATGTATATAGATATACATATGTATACACACACACACACACACACACACACACACACACACACACATATATATGCATGCATGCCTGACTGGCTTAGATTTTACTCTGTATCCCAGGCTATCCTTGTCTTCTCCACAATCCTGCATCTGCTTTTTTCAGTTCTGGGATTACAGGTGTGTACTACTATTCCTAGTTCCTCTCTTGCCTGCCTGCCTTTCTTCCTTCCTTCCTTCTACAGTCTTATATATCTTAAACTGCTCTTGAATTTACGATATAGCCAACACTAGTCTTGAACTCCTGATTCATGGGTCATTGGATTACTGGCATATATTATCATTATGCCTGTTTTCTTTTTTATTTCTTTAAAAAAATAAATATTTGTGTGTGTGTGTATATATGTATGTGTACACGTGTGCACCTAAAAAGACAACTTTTACGAGTCAATTCTCTCTTTCTACTCTAGGTTCTTAGGATAGAACTCAGGTTGTCAGGCCTGTGTCTTAAAAGCACTTCTATGTTCTGAACTATCTTGCCCTTCCTTCTAAATTCTTAATGATAAAATGTTTCATTTTACATGGATTAATTGTATAAGCTATTTGAAAAGTTATGAAGGAGTTCCCATGTCATTGCAGCCTGTTACACCCTATTATCAGACTAGGAAGCAGGTTGAAACTTGATTATGAATAGGTTATAAGTGATATGAGTGGACCCTCTTTTGCACATGAACTTGTCACTTTAATGTTTAGTTCGATTATCCAAATACAGTGAAGTAAAAGCGTTCAAGAGGGAACTGAATTGAGGCAGCAGGTATGGATGCTTATATCTCAAGCAACTCTGTATTAAGAGAAAGATCCGAAGTCTTCAACATTTGTTTTAAAAATTCACTTTTACTATCTTGGTGATGGTGGTCCACACCTTTGATTTCAGCACTCAGGAGGCAGAAACAGGGGAATCTCTGAGAGTTCCAGGACAGCCAGGGCTACACAGAAAAACCCTCTCTCAAAAAAAGGAGGTTTTTTTCTTTTAATTGTGTGTGCTTGAAAGACAGAGAGAAAGAGAGAGAGATGTGGGTGGAGGTGAATCTTGTGCTGTGTAACCTGGATTAGTCTGGAACTCACTAGGTAGCCCAGGATGGCTGTGAATCTTCCTGTGTCAACCTCCCAGTGCTGGGCAGCATGCATTTATACTCAGTCTAAAAATTCACTTGTTGGCGGTGGTTTGGACTTGAGAATATTTTCTCTAAGAGAAATGTGTATTTTGCTTTTATTTTTGAAGATAGTTTTGATATGCAGCACAAGTTAGCTTTGAACTCATGGTGATTCTCCAGTTCAACTTCCCACGTACTGGGAATCCAGGCGACCACCACCACTCCTTATGCCCAAACACACTTAAACACACATGCATGCGTGGACACATGCGTATCTAGAAAATGTTTTAAGATTTTTAATATATCCAACGTAAAACTATTTGAATAAACATTTTTTTGAGAAAGAGTCTTGAATTCTTGGTGATATGCTTGTATCAACTCTCAAATATTGGATCACAGGCATGAGCTACCATGCTTGGCTAGGACTTTTGTTTTGTTTTGAATCAGGGCCTCTTTTACATAGTTCTGGTTGTCCTGGAACTCATATAGGAACCAGGCTTACCTCACAGGCCTTCGCCTCACAACTGCTGGGATTAAAGGCTAAGGATGCATTTTTAAATATGGCTAGCTCACTTGGAAGGGCTCTATGGCCCCCAGCTTGACTAAGCTTGACTGTCTTAGTTTGCATGATTATAGGTTGCAGAAAAAAGGCAGCAGATATTAATAATGAATGTAATAGGTCAAATAAATGCATTTAGAGACACTATAGTGTAGATTCAAACAATAAGGAACAAGTGAAACCTACATAAGAAATAACTACAGGAGTGAAAAACAGCATATCCTATTCAACTCTTACAAAGAAAGGTACAAGGAGCTGTAAGTAGTGGTGTACACCTGTATTCCCACCACCTGGTAAGCTGAGACTGGACAAGTGCCATGAGTTCAAGGCCAGTACATGAGACTTTATCTCAAAAACAAACAAACAAACCAGAAGTAGAAGAACTATTGACAAACTGAGACAGCTTCAAATCAAAATAGTCATGTACAGCACAACTTGTTATGTTGGATTTTTTATTCTTTTGATATAGGGTTTCAGTATATACCCCTGGCTGGCATAGAAGTTGCTATGTAGACCAGGCTGGTCTCAAACTCGGAGACCTAAACACGGGAAGTAAAGGTGTGTACCAACACATTTGGCTATGCTGGCTATGATCACGTGATTCCAAGCATCTGCTTTGTTTAGGGATTGCTAGGGAGGAAACCCACTCCCACTTTTTTTCTCTTGTTTGTTTTTGAAACATGGTCTCATGTATCCTAGGCTGGCCTGGAACCCATTTAATCTTCCTGCCTCTACTTCCTAACTGCTGGATTATAAGTGTGAGCTGCTGTACCTCTGCTCCATACAGTTTAAAGGGTGTATTTATACCATGGATAGGATTAAGTGATTCCGTATCATTTCTATCTTGCAGCAATATTTCATCTATATTATCTATTAAATAGGTTTTTGTCAATTTGGACAGGAGTCTATCTTCTGCTTTGTCATAGACTGAGCAGTCATTTGTCTCAGGTTGAGAAATGGAATAGTAATTGGTGGGAACAAGGAAATCACTATGAGGTTAAAAAACTAGTATTTTGGAACGTGTTCAAAGGTATGTCTTAACTGGATGTGGTGGTTTACTCCTGTAATCCCAGTACTTGAAAGGCTGAGACAGGAAGACTGCTGTTAGTTTGAGACCAGCCTGAGTTATATAGTCAACAACAAAAATAACAGGGTGTAGTGGCAGATACATGCTTTTAGTCCTAGCATTCAGGAGGATCTTTGTGAATGGTACATAGTGTGACACTACCAAAAAAAGAAAAGGTATATTCTGCACCTTGTGCTCAAAATGCCTCCTTTTGTGGTATTTATAGCTTAAGGATAGAATAAGTTGTGTATGTTAGACACATGTATTGACATAGATGCTAGTCAGATACTAGGTGCTCAAATATTTTTGCTATACTGAATGGACCACTGGAAAGCCAACAGAAAAAAGTATTCTGTGAGGACAAGGTTATCTTTTATGTTTATAGATTTAAACAGTGGTATGTTTTTAGATCTGAAGTTTTCCTGGACTGGAAGATCTTCCTAGTATTAAACTTTACCATCACCCCCTATCCCCCTTTGGAGATGCAGTTTTATTCATTTGAAATAACAGATTTAGAGGAATTAAAAAATTATAGAGAGATTGTATATATATATATATTTGAACTTATAAAACAAACATTACAGCATGAAACATAGAAGCTTTAAATGATATTGTTTTATTTGTATAAAGGTTGAAACTGTTATGAGGGGCTCTTCAAAACAGAATGGAAATGTATTTTTTTGCAGACAATATCTTGTTATATAACATAGAGCTGGCCTTAAACTAACTTTGTAGCCCAGGCTTTCCTGAATTTTTTGTTTTTTCTTTTCCAACTTTCTGAGTGTGGTGATTATCGGTTTGTACCTTGCCCAGTTGGGAATATAATTATTATTTTATGTGTTATTTATTACAAGCCACCATTTATTTGGTAGTGGAAATTACTAAAACAGTTGCTATATACTTTACAGATTTTAGTATTCATGCACAATAAGTTTTATCTTCTTTTTGCTTGATTCCTGGTTTGGTACATATGAAGGTGCAGATTGGTTCAAGTGGCAAAAGGATCATTGCTTCTCACACTTCCCTTCCCCAAATTGAGAAATAGTTTTCTTAGCTTGTTTTCAGGCAATCATGGCAGAAGGAAAACAACATGCTTTATGTGTGGGCGTCATGAAGATGTCTGCAGAAGATATGTAAGTTTCACTTTAGGCTCCTTTAACTGACATAAGAGTGGTAGTTCACGAAGCATCTGTTGCAGGTTGAGTTTGATGTCATTCATACCACATCTTACAAATACCTCAGCCTAGTAGCTCATTTCTTATTTTTATCCTAGCACTTAGGAAGCCCTTTGTCTTCAGGGTTACATTTCTTAAGCATTTTGAAAGAAAACATGCTAAAACAAGTATTTTATACCTATGTATGTAGTACTTTAGGATTTTCTCTTTAGTATCTAGATTTAAATTGGTAATAGAGGGGTGTGTATTTTACTGCTAGTTTTTAAAACACGCATATAGCTGGTATAATAGCACATGACTATAATCCTAGCACTTGGGAGGTAGAGGCAGTGAGATTGTAAGTTTGAGGCTACCTGAGACCTCAAAATGAGACTGTTTCAAAAATAAATCATGATGTAGTTCAGGACCATATACCATTTTACATCTAATCTGGTGATAGAAGAAATGTAGCATGTTTCCCACATATATAACCACAATTTTATTTTGTTTCAAGATTCACTATGTTGATATTTGACTATCCTATTGGTATTATTGTTTGCGTGCTAGACTTCTAGAATTAGTATTTTTGCTAGATTGCTAGAACTAGTATTTTTGCTAGACTGCTAAAATTAGTATTTTTATTTGTTTTGTTTTGTTTTTTTCAAGATGGGTTTCTTTGTGTAGCCTTGGCTATCATGGAGCTAGCTCAGAGTAGGCTGGTCCGGAACTCAGAAACCTGCCTGTTTCTGCTTCCCAAGTGCTGGAATTAAAAGAAGTTGCTATCACCACCTGGCTAATTTTTGGGTTTTTGAGATAGGGTCACTTGTAGCCCAGGCTGACCTTGAATTCCTGATCTGCCTCCAGTGTTGGGATTATGGGTGTGTGCTGCACACCCAGTTTTAGAATCACTGTAAATATGAATTTCAGAAGTGGTTATGTGGTTCAGTGGTGAAGTGCTTGTGTATCATGTGTGAGGCCCTGGGTTTGATTCTGTAGCACCACAAAAACCAAAGAGTCAACTAAAAGAGATATCAGACCAAGCAAGCATCCAAACATCCACAAACTGCCACAGTTTGTAGTTTAATGTAGGCAATAATATAATGACATTTCCTACAATGATTATGAAGTATCAAGATACTTTGGATTGTGTTTATCATGAATGTATAAACCTATGAAATTCATAAAGTATGTTTCTGTGTTTTTCCTTCTACAGTGAGAAAGTCAACAAAGGAATTGGCATTGAAAATATCCATTATCTAAATGATGGGCTGTGGCATATGAAGACATATAAATGAGCCTCAAAAGGAGTGTGCTTGGGCTAACTATGGATACTGTGCTGTATCTGTGTCTGTGTCTGTATGACAGCATGAAGACAATGCCCTCTATGATTATGCTGAATAAAAATTCTGCGAATATTGACAATTGTATTTTATATTGCTTGATGTTCATAGTTATTCCTGTAGATAAAAGCGTAAATATTCCCATCAGTTTAGAAATCATTTTTCAAGGAAGGCTTCCTTTTTTTTTTTTTGGTTTTTCAAGACAGAGTTTCTCTGTGTAGCCCTGGCTGTCCTGGAACTCATTCTGTAGACCAGGCTGGCCTCGAACTCAGAAATCCTCCTGCCTCTGCCTCCCAAGTGCTGGGATTAAAGGCATGCGCCACCACTGCCCGATCTGGGGAGGTTTCTTTTAAAAAAAAAAAGTCTTGCTGGGTGTGGTGGTGCATTCCTTTTAACTCAGCACTCAGGCAGTATGCTCTGAGTTTGAAGTCAGTCAAGTCTGCATAGTGAAATCCTATCTCAAAAAAAAAAAAGACTTCATTTATGCTGACTTATTTCATATTCTTATGTCTATAATTTTGAGATAGAAGCACTCATTTTGATGCTTATTAAAAATAATATATGTGCCACTTGTACCTAACCCAGACTTTGAACTTTTCTTTTTGCTGCTAAAGTAATTTTAGTTGACCAAGACTGTCTGGTGCTAACAATGAAGATCATGGCACACAGGAATGCAGACTGGAGAAGTTAAAACTTTATGTTGCCTCATTTCTAGAATAATTTATCCTTGTACCTAATCACTGTTAACAGTGGGTGTAGAAAAGAGTTTTAAAATATTCAGCATCATTATCTATGCCTGTATGTTGCCTGCCTCTCTCCTGAGTTTGAGGCTTCATCTCATCAATTTTAATAAGGGGTACCACTCTACTTATGTGGGCTTTTTCAGCTTTTAAACATTAGGCCATGTATGGAAGCCAACTTAGAGATACTAAACTACCAGAAAGATGAGCCACGTTATGCAGCACGGCTGAAGGAAATGTCACCCAGATTCCTGAGAGTAATAGAAGAGAGCCTGTGACCTTTCAAGAAGTGTGACACTAGTTTTAAGTTTCAAAATTAAACCTGTGTCAAACTTAATTTACATTCCAGCTATTCTCATGGAGTTGGCTTTTACTCAGGTCAGTTGAGCTCAACAGGTATCTGTACTATATAGACTGGCACAAAGGAGAAAATACACAAAAAGCTCTTGCAATTAAAGGGCTTCTAGTTAGTGTAGTGGGTATAGAAATTTTCTTGAAGGAAAAATAGGCAGTGATGATTGCCCTGAGACCAATTTATAAAGTCAATATTAATTATACTTTTCCAATTTTAGTCATCAGAATTTTGTAAATATGTGTTAGGCATGGTGGCTCCTAGCACTTTGGAGGCAGAGACAGGTATATCTCTCAGTTTGAGGCCAGTTTCGTCTACATAGTAAATTCCAGGTTGGTTAGGGCTACAGAGTGAGACCGTGTCTCACAATTTTTTATTTTACAGATTACATATAAAAGAATCCCGGGCTGGAGAGAGGACTTCAGTGGTTAAGAGCACTGACCGCTCTTCCAGATGTCCTGAGTTCAATTCCCAGCAACCACATGGTGACTCACAACCAACTAATGGGATCAGACACCCTTTTCTGGTGTGTCTAAAGACAGTTACAATGTACTCATATACATAAAATAAATCTTAAAAAAAGAAACCCTTATAGTGTATTCAGTATGAAGTTTTAAAACAAATCCAAATCTGGGACTAGAAAGAGCTCAGTGGTACAGAGCACAGGTGCTACTGCAGAGGGCTGGAGTAAGGTTCCCAGAAACTACATGGTGGCTCACAACTCTCTCTAACTGGTTCCAGGGCATCCAGAAGATCCTCCATGGGTACCCAGCATATATGTGGTGCATAGACCTACATACATGCAAAACACCTATACACACAATAGATGGAAATTATTTTTAACCTATATATGTCTTGGAGTTGTAACATTCACCATTCCAAGTTAGATGGTTGTCCCACATTCAGTGGCTTAAAGCTTGAGTAATCAGTCAGATTTTAGCAGATCCATGTTTTGAAGTTCTGTTAGTATGTTACCCTACTCCAGGTTGTTGAAGTTGAACCCAAGACATTGTGCTAAGCAAGTGTTCTCCCTAGACTTCTTTTTATTTTGAGACAGGGTCTCACTAAGTTACCTAAGCTGGCCTTGAACTCACTATATAACACAACAGTCTTGAACCTATGTTCCTCCTGCTTCAGCTCCCCAAGAAGCTAGGATTATGGGTTGCACCACCACGTCCAGCTCATGTCTTTCTCTTTTGTTAAAAAGCATCAATTTTAAACAAAACCAGATGGATTTATCTCATGGGCAGTCATCAACATTTCCAAATTGAGGGATTTGGGTATTTCTCAAATACAGATCATATGATATTTGTTGAAAAATAATTCTATATAGGCAAGTTGCCCATCTATACATATTATAACTGAGGGTACACTATACCTAGATATAGTGCTTCAGAAGATAGAATAGCAATTTACTAATTTGCAGAGGTATTTCATTCTTTTTGTTGGTCATGGTAACAAAAACAGCGATTATGTATTAATGGAAATATGAAATGAATGTATGCCCAAACAAAATATAAACATTTTTATTTTGTTTATCTAGGTTGCTTAATACTGAGAACATCTCTCAATTCAAATGTAACTACTTGTAATATCATAGTCTTACAACAGTTTGTAATGAAGCCATGCCAGTCTCTGCAAAGATTGATACATGTAAATGAATGATATATATTTTTATATTTTATGCTTTCCATCTATTTTTAGTAAACTTTTTATGCCAAGAAAAGTGAGATTTACCAACTACAACATCAGTTGCTTAGTATTGTATTAAAACCAATTAATTTCTAGTAAATGACTACAATGACACCAGATCAGAAGTGAATGAACAAAACTGAGGGTCAATTTTAAATTCAACATTAGAAGTAGCACATTGAGTATAGTGGTACATGCCTGATGTCCCAGCACTTGGGAGACCTAAGTAGGACTGCCACTGATTCAAAGCCAGCCCTGCTACTTAACAAGACTTGTCTGAAAAACAAAAAAGAAGCCAGGTATGGTAGTACACCTGTATAATTGCCTATAATCCCAGTACTCAGAAGGCAGGAGGAGGCAGATTATGGCTTGGAAACCAGTTTATTCTACATTGTCTATAAAGCTAACCTTTTAGTGAATAAAACTTATCATAGAATGGATTAAGGAAGAAACTCTCAGGAATTTCTTCTGATATTGTTTATTATAAACAGTTCATTAATCCCAGATGAATGTGAGTTCTAGGCCAGCCTGGACTACATAGATGCTATTTCCAACAATAAATCCTTGAAACAAAACAAAACAAAAACCCCTAAAACAAAAAGTCAGAGAGGGTATTAACATTTGCTTTAGAGTAACAATTGAAGAACACTAAATTTTATCCTTGACTACTCTGAGAAATAAAAGACAAAGTAGTAAAAATATTTTTCACTTAAAATCCTAGTTAGATTTTTCACTTAAAATCCATGCCTCCCAGCCGGGCGGTGGTGGCGCACGCCTTTAATCCCAGCACTTGGGAGGCAGAGGCAGGAGGATTTCTGAGTTCGAGGCCAGCCTGGTCTACAAAGTGAGTTCCAGGACAGCCAGGGCTACACAGAGAAACCCTGTCTCGAAAAACAAACAAACAAAAAAAAATCCATGCCTCCCTACAAATGTGCAGTTATAGTTACATAGATTGTTTTGTCAGTTACTGTGTGAAATGTAGCAAATACAAGTAGTAATGAAACTCGATGCCTCAAATGGATTAAAAAAACTTGATTAGAAGAAAAGATGTGCTAACCATCAGAAGTAGTTAAATTTTTTTTCTTTTTTTTTCGAGACAGTGTTTCTCTGTGTACTCCTGGCTGTTCTGGAACTCACTTTGTAGACCAGGCTGGCCTCGAACTCAGAAATCCGCCTGCCTCTGCCTCCCAAGTGCTGGGATTAAAGGCGTGCGCCACCACTGCCCGGCCAGAAGTAGTTAATTAAAAATGGAAGTATAGGCATCAGCTTTACATAGAAGACTAGTTCAATGGCTTATGATGTTTAGCAGAATTATTTTTAAAAATCTTATGAGTGTTTTGCCTGCATGTATATGTACCACCTATGTGCTTGTTGCCCAGACAGGTCAGAAGGCATTGGATTCCCTGCAATTGTAGTTAAGATCGTTGTGAGCCACCATGTGGGTTCCAAGAACAAACAGTTGTTCCAAGAACAACTGTTGAAAGCAACAGTTGCTTTCAACATCAACATGCATTACATTGGTTTTTCTTTAGGCAAAATAGAAAGAAAAATCCATCAAACCATCCAAACATTTTCTTTTTTTTTTTTTTTTGTTTTTGTTTTTGTTTTTCGAGACAGGGTTTCTCTGTGTAGCCCTGGCTGTCCTGGAACTCACTTTGTAGACCAGGCTGGCCTCGAACTCAGAAATCCTCCAGCCTCTGCCTCCCAAGTGCTGGGATTAAAGGCGTGCGCCACCACCGCCCGGCCATCCAAACATTTTCAAGATTCCTCTTTTCCCCCTTAAGGAAAAGTCTTGCTATGTGTATGGTTCAAGCTGCCCTGAACTCCTGATCCTCCAGCCTTAGCCCCTTGAGTTCCTAGATTGAGTTCCTAGTTCCTTGGCATGTACCACCATGCCAAGCTTTTCAAATAGTTTAATTTCAGTCAGGGTGAATGGGGAACAACAAATGATAGGGCATAATAAATTATTTACTCCCTTCAAGTTCACTTAAGTATTCTTGGAATTCTACCATAGGAAAAACATCTAGATTTACAAGATACAAAGCTGCACCTTTTCCTATTTTAATCTTTAATTATACAGCTTGTCAGTGATAATTGTAACTAATTATTAATTTCTTGTAGTATAATAAGTAAGTAACTTCTGTTTTATACAAGCATATAAGCAAAGGATTTGCTTTTCAGCAATATTTGGAACTAAGGTGTTTGGAGAAAGTGCCGTTTTAACATAAGCCTTAAACACAAATTCAGTTTCCTTGCTGATCAAATGAAACCTACTGGGACATCTTCTAAGATCTGGCAGCCCATTTTTCTTACCGATTTCTATCTTGAAAGTGGGTATTTCCTCTTTGTCCCCCAAGATTGAGGTTGCCTTATGCTGATGCTTAGAGACCTGGAAACTTGCAAACCAGCAAGTTTTTTTTTTTTTTGATGCAACTGCATGCTTGTTGGGCAGTGTACATTAATAGTCCTTGAGACCTTAAATTAGAAAACTTCCCTGGTGTTGAGGATCAAACCTAGGGTCTCAACCAGGGCTTTACCCATGGTAGGCAAACCCTTTGTTTCAGATTCATTCCTAGCCCCTAGGCAACTGGTGGTGGTAGGGCTGCTTTATAGCCTAGGCTAGCCTTGATTTCATAAACCTCTTGCCTGCAGAATTCAGGATAAGAACCAAGAGGCACCTTGTCCAACCTGTCTTGTAAAAAATGTTCTTGTTTAATTTTGCTTACTTATTCTTTAAGACTTAAGCCTCTGTTTGTATATTGACATTCTAACGTTTGTCATGATGTGAAACATTTTCTATGTATAATGGTTTTTACCCATTCAGTTGGTGCTCCAGGGACTTGAGAAGATGGCTCAGCAGGTCAGGGCACTAGCTGCCAAGGCTGACAATCTGAGTTCAGTCCCCAGGACCCACATGGTGGTAAGAAGAAAATTACTCTAGTTGTTCTCTGACCACCCCATGAGCACATTAGATAAGTAAATGTAAAATTAAAAATGTTTTGGAAATGCTGTTCTAAAATTTAATTTTAAAACACAAATTAAATTCACTTAATGTATCTGACCTTAACTGGTTAGGGTGAGGAGTATTTTTTGTCTTGTACCTTCTGGGGCAGCTTTCTTAAAGTTAACCTACTAAGAATTAGGACACAATGCATGACTGCAGCTCTTCCCTTTCTTTCCTCCATTTCCCTTTCAATGAAGCCTCTTCAATGAAGCTTAGGTTTAAGTTATCATGGAACTTACTCTGTGTAGTAGGGAGTGTGACCTTCAATTTCTCAATCTCTGGCCTCCACATCCTAAGTTCTGAGACTATAGGTGTGCACCACTAGGGCTAGTTGTAATGCCATGCTGGGGAACAAACATGCTGGCTTCCTGCATAGTAGGCAGGCACTATACTAATTAAGTTACATCCCAGTCCCTAAAGTTTTGTTTTTAAAGTTTGCTGGTATAAGCATTTAGACAAAATTCAACTTAATGAATATTGGTTTTGTTTAAATATATTTTAATACAGATTTAAAATAGCTTCATTTAGTATAATAGCTATATCTAATATATCTACTAAGTAGCTTCTTTCAGATATTGCCTTATTGTTTTAAAAATAGTACAAGATAAAATACATTAGAAACTTAGGTACTGGGTTGGAGAGATGGCTCCGTGGTTAAGAGTAATGACTGCTTTCCTGAAGGTCCTGAGTTCAAATCCCAGCAACCACATGGTGGCTCACAACCATTCATATTGAATGAAGTCTGAGACCCTCATCTGGTGTGTCTGAAGACAGCTACAGTGTACTTAGATATAACAATAAATAAATCTTAAGAAAAAAATAGAAACTTAGGTACTTATATTGTACTTATGTTGTATTTCATGAGGTTAAAGTTTATATATATACATATGTATATATATATGTATATATATATACATATGTATATATATTGAAAGGAATTCACAAAATACTCTGCTTTCTTGCTCCTAAATGAGAGGCCCATGGCTTTAATGCCCTTTTTCTGGTGTCACAGCATCCTCTCCCAAGTACCAGCCACTTAAGAACATTTACAAAGAGGGAGGAGTCTCATTTATGCAGGATTTTCTCCAATATGAACAGAAACCTCTTGAATAAAGCGTGAGAAATAAGAACCACATCAATTAATGCAATTTAGGCTTCAGTAGTATCTAATTTACTGCGAAAGGGAAACATAATCTAAGCTTATGTTCTTAAAAGATAATTTATGGCTTACTTTTAAAAATACTTGTTTAAAAACTCAGGCAAAGCTATTTATACAGATTAATTATATAGATATTATTTTAAAACTATTAGTTTCCCTGTTAGTTTGAATATGCAATAGCAGCTGTTACTCATATCAGTAGCTTAATATTTTTTATCAAGATCATTTAATGCAGGGGATGGAGAGACGGCTTAGTGGTTAAAAGCACTCTCTAGTCTTCCAAAGGTCTTGAGTTCAGTTACCAGCAGTCACGTGGCAACTCACAACTGTTTGATACCATCTTCTGGTATGCACAAAAGCATGTAGACAAAGAACCCATATACATAAAATATTTAAATAAATAAAAAAGATATTTAACGCAAAGGATTGGTACATAATTATAGTACTAAATGTGTTCAAATATGAGGAAAGGGTAAATAGCATCCCCCAGGTGTCCACTATGTACAAGCTCTTCTTACATATTTTCATTAATCTTTATTATTCCATGTGGGCAGCTTTTGAGTTTGATTTTTACAAATGAGGACACTAATGTTCAGAGAATATTTCAATTGCCCAAAGATACATAGCTATTAAATGGCAAGAATGAAATCTGAACCTAAGTCTACCCAACTGCAAAGCCTGTATACGTTCTGCAGAACACTCTCCCATAACGTTTCATACCATGTTAATCTCAGCCCACAGTTGAATCACTTGTGGATCACGAGAGTGTCCATTGGTAATTTTGTTTCATAGTAGGCTAACAGTGGGTAGGGCTTGTTTGAGGTACGTGGGTACACAGTTGTTTATGCTGCTGAAGGGATGCTCTTTTCCTTTTCAATAGATATTCTAGGAGAGTCCTTTGAAATTGAGCTCAGTTCTGAGTTCCTACTTCTCAGACACCTTGAAACCAGATGATTTATGGTAAAATTTAGAGGTTATGACATCTAAGAGGCTTTTGCTGGGACCTTTAAAAAAGATCCAAGGGAATAGCTAGTTATGTGGGAGTAATTCCAACACTCAGGAGGCTGCCTCTCCTCCTTCAGAGAGAATGGAGGATCTCTCTGAGGCTAGCCCAAGCTATTCACCACTGTCTTTGTTTTAAAAGCATGGTAATTAGAGAAGTGTGCAACCTGCAATGGCAGGTCTAACAATTGCTTTGAAGATAGCTGGGAGAAAATATAAATGATTAAAGTTAATGCGTAGTTTGGGTTCATTTATATATGGGGAAAAGTTAAGATGTCTAATTAATGTTTTGCTACAAATACAATAATTTTATTTTGAAGGGGATGGCCCTGGGATTGAACTCATGCAAGGTAGTGGCCTGGAGCTTACTAAAAGGTTCCAGTTTCAATTTTTGTTTTTTTGTTTTGAGACAGGGTTTCTCTGTGTAACATCACTGGCTGTCCAGGTCTTACTTTGTAGACTGGGATGGCTTCTAACTCACAGAAATCCACCTGTCTCTGCCTCCCTCGTGTTGGCATTAAAGGTGTGGGCCACCACGGCCAACTTCAAGTTTCCATTTCTTTTTTTTTTAAGATTTATTTATTTATAAGTACAGTAAGTACACTGTAGCTGTCTTCAGACACACCAGAAGAGGGCATCAGATCTCATTAGGGATGATTGTGAGCCACCATGTTGTTGCTGGGATTTGAACTCAGGACCTCTGGAAGAGCAGTCAGTGCTCTTAACCCCCAAGTCATCTCTCCAGCCCTCAAGTTTCCATTTCATTCAAAACAACCCCAATCCAAATGCAACTTTTGGATGTTTTCTCCCATTCACATTTAAACCTGTCTGGCACACTTCTTTTTTTTTTTTTTTTGGTTTTTCGAGACAGGGTTTCTCTGTGTAGCCCTGGCTGTCCTGGAACTCACTTTGTAGACCAGGCTGGCCTCGAACTCAGAAATCCTCCTGCCTCTGCCTCCCAAGTGCTGGGATTAAAGGCGTGCGCCACCACCGCCCGGCTGTCTGGCACATTTCTATAACTGTTTCGCCCTCTACTATGTGGTATGGTGGTCACTGGCTATATGTGCTACTGAGCACTGGAAATGTGGTAAATGTGTTCTAACTGTCGAACACAAACTACATTTCAAAGAATGTTAACTGTAATTATTCTTGTGGATTACATGGTGAAATTACAGTACTTTAGATATATTGGGTTAAATAATACTGAAAAGTAACTTTCCCTATGTCTTTTTGCTCTTTAATGTGGTTAGTAAAAATTTTAAACTGTATATGTGATGCTCATGTTTAATATATGGGCAGCAATGGGCTTATGAAAAGGCAATATTTCTTTAAGCTTCCTCCCATGTACTTTAGAGAAATAGAGGAAGAAAAATGACCAGTACCAGTTGGCCAGTCCACTTGTCCCCTCTTCCTCAGGTAGTACTCAACTCCTGTTTTGACAGTTCTCATTTATTATTTTGGGTACCTACATGTGTCTTATCAGATCCAAGAATTTTTTAAAAATATATTCTTTACATGTACGGGTATTTTGCCTGCATGCATGTCCATGCATCACATGCCTAGTGCCCGCAGAGGCCAGTAGAAGGCATTTGATCCCTCGGAACTGGAGTTCCAGGAGTTTATGAGGCACCATGTGGGTGTTGGGAACTGAACCTGGGTCCTTTGCAAGAGCAGTTAGTGCTCTTAACCACTGACACCTCTTCTACCCTGATCCAAGAATAAAAGAAAATAAACCCCAAAAGTTTTAAGTCCTGCTCTTTCTGCCAGAACGTTTGCCAATAATAATGCAATGGCATAAACGATGTGGCCATTCTTGTGTGGAATCACATAAATAGCATCTTTCAAAATCCAGGACTTTAAAGGCAAAAGGACTACCATATTCTAATTTTTGTGTGACTTCCTAGGAAGATGAACAAATACCTACTTACCTCATATAGGGCACCAACTACAGACCAAAGAAAAGATTTCATTCATGTCTTGCTAGGTGAACCAATGAGCTTAATGGGGTTATTTATAGGAGCATGGGCAATTTTATGCCTGGTTAAACTACTGACTGCCTATTCTCTAGGAGGGGTGGGGACTCCTGACTCTGACTCTCCCCCAACTCTATTTATTTATTTATTTAATGTGAATACACTGTCATTCTCCTCTGGTGAGAGGAGAGCATCGGATCCCACTGCAGATGGTTGTGAGCCACCATGTGGTTGCTGGGAATTGAACTCAGGACCTCTGAAAGAGCAGCTAGTGCTCCTAACTGCTGAGCCATCTCCTCAGCCCCCATCTCCCTCAACTCTTAATGGCCTATGTATCTTTGGTTGTGGAGGGGTATCCTCCTGAGCCCCATTCTCTTGGATATTTTTCTATCCTTGGTGAGGCAGGAGCTCCTGAGTCCCATGCTCAGCAACTGTTAACTGCCTACCTTCTGGGA
This sequence comes from Tokudaia tokunoshimensis, assembly GCA_036184795.1. Lineage (NCBI taxonomy): Eukaryota > Metazoa > Chordata > Mammalia > Rodentia > Muridae > Tokudaia > Tokudaia tokunoshimensis. The sequence goes on from BTHU01000023.1 coordinate 106,976,313, forward strand.
TGGCTGAGGCCTGAGTCCCTTCGAGCAACTGTTAACTGCCTTTCTCTCTTTGAGAGTATGGTCCTCCTGAGTCCCACTCTCAGCAACTGTTAACTACCTGTATATTCTCAGGGAAGAGCGGGGCCTTGTGAGCAGCTCCCAGTTAGCAACTATTAACTGCCTACATTGTCTTTAGGAATAGAAGGGATGTCATAAGCCCCTCTCCTTATGATAGAATTAATGGACCAAATCTGGTCTGGGACTTCTGAGGGTAATCACAGCTGCTAAGAGTTCAAGAGGTAATGGCCATGGCATGACAGTGCTATACAATATAAACAATGGCTTGTTTCACTCCCATGAAAATCTCACACAAATAGATTGAATCCTTGTAATGAATCGTAACTTGAGGTTCTTAATGCATTCCACAAGGCACCAGGCCAAGTGTTCATTCAGCTCGAAGATGCTAGTAAAGATGCCACAATAATACAATTTAAAGTTTTGTTTTTGTAAAATGAAAGCCTTCCAGAAACATATCATATTGTGTTTTCCAAACAAGACATTTCCCCGCTGTCCATTAGACATTTTATTGTATTTAATTTTGATGATGATGCATGTTGAATGTGATTGTTTTGTTTTTTGAGATTGGGTCCCACTACATAGCCCTGGTTGTCCTGGAACTTGAGGCTGAACTCAGACTCACAGAGATCTGCCTGCCCCTGCTTCCTAAATGGTCAGATTAAAGGATTATACCACCACATTTGGCTGATTTTTATTTTTATTTTATTTGTTTATTATTTATATGTAAGTACACTGTAGCTGTCCTCAGACACTCCAGAAGAGGGTGTCAGATCTCATTACAGATGGTTGTGAGCCACCATGTGGTTGCTGGGATTTGAACTCAGGACCTTCAGAAGAGCAGTCAGTGCTCTTAACTGCTGAGCCATCTCTCCAGCCCCAATTTTTATTTTTAATATTTTTTAGTTACCTTTTAAAATCTGCTCAGAAAGGTCAGGAAAAAATCTGCCCATAAACGTAGGAGCCAGTTCTCTTCAAGTCCAGGGACTTGAACTCATGTCATAAGGCTTGGTGGCATGTCAAGAACCTTTAGCCAGTAAGCCATCTTGCTAGCCCATGATTATTAAATTTTTTTGTAAAAGGATTTCACTATGTAGTATAGGCTGAGTTTTAACTTGAGATCTTCTTGCCTCAGCCTTTCAGCTGGGATTATAGGTGTAGACTAAACCCTGATACAATGATTAATTTTAAAATCTGGAAGAATGATTTTTAGGAAAGGTTAACTTAAGAATTGTTCCTAAGCTAAAGGAAAACTCATCTTTGCTAGAGACTATGCAGGGTCGAGGGAGTCAAAAGGAAGGGGGAAGTTCAACAGAGTAGATTGTAAGATAACAAAAATATCACACATTTTTCTCCTACCTAGAATTTTGTGTGTCATGAGAGCAGGGGGGCTATTTGAGGGAAGAAGAAAAGAACAGGAGGCATAAGGAAGTATACTGGAAGCGTGAATATGAGCAGGCCACCATGCCTGGTCTTTTAAAAGGATTTTTTTTTTTTTGCTAAGAGCATGTACTGTTCTTTTAGAAAACCAGGACCAGTGTTCTCAGCACACACATCCGGTGGCTCACAACAGCCTGGAACTCCAGTTCCAGGGGACTGGATATTCTTTTCTGGCCTCCAAAGGCACCTGCTTTTACTTGCACATAATCAGTCATGCAAGCATTGCATGCACTGGATTTTGCACCCAGAGAACACTCAATGGAGGAAGCAGAAATGAATGGTAGCACATCACTGGACTCTGCTGTTTATAATTTTTCTAATGTAGTTATGTTCTGCTTTAAGAAAACCTTAAATGGGTTTATTTAAATGCACTCCAGAAAACTCTTTGTCTCATAAGCCAGATTTGATAACAGTGACATTTTTGCCACGAAAAAAAAAAAAAAAGCCAAGGAGTATAATTTCTTTTTTATTGTAGACATGTTTTCATTTTGTGGAGGATTCAGCTCATGTAAGGAAATGGCCTGGGGTTTGCTAAAGCTAGGTTCTAGTGTCTTCTTAAGCAGAAAAATAATTACAAATTCAACTTTTAGAAGACATTTACATCTTAGCTGTGGCTGAATGAGGTGTCTTAATTGCAGTGTTTAAAGTGGTGGATCTATTGATAGTTATTAGCCATATGACTAACACGGTTATTTACATTCATGATCAATTTGCATTGGGCCTCCACTTTTCCTCCCCTCATTCCCTAACCTCAGAGTGTTCCCAGGGTTAGCTTCTAGCTATTAAATGTGTATTTTTCACATGTAGTCACTTGACATATATAAAAAGTGTATCTGTATCTAAGACCACAGTATTACAATTTTTTGTTAGTGATTTTTTATCTACAAACCTTGATATACATAATTTCAAAAAGGCAACATACTATTTGAGAAGTTTTATAATCCAATACCATGTGTAAAAACCTAATTGAGCATTAATTTGATTTTAAATGCTCATATTTACCCTGTCATCTATTGACTAATAAGTTTCCCAATATTTTTGCAACAAGGTTACTTTATGTAGCCCTGACTGTCTGTCCTAGAAATTACTACCTAGACAAGGCTGACCTTTAACTCAGAGATCCCCCTGCTTCTGCCTCCTGAATTGCTAGGGCCTGGTAATTCCAGTATCTTGACAGGCTAATGTAAAGTTGAAAAATGTAAATACACTGGTGCTGGCAAAAAATAGAAATAATTATGTCTCTATCTCTGTCTCTCTCTCTCTTGGTTTTTCTAGACAGGGTTTCTCTGTGTAGCCCAGGCTGTCCTGGAACTCATTCTGTAGACTAGGCTGGCCTCAAACTCAAAAATCCACCTGCCTCTGCCTACCAAGCACTGGGATTAAAGGCCCGGCTGTATGTATGTTTCTATGTCGTGTATGCAGGTGTCAGTGGAGGCCAGAAGGTGTTGAATCCCTGAGTGAAAGAAAGTTGTCAGCTACCTTATATGGGTACTAGGAACTGAACTTGGGTCCTCTAGACCATGGGAAATGCTCTTAAATACTGAGACATTTTTCTGGTCCCTAAAATAGAAAATTTTATAAAAAAAGCCAGATAAATGGCTTAGTAGGTAAAGGCACTTGTGAAACTTGACAATAGAAATTTGATCCCCAGGTTCCACATGGTGAAAGGAGAAAACTAACTCTCTTAAGTTGCCCTCTGACCTCTACATGTGCACTGTGGCTTGCATAGCACCCCTCCCCTCAATAAAATAAATGTAATGAAAATAAGAAAATATTAGTGTTAGGGATAATGAGTCATTCAGAGTGTTTTTTAAATCACTATACTCACACAGAACATGCCTTGACCTGTAGAAATTGTACCTGCAACCACATAATATGGTGCTTATTAAATAGGATTTATGATTCTTTGAAATTAATAACATTTCAGCTTATGCGAAAATCCCAAGGAAGAAGGTCAGAGCATTTAAAACAAAGGCTTGACATACTACCTTGAGGATCAATAATTTGAAATGCAATGCCTTCCTGAGGAAATCAATGCACCTGCTTTGTTAAATCTGAAGGAGATATTAGAATCATGAGGCCATGTACAAGGAATACTATATTTAAAAAGTCTCATGTCCTATAGGGGCTTATGGATCAAATTTATGTGCGCAGATTATAGGACAAGCATATTACACATTCTGGAGGGCAGGAATAGCTATATCCACAAGGCAGGCATTTTAGGTAGTTACTTGAAATTAAGCAGATGATATGGTAATCCAACATGGATGGTATGGTTAATGTCTAACCACCATAAATGGAAACAAAATCAAACTAGTTATGTGTGATACAATCACGATTCTGGGAAAAAAATCTCAGAACTTTCAAAAGTAACCAAAACCAAAACAACAACACCCTCCACATTTAGCTTAGGTAAGTAAATCATCAAGATGAGCGAAACCAAGTTTTTCAAAGGTGATATGCACAGAATTCACTGTCCAGTAGGCATGAATACATTATATGTATAATCCAAGGTACAGCTCAGAGGGTGGGGGAGAACCAGTTAAATGACATTTTTTTATAGTCACATTCCAAACGCATGATCTGAGTGCTGAAGCACAGAGTTAAGAGAAACTGTAATATGCTAAGGAATGCTACTTAACTTTCAGGAATATTGCTTAACCTATGTAAATAGATTGTACTTCCTCTCATGGAAACAACTGAACTCTTAATTGCTTGGTTGTATATTTTGGGAGAGCAAATCCATTGACATTGGTATGCCTTAAAGACTACAAATCTGCATCAGAAGTAAAGGAAACAATTGAGCACAGTCACACACAGCATTAACACTAGCACTCAGGAGGCTAAGGAGAACTGCCAGTTCTAGGCCAGCCTGAATTACATAGTGAGACCCTGTTCCTACCTTTTGTCAAGCACCCAGGCTCCCACAGACAAGTAAAGGAAACACAGGGCTACAAGTATTCTTTAATCACAATTTCCTAGAGATCTCATTTACATATATTAGAAAGCTAAGATGATACATGAGTTTAAAACCAATAAGCAAAGATACACCACAAATTTTAATGTCTATAATTTAGTTTTTATCACATAAATATAATACTTATAAATATGTATTTGAAAAATTGCTATTCTTAAAACATTTATTTTTAATACATTTAAATTTCTCACGAATAAGGGAAAAACAGCATTCCACTTGACATTGTACAAGTAGACTTCAATGTGTGATTATACCAGTGTAACCAAATAAGAAAAAGAAACATACTACTATGTTTGATCTGTTATCAATTAAAAATGATACCATGTATTAATGTAGTTACTAAACGCATGCTCTTGCTTTCTGTCAGTCATTCTCAGAACCATTTGGAGGTAAGAAAACCAGTGCATCATTGAAAACATGTCCAAATGCCCTAAGCCGGTACACCCCATACATCATCACATGCATCTGATTAGGAGTCAGGCCATTGAAAGTAACAGCCATATCAGAGCAACATCCTTCTACTACTTGGTTTGGTTGGTTAGTCATTGCCTCTTTAATGAAAAGGCCAACAGATTTGGTATTAAACACATCTTTTCCATCGGCATCTTCTGCATTTTCTGCAAATACTCCAGCATATTTTAGGCAGACTGCTAGCTGCTTATCTTCAGATATCTTCCAAATCATTCCTCCTTGTTCGGGACACTTTTCAGGAACACTAAGAAGGCTGTTGAGTCTTTTCATTGATTCAATGCTTAAGACAATTCCTCCATCCACACTCACATATTCAAGGTCTCCAGATTTTACAGTGTGTCCTAGATAAAAAGGTTGTGATGGATCCTTTCTTAACAAAAAATATTTGAGGTTTTCAATAACAGCGAAAGTAGTGGGGCGTGCAAGGAAGAACCAGTTGTATTGGTCCCTGTATTTATCATAAGCATATTTGTAGGCTTTCCTCATCATCAACCACATGTCACTTGTGTCCATATTAATTGACTCAAACACTTTAACATTTTCAGAACTGAAGAATTCTGCTTTGTCACAGTGTTTGGTCCAAGTCTCCTTCACTGCAGCCCAAAGACTCACATCTTTGGGTTTTACAAGAACTATACAGTACACCCGGAAACTCTTACTGAGCTCCATGCGTTCGGCCTCTGAAATTTTCGAGATATCATCTTTGTTAGGGGCTTGCAGATGGTGATGCTCATGGTGGTGCATTCTGTTTCCAATCCTAATGTGGCCTAGCATAGTGATCAAGGCACAGAAGATGCTTCCAAGCATCACACCCTTCAAAAATGAACTGCTTTCTGAAAGCATTTTTCCTGCAAAGAAAGAGACTTTTCAAATACACAGTCTAATAATTTTACTTGGTTATTTCTTATATACTTACATTTGTTCGTAATGTTTAAAAACCAAAGGCCCACATGCTTAAAATCAGGTGAGAAGAATACTGTGACAAGGACTCTCAGTATCCTTTCACTGGCATTGGGTCACCATTAGGTAGAAACTGCAACATTATAGAAACTCATTCACAGAGTGGAATTTGCAGTGTGTGTGTGTGTAGACAAGTAATTTTGTATATCATTTATTTAACCAAGTGGCAAGTCAAAGCATTAGCCTAGAAACTAATGTGATAAACATTGTTTTTCCACCAGTCTCTAAAAATTTTGTATGACAAACTTGCACTGTTAGTAAGTACTTCTGGCTATTATGAAAGAGCTTCTAGATCAAGATCTGTAAGTTGAACAGATACTCAATTTAAACTCAAATTTCTCTTTTCTTTCTTCGTTTTCTTTCTTCCTTTCTTCCCTTTTCTTTCTTTCTTTCTTTCTTTCTTTCTTTCTTTCTTTCTTTCTTTCTTTCTTTCTTTCGTTTTTCAAGACATGGTTTCTTTGTGTAGCCCTGGCTGTCCTGGAACTCACTCTGTAGACCAGGCTGGCCTTGAACTCAGAGATCCACTTGCCTCTGACACCTGAGTGCTGGGATTAAAGGTTTCCCGCCACCATACCTCAGCTATAGCCACCACAACTTCTGCTGCCGCTGCTGCCACCACCATCACCACCATTGCTGCCACCACCACCTCCTCCACCACGACCATGACCACCACCACGTCTCAAATTTCTCTTTCAATCTACTGCTTCATATAACTGGTAGTTTATGTCCTGAGGTATTTTAAGCAATCTAAAACACATTTCTTGTGGTTAGTATCATATGTTATAGTTAACATTTTGCCCCTAAGACTAAATGTCTTACTATATAGTATATCAACTACTGATGTAATTAAAGCCCACAATGGAAAGTTGTTTGAAGAAGTCAATATAAGCATATTTGGGGAACATTTGTGACTATTTTTATCTCCTCGAAAGATACTTAATTCCTTGAGGAAGTAAAAAAAGAGGAGGGGGGAACCTCCTGTGTTTTAATTTCAATTAGAAACTGGAAGGAGGGCTGGAGAGATGGCTCAGCGGTTAAGAGCACTGACTGCTCTTCCGAAGGTCCTGAGTTCAAATCCCAGCAAGCACATGGTGGCTCACAACCATCTGTAATGAGATCGGATGCCCTCTTCTGGCGTGTCTGAAGACAGCTACAGTGTACTTACATAACTTAAATATAATAAATAAATACATCTTAAAAAAACTGGAAGGAAAGCCAATGTAAATAAAACAGCTGGAAAATGTTATGGTTTACATGTTTGCTCATCAAGACTGAATGTTCCCCAGTTTCCTCTGCAACTCTTCAAAGTTCCACTGTGCTCCTTCTACTTCCACTTTGTCTCTTATGGTTGAAAAGGACCTCAGAAGCTACCTGAGGTCATTTCTCTCATTTAAAGAATATGCCCAGCTATGTGTCAATATAAAAAAAAATGGGGCTGGAAAGATGGTTCAGTGGATATGAGTGCTTGAGGACCCGAGTTCCAGACCCAGTGCTCATATAAAAAGCTGGGGAAGGCAGGAAGCCATCTCTAACCCCAGCACTGTGGGGTTGGAGACAGGAGATTATTGGGGCCTGCTGGCCTTCAGCATATTTCCTGGTTCAGGAAGAATAAAGGGGAGACTGATAAAGCCAGCTACCTAAAGTCTGCTCTTATCTGACCCTAATACTCAACGTTGCGACCCCCTCTAGTGCCACACACAGATTTCTTTTAAATGGGGAAATGGAGGACCATAAAGGTTAAATAACTGACCTAAAGTCACAAAGGCTATCAGTGGTAGAAGTGACCTATAAATGATACATGTGTAAACATAATTGATGCTTTCACCAAATTTTGCTATGCTACAAGGATAAGACACTGACAGTTTGTTCTCTCACACTCTCTCTAGTTCTCTCTCTCTCCCTCCCTCCCTCCCTCCCTTCTTCCTTCCCTCTCTCCTCCTTTTCAGCCTGAGATAGGGTCTCACTATGTAGCTCCAGCTGGTCTTGAACTTGTGATTCTCTCCTTTCATTTGCCCATGTGCTGGTATTACTTGTGTGCAGCACCACTTCTGGCTCCTACCGTTTTCTTGTAAAAGATACGAACTTTGACTTCTACCACAAAGACAGCTGTCTGAAGGACAGGTGCAATTTTTGAGAGTGTTTGGGGACGTGGGTGAGGAAAGGCAATATGGTACTTTCCCTATGTAATCCAGAGAACTTGGTCAATAAACATTTCCCATAGGAAAGGAGAAACAACAGAAAAGCTAAGCCTCAAAACAGTATTGTAAAGTTCACCTTTACATTAGTTGTCATAATTGCAGTTCTTATCACATGATCATTATTTCTGTCCAATACACAACAATCCAGACAAGTATCTTCATTCTTCATTTGATTTTATGTCAAAATTTTCCTGACTTTTTCCTCCTAACGGCAAAAATACTATTAAAACTCAAAACGTCTACTAATACTACACAAAATTATTTGTACACATTATCCTAACAGGTTTTTTTCTCCGCTGAGGAATAAAAAAAAAGTAACACCAACAATCCGCATGATAGGATATTTTTGTACAGAGGAAGGAACTGAAACTGCACATACAAGAGAAAGCCGAAAGTATGTTTTTGAGACAAACTTTCTTCTTATGTTTTTAAGAAGAAGAAAGTGAGATAAGAAGAAGAAAAAGGAGGAGGAGGAGATCAAAAAGGAGAATGGGTACCAGAATGGATTTAAGTGTCCCATTGAAGGGCCAAGGGAGAATCTCTAGGAAGGCTGATTTCCCCCACTCCCGCTGGGTCCTCCCGCCGCACCTGCCATGGCATCCCTAGTGGAGTATGTTGGGGACGGGCTAGGGCCCAGGCTAGAGCCTAGGCCTTCCCAGGGGAGGGAGAGGAGCAGTAGCTCTAGGTTGTGCTTGAAGTGGGGGCCGAGGTTTTGGCACTCACCGCATCTAGAATGGCTCCGGGGCAGGAAAGCGCTGCCTTACGCCGCTTTCCTCTCACGTCCAAGGCCCACTCTGTTACACTCTGAACCAGGCTGCTCTAGACGTAGGCGGTATCCTATCGTTGGTTTCATTAATGACGGAGCAACACAGGAAGCTGACGAGGGTGGGGGCGTGGCGTGGCGTGGCGGGGGCGGGGTGGGAGCGGGCGGTGGGCGGAGGGGCTCCGCCCGTCGCGGAAAGGGCCCGCCCCGCGCCGATTTCAGACCTGACGTAACCGGCAGGCTCAGCTGTATCCAATGGGATGTCCCAAGGGGCGTGCGTGTGTTAGGACCGCCCGCGCGCTCTTCCTCATTCTGCCTACTGGGCGTGGAAACTGCCAGAGTGCTAGAGTTTCTGCCTACTTGATGTGGATTTCTGCATCATTTCTCTAGCCTATTCCAATGTGTTGGTACCCTTGTCGTGGGTGACGACAGGGCGTTCCTCCCAGTATTCCTGGCCTGGAACCAAAATGCAAGTCCCTGAAATTGTCATCGCTTTGGGGAGCAAGAATTGGCTGTGGTTACAAGGGTGATAGGTTTTGAAGCCACATAGCTACTATCTATCTAATCTTTAGCCAAGTCCTTTGATATCCCTGAGAAGTGACTTCATTTTCACATTGCCTCTGTTCCTTCCTTTGTTGTGTTTGGAAAATATCACAGTAGTACCCATCTCACAGGTTATCAGTTAGTGTACATAACTCCCCTAGCAAAAGGTGAAGTGTAAAGTAAGCATTCAGTAATTGTTGGTTCTGTGTATTCCACCCTGTGTTGCTAGCACAGAGTGCCAGCATGCGATAGGCAAATATTTGTGGAGTTAATGAATGTTAGAAATACAGATGGAGAACCAAGCCCAGTACAGGATAAGGGTTGCTTTCAAAGGGCTACCCAGAGGTGCCTTTTCTTTCTTTCTTTTTTTTTTTTTTTGTTTTTTCGAGACAGGGTTTCTCTGTATAGCCCTGGCTGTCCTGGAACTCACTTTGTAGACCAGGCTGACCTCGAACTCAGAAATCCGCCTGCCTCTGCCTCCCAAGTGCTGGGATTAAAGGCGTGCGCCACCACCGCCCGGCTTCAAAGGGCTACCCAATAAATTAATGCAGAGCTGAACAGACTCCAGGTCAAATTAGGACTACAGACCCCCCCCCCCCCAATAAATACCTAGTCTCTTGAAGTGCACTTTTGTAGCTGTTCGGTCATACTTGCAATGCCAAGGTAGAAGGACTAACAGTTAAAGGCTAGCCTTATAGTTATTTGGAATGTTCTGTCACTAGATTTGGTTCAGGTAACACTGAGAAGTGACTTGGGTCTGAATTCCTGAAAACTTAGACATTTGAGTGGTGACTGGCAATGCCTTAAGTACAACGGAAAGTTCAAGACAAAGACAATTGGAGTGGTTCTGGCTGTGTCCTGCACATACTCTACATGGGCCTGGTTTCTCTGCAGCAGGCCTTTGAAGAGTGCTTTGTCTTTTTGCTGTGCATTAAGTGCCCTTCCCTTTTCCTCTTCACTGCATCCAATTTATCCATATCACAAACAAACAAACAAACAACAGAACTGCGGTCTCTCACCACCTCATCCTCTTCCACAAACTCTTTGGCCCACATCTTCATCATCTTCCTCATATTTCCCCCCTCAGTATCTGCCTTCTGTTTATCCAGAGATTTGTGAAAGGCATGAATGGAAAAGTTGGAGAGGTTGCCAAACTACTTGTTTCAGTCTTTCCAGTAATTCCTTCTCAGTGGCATCATGGCTATCAGTGCCTTTCCTCTTCTCTTCTCTCTTCTCTTCTCTTCTCTTCTCTTCTCTTCTCTTCTCTTCTCTTCTCTTCTCTTCTCCTCTCTTCTCTTCTCTTCTTCCTGTTTTTCTACCTTCTTACTCAAAGGATCAGTTGTCTTCCATCACAGTGACAATTTTCTAATTTGAATTAGGTACTGGGTTTTTTTTTTTTTTTTTGCCAAATATCTACTTACATTTGTGTTGAATGAAGCTGGGCCAATAAATTCAATTTTCATCTATCCATTTCCAATGCTTTCTCATAGGTTTTAGTAAACTGGACTCATTCCCAGAGATGGCTAGGAAAAGTTCCTCATTCTATAAGATTCTTCTACAGCCAGCACTGTCCTCTCTCTTCTTTGCTGGTAGCACACTATTTGACAGGGAATAAGGACAATCAATTTCACTGTCCATCTGGACTGTTTTCATTTCTGCAAAGGCCCTGAGTGTTGGTTCTTCTTTTCTTCTCTATGTGATTATTATAATTAAATGCTAATTTGAGCGATGAAAATCAACACAAGGTGCAGCCTCATAAAAATTGAAGCAACTAAAGTTTTCTTTGTAGATTGAAAGGAGTGGAATTTCCACACCAGTGGGAAGTTGAGAACAGATTTAGGGCACATTATCTACTGCTCTTCTCTAAGCCAGGTTGTATAGGTGAGATGCCACCGGCAAGTGCTGAAAATGAACAGACAGGTTTACAAAACAACCCTAAAACCAAGACTCCCAAGCAGTATTGAAGTTTGCTCTGAAGAGGAAATCCTCCTTTTATAATCTTTCAACACACTATTGTGGATAATTTCTTTGCTGGAAGAATTTTGTGTTCCTTTTTTGCTTTCCCTTTTTTTTTTTCTTTTCTTTCTTTTTTCCCCCTTCTTTAAGGATTAGTTTTCAGCCGGGCAATAGTGGTACATGCCTTTAATCTTAGCAGTCAGGAGGCAGAGGCAGGAGGATTTCAGTGAGTTTGAAGTCAACTTGGAAAAAGAGGATTAGTTATCTCGAATTTTGATTTGTTAAACTTTTCCACTTTCTATAAGTCAGGCTTATCATTCAACTAAAAGGACTACAAAGTCAAGGCCACCACCAGGCTGAGACTACTGTTTGCTCAAAACCAGGTTTGGTTCTTTCTTCCTTCCTTTCTTTCTTTCTCTTTTTGTAAGATTTATTTATTTTATGCATATGAGTACACCATCTTTGCTCTCTTCAGACACACCAGAAGAGGGCATCAGGTCTCATTACAGATGGTTGTGAGCCACCATGTGGTTGCTGGGAATTGAACTCAGGACTTCTGGAACAGCAGTTGGTGCTCTTAACCGTCGATAAGCCATCTCTCCAGCCCTTGGTTCTTATTTCTAAGGAACAAAATTGCTTGTTTAATATTATGTTCTGAACAGCATCACTGGCTGCATGGTGCCAACAGTTCAGCATGCAGTACTGGTGGGATCAGGCCTGAGCCTTGTTTTTCTCATTTCATTTATATGAGATCCAATGCACATGCATAACTTTGCTTTAAAAATGTGAACTAAGTGTCTGTGATGATTAAATTTGATGGGGCCGAGAAGCCTCTAGGTGATTAGTAAAGTGTGTGTGTGTGTGTGTGTGTGTGTGTGTGTGTGTGAGAGAGAGAGAGAGAGAGAGAGAGAGAGAGAGAGAGAGAGCTCTAGCATTTCCAGAGAAGGGTATGAGGGCAAGGCATGCCTCTAGATGTGGGTACCATTGTTGCTGTGGGCCTGGGTAACGAATGTGTGCAATGTCCTGGGTTCATCCTAGTTCTTCCAAGAGAAATAGCGATAATCAGATTGGCAGAATGTAATTACTGAAGATACTTTGAACTTCATACTACTCTCTATGTTTCTATGTATGTTTTAAAAAAATACTTGTAATTAGGGGCTGGCATGGTGGTGCCAACCTTTAATCCCAACAGTTGGGAGGCAGAGACAGGGCATTTGAGTTCAGCCAGGTCTATATAGTGAGTTTCAGGCCAGCCAGGGCTTCATAATGAGACCCCATCTCCAAGGGAAAAAAATCATAATTAAACATTTTCATTCATATAACAAGGAGGTCACTCAAGAATTGGGACATTTGATTGTTATGCTGGGAAGGTAGTTGAGAATACCTGAGCTGAAAGGGTTAATGGAGGACTTGTGAGCTTTATAATGCTCATCTAAGTAATGGGATTTATTAGAAACATTAAAGGGAACACAGTTAAAGCATTTGGTAGCTACAATTTAAAATAACTTCCAAAAGCTTTTGACAAGATGTCATAACCACTTCTGGAATTCCTTTATAGCCGAGATTGTCTTGAATTTACAAGAGATACTAATTTTGCCTTCCAAGTGCTGGGATTCCAAGCATGAGCCCTGCCTGTCTGAGCACTGGTTGTTGTTGTTGTTCTAGGTTTTGTTTCTTGCTCTCTTTCTGTTTCTGTCTCTCTCCCTGCCCCCCTCCCCGAGTGTGTGTGTGTGTGTGTGTGCGCGCGCGCGCGTGTGTCTATGTGTGTTTGTATGTGTGTACAGAGAGGTTTGTACATGCATTCTCAGGAATGCTATCCCTCTCTTTTGAGATGAGGTTTCTCATTTGCCTGGATGTTACCAATTAAATAAAACTAGCTGGCCAGTGAGTCCCAAGGATCCTTCTATCTTCACCTCTCTAGTACTGGGAATGCAAGCACGTGATCCATAGCCACGAATACGTGCAAGCACACGCGCACTCACAAGTCTGCTCTCAAGCACGCCCTTAGGCATTCAGCAAGCATACACACACACACACACACACACACACACAATGACACACACAAAATGGAGAAATCTGTTGGCTGCATTTCAACTGTTCAGAGTTTTCTCTACTGGTTTTTCTACTGCTGGGAGTGGTGGGAGATGGGAAGAAGCTTCCTGGTTCATGAACTTTTGTTTACCTATGGAGTCTCCTGAGCCTCTCCCTCCCTCCTGGAGGGCATGCTTCACTTTAGAGGGAACTGCCATTTAGCAAATGGCTTGACATTTTTTTTTAAGATTTATTTATGTCTTCAGACACCCCAGAAGAGGGCATCTGATCTCATTACAGATAGTTGTGAGCCACCACGTGGTTGCTGGGATCTGAACTCAGGACCTTCAGAAGAGCAGTCAGTGCTCTTAACTCTGAGCCATCCCTCCAGCCCAATAGGCTTGACATTTTTACACAGAGTTCTGGGCATCACACTCAGATGCTTGTAAGACAATAGAGCCACAAACCTCCATCATTCTTTTATCTTTGAGACTGAATTTCATGTAGCCCAGGATGGCTTAAGATTCACGAAGAAGTTGAGGCTTGCCTTGAATTCCTGATCTCCCTACTTCCACCTCACAAATGCTGAGATTACAGGTTTGGCTCACCACACATATCCCTGAATGCTGTTTTTAGGGAAGTATATACATCTTAGAATTTTTACTCCTTTTCCTCTCAGTAGATGATGCCTTAAAAATAGGAAACTCCAAATATCCCATAACAAATATTTAAAAAAAAAAACAGGAGACAAAGGATAAAGGATGTTAAGAAAATTATTTTGATATTCAAAAAGCATAATTTCTTAGGGACATGGTGAGGTGGAATATATTTTATAAAATAATACATTCTCTTATTATTTTATACGATCTAAAAGGAAGGAATGCACAATGAAATCTCTAAACTGATGACTATATTAAACTGTGAATAATTCAAACTTGGTTGACAAGCGGAATAAGCTTTAAGGAAGTTTCATGGGTGTGGGTTTAGTCATATTCACTGGTAGCTATAAATGTTGATTGTAGTTGTTGCTCTGAAACTACTTACAGATATTATGAAGACCTTGCATGGCAAAGCTGCAGACATTAAGTACATTGCTAAATATGTAGATATCTTACATATGCAGATTTAATGGCATGTAAATGAAATATGATACTGACTGGAGTTCACTGGAGTAGGAGCCCTGGATAAAAGTATTTTCTCCTCTGGAAATACTAACAATTGCAAAAACATGGGCAAATTCCCTAATGCCATCCATTGATTTCAGAACTCCTGTCATATCCAAAACTGAGGATTCTTAAGTCATTTTTATAAAATGGTGTACTATTTGCATATAATTTGCTCATATTCTCTTGTGAACTTTAAATCATCTCTAGATTGACTATAATAAATAATACATTGTAAATAGTTCTTGTAGTGTTGAGAGGCTAATGGCAAGAAAAATAGCCTGTATTATATATTCGGTTCAAGCACTGATTTTTATTTTGAGACAGAATCTCAGAACTCCCAAGGTGGAGCAGGCTGCTCTCAAACCCGCAGAGATCTACTGTACTGTTTTCCAAATGCTAGGATTACAATTGTGTCCACTACACCCGGTCCTCAGACAACCTCTTTTTTCAAGGATTTTTTTTTAATCCTTGGTCAGCAGCTATATGGATTTGGAACTATTTATATGTAGGGCTGAGTCTATGAACACCCATAATCTATTGTTACTGGCTTGGGGAGAGTGTGGAACCAAACTTCAGTAGGGAACACAAGTAATTCACCCTCAGAAGTTATTCTCTTCAAGGGATAGATTAAAAAAGACTGTGAGGTGGGTGGAGGCAAGGAGAGGGAAGGAGAGAGGGGAGGTGATTGATTAGTGGGTAAAAGTGTTTTCCATCCATCTCTGCTGCATGTCCTTGCACGTGCCTTCAATCCTGGCCCTTAAGAAGCAGAGACAGGGAAGCAAAAGCAGATAGGATCTCTGTGGGTTGGAGGCCAGCCTGATCTACAAAGCAAGTCCAGGCCAGCCGGGGCTGTTACACAGAGAAACCCTGACTTGAAAACCAAACCAAACAAAAACAAACCAACAAATATCCAAAACAGAAACAAAGAAACAAAAACAAAAACAAAAACAAAAATAAAAAGTGCTTTCAGAGCAGACTGGATGACTTCAATTAGAGTTCCAGGACTGACGCCAAGAAGATGCCCTTTGACCTCCACATGTGCATACACTCCTTTATTAAAAATATATATATAAAAAATGAGAATAGGAAACAGAGTCGGAAGCTACTTTGCTAAGAGGTTTATTTTTTTTCTGCTTGAGTTTGAATATTGAGTGCTCATAGTGATTCAAACTGAGCAGATAAGCTATATATTGGTGGGACTGCCATGGAATTTTCGAGACTCAGCACCAAATGAAAACAACAAAGAAGAGCCCAGAGTAATTCCAGGCATCCAGTCTTACGGCATGTCCTCAAGGCCTGCTACATTCTTTCTGTTGCAGTAAAACCATCTGGTCCGCAAGAGCCCCATAAAGGTTGAGATAAGACCTCTGCCTTAGAATAGCGTTGATTGAGCCTATACCACCATCCTGCTATCTGCCACACCCTGGGACTAACCCTCCATTTACGAATTCCTTCTTTATTATCCCTTGAACATCTGCTCTTGGGTTTGTGCTTCAAAAGGAGACTACTGGTCGACCTTTCAAGGTTGTTGTCAGCTCCCAGCCTGACCTCGACCCTAACCTGTTAGAAGCATTTTTCAGTGGTGAATAAAGTGACTTTTGGTTTATTTCTGACTTCGATGGTCATTTCTGTTTTATCTGCTGAATGCATTGGGTGTCTTCAATTGTGGAGTCCTGGCCAGACAGTGATCTTTCCAGGGTTAATTCCAGATTTATGCTGGAATTTTATATGTCCAACATATTTCCATGCGCTCTGGCAGTGCTAACACCTGTCAAGGGACAGTTTTATTCTTCTTTTTCAGGTGAACCAGCATATGATATAAGAGGTTACTGTTGCTTACTTTCAAATCTCTGCCAAGTGTGATCTTGCCATTTGTTAGATATCTGGGGCTGTGTAGAGAGACAGAAGGCAGGAGAGCAGGCTGATCTCAGAAAAAGATTATTTCAACAGCAATGGGTAGACACTCTCCTGTAGACTCTCTCTCCTCTTCCTGAGAAGGGTAAGGTGGTACTTGGAGTGTATACAGAGGTTTGGAGAATGGAAATTAAATGCAGCCACAGGAGGCTGTAGTTTCTACTTCTTGGAGTTGTTTGTCCAAACAAGGCTGATTCATCTTCAGAAACTGCCTTGCTCTGGCTGTCAGGATGCAGGTCAAAGTAGGGGGCTGAGTTAGGCAAGGGGAGTGAGGGGGGATGCTTCAACACATATTATTTCAGCAAGACCTAGGGGAATGGAAGGTTCCTTGGTCAGGGTCTGACAGGATTTGTTAAGGTTTATAGTGACACCATTAAAACATACCAGGTAATCCTTGTCACCAATTGCTTTTTATGTCCTGGTGTGGAGTCCCAGACCATGCCATCCACACTAGGCAAGTCTTCTACCAGTGAGTCTACTAGGCAAGTCTTCTACAAATCGACTATGGCCTTCCCCATCAAATTCTGGAAGGTGTCCAAGGGGCAAACAATGTATGAGGCAGTGAGGTAAAGCCTCACAGTGAAATCACTCTTCATTGCCCTAGTTGCCTATCTGGGATGTGTGGTATATACTTGCATGTGTGAGCATGTGCGAATGTGTGTTATGTGTATGGGTACAACATGCACACACATGCTCTCTATTCTAAGCTAGGAACAAAGGCAATTCATAGACCTCACTCCGTGTAGTTCAAAGCCATCTTGGTGCTCTGTTGCTTTGAATAGACACCAGGACCGAGGCAACTCTTATAAGGGCAAACATTTCATTGGGGCTGGCTACCATTTCAGAGGTTTAGTCCATAGTCATCATGGTGGGAAGCATGGCAGTGCACAGGCAGACAGGGAGTTGAAGAAGGAACTGAGTGTTCTACATCTTGATCTGAGGGCAAGAGGAAGAGTGAGTCACTGGGCCTGGCTTGGGCTTATGAAAACCCAAAGCCCACCCCAACTAATACTTCCTCCAATAAGGCCACTCTTCCTAATCCCTCTCAAGTAGGGCTGCTCCCTAATGGGCAAGCATTCAAATACATGATTCTATGCGGGCCATTTCTATTCAAGTCATCACAGCAGCAAAGGGGCAAAGACAGATTTTAAAAAGCTGCAATTCAACAAGAAAATACAGGAATTACTGTGTTATGGAACATGGTGTGTGTATGTGTTTGTGTTGCATATACTTGTGTTTGTGTTGTGTGTGCTGGTGTTCTGTGTGCAACTGTGTGTAGAAGCCACAGATCAGAGAACTGTGTGTAGGGCTGGAGATATGGCTCAGCACTGACTGCTCTTCTGAAGGTCCTGAGTTCAAATCCCAGCAAGCACATGGTGGCTCACAACCATCTGTAATGAGATCAGATGCCCTCTTCTGGAGTATCTGAAGACAGCTACAATGTACTTACATATAACCAATAAATCTTTAAAAAAGACTTAAAAATGAAAAAAAGCAGTATTTGTTTTTGTGTATGTGTGTCTCAGTGATCATATGAGCACCATGTATGTGCAGTGACAGTGGAGAGGAGAGGAGAGGTCATCGGATCCCTCGGAACTGGAGTCCCACCATATGGATGCTAGGAACTGAACCCAGGTTATCTGCTGGTAAGTGTTCATAACCACTGAGCTATTTCTTTAGCCCCAGTCTTGAGTGACATTCCTTGATTATTCTCCACCA
Source organism: Tokudaia tokunoshimensis (assembly GCA_036184795.1). NCBI lineage: Eukaryota > Metazoa > Chordata > Mammalia > Rodentia > Muridae > Tokudaia > Tokudaia tokunoshimensis. Next base: position 106,994,505 of record BTHU01000023.1, read on the forward strand.
TTATTATTATTTTTTGAGACTAGGCTGACCAATGAGCTTCAGGTACTTGGTGTTTCTGTATTATGTCACAAGTGCTGGATTTAAAGGTACTGTAAACCCACAGTTCCTTTATGGGAACAGTTGAACAATAAACTTGCCTGGGGTGTAGCTTAATGTTAGGGTACTTGTCCAAACAGTGTGAGACCCTGGGTTCTTTGCCTAGCACTTCAGGAAAAAATAAGTCAAAAATAAATCTCCATCATCTTTAAATAACACAGCCTCAAAAGTATCAATAATTCCATCTTTTTGAGGCACCTATTCCTTTTCAACACTTAAAGTATGTCTTTTTCTCACTGTTTTTCTCTTTCCTGTGCTGGGTTAGCTCAAACCCAAGGCCTTATATGTAGTAAACAAGTGCCCTACCCACTAGGCTGCACCCAGAGTTCTTGGTTGTTTTGTTTTCCTTTGAGACAATGTCTCACTAAGCTACTCAGGCTAGACTAGAACAGGGAGAACCTGAAAAATCATGGTGTAAGTACAAAGTTTGAGCAACAAGTCCCAGGAGTGTGACATCTAGCTACAGTGGCCTTCCAGTTCCCTGACAGGCCTGGCTCTTTCTGATCTTGCAGTCATTTTTCCTTCACTTCCGTTTACCTGAACTACTTCCTTGTTCTTTGTCCTGCTTACCCTTTCTTGTGTGTGTGTGTGTGGGGGAAACCTCTGATCTACAAGACTTGGACAGCCCATCGCTTTATCTCCGTGCGAAGCACTATACTTTTGAATGAATTGCCATTGTGTCTAGTTATCTGGTTTCAGTCTTCTTACCCCTTTTTGGTCCTAGGAATGGATCTGAGAGCTGAAGCATTCCCTCCCCCCGCCACAAGACAGGGTTTCTCTGTGTAATAGCCCTGGTTATCCTAAACTAGACCACCAGGCTCAAACTAACAGAGACCCACCTGCCTCTGCCTCCTGAGTGCTGGGATTAAAGGCGTATGCCACCACCACCTGGCTAAGCAAAGCATCTTTTTATTCTTTCTTTAATTAATTAGCATTACATCCCAATGGCAGTTTCCCCTCCCTCCTCTCCTCCTAGTTCTTTGCTCCCTACCTCCCCTCCCCAAATTCACTCCTCTGTTTCTTTTCAGAAAAGGGGAGGCCTCCCATAGATAAACCAGCCATGGAATATCAAGTTGCAGTTAGACTAGGCACATCCTCTCCTATTGAGGCTAGATGAGAAGATCTACTAGAAGGAAAGGGTCCCAGAGGCAGGCAAAAGAGTCAGAGACATCCCTATTCCCACTGTGGGAATCCCAGGCAACACAACTGTAACATATACGTAAAGAACCTAGGTTAGACCCACACAGGCTCCCTGATTATCACTTTAGTCTCAGTGAGTCTCTATGAGCCCAGCTTAGTTGATTCTGTGGGCAGTGTTCTTGTGGTGTCCTTGACTTCTCTGGCTCCTGCAGTCCTTCCTCCCACCCCTACTTCCTCGAGATTCCCTGAGCTCTGCCTAAGGTTTGGCTTTGGGTCTCTTAAGAGAAGCTTCTTTTTTTATTGGTTATTTTATTTATTTACATTTCAAATGTTATCCCCTTTCCCAGTTTCCCCTCCTCAACCCCCTATCCTATGCACCCCCACTGCCTCTATGAGGGTGCTCCCCAAACCACCTCCCTGCCCTAGCATTCCCCTATGCTGGGACACCAAGCCTTCACAGGATTAAGGGCCTCCCCTCCTATTGATGCCAGTTGTGTTGGTGTGTAGGATTTGCCATACGAGGCAGAGGCAGGAGGATCACAAGTTTGAGGCCAGACTAAGCGAAGCTTCTTAAACAGGGCAGAAGCTCTACCACTGAGCCACACCGCTATCTAGTCCCTGTCGTTTTCTCTTTTTTTCTCCATCTCCCATTCTCTCTCAGTTTCTCTATCCCTCTCCTGCATTTCCTTCTTTTCTCCCTTAATATTTTTTCCCTTTGAGCCAAGGTCTCATGTCTTAGTCAGGGTTTCTATTCCTGCACAAACATCATGTCCAAGAAGCAGGTTGGGGAGGAAAGGGTTTATTCAACTTACACTTCCACACAGCTGCTCATCACTAAAGGAAGTCAGGACTGGAACTCAAGCAGGTCAGGAAGCAGGAGCTGATGCAGAGCCCATGGAGGGATGTTTCTTACTGGCTTGCTTCCCCTGGCTTGCTCAGCCTGCTTTCTTATAGAACCCAAGATTACCAGCCCAGGGATGGCACCACCCACAAGGGGCCCTCCCCCCTTGATCACTAATTGAGAAAATGCCTCACAGCTGGATTTCATGGAGGCACTTCCCCAGACGAAACTCCTTTCTCTGTGATAACTCCAGCTTGTGTCAAGTTGACACACAGAACCAGCCAGTACAACGGGTAAAACACTATTTCTGGATCCATGAGGGCATTGGAACAGGTCGGCTATAAAGAAGATAGTCCTCACCAATATGAGTAGGTGTGAGTAGGTATTCTCTAATATAGTGAGGGCCTGAGTTTAGCAGAAAAGCACATTCACTCTATTTGAACTTGGATATCTCTTCTTGTTCCTGGGCATTATTGCTCCTGGTTCTTAGGAATTGGACTTAGACCAGAACTTACAGTACTGATTTTTCTGGTTCTTAGGCCTTCAGACTTGGACTAAATGAGATGCTTTTTCTTGTTTTTGTAGCTTATAGCCTTCACAGTTTCGTGTAAGTCCATTTCCATACTCTATAGGCATATCTATCAATATGTACCATAAGCAAGTCCTGCCATTGGCCTGGACACATGGCTTGTGTTTTCAGTTTAGTGGCATGGTCTGAACTGTTTGCTCTGGTTATTATTTATTCTTTCTCCATTTTATCTTTTCTTCAAGTCCCATCTCAGCTCTTGCCCCTTTTCTATATCTGGCCAATTGTAAACTCCATACAGTCTGTATCACTCACTTGGCCTGTGAATCATACCCTGCCAGTTCAGTAAACCCCCATATCCATGAATTCTACACCTGCGTGTTTAATCAACCAATCATGGGCTGAAAATAATTGAAAAAAAAATTACAATCACCCAAAGCCCTTGAGCCTGTTTCCTTTCAATTATTTACTAAGTAGTACAATATGATGAATAGTTTTGTAGAATTGGAATTGTGTTTTTTTCTTTTGTGTGTAGGTGTTCATGTGTGAGTAGGTGCAAGCATGTCTGTTGGTGTGTGGAAGCCAAAGATCCACCTTGGACCAGGTGTGTGTGTGTGTGTGTGTGTGTGTGTGTGTGAGAGAGAGAGAGACAGACAGAGAGAGAGAGAGAGAGAGAGAGAGAGAGAGGCAGAGAGAGAGACAGAGAGACAGAGAGGGGAGAGGGGAAGAGGGGGAGGGAAGAGGGAGGGAGAGAGGGAGAGAAGGGGAGGGGAAGGGGAGGGGGAGGAGGAGGAGGGAGAGAATGTTTGGCCCATAGCTCACTGATTAGGCTGACTAGCCACTGAGCCCTAGAGTTCTGCTTGTCTCTGCCTCTCCAGTGAAGGGAGACACAGAGCATGCCACCATGCCTTATATTTTCCCATAGGTTCTGAGAACTGAACTTAAGTTCTCTCTTTTTTTTAAATTGAGTATACTCTTCATTTACATTTCAAATGCTAAAACATTTCCCTGTTTCCCCCTTCCCTGAAAACCCCCAACCCCTCCTCCCACTCCCTGCCTCCAAGTATATGCCCCTCCACCTGAACCACTTCCACCTCCCCCACCCCGATCTCCCCTTTGTTGGGGCCTCTATTTAGCTTTTACCTGACCAAGGACCTCTCCTCCCAGTGATGCCGGACAAGGCATTCCTCTGCCACATATTTGGCTGGAACCATGTGTACCCCTTGGTTGCTGGTTTAGTCCCTGGGAGTCCTGGGGCATCTGAGTGGCTGACATCATTGTTCTTCCCATGGGGTTGTAAACCCCTTCAACTCCTCCGTATCACCCTCCAACTCCTCCTTTGGGGACCCCACGCCCAGTCCAATGGTTAGCTGCCAGCATCTGCCTCTGTATGTGTAAGGTTCTTGGCAGGGCCCCTCCGAAGACAACCATGGCATGCTCCTTTTGATATGTGCTTCTTGTCATCCATAGTAGTGTTGGGGTTTGGTGACTGTTTATAGGGTGAATCCCCAGGTAGAGCAGTCTCTGGGTGGCCTTTCCTTCAGTTTTTGCTCCACACTTCGTCTCCTTTATTGCTCCTGTGAGTATTTTGTTCCCTTTCTCAGAGGAACCAAAGAACCCCCACTTCAGTCCTCCTTCTTCTTGAGCTTCCTGTGGTCTATGAATTGTAACTTGTTTATTTTGAGCTTTTGGGCTCAAAATATGCACTTATCAGTGAGTGCATACCATGTGTGTTCTTTGTGATTGAGTTACCTCGCTCAGGATGACACTTTCTAGTTCAACCCATTTGCTTAAGAATTTCATGAATTCATTGTCTTTAATAGCTGAATAGTACTCCATTGTGTATGTATACCATTTTGTAAATATACCATGTATATTTTCCCATAGGTTCTGAGAACTGAACTTAAGTTCTCTTGACAAGCACTTTACTGACAGCTCTGTCTCCCAAGTCCTGGCTCTAAGTTGTGTAAGTAACATATAGATGATTTAAAATCTACAGGAAATTGTGTATTGTTTATAGTTTATTTGGAATGCCACTTTGAAGTTTAAATATATTTTTATATCTATGGAGGTTTCTGGAACCAACCACCTACATGTAGTTACCTCCTTCAGTGACTTTCTTTTCAGTTAAATGTTTTCAGCTTTGTCATTTCTGCCTCATAGACTCTCCCCCCCCTTGTCCACCTGCAAGATTATCAGGATCCAGAACACATGTATGCATGTCTTTTGTATTTTTCTTGACCTCTAGGAAAGCTCTACACACACACACACACACACACACACACACACACACACACACACGTTTTTTGACAGAGGGTCTCCATATGTAGCCCATGCTGTCACTGAACTCATGATCTTCCTGCCTCAGTCTTTTGAGTTCTGTGTGCTGAGATTTCAGGGGTGTCCTATCATACTTCGATCAAAGATAATTCTTGAGTGAATGAATGAATGAATGACTAAACGATAGAATAAAACAAATGAAATGGTAAATTCTGCCCTCTTGTGGCTATTAGTCTTTGGTGTTGCCGGTTCATTGCATGTTTTCCCCAGTGTTGAGATTTTAAAAGTGACACAGGGACAGTCGAGAAGCTACTGTGCAGATGATGAGTTGGGAAGGTTTCTTTTGGTTTTGATTGGTGCAGCCAAAGCATGGTTGCTGATAATAGCTTACAAGAGAAAACAGAGATGATAGGAAACTAGAAAGTGAAGTGGAATATATAGCAACAGGCTGACTCTGGAGCTGGGAAAATTAATAAATGCATTGAGTGAAGGAAACATGCGCAGTCTGGACTTTTGATCAAATGACCATCATAGCTATTTAAGGGAATTTACAGTCACTGGCCGAAGAGAATGGCTGCCTTAGAGTTAATGTTCCTAGAAAGAATTCACTTTTAGTTTTGCCCAGCCTAAACCATTATAACCTATCTTGTCTCAGTTTGCTTGTCAGCTCAAGTGCCACTCAATTTGCTGGCAGAGCTCTTCATGTGACTGGAGGCTTGAAACTTCCTAGAAAAGTTTTCTTAAAGTGGTATCCAATTTACCATTTCCATAAAAGACAAGTAATGTTTATGACTCCAGTCTGTTCAGCACCCAAGGTCCTCTAGGCACATTGTCTAGTTTTCAGTCTCACAGCAATCCTCGGAAGCAGGGAGGCAGCTCCATTGCCCTCAATTTCCAGTTGAAGCCCAGCGGTTCACATTCAGAGTCAATACACACATGTTGAGGATCTGCTTCATGCCAGGCATAGTCATAGGTGATTTTACATGCTGGAAAAGTTCATTGTCCAAGATCACATGGCTGATAAATGGTACTCTGCTACTACCCAGGTCATCTAAGGGGCCCAGAGATCAAACAGTCAGGTCTTTAGATGCTTGAACTCCCCTCCTAGGGATATTTGCATTTTTATGGTTCTCTTCCTTCTGCGGAAAGAAATGTTTTGTTCCCTGAGGAAGGTGTTTAAGGCCTTAGAAGTAGATATATCAAAAGGGCCTTGGTGTGGTGGGCTGCAAGGCTGGCTTCTAGGCTGTGGTTCTGTGCCCCAGTTGTACATTATATTACTTGGGGATTTAGGAAAAACATTACCTATATTCTGGTCCTACAACAGAGTAACATTACAGATTCTGGGAATGTTGTCTGGGGAAAGATATTTTTTTATTTTATTTTATTTTTTTAATTTACATTCCAAATCACTTCCCCTTTCCCGTTTCCTCCCTCCCCGAAAGTCCCATAAGCCCCCTTCCCTCCCTCTTTTCTCCATTCAACCCCCTCTCGTTACTCTGTCCTGGCGTTCCCCTACATCCAGTCTTTCCAGGACCAGGGGTCTCTCCTTCCATCTTTTTAGAAATCTATTGATATGCTGATTGTGTCTAGGGTATTCCGAGATTCTGGGTCAATATCCCCTTATCAGTGACTGCATACCATGTGTGTTCTTTTGTGATTGGGTTACCTCACTAAGGATGATATTTTCAAGTTCTGACCATTTGCCTAGGAATTTCGTGAATTCATTGTTTTTAATTGCAGAGTAGTATTCCATTGTGTAAATATACCACATCTTCTGAATCCATTCCTCCGTTGAGGGACATCTGGGTTCTTTCCAGCTTCTGGCTATTATAAATAAGGCTGCTATGAATATAGTGGAGCATGTGTCCTTATTGCATGCAGGTAAAGTCTCTGGGTATATGCCCAGGAGTGGTATAGCCGGATCCTCCGGGAGTGTCATGCCCAGTTTTCTGAGGAACCGCCAGACTGCTTTCCAGAGTGGTTGTACCAGCCTGCAATTCCACCAGCAGTGGAGGAGTGTTCCTCTTTCTCCACATCCTCGCCAACAACTGCTGTCTCCTGTGTTTTTGATCTTAGCCATCCTGACTGGTGTGAGATGGAATCTCAGGGTTGTTTTGATTTGCATTTCCCTAATGACTAAGGATGATGAACATCTCTTTAGGTGCTTCTCAGCCATTAGATATTCTTCAGGTGAGAACTCTTTGTGTAGCTCTGTACCCCATTTTTTAATAGGGTTACTTGCCTCTCTGGAGTTTAACTTCTTGAGTTCTTTGTATATCTTGGATATTAGCCCTCTGTCGGATGTAAGGTTGGTAAAGATCATTTCCCAGTTAGTTGGTTGCCGCTTTGTCTTTTTGACGGTGTCTTTTGCCTTGCAAAAACTTTGTAATTTAATGAGGTCCCATTTGTCTATTCTTGATCTTAGAGCATAAGCTATTGGAGTTCTGTTCAGGAAATTCTCCCCTGTGCCCATATGTTCAAGGTTCTTCCCTAGTTTCCCTTCTATTAGTTTCAGTGTGTCTGGTTTTATGTGGAGATCTTTGATCCACTTAGAATTGAGCTTAGTGCAAGGAGATAAGGATGGGTCAATTTGCATTCTTCTGCATGTTGACCTCCAGCTGAGCCAGCACCATTTGTTGAAAAGGCTATCTTTTTTCCACTGGATGGTTTTAGCTCCTTTGTCAAAGATCAAGTGACCATAGGAGTGTGGATTCATTTCTGGGTCTTCAATTCTGTTCCATTGATCTACATGTCTGTTACTGTACCAATACCATGCAGTTTTTAACACTATTGCTCTGTAGTACAGCTTGAGGTCCGGGATACTGATTCCCCCAGAGGTTCTTTTACTGTTGAGAATAGTTTTAGCTATTCTGGGTTTTCTGTTATTCCAGATGAATTTTTGAATTGCTCTTTCTAACTCTATGAAGAATTGAGTTGGGATTTTGATGGGGATTGCATTGAATCTGTGTATTACTTTTGGTAAGATGCTCATTTTTACTATATTAATCCTGCCAATCCATGAGCATGGCAGATTTTTCCATCTTCTGAGGTCTTCTTCAATTTCTTTCTTCAGAGACTTGAAGTTCTTGTCATACAGATCTTTCACTTGTTTGGTTAGAGTCACGCCAAGATACTTAATATGGTTTGTGGCTATTGTAAAGGGTATTATTTCTCTTACTTCTTTCTCAGCCTGCTTATCCTTTGAGTATAGGAAGGCTTCTGACTTGCTTGAGTTGATTTTATATCCGGCCACTTTGCTGAAGTCGTTTATCAGCTGTAGGAGTTCTCTGGTGGAGTTCTTTGGGTCGCTTATGTATACTATCATATCGTCTGCAAATAGTGATAGTTTGACTTCTTCCTTTCCAATTTGTATCCCTTTGACCTCTTTTTGTTGTCTAATTGCTCTAGCTAGAACTTCAAGTACTATATTGAAAAGATATGGAGAGAGAGGGCAGCCTTGTCTAGTCCCTGATTTTAGTGGGATTGCTTCAAGTTTCTCTCCATTTAGATTGATGCTGGCTACTGGTTTGCTGTAAATTGCTTTTACTATGTTTAGATATGGGCCTTGAATTCCTGATCTTTCCAAGACCTTTAGCATGAAAGGATGCTGAATTTTGTCAAATGCTTTCTCAGCATCTAATGAGATGACCATGTGGTTTTTTTCTTTGAGATTGTTTGTTTATGTAGTGGATTACATTGATGGATTTCCTTATATTGAACCATCCTTGCATCCCTGGGATGAAGCCTACTTGATCGTGGTGGATGATCGTTTTGATGTGTTCTTGGATTCGGTTGGCAAGAATTTTATTGAGTATTTTTGCATTGATATTCATAAGAGAGATTGGCCTGAGATTCTCTTTCTTTGTCGGATCTTTGTGTGCTTTTGGTATTAGTGTAATTGTGGCTTCATAGAACGAGTTGGGTAGTGTTCCTTCTGTTTCTATTTTGTGGAACAGTTTGAAGAGTATTGGTGTTAGGTCTTCTTTGAAGGTCTGATAGAATTCTGCACTAAAACCATCTGGACCTGTGCTTTTTTTGGTTGGAAGACTTTCAATGACAACTTCTATTTCTTCAGGGGTTATAGGACGGTTTAGATGGTCTATTTGATCCTGATTTAATTTTGGTACTTGGTATCTGTCAAGGAAATTGTCCATTTCCTCAAGATTATCTAGTTGTGTTGAATACAGGTTTTTGTAGTAGGATCTGATGATTTTTTGAATTTCCTCAGTTTCTGTTGTTATCTCTCCCTTTTCGTTTCTGATTTTATTAATTTGGATACTATCTCTGTGCCCTCTGGTTAGTCTGGCTAAGGGCTTATCTATCTTGTTAATTTTCTCAAAGAACCAACTCCTCGTTTTGTTGATTCTTTGTATGGTTTTATTTGTTTCTACTTGATTGATTTCAGCCCTGAGTTTGATGATTTCCTGCCTTCTACTCCTCTTTGGTGTATTTGCTTCTTTTTGTTCCAGGGCTTTCAGGTGTGCCATTAAGCTGTTAGTGTATGCTGTCTCCCGTTTCTTTTTGGCGGCACTCAGGGCTATGAATTTTCCTCTTAGCACTGCTTTCATTGTGTCCCATAAATTAGGGTATGTTGTGCCTTCATTTTCATTAACTTTCAAAAAGTCTTTGATTTCTTTCTTTATTTCCACCTTGACCAAGTTATCATTGAGTAGAGCATTGTTCAGCCTCCATGTGTACGTGGGTTTTCTTTTGTTTTTGTTGCCATTGAAGACCACCCTTATTCCATAGTGATCTGATAGGAGGCATGGGATTATTTCTATCTTCTTGTATCTGTTGAGGTCTGATTTGTGACCAATTATATGGTCAATTTTGGAGAAGGTACCATGAGGAGCTGAGAAGAAGGTGTATTCTTTAGCTCTAGGATGAAATGTTCTATATATATCAGTTAGTTCCATTTGGTCCAAGGCTTCAATTAGATTCACTGTGTCCCTGTTTAGTTTCTGCTTTCCTGAACGATCCATTTCAGAGAGCGGGGTGTTGAAGTCACCCACTATTATTGTGTGCGGTGCGATGTGTGCTTTGAGTTTTAGTAAAGTTTCTTTTACGAATGAGGGTGCCCTTGCATTTGGAGCATAGATATTCAGAATTGAGAGTTCTTGATGGTGGATTTTTCCCTTGATCAGTATGTAGTGTCCTTCTGTGTCTTTTTTGATGACTTAAGGTTGAAAATCAATTTTATCTGATATTAGGATGGCTACTCCACCTCGTTTCTTGGGGCCATTTGCTTGTAAAATTGTTTTCTAGCCTTTTACTCTGAGGTAGTGTTTGTCTTTGACACTGAGGTGCGTTTCCTGCATGCAGCAAAATGCTGGGTCCTGTTTACGTATCCAGTCTGCTAGTCTATGTCTTTTAATTGGGGAATTGAGACCATTGATATTAAGAGAGATTAAGGCATAGTGATTATTGCCATCTGCCATTTTTGACGCTATCTTTATGTTTGAGTGGTTATCTACTTTTGGGTTTGATTCAAGAAGGTTATTATCTCATTTTTTCCAGGGTGTTGTTTCTCTCCCTGTATTGGAGGTTTCCACCTATTATCCGTTGCAGGGCTGGATTTGTGGAAAGATATTGTGAAAATTTGGTTTTATCATGGAATATCTTGGTCTCTCCATCTATGGTGATTGAGAGTTTTGCTGGGTATAGTAGTCTAGGCTGGCATTTGTGCTGTCTTAGTGTCTGCATGAGATCTGCCCAGGATCTTCTGGCTTTCATAGTCTCTGGTGAGAAGTCTGATGTGATTCGGATAGGTCTTCCTTTGTATGTTACTTGGCCCTTTTCTCTTACTGCATTTAGTATTCTTTCTTTGTTTAGAACATTCGGTGTTTTGATTATTATGTGACGGGAGGTATTTCTGTTCTGGTCCAGTCTGTTTGGAGTTCTGTAGGCTTCTTGTACGTTCATCGGCATCTCTCTCTTTAGGTTAGGGAAGTTTTCCTCCATAATTTTGTTGAAGATGTTTACTGGCCCTTTAAGTTGCAAATCTTCACTCTCATCTATACCTATAATCCTTAGGTTTGGTCTTCTCATTGTGTCCTGGATTTCCTGGATGTTTTGGGTTACGCGTTTTTTTGCATTTTGCATTTTCTTTGACTGTTGAGTCGATGCTTTCTATGGAATCTTCAGCACCTGAGATTCTTTCTTCCATCTCTTGTATTCTATTGTTGATGTTTGCATCTATGACTCCTGATTTCTTCCCAAGGTTTTCTATCTCCAAAGTTGTCTCCCTTTGTGATTTCTTAGTTGTTTCTACTTCCTTTTTTAGTTCCTGGATGGATTTGCTGAGATCCTTCACTTGTTTGTTTGTATTTTCCTGTATTTCTTTAAGGTATTTTTGCATTACCTCTTTCAGGATTTCTTCCTGATGACCCACGTTCTCCTGCATTTCTCTGAGCGATTTTTGTGTTTCCTCCTCATGGGATTCCATCTGTTGATCCATCGTCTCCTGCATTTCTTTAAGCAGTTCTCGTGTTTCCTTTGTAAGGGCATCTAACCGTTGATTCATTTCTTTAAGCAATTTTTGTGTTGCCTCCTTATGGGCATCCATCTGTTGACCCATATTCTTCTGCATTTCTTTATGCAAATTTTGTGATTCCTTTGTGAGTGCATCTACCCGTTGATTCATCTCGTTAAGCGATTTTTGTGTTGTCTCCTTGTGCGCCTCCATCTTTTGATCCATGTTCTCCCGCATGTCTCTAAGCGATTTTTGTGTTTCCTTTGTAAGGGCTTCTAACCGTTGATTCATGGTCTCCTGTAACTCTTTATGAGATTTATTTGTGTCCTTCTTGTGATCCTTTAATAGCATCATGAGAAGTGATTTTAAATCCAGATCTTGTCTTTCGGGTGTGGTGAGGTATCCAGGACTTGCTGCTGTTGGAGAGTTGGGTTCGGATGGTCCCACATTACTTTGATTTCTGTTAGTAACATTCCTACGTTTGCCTTTTGCCATCTGGATACCTCTGGTGTTAGTTGGTCCTGCTGCCACTGGCTGTTGGTTGGACCTCCTGTGAGCCTGCAAAGCTATTTCTGCCCCCCCTGGATTACCAGGATTCCCCTGGCACCGATTTCTGGGGCCTGCCTGCTCCTGAGTGACTTTGGAGCCCTAATGTGCCTTGCCCCAAGTGATCTTATATTGGGGAGGCCTTGCACATCTAAAGGCTCAGCCTAGTGGATTCCTGGAGCAGAGGTCGCCAAAGGGAGGCTGGCAGGCTCCTGCCCTGTGCAGGGGTGTGTGATCTCTCCTAGAGGGGGGGGAGGGGGCGTCCCTCTGCCAGGCAGAAGTCCCACAGCAGATCTGGCATGCTGGTCACTGCAGATCAGCCCAGCACCTGGGAGCAGGTTACACACAAGCTGCCCGAGACCGAAGAGATATCATGCCTGTCTGTCTCTGAGCCTGGCGGTCCCAACTTCCCAGTCACTGGAGCAAAGATGGCGGAGGACACTCTCCGTGGCGCCGCTCACCCTGTAGACGCGATGGCCCGCCGATCTAGCACCCAGACGACCACAGCGCCGACCCGTTCTTGGGCACAGACGGAAGCCCCAACAGGCCGTGTCCCAAGCGATGTTATATTGGGGATAGGAAGCCTGGGGTACCTGTCTCTTCAGCGCAGTCCGCGGGAACAGAGGTCGCGGAAGGAAAGCTGGCAGGCTCCCGCCCAGAGCGGGGTCCCTCTGCCAGGCAGAAGTCCCACAGCAGAGCTGGCGCGCTGGTCACTGCAGACCAGCCCCGCACCTGGGAGCCACACACACACAAGCCGCCCGAGACCCAAGCGACACTATGCCTGTCTGTCTCAGAACCTGGCTGTCCCAACCTCCCAGTCACTGGAGCAAAGATGGCGGAGGGCCAAGATATTTTTTTAAAGCTAATTTTAATGTGCAATCAGGGCTGAGAAGCCATAGCTCTAGCAGAAAGGTCAGTGACCCAACAATCTAAGAGCCAATCTCGCTTTTCTCAGAGACAGATTCTGGCAAATATGAAGAGCATTTATCTAGGAAGAGGGAAGAACTGACTTTAGGACTGCAACTAGGATGAGTGGTGGCAGCTACGGGCAAAGCTAAAGAAGAATCAGGACACAGCAGACAGCTTTCACTTTGAGTTAGCAAAAGCGAGGAATGACAGCCCATTCTTGCTTCACAGGTACTCACGTTACATTCCCTCGTTCATTCATTTATCCATTTATTCACTTATTAATAAATAAAACATTTACTGAGCAACTACTATGTTGCAAATACCTTTTAGTGTACTAGGGCTATACTACATAGATTTAACACTCGTGGATCATACATTTAAGCTGTGAGAATAGGGGGAGTGGCTCTTTCCATGGCGTTCCATTGACCTTGAACAGCTCCTCCTACCTCTTTAATATCCTAGGACACACAGCCAAGGTTCAATCACAGAACCTTGTGATTCTTTCTGAAATATGACAAAACGATCCGTATCACGAAAAGCTGTTACAAAGTCATTTCTCATCCATATTTCCATCTTGTGGGAAGCTCCCAAAGGCAGTTTCTCATCTGTCTCCTGGTTACACTGAGGTACAGAGCTCTCTATCCTTGTAGATACAGTCCTTTCTGGATAGCTAGTGTATAAAACTGCTTGGCTGTAGCTTAGAGTTGGCTACTCCCCAGAGAAGGAATTCACTGCTCATATCATCTGTTATTGGGCCTCTCTAATTCAGTGTCATCCTGTGTGACCAAGGATACCATGCCGAGTCTGTGTCCACTGCTTGTACAATGAATTGGATCTGTTTGGGCTAATTGTCTTCTTACTGGCTGAGCTCATGGAAATGTGGTATGCTGATCTGACGGCTGCCAGTGCACTGTTGCCTGCTTGACCAGTTGATGTTGGACACACACACACAACCATACAGAAAAAAAAAATCAAATTCATTGCAAATTGCGACAAATGCAAGGCACCTCCCTGTGAACCTGGAAATCATGTAAGCATTCAGAATTGGTGGGTTTATAGAAGAAATACAATTAATGTAGAAGTAAAAAAAGACATAAAACCACTATTAGGCAATTCAGTAATTGGTATAGCAAGACTGATAAAAATCAGTGTAGGTCCAGGGATACAGCTTAATTGGTAGAGTATGTGTCTGGCATGTATACAGTGCATCTATATATCTATAGCACTGAAAGAAGAAGAAGAAGAAGAAGAAGAAGAAGAAGAAGAAGAAGAAGAAGAAGAAGAAGAAGAAGAAGAAGAAGAAGAAGAAGAAATCATTGGAAAGCCGGGCATGGTGTCCTAGGCCTGTAATTCTGGTACTTGAGAGGCTGATTCAGGAGATCACAAGTTCAAGGCTAACTTGGTTTATATAGTGGGATCCAGACCAGCCAGGAATGTACAGAATGAGCCTGTGAAAATAGCGTTAATCTGTTACAATGCAGAGAACAGGGCTGGAGAGATGGCTCAGTGCTTAAGAGCACTTGCTGCATTTCTAGAAGAGCTGCTGGTTCAATTTCCAGCATTCATGTTGAGCAGTTGACAACTGCCTGTAACTCCAGTTCCAGGGGATCTAATGCCCTCTTCTGGTCTCTATGGGTACTGCACACATATGAAGCACAGACCCAGGAACACATGCAAACACATAAATCAATATTTTTTTAAAAAAATATTTATTTTCTTACATTCTTACTGTAGTTTTCCCCTCACTTCTCTCCTCCAAGTCCCTTCCCCTGCTCCCCTCTTGCCTCCATCCACTCTTCCTCTGTTTCTGTTCAGAAAAAGGCCAGCCTGCCATAGACATCAATCAGCCATGGCATATCGAGTTGCAGTAAGACTAGATGCATCCTCTCCTATTGAGGCAGCCCAGTTATGGAGAAGTGTCCCAAAGGCAGGCAACACAGTGACAGACAGGCCCCTGTTTCCACTGTTAGGAGTCCCACTTGAAGATCAAGCTACACAACTGTAACATATGGACAGAGGGCCTAGGCCCATCCCATGCAGGCTCCCTGGTTCAGTCTCTGTGAAACCCTATGAGCCCAGGCCGGTTGATTTTCTAGGTTTAGAAGACCCAGAAAATAAATCAGTCTTTTAAAAAATGTAAAGAATAACAAACCAGTCTCAAATGGTACATTTATAAGATAACACCTCTACACTTTTTTTTTTTTCCCGAGACAGGGTTTCTCTGTATAGCCCTGGCTGTCCTGGAACTCACTCTGTAGACCAGGCTGGCCTCGAACTCAGAAATCTGCCTGCCTCTGCCTCCCAAGTGCTGGGATTAAAGGCGTGCGCCACCACTGCACAGCAGTTCAGCTGTTAAGAACACTTGTTGCTGCCTTGTTGTTCCAAAGAATCTGAGTTCGGTTTCCATCTCACAGTGATTCAGACGCCCTCTTCTGGCCACTATCAGAACTGCATGCACACAGGAACTGGTGCACAGAGCTATAGGGAAAACACTACATTCCTACATGTAGAAAAAAAACACTCATACACATAAAAAAATTATTTTAAAAAGGCAAATTAGTAACTTTTCAGCAAAGAAATCCAGCCTTTTTTATTTGAGTGGTAACACGTGGGTTGACCCAAAGAGCAGACCGCCATGAGTCTTTTCCTGAAGGTCACTTTCCTGGTTCTAAAATATACAATTAGATGTGGAACCCGGAGAAGTTGGCAGAAGTCTTACACTGGTATACTTTCCAGTGAAGCAAGAGCTATTTGTAGTAGAAAAAGCCAAATAGATGCCTCAGACATTGCTTTACCCACTGAGATAGCAGTAGGAAAATAAATGCAACTTATAGACTAGCCTATCTCAGAGAGAACTGTGGATCTTTGCCTCCTCACAAACATGCACAATGAGCCGGGCAGTGGTGGTGCACGCCTTTAATCCCAGCACATGGGAGGCAGAGGCAGGCAGATTTCTGAGTTCTAGGCCAGCCTGGTCTACAGAGTGAGTTCCAGGACAGCCAGGGCTGTACAGAGAAACCCTGTCTCAAAACACCCCAAAAACCAAAACCAAAAAACCAAACGAACAAAACAAAAACAAAACAAATATGCACAATGGAGTCCCTGTTGGATACCTATTTAATCCAGGAATGTAGTTCCCCCCCAAATATACAGGTGAATCGCAGCTGATGAAAAACCATACCATTTTAATGACATGGTTTTACTGGTTGTGACTTCTGTGTCCAATGTATCTTTAGTGACACAGCCATGTTTGTGGTTATTGTTGAAGTGAATGTTTAATTTTTCATACCTGTTAGGAGAAAGAAAAAAGATTTCCCTCCAGTTTATGGGAGTATGTCTTGAAGACGGCCATTGGTATCAGCCACCTCTTAAAAAAAATGTGAATGGGTATTTTGCCTGCATCTCTGCACAATGTGTGTGCTTGTTGTCTTCAGCCAGAAGAGGTCATTGGAGCCACTGGGACTGGAGTTATAGATGGTTGTGAGCTGTCATGTGGGTACTGGGACTTGAATCTAGATTCTCTGGATGAGCAGCCAGTGCTCTTAACTGCTGAGCCATCTCTCCAGCCCCAAGTATCAACCATCTGTAGGGATTGGCTTTGCAAAAGAAAACTGCCTCACTCAAAGCCCAGGGGCTATCCAATCAATGACTAATCAATGTAGGGCCATAAAAGCCCAGCCCAGTTAATACAAGACCTTAGTTTAGAGCCTCCCACTGTGATTAGTTGAAGCTATTATTGTGATTGTCTTGTAGCTTAGCTTCTTCCCTGTCTAGTCTTCTTTCCTTCACTGCCTTCCCACAGTGTCCATTCCAAGTGTAGGCCTTAACAAACAGTCCGGAGCCCAGACTCTGCACAAGTGGTCTGAGGAAGCAGGTACAGCGGTGGGAATTTGGACCTAGATCGTTCACTGCTTGCCCTATATTTAGGATCTCATTACTGGTGGTAGACGGTGCATGAATATTCTCTGACACAGGTGTCAGCACAGTGCAGACTCAACCTTTCAGTGGTAGAAAGCAATACTAATCAGCTACTGGGATATCTTAGTCATTGGAGGAGTATGGGGGGGGATAGTGATCCTTTCTTCTCCCTTTGTTCCTTTTTTTTCTCTCTATTGCTTCCTCCCCATTTATAAATTATCTTTTCTTTCTCTCCATTCCCATCTCTCCCCATTCTCTCTCTCCCTCTTCCTTCCTTCCTTCCTTCCTTTCTTCCTTCCTTCCTTTTCTTTCTTTTCTCGAGACAGGGTTTCTCTGTATAGCCTTGGCTCTCCTGGAACTCACTCTGTAGACTAGGCTGGCCTCGAACTCAGAAATCCGCTGGCCTCGGCCTCCCTAGTGCTGGGATTAAAAGGCGTGCACCACCACTGCCCGGATATTCCTTTTCTTAAACAAACAAACAAACAAACAACAACAACAAAACCTCTCTATATTATCCTGAACTTCTAGACTTAAGTAGTTTCCCTGCCTCAGACTTGTGAGTAGCTGCTACTATAGGTGTGTGTCACAGAAACTGGCATTCGAATGATAATTAAAAAAAAAATAGTACTTTTTGATGTCTTTAACAGATACGCAGCAACATGTTCAGTGATCAAATTTGTCTTGGCTAATACGGAAACTAGCACACATAGGAGGACAGAGACAGGATTCATGATGTCAGGACAGGGTCAGGGAAGATTAAAGAGGAGAGAACAAATGGCATATAGAAACCACAGAGGAGCAAGAGCCAGAGGACAGGAGCTGCAGTTTGGGAGAGGGAGGGGACAGACTTAACCACGAGAGTAAGGCAGGTCTGCTTTCTGACTCAGGGATCTTGTTGGAGCAGGATAGCACCATGAGCCATAGGGTATGAACTTCAGGGCCTGAAAACCTGAAGCTCCTGTATTTTTTTTTGAACCATTTGAGTTTGTGGAGGTGATCCTGGCCCTCCTGTAAAGAAAAGCAAATCCTGTTCTCTTAAAGCCATGCAAAGGAGGCCAGTCTCTTACAAGACACCCACCGTACTGTTCTCCTGAAAGAAGCTGATAACAGGCTCATATCACAATGTAATGCAACTGGGAGCTTGATATGGCAGCCAACCCAGAAAAAGTCAGAACTCCTCTGATGAAACTACAACTCCTTGTCAACAAGTATCATGGTGATCTGGCAACGAGGCACAGACAAGCAAGTTGATACTGCTGAGCCAAGAGGGGGATAAAATTGATATTTGAAAATAAAAGATAATTTATAAATAGTATCATATGAGCACATATGCTGTATAAAATATGAATGTTATCCTGCATGAAGGACCTGGAATGTGCTAAGATGGATCCCAGAAGCTGGGAAAATATGTTTGCCTGAACTGCTATGGCTGATGGTAAACTAGAAGGACAGGGAGACAGGCATGTTTCAGTAGACATACGATGTCAGATACTGTGTGGAGAGATTATGAGGACATTCTGTTCACCACACCACAAGGAACTTACTAGGAAGAGGGGTTACATCATTTAGAAGTTCAGTGTGTCTTGAAAAACCAAAAAAAAAAAAAAAAAAAAAAAAAAGAAGTTCAGTGTGGATGCTAAAGGCAACATAGAGGTGAGCTCAAAGCTGATATTCTCAAAAGGAACAGAACCAATAGAATGGATATATGTTAAAAGGAGGATTTATTAGTCTAGTTTACACAACATACGTTGGGTAGTCCAACAGTGGCCATCTGAATGGTGGCAACGTGGAGAACCGAACAGCTGGATGTGTCAGCAGTCCCAATATGGTAATGAGAGTCCGAAGGAGTCACAGATCTTCAGTCCGCATCAGAAAGCGGAAGAAGCTGGGTCCTGATGGCATCAAAGGGTGACAGGAGCAACAGGATGATAGATGAGCTTGCCATTGAGAAGTGAAGGCTGGCAGAAATGCAGCGCTGCTTTCCCCTGGGACCTCTTTATATCCAGGAAGGCGCTGCCCACTCGGGAGAGAGGATTTTCTCCTTACAGTTAATCCTTCCTGGCACTGTCCCCACAGACAATCAAGAAAGAGCTCCTTCCCGGATTATGGTTGCAATTAACTTGACAATCAAGCTTACCTGTTACAACTAGGAAAAAGGGATGGTGGGGAAAACCAAAGCAGCAGAGTGGATTGCTCTCAGTAGGCGTTCTAGGTGGGGACAGAAGTAGTTGTAAGAAGATGACAGAAACAGTAGGCGAGGGGCCTCACTGAGAGGGAGGGAGGTAGAGGTGGTTAATAGAATATGGCAGTGGGCTAAAGTCAGCTCAGAAGTTAGCACGTCCTGCTCTTGCAGAGGACTAGGGTTTGATCCCAGGAGACACATCATGGCTCATAACCATCTATAATTCCAGTACTCAGACATCAAATCCCTCTTTCTACCTCCACGGACCCCTGTATGCATGTGGTGCTCATGCATACACTCAGTCACACACTCACACGCCACAAAAGTAAGCAGATAAATATTAAACAAAATAAAAAGAGGCTGGGCATTGTAGTGCCCACCTTAAATCTCCATACTTGGGAGGCAGAGATGTGAATCTCTGAGTTTGAGGCCAGTCTGGTCTACAGAGTGAGTTTCAGAACAGTTGGAACCATGTGAGAGACCCCCATCTCAAAATACACACACACACACACACACACACACACACACACACACACACACAACAAAACCCCAAACTATGGCATCCATAGGGGGAATATAGATGGACAAATTTTTTTCTTCTTCTTGAGTTTCAGTATGAACCAGTTTTCAAACCTTAAACTCATGGACTAAACGGCATGGGGTGGGGTGTTCTATGTCCCCCAGGAGAACAGACTGTAAAGTAGCATCAAAAAGATACATAGCAATGAGTCACTCTGTTATTTCTCCTAGGGACATATGACTCCTTTGTCTTCGGCTACTATATGTATGGCAGAGAAAGTGAAGCAGCCACACTTTGAGAACCGTCGGACTGACTGGCATAGAGGTGTGGCTGCCTTTTCCTGAAGGCATGCTCCAGACATGGCCATGAACATGACTTTTGTGGGAAATGACCATATTCCAGGAAACTAATTGCCAAAAATAAATCATGAAAGTGACCATGAATCATGGAGCTACGCAGAGACAGTACCAGAAGAGTTACAGCTGAGGGAAATGGACAGATGAAGAATGAGTGCAGAAATGACTTAGTGCCAGTAGCTAGATAAGCTTGGGGTGGTGGTTGGGGTTAAAAAGCACTGAGGAGTGCTTTTGCCAGAGGAGGGGCAGAATATTGAATTATGTAAGACTAAGTGGCAAAACAAGGTTGCAGTGTTTTGCTAAATTAGGGAACTTGAATATATCAGGCCAGGTTCCCTTTCCCTCCCCTTGTCCCTCCTCTGTCCATCTTCCATCCCTTTGTGCCTCCATTCTTCCTCCCTCCCTCCTCCATCTCTTTATCCCTCCATCCCTCCCTCTGTCCATCTGTCATCCCTCCCTTCCTTCTTTTTTGGGTTTTGGAGACAGTTTCTCTGTGTAGCTCTGGTTGTCCTGGAACTCACTCTGTAGACCAGGCTGGCCTTGAACTCACAGAGATGTAAACTATTAACAAATTTGAAGGCCTAAGAATAAATTTTGTAGACTTCATTTCCTGCAGAACACTGCTCCATCCTAAGCTTATTGTACTTTGGTCATCATTTCTTTGGATTTTATTGCTAGGATCAAGGAGGCTGAACAGCAGGTCATGTTCTATGGCTAGATACACTGTGTGAGTCAGGACTTTCAAACGAAGGTTGGGGGCTTGAGAAATGTGCCTTGGTTATAGTATCACTTGGCCTATTTATTTTTAAAAAGTGTATTCATAAATATGACAATATGAATTTTGTGATTCTATTTCTCTGTGATATGCTGCTTTTATTTACTTTGTTATTATTATTTAATTATTTTTACTTTTTTGAGTTTATTTGCTAGGTCTATATAGCTTAGTCTGGCCTTGGACATTGTCTCCTACTTCAGCTTCATAAAACTGGAATGGCTTGTGCCTTTATGACTATCCTTGTTTTTTTTTTTTTTTTGAGGCAGGGTTTCTCTGTGTAGCCCTGGCTGTCCTGGAGCTCACTCTGTAGACCAGGCTGGCCTCGAACTCAGAAATCCACCTGCCTCTGCCTCCCAAGTGCTGGGATTAAAGGCGTGCGCCACCACCGCCCGGCCTATCCTTGGTTTTTATTTTATTTTTTGTTGTCTGTCATTGTTAAAAAATTTATTTACTTTTATTTTAAATGAGTGGATATTTTGTGTCCACGTAAGCCTCTGTATTGAGTACATGCAGAAGTCAGAAGATGGTTTTGGATCTTCTGGAACTGGAGTTATATAGATGGTTGTGAGCTGCCTTGCAGGTTCTTGGAATTGAACCTGGGTCCTTTGGAAGATCAGCCAGTGCTTTTAGCTATTACTATCTGTCCAGTCCATTCCCATCCCCAGACCTAGGGTTTTGTTTTGTGTTTTATTTTTGAGACAGGAGCTTAGGCTGGCCTGGAACTTGCTATGTAGCTCAGGCTGGTCTAGAGGTCAAGCTCATTTTGCTTTAACCCAATAAGGACTGGGGTTCTAGGTATATGGCACCATACCTAGATGGTATGCTACTTTTACACCTGGTATAGTACTGAGTCAAATCTATTATAGTTAGGACCAAGCAAAAGAGTGATACAGGACATCTCTACTCTGTAGACATAATTCATTTGGCTAACCAGGTGCACATCAAAAAGTAGCCACCAAGCTTTCAAAAACAGGGAAGTTTGTACAACAAACTGCTGACTTCTCCTGAAAACAATCAGCCTGATACACAGAGGTGCAATTTCCTTGTTGCTAGGAAACTGCTCCATGAGTGCCAGAATCATCACATCCATTAGATGTGAAAGTCACTATTTTTCATGGACCTGGCTGGCATTTCTGTTCTTCAGGAAAAAAAATAAACTATTTTTCTATGAAAAGGGAGGACCAAGAGTATATGTCTGTCTCAGTGTAGAGTGTTTAGAATGCTCAAGGCCCTGTGTTACAGCGGCATGAAAACAAAACAAGCCAACTGTTAGCAGCACCGAAGAAATCAAATGGGAAAATCCCAAAACACTAAAGCAGAAAGGGGAAGGTTGGCAAGATGACATAAGGTTAGGCATGGGGATCTTGGTCACATTGGTTGAGAAGGCAAAGTGAGAAAGCTGCTGACGGAGTTAGGCCATTTCTCTTATTGTTACCAAACTCAAGTTAATGACTTGCCAATTGAAAAGGCCAATTATGCCTGGTGTGGTGGTGCTCGTCATTAATCCCAGCACTTGGGGAGACAGAGGCAGGCAGAGCTCAGTGAGATCGAGGCCAGCCTGGTCTACAGAGTGAGTTCCCCCAGGCAGCCAGAGCTACACAGAGAAACCCTGTCTCAAAACAAAACAAAACAGGCCAATTATTTGAGGGAAAGTTGTTATATGGTGAAGAAAAACATTTAGTTGGAAAACTAGCAAAACATGGAAGCTATTACCAACAAAGAATAACTTGCCTAGGGCTTGCAGAGTAAGAGTTAGCAGTGATTTTTTTGGGGGGGGGGGAGAATGTGAGTACTTGAGTATTTACAAATCACAGTACTATTATCTGTGTATCACCAGATGCCCTGGGTTCTGGAAACCTAAGAAGAAGCTACTGATTAGAAGGCTCATGACTCATGTTTTTTTTAACTCGTTTTCCCAGGAATAGCTTACTCTACAGTTAATCGGTAAGATACAACAGACATCTTTCACTGGGGAACAGGGAAGATAGCAGAGAGGCAACTTTTATGGAAGGAGATAGTGAAGGAGATAGTGATTTGCCACTGTGGAAGGACAATTTTAACCCTTTAGGAGGCTTAGGAGGCTTCAGTCTGAAGTATGTCTGCAGTAAGGCCAGAGGGGAACAAATAACATACTGCTCAGTTGTATGGACTCAAATATCAGTGACATTTTAATATTTGGGAAATACTGTGTTAGTATTTGTAAATATATATATATACATATATACATATATGTATATATACATACATATATACACACACACACACACACACAGAATTTTATTCTGAGATGAGGAGTCTGGTGTAGTTTAGACTGTCCTCAAACTCACCTGGAGACTGAGGATGATTTTATTATTTTATTTTTTTCTTTTCTTTTATTGGATATTTTACTTATTTACATTTCGAATGTTATCCCAGACACCCTCTATCCCTTCCCCCTCCCCCTGCTTCTATGAGGGTGTTCCCCCACCCACCCACCAACCCACTCTGGCCTCCCTGCCGTCAAATTCCCCTACACTGGGGCATCCAGCCATCACAGGACCAAGGGCCTCCCCTCCCATTGATGTCCAACAAGGCCATCCTCTGCTACATATGGGGCTGGAGCCATGGGTCCCTCCATGTGTACTCTTTGGTTGGTGGTTCAGTCCCTGGGAGCTCTGGGGGTACTGGTTGGTTCATACTGTTGTTCCTCCTATGGGGCTGCAAATCTCTTCAACTCCTTCAGTCCTTCCTCTAACTCCTCCATAGGTCTGTGTTTGTCAGGCTCTGGCAGAGCCTCTCAGGAGACAGCTATATCATGCTCTTTGGATGATTTTAAACTAATACACACACTCTCTTTGTCTCCTCTCTCTGTTTCTCTCATCTTTTTTTTTTTTTTTGAGACAATGTTTCTCTCTGTAACAGCCTTGGCTCTCCTGGCGAGCACTATGTAGGCCAGACTGACCTTGCACTCACAGAGATCTGCCTACCTCTTGCCTCGCAAGTGCTGGAATTAAAGGTGTGTGCCACCACAACCAGACAACTTTGAGCTTTTAGTCCCACTGTGGACACTGGTGGCATAGGCATGTACTACCAAGTCTATTACAATCTTAGATATTTCATGCAGTGCATTACATCTGTATGAATATCAAAATGAGTTTAAAAATTTTGGAAAAACCAACGACTTGGAAAAAGTAAGAGCAAGTAAAGGTAAGTGAGGTGCTTGTTTAGAGTTTCCGGTGGTTGCAGTACTAGGCATTTCATGGAGGGCGGCACATTCCTAGGGCACACTTGTATTGCTTCTTTGCATACCTGCTGGGATATGGTAGCTCGAAGATCAGGAATTCAAGGTCAGTATCAGCTACCCAGTAATTTGAAGGGCAGCCTGGGGTACAGGAGACCTTGTCTCCCTTCTGCCTCTTCACCCCGAAAATAAAAATATTATATGGGAAAAGAAGGTGATAAAAACCAAGGAAATAACACTTAAATTGGGCCCTAAAGAGTAAGCAAAAGTTATTCAAACAAAGGACTGGGAAGAGAGCTTAGTAGCAAAAAGAATAGCTTATGCAAAAGCAGTCTCCTATATCTAGGGATTCAATCAACCACAGATCAAAATTATTAGGAAAAATTGCATCTGTACTGAACAAATACAGATTTTTTTCTTGTACTCCTTTCCTAAATAGTACATTACAAGAGTTTTGGTGTAGTCTTTACACTGTCATGGGTATTATAAACAGTCTGGAAACGATTTAAGGAAGATGTACATAGGTGGTATAAAAAAATACTACACTGTTTTATATGAAGTATCGAGGAGAGTCCTGGACCCAAGGCCCATCTGGAAAGCATCACTCTCATCTTTCTCCTGTTGTCAGGCGTGCCTAGCTCATTGTCATGCCACTTAGTTGCTGAAATACTCTGACAGTTTTCCCATCGTTCACAGCTTCTACTTCCCCTGTTGTCCATGGTTTCTAATATGTGCCATGACTGTATCAAATTGTATATTGCTTTTACACGGATTAAACATGTCTGGAGGGATTTATAAAAATTGATATTGTTGGTTGATTTCAATGGGGGGGGTAATCATTATATAATCTTCTGTGTCTTTGACATTGCTTTAAATACTACGGAATCGGTGGGTTAAATTTATTTATTTATTTTCTCACAAGGCTAGAGGGTAGAAATTTTAAGTGAAGGTGTCAGTGGGATTGGTTTCCTCTGAGAATGCTTTTCTCTGCTTACACATGTCCATCTTATTGTGTAAGATTTGCAGGTAGATCCCTTGCATCTCTTTTGTGTGCATGTGCTGTACACATGTGTGTTTGTGTGTGTACAAGTACATATGTCTATGCTAGCACTTATAGAAGCCTGAGATAGATAAATGTTAGGTGTCTTCCTCTGTTATTTTCCACCTGATTAGTTTAAAAAGATTTATTTGTTTAATTATTTGAATTCATCTGTACATATTTGTGACTATGTGAATTTATGTGCACCTAGAAGGTCACAGGGCACCAGATTCTCTGTATCGGAGTTACAAGTAGTTGCGAGCTGCCCAGTGTGGGTGCTGGGAACTCAACTCAGATTTTCCACAAAAGTGGCAAGTGTTCTTACCACTGTATCATCCCTCCAGTCTTTTCTACATTTTTTTTTTTTTGGAGACAGGATCTCTCATTGAACCTGGGACCCATTGCTTTGGCAAGACTGGCAGGCCATCAGCTCCCAGGATTTGCCTATCTCTGTCACCTACATCCCAGAATAAGCGCAGGAGCAGCAGCAGCAGCAACAACAACAACAACAACAACAACAGAGTTCCAGGTCTGTCTGGCCAGTGACTCTGCAATGACAGTACAAATTTTGTAGCCTAGAATCATCTGATGCTTCCACCCCAGCTTCGTATTCTGCTCTCCAGCTCTTGGTGTGGGTCCTGGTCTCTGGTCCGAAGGAGTGAACAACTCTGTGGCCCAGACTTCTGTCTTATCTTGTATGATTTTAGGCATCACTAGCAGAGGTGGCTCTGCCTACGACTGCACTCTTGGGAAGAGGTGGTGGTGGTGGTGGTGGTGGCATTTTATTCCTGGCCTACTGTCTTCATAGTAACTATGTGGGAACGCAGCTTTAACTTCTTTCTAGTGTTTGGTGAAAGATAAGTCTGAATTAGAAGAATTCTTCCATAATCACTCAGGCCACTATAGCAAAAGACCACAGATTGAGTTGTTTATAAGGCTGAACATTCCAAGATAAAGTCACTATCAGGGTTAGTGTCTGTAGAGAGCTAGAATCTTCTTTCTATAATATCACGTGGAGGAAGAAGAGAAGGAAATCTTTGGAGCCTCTTCTGTATGTACACTAATTTGATTCATTGCTTATGACCTGATAACCTTCCAAAGACTCCTGCTTATGGATACCATCACATTGAGGATTAGGTTTGAACATATACATTTGGTACCGATACAAATAGCTTATAGATTTCTAGGGGGATGGATTATTTATATTTCTTAGTCTTTTCCCCTTCTTTTTGTCATTTACCCCCTTTCCTTTTCTGCATTCTCTTCCTTCTTCTAAGTCTCTTGGGGGGCTCTCCTTGAAGTCAACATTATGGTGAGCACTGATTCATTGGTACCTCAGATGCCTGGTCTATCTCATTTCTTCTAGTGGGAGTAGAGAAATTCTCCTTTGCCTGAGAGTGTTAGCCTTTCACCACCTTTCAGGTGGTCCTTATTCTCTCTCCTGGCTTTGGACTCCTTATGCTCATATAGAGGGGTTTGCTTGAAGATACTCAGAGCCTCCCCAGATTTATGTTTCTGGAAGGAGGCTCTCAGGATCTGACTGAGTAGTGGAATGATGATGCCATGTTACAGGAGGAGTTATATCAAAAAACCTCATTGAATTTGTATGCTAATACTATGATAGCTTGGTATGACTATTCTCATTTAAGGATCACAAAACAAACTTTCAGAGGAGCTAATTTGTCTATGATCTTACAACTAACATGTGTGTATGTGAGTTTGTGTGTATGTGTGTGTCTTTAATTAAGACCATTTTGTTTCCAGGGACTTGTTTTCCCCCACCTCACTTTCAATTCTTTTCTTTCCAGGCAAAATCTCTATACTGCTCAACTTAGTGTTGAGATCGCAGTCTTTCTGCCTTAGCATCTTCTTTTGTTTTCTTTTCTCTTATTACCTCTCCTCTCTTCTCTTCTCTCCTCTTCTCTTTTCTCTCTTTTCTTTTCTTTTCCTTTCTTTTCTTTTCTTTTCTTTTCTTTGACAAGAGTCTCCCTATATAGCACTGGCTGTCCTGTACTAGAACTCACTATGTGGAAAAGGCTGAGTTTAAACTCACACAGATCCACCTGCCTCTTCTGAGTACGGGGTGGGAATTAAAGGTGTGCACCAGAACCACCTGGTTCCCCCAACCCCAAGAGTTTCTCTGTGTAGCCTTGGCTGACCTGAAGTTCACTCTGAGGACCAGGCTAGTCTCAAACTCTCTCTGCTGGCCTCTGCCTTCCTAGTGCTGGGGGTAAAGCTGTACACCACCATGTCCAGCTGAGCTTATGTTCTTAATCAGGTCAGGGTAGGCCAGTTTGTAAATACATAAAGGATTTGAAACCTCAGAACCGCAGATACAACTTTTCTTGCTGCTGACCTTAGACATTAAGAGGGCTTTAAAATTTTATTTTAATGAATTTTTAAATTAAAGCATGGTAAACATTTATTGTGTGTGCATACACATGTGCCATGGCATTTGTGGAGATGTTAGAGGACAATTTGGGGTGTTAACTCTCTTGTTTGAATCCAGGACTTCAGGCTTGATAGGAGATATATTACTGTTGGGTTATCTCCTCTGCTTAGGTCTTTTTTTTTTTTTAGAAAAAAAAATTCTGTTTGTTTTGAATTCTATTTATTTCTTTTTTAAAAATAAAAGTTGCTAAGACATTAGCAGTTTTAGAGATGTGCAACCCCCCCCCCCCCCGAATTGTGTGTCTTTGTGGACAGGGACTGGGCATCTCACTATAGAGTTCTGGCAGATGAAGCTGGGACTTTTGGAGTGAAGCACTTGGCTGCTGAGGGAAGGAGTACAAGTCACTGTGTTCTGGTTAACAGAGTCACAGGAAGGTCAGATGGGGTTGTAGCTAGTAGCTAATACAGGAGAAAGACACTGAAACAAAGTTCTCCTTGTTTACCAAACTCCCCCAAAGGCTTTCCTGATGAAACCAAGTCTGGATAGTGTTTCTTTTCGATTTTTTTCTTTTTTCTTTCTTTCTCTTTCTTTTCTTTTTTCTTTTTTTTTTTTTTTTTTTGTTTTTTTGTTTGACTGAGTGAGGAGCTTGGCATGTGGGCATGTGGTTCTCAGTAGAGGCCTACAGCTCACTACTAAAGCAGTCCTGTAAGTACAATAATTACCAACTCATTATTGGAATGGGCTTTGGGAGAAAATGTGTTTCGAGGGTTCTAGCCTGGGAATATGTGCTCTTTCAGTGTTACTGAAACCTAGTTGCTATTTTCCAAATTAAGCAAA
Source organism: Tokudaia tokunoshimensis (assembly GCA_036184795.1). Lineage (NCBI taxonomy): Eukaryota > Metazoa > Chordata > Mammalia > Rodentia > Muridae > Tokudaia > Tokudaia tokunoshimensis. The sequence goes on from BTHU01000023.1 coordinate 107,022,554, forward strand.
TGTTAGAGGAAATGAAATACAAACCAAAGTTAATTTCAACTTCCTGACATTTGATTTACATTAGCTCCAAGTCATATTTTATTCCTTTAAAAAGCCCTATTCTAAACAATAAACGTTCAGATTGATTTTTTTTTTCTTTTGAGATTGACAATGAGCCTTAAACCTCATGTTTCAGAAACAAAGCTTAGATATGGAAGTTGTTTGCTTCTGTTTGTTTAAATGACGTCTTCTTGAGTGCATTTTTGAGTGGAAAACAACCACTGAGCAGATCCTTCCATGCAGGGCTGGATGTAGTTGTGGAGGAGGCTACAAAAGCTGTCGTTGGTGGCTACTTCAGCAATTTTCTCCAGTTCCCTATTCCCACTTATAGTCAGCTCACTCCCATGGACTTTTCAATCTCCCCTTCCTATGGAAGGACACCACTAAGGTGCCTAATGCCTGTCTTTTTCAAGAACTTAACACCCGGCCACTACTTGACTTCTTGGGCGCCTCCTACCCTTCTCTTCCTTTCCCTTTACACTGTAAGGGACTCCTCACTGTTTCTTCTGGTTTGGTATATATTCTATAGTGATTAAAACCTTGTTATACATTGCGCCAGAGGCAACAGTAAGTGCTTGATGAATGAATAGATGTATAGATTTGAGGAATTCTGATGATCAAATTGCATTTATTTCATTACTCCTAAGTTCTTTCGGTATGAAACATTCCATATACACTGAAAGCAAAGAACACGTGACCCAGTTTTAATGGTTATCAACACACAGCTATTCTCTAATTTTTTAAGCGAATGGAGTTCAGACCAATGAGTGCATTGTGGGTGCCATGGTCTGAATGTTTGTTCCCACTTACCCACAATTCATACATTGAAACCTTGTCACCAGTATGGTGGTTTAGGAAGTGAGGCCTTTGGGAAATGGTTAGCTCATAGATCCTCATTAACAAGATTAGTGTTCTAATTAAAGAAGACCCCCAGAGGGCTGCATTATTTTTTATAGCACCGCACAAGGATCAGGGAGAAAGCTCCATCTAGTACAGGAAATGAGTCCTCTCCAGATACAAAGCTATTCGACCTTGATTTTGCACTACCTAGAATCCAGACCCATAAGAAATATACATTTCTTTTCTTTTCATTTCTTTCTTTCTTTTTTTTTTTTTTAAAGAAGCCACCTATATGGAACTTTGTTGCAGTAAGTGGTAGAATTTAGTGGTTCAGTTAGAACACAGGCTAACATGTACATAGTCTTTAAGTCCAGTCCCCAGCACCATGCACAGAAGGGAGCACATTTATAGCAGGGGGCCTGTTTGCTCAGTTTTGTTTTGTTACCAAGAGAAACTTTCTGAAAGGAGGAAAGACTGATTTTTGCTCATGGTTTCAGAGTTTTCACAGCTGAGGCTGTTGCATGGGGCATGAGGCAGGGCAGGGTACCGTGGTAGTGGGAATATGTGGCAGAGGCTGTTCACCTCTACCAGGAAGCAGAGAGCACTGTGATGGAACTGGTGACAAGCTGTGTCTTTCTGGGGCATGTCCCCAGTGACTTACATGTTTTAGTTAGGTCTACTTCCTGTTTTTCTACTACTTCACAGTAATGCCAGTATACACAGTAAATCTGCTAAAACCTAGGTCAGAGCCATTAACTTCAAATCAGCCTCTCTCTCTCTCTCTCTCTCTCTCTCTCTCTCTCTCTCTCTCTCTCTCTCTCCAAGGTCTCCATATGTAACCAGCTTGGTCCAAAATTGAAATCTTTATTTCCCACTTCCTGAGTGCTGGCATTACAGATACATGGTACCATATCTGGCATCCAATCACTTTTCAATGACTATAGCAACCAGGCAAGAACCAAGCATTTGGATGGTATTCCACATCCAAACTATAACAGATTCTATAATCTTATATGGAAACAAACTGCTTTATTTTATCTAGTTTCTCTGATTTCTACCATTTTCTTCTACAACATGAACAATGGCTAACTGTAAACATGTTTTAATTAACCAAATGATAGAAGTTACAGAGGTTCTAAATACCTTCTGTACACATCAGTAACCTTTTCTTTGTTGTTGCTGGGGCTAGAATCTAGGACCCCATGCTTACTAGGCGAGTATTCTCCTACTGAACTACATGCCTCTTACCACTGATTTTAAATTATAGTAGTTATGGGACTCACCAGTAGATATTGCTACTTATACTGTTATACATACTTATAGTGAGGAAACACATTACTATATCACCTGTAAAATAATTTTTGTACTCCATTGTTCTTTCTTTTATGCATTTAACATATTTTTCTTTTCTCAGGGCTGAGAAAATAACTTGGGAAGTAAGAATAGTTGCTGTGTAAGAATGAGGCTCTGAATCTACACAATGGAATACTACTCTGCAATTAAAAACAATGAATTCACGAAATTCCTAGGCAAATGGTCAGAACTTGAAAATATCATCCTTAGTGAGGTAACCCAATCACAAAAGAACACACATGGTATGCAGTCACTGATAAGGGGATATTGACCCAGAATCTCGGAATACCCTAGACACAATCCGCATATCAATAGATTTCTAAGAAGATGGAAGGAGAGACCCCTGGTCCTGGAAAGACTGGATGTAGGGGAACTCCAGGACAGAGAAGCGAGAGGGGGTTGAATGGGGAAAAGAGGGAAGGAAGGGGGCTTATAGGACTTTTGGGGAGGGAGGAAACGGGAAACGGGAAATGATTTGGAATGTAAATTAAAAAAAAAAAAGAATGAGGCTCTGAGTTCAAATCTTTAGCACCCAGGTAAAAAGGTAAAGGTGGTTGTACATATGCCTGTTACCCTAATTCTGTGGAGAGCAGAGGCAGGAGGATCACTGGGACTAGTTGTTCACTGGCCTAGCTCCAGATCTAGTGAGAGACTCTGTCTGAAAAGAGGACAGTGGAGGGTGATAGAGCAGGACACCTGTTCTAGTTACTTTTTGTTGTTATGATAAATCACTATGACCAAAGGCAATGTAAGGAACAGAGACTTTACTTTGGCTACAGAGTTCCAGTGGGAGAGTCCTTAATGGTGGATGAAGCATGGTGGAAGGAGCAGGAAGCTGAGGACAATAGCTTTAACTACATGCACAAAATAGAGAGAATGAATTGGATGTAATGTGTATTCAAGGCCAGTCTGGCCTATATAGTAAGCGCCAGGAGAGCCAAAGTTGTTACAGAGAGAAACGTCTCAAAAACACAAAGATGAAAGCCGGGAAGTGGTGGCACAGGCCTTTAATCCCAGCACTTGGGAGGCAGAGGCAGGCGAATTGGTCTACAGAGTGAGTTCTGCTCTACAGAGTGAGTTCCAGGACAGCCAGGGCTATACAGAGAAACCCTGTCTTGAAAAACCAAAAAACAAACAAACAAACAAAAAACAAAAAACCACAAACCAACCAACCAAACAAACAAACAAAGATGAGAGAGACAGAGAAAGGACAGAAAGAGAGTATGTGTGTTAGTTTAAAATCATCCTCAGAGCTTGATATAGCTGTCTCCTGAGAGGATTTGCCAGAGCAAACACAGAGATAGATGCTAGCAGCCAACCACTGGACTGAGCATGGGGACCCCAATGGAGGAGTTAGAGAAAGGACTGAAGGAGCTGAAGGGGTTTGTAACCCCATAGGAAGAACAACCAACCAGACATCAACCAACCAGACATCCCAGAGCTCCCAGGGACTAAACCACCAACCATAGAGTACACATGGAGGGACCCATGGCTCCAGCTGCATATGCAGCAGAGGATGGCCTTGTTGAACATTGACGGGTCCTTGGTCCTGAGAAGGCTCCATGCCCCAGTGCAGGGAGGTGAGAATGGGTAGGTGGGTTGGTGAGCAACCTCATAGAAGCAGGCAGGGGGAGGGGAGAGGGGAGATGGGATAGAGGGTTTCTGGGAGGGAAACTGGGAAAGGGGAAAACATTTGAAATGTAAATAAGTAAACTATCCAATAAAAGAAAAGAAAAAAAATAATAAAATAAAATCATCCTCAGTCTCAGGGTGAGTTTGAGGACAGTCTAAACTACACCAGACTCCTCAAAGACTCCTCATCTCGGAATAAAATTCAAAAATTTTATATGACCACACACACACACACACACACACACACACACACACACACACACACACACATGATTACAAATACTAACATAGTATTTCCCAAATATTAAAATGTCACTGATATTTGAGTCCATGCAACTGAGCAGTATGTTATTTGTTCCCCTCTGGCCTTGCTGCAGACATACTTCAGACTGAAGCCTCCTAAGCCTCCTAAAGGGTTAAAATTGTCCTTCCACAGTTGCAAATCACTATCTCCTTCCATAAAAGTTGCGTCTTTGCTATTTGACCCTGTTCCCCAGTGAAAGATATCTGTTGTATCTTAAAGATTAACTGTGTGCATTTTAAGAATTTTAAATGGAGAGGAGCCTGAGGAGTTCAAAGCTCCTGTCAGCAAGCATCCACAATAGTGTCATAGTGTCTGGGTTTGGTGTCTGTATATGGAATGGATCCCAGTTGGGGCAGTCTCTGGATGGTCTTTTCTTCAGTCTCTGCTCCATACTTTGTCTCAGTATTTCCTCCCGTGAGTATTTTGCTCCCCTTCTAAGAAGGACTGAAGCATCCACACTTTGGTCTTCCTTCTTGGGCTTCATGTGGTCTGTGAATTGTATCTTGGGTATTCTGAGTTTTTAGGTTAATATGCACTTATCAGTGAGTACATACCGTGTGTTTTCTTTTGTGACTGAGTTACCTCACTTAGGATGATATTTTCTAATTCCACCCATTTGCCTAAGAATTTCATGAATTCATTGCATTTATTTATTTATTTATTTATTTATCTATTTAGGTATTTTCTTTATTTACATTTCAAATATTATCCCCTTTCCTTGTTTCCCCTCCGAAAACTCCCTATCCCATTCCCCCTCCCTCTGCCCACCAACCCACCCACTCCTGCTTCCCTGTCCTGGCATTCCTCTACACTGGGGCATCGAGCCTTCACAGGACCAAGGGTATCTCCTCTCATTGATGTCCAACAAGGCTATCTTCTGCTACCCATGTGGCTGGAGCCATGGGTCCCTCCATGTGTACTCTTTGGTTGGTGGTTTAGTCCCTGGGAGCTCTGGGGTTATTAATTGGTTCAAATTGTTGTTCCTCCTATGGCACTGCAAACCCCTTCAGCTCCTTGGGTCCTTTCTTTAGCTCCTCCATTGGGGACCCTGTGCTCAGTCCATTGGTTGGCTGTGAGCATTCACTTCTGTATTTGTCAGGCTCTGGCAGAGCCTCTCAGGCATTGGTTCAGAGCTTAAGAGCACTGGCTGTACTTCCAAAGGACCTGGGTTTAATTCTCAGCACCCACATGGCAGCTCACAACTGTCTATTTATTTTTTACACTCCAGATTTTATTCCCCTCCCTGGTCCACCCTCTGACTGTTCCACATCCCATACTTCCTCCTTACCCCCTTGGCCCCCCTGAGCCCCCCCATCTCCACAAGGATGTCTCCACCCCCACACCCAACCCACCTGACCACTAAACTCCCTGAGGGAGTCTCTTGAGGGTTAGGTGCATCATCTCTGAATGAACACAAACTCGGCAGTTCTCTGCTCTATATGTGTTGGGAGCCTCATATCAGCTGGTATATGCTGCCTGGTTGGTGGTCTAGTGTTTGAGAGATCTTGGGGGTCCAGGTTAATTGAGACTGCTGGTCCTCCTACAGGGTCACCCTCTTCCCCAGCTTCTTCCAGATTTCCCCTAATTCAACTACAGTGGTCAGCAGCTTTTGTCCATTGGTTGGGTGCAAATATCTGCATCTGACTCTTTCAGTTGCTTGTTGGGTCTTCCAGAGTGCAGTCATGCTAGGTCCCTTTTTGTGAGTGCTCCATAGCCTCAGTAATAGTGACAGGTCTTGGGACTTCCCCTTGAGCTGGATCCCACTTTGGGCCTGTCGCTGGACCTTCTTTTCCTCAGTCTCCTCTCCATTTAAAATTCTTAAAACACACACACACACACACACACACACACACACACACACACACACACACACACACACACACACACCCCACTATCATTGTCTTAGGGGTCTGTGATTTGAAAAGGTTACAAAGTCTAGACCTCGATACATTTGTTGATAATACATCCAAATTTATTATTCTAAGTTTGCAAAGCCTCCTCCCACCTCCACTTGGGTTTAGTGCTTGTATTCTACTTATTGTATAGGATTATCTTTCTTTTAGGTTCTATTATTTTTAATTCCTACCAGAATATGAACCCAGGAAAAATTTCCTCACAAATTCAGAAAACAGATTTAACTACTTCTCATTTACTAGCTGTGGTAGCAATGCCTGATGAATGACTTTAATAAACTCCTTCTCCACTACTCAAGTAATTCTCACAATTCTGCTGGATTCATATTATGATTGATTTTAGTCCTTGAGTATTGAGTAGATAGTTTATCCCTGGTTCCTGTTGATTTTAGTAAACATAACCCTACTCCTGGTGTCAGAAAAGAAGAAGCAGGTTGAATTCTATTTCACTACACAAACAAGGAGAACTCCTTGTTTCTTCTCTCTTCTTTCCTTTAAAAAACAAACCTCTGCCTTAATGTCCTTCATGCCTAGAGACAACCACAGTGGTCAGCAGCTTCTGTCCGTTGGTTGGGTGCAAATATCTGCATCTGACTCTTTCAGCTGCTTGTTGGGTCTTACAGAGTGCAATCATGCTAGGTTTGATTCCTTTGGGGCCCAGATGTATTCAAGGTAGTGGTAGGTATAGTGCTGTGAGTCCTGTACTATACTTCTAAGCATGATCTGTAGAAGCATTCCACAGTTTGAATGGGTGACTACCCCAGTTGTGTGGTAAGTGTCCTATACCACAGGTTTTCTTTCTTTGCCTTAGTGACATTGAGCTGTCAGTATTTGATGTACTCTTAGCCTCAGCACACTGACCTGACCTGAACATCTTATACATGGGTTTGCTCACTTTAGAGATGAAGCACCCAAGGATCATTTCTGTTTCATGTAATCTCCAGTTTCTCATTCCCTGTATCTGTCATCTTGTAACTGTGGGAAAGACAATTGCTCTTACTTGTTAAGAGTTTGGGCTTACAATAGAGCATACTGTAGCTTCTTATATTATGTCTGGGGGATTCTGTTATTTCTATAATTTACAATGGAGAGAAGATCAACATATTCTGATCCTTCCCTTCTTTAGCCTAACAACTCCTGGCACTTGTTCTTAAAATATTTTAAACACTGGTCTGTACTGTCATAATACCTCAACCCCCTGTTCTTTTCAGGCCCTTAAATACAAAGTCAGCATGAAAATACTGTGAAAAATTGTCTAGTCTGAATTGTATTGGCCAATGACTCCTAGGAATGGGGCCTGCTCTGAAGTGTGGTTAATATATCAAGTGCCACTTCATTGAGGAAAACTGATTTTCCTGTTCCTAGCAGCTATCAATTGCAAATAACTTCTTAGCTTGTGGTAGGACAATGTGCCTACTTCCCTTCCCCTGTGCTGGGATTTTGCCTAGCTTGATCTTGTGCCTGATGCCACAGTCTCTGTGAGTTCATATGTGCATCAGTCTTGTGTCTAGAAGACACCGTTTCCTTGGAGTCCTCCACCCCACTGGCTCTTAACAATCTTTCTTCCGGCTCTTAGGCATTATTCCCTGAGCCCTGATGGAAAGGTTTCATTTGCATACAAGTGCCTCTCATAAGATAGAATTTGAAAACTTTATTAAGTCTCAATTTTGAGACAGGGTCTCTCAGTGAACCAGAACTTGCTGATTCAGCTACACTGGTTGCTCACCAAGCTCCAGGGATCCTTGTCTTCCTGCCTCTCTGGCACTGGGATTCCAGGTGCATAGTGCCATACACGACTACAATATGACAGCTGGGTATCAAACTCAAGTCCTCATGGTCAGGTGGCAAGCATTTGACTGGTTGAGTCATCTCCCTAGCTCCCATTTTTCTTTTACTAATTGTGCTTTTCATGTTATGTCTAAGAACTCTTTAGTGAACTGCAAGTCAATACAGTTTTCTTTGACGTTATCAGTTATTCATCTTAACTTCACATAATGTATGAAGTGTAGGTCAACATTTTGTCTTATGCATATGGATGCTTAATTGTTCCAACATTATTTATTAAAAGAATATACGGTACTTTCTTCACTGTATTATTGTCTCTATACTTTCATAAACATTCAATAGAGCCAAGTCATGTATTTCCAGTTACTTAGTCATGTAATCCCAGTTACTTCAGAGACTGGGGCAAGAGGATCTCATGTATAAACACAGAAGAAGTCAAAGATATCTTGGGTAACTTAACAAAACTCAGCCCCAAAAGTAAATGAAATAACAACAAACCAAACATAGACAGTTCTTGTCTACATGTACAAGGGACTGTGTTAAAGAAGTCCAAGAGTCCAAGAAACCAGTTGATAAGGTCATCTCATCTATGTGATGTTTTTTCTAAATTCTCTTGTGTTCCACTGATCTATGTGCCTATTTTGACACCTCTATTAATTATTGCTGTTTTTATGGAGCACCTTGAAATTCTATACTGGCCTCCAACCTCATGTGTCTTTTTCAATTTTAAAAGCCATTTTAGGGGATGGAGAGATGGTTCAGTGGGTAAGAGCACCGGCTACTCTCCCAAAGATCCTGAGTTCAAATCCCAGCACCCACATGTGGCTCACAATCATCTGTAGAGAGACCTGACACCCTCTTCTGGTGTCTGAAGACAGCTACAGTGTACTCATATATAATAAATAAAAAAAATCTTTTAAAAAAGCCATTTTAATTTGTTTCACTTTTTCTTCTTTTTTTTAAGATTTATTTATTTATTTTATGTAAGTAGACTGTAGCTGTCTTCAGATACACCAGAAGAGGTCATCAGATCCCATTACAGATGGTTGTGAGCCACCATATGGTTACTGGGAATTGAATTAAGGTCTTTTGGAAGAGCAGTCAGGGCTCTTAACCATTGAGCCATCTCTCCAGCCCCTGTTTCACTTTTTCATATACATTTTCCCTTAACTTATCAATCTCTATGAAATACCTGGCTGGGATGTTGATTGGAATCATGTTGAAAGTATAGATTAATTTGAGAAGTGGGAAAACTAGTTGAACTTTTCCATTCATTAACTGTCATATATATCCACTTTAGAAGATTCTTTTATATTTAGCATCACCAACACACTGTGCAGTAGCAGTAGTGAGAATAGATAACTTTCTGTATTATTTTGAAGCAAGCTAAAACATCGTAAATAATTTTATTTGTAAATATAGTACTGCATCTCATGAAAAATACTAACACTATATGACATTCTTTGTGTGTTTGTGTAGCATATGCATATATACATGTGTGTGCATGTGAATATGAAGAGGCCAGAGGAGGATGCTGTATATTTTCTTTTATTACTTGTCTTATTTCCTTAAGAATGAGCTTCTCACTGAACTTGATGCCAGCTAGACTGGCTGACTAAGAAGCTTCCAAGATTTTCCTGTCTCTGCCCACCATGGTACTGGGATTATAGATGTATGTGAAGTCACATAGGTAGTAAGGATCTGAACTGAAATCATCTGGCTTGCATAGCAATTGTTTTTATCTATGGGACCATTTTCCTAGCAAGTGTTGCCACATTCTTATATACAAATTGCTAGCATATCTTTTTTCTTTTAAATACTGGGCTTATTTTTTTTTTTTTTTGGTTTTTTCGAGACAGGGTTTCTCTGTGTAGCCCTGGCTGACCTGGAACTCACTTTGTAGACCAGGCTGGCCTTGAACTCAGAAATCCTCCTGCCTCTGCCTCCCAAGTGCTGGGATTAAAGGCGTGCGCCACCACCGCCCGGCTGGGCTTATTTTTTTAAAGTTTTGTTTGAATTTATGTGTGTGCCCATATGGGTGTCAGAGAGAGGGACAGAGACAGAGACAGAGACAGAGACCCACACAGAGACAGAGAAACAGAGACAGAGAATGAGCTACATGTGTGTAGATGGCTCTTGCAGAAACCAGTAAAGGGTGTTGGATCCTGTCTTAGTTAGGGTTTTACTACTGTGAACAGACATTGTGACCAAGGCAACTCTTTTTTTTTTTTTATTTTATTTTATTTTATTTTTTTAATTTACATTCCAGATCACTTCCCCTTTCCCATTTCCTCCCTCCCCGAAAGTCCCATAAGCCCCCTTCCCTCCCTCTTTTCTCCGTTCAACCCCCTCTCATTACTCTGTCCTGGCATTCCCCTACATCCAGTCTTTCCAGAACCAGGGGTCTCTCCTTCCATCTTTTTAGAAATCTATTGATATGCTGATTGTGTCTAGGGTATTCTGAGATTCTGGGTCAATATCCCCTTATCAGTGACTGCATACCATGTGTGATCTTTTGTGATTGGGTTACCTCACTAAGGATGATATTTTCAAGTTCTGACCATTTGCCTAGGAATTTCGTGAATTCATTGTTTTTAATTGCAGAGTAGTATTCCATTGTGTAAATATACCACATCTTCTGAATCCATTCCTCCGTTGAGGGACATCTGGGTTCTTTCCAGCTTCTGGCTATTATAAATAAGGCTGCTATGAATATAGTGGAGCATGTGTCCTTATTGCATGCAGGTAAAGTCTCTGGGTATATGCCCAGGAGTGGTATAGCCGGATCCTCCGGAAGTGTCATGCCCAGTTTTCTGAGGAACCGCCAGACTGCTTTCCAGAGTGGTTGTACCAGCCTGCAATTCCACCAGCAGTGGAGGAGTGTTCCTCTTTCTCCACATCCTCGCCAATAACTGCTGTCTCCTGTGTTTTTGATCTTAGCCATCCTGACTGGTGTGAGATGGAATCTCAGGGTTGTTTTGATTTGCATTTCCCTAATGACTAAGGATGATGAACATCTCTTTAGGTGCTTCTCAGCCATTAGATATTCTTCAGGTGAGAACTCTTTGTGTAGCTCTGTACCCCATTTTTTAATAGGGTTACTTGCCTCTCTGGAGTTTAACTTCTTGAGTTCTTTGTATATCTTGGATATTAGCCCTCTGTCGGATGTAAGGTTGGTAAAGATCATTTCCCAGTTAGTTGGTTGCTGCTTTGTCTTTTTGACGGTGTCTTTTGCCTTGCAAAAACTTTGTAATTTAATGAGGTCCCATTTGTCTATTCTTGATCTTAGAGTATAAGCTATTGGAGTTCTGTTCAGGAAATTCTCCCCTGTGCCCATATGTTCAAGGTTCTTCCCTAGTTTCCCTTCTATTAGTTTCAGTGTGTCTGGTTTTATGTGGAGATCTTTGATCCACTTAGAATTGAGCTTAGTGCAAGGAGATAAGGATGGGTCAATTTGCATTCTTCTGCATGTTGACCTCCAGCTGAGCCAGCACCATTTGTTGAAAAGGCTATCTTTTTTCCACTGGATAGTTTTAGCTCCTTTGTCAAAGATCAAGTGACCATAGGAGTGTGGATTCATTTCTGGGTCTTCAATTCTGTTCCATTGATCTACATGTCTGTTACTGTACCAATACCATGCAGTTTTTAACACTATTGCTCTGTAGTACAGCTTGAGGTCCGGGATACTGATTCCCCCAGAGGTTCTTTTACTCTTGAGAATAGTTTTAGCTATTCTGGGTTTTCTGTTATTCCACATGAATTTTTGAATTGCTCTTTCTAACTCTATGAAGAATTGAGTTGGGATTTTGATGGGGATTGCATTGAATCTGTGTATTACTTTTGGTAAGATGCTCATTTTTACTATATTAATCCTGCCAATCCATGAGCGTGGCAGATTTTTCCATCTTCTGAGGTCTTCTTCAATTTCTTTCTTCAGAGACTTGAAATTCTTGTCATACAGATCTTTCACTTGTTTGGTTAGCGTCACGCCAAGATACTTAATATGGTTTGTGGCTATTGTAAAGGGTATTATTTCTCTTACTTCTTTCTCAGCCTGCTTATCCTTTGAGTATAGGAAGGCTTCTGACTTGCTTGAGTTGATTTTATATCCGGCCACTTTGCTGAAGTCGTTTATCAGCTGTAGGAGTTCTCTGGTGGAGTTCTTTGGGTCGCTTATGTATACTATCATATCGTCTGCAAATAGTGATAGTTTGACTTCTTCCTTTCCAATTTGTATCCCTTTGACCTCTTTTTGTTGTCTAATTGCTCTAGCTAGAACTTCAAGTACTATATTGAAAAGATATGGAGAGAGAGGGCAGCCTTGTCTAGTCCCTGATTTTAGTGGGATTGCTTCAAGTTTCTCTCCATTTAGATTGATGCTGGCTACCGGTTTGCTGTAAATTGCTTTTACTATGTTTAGATATGGGCCTTGAATTCCTGATCTTTCCAAGACCTTTAGCATGAAAGGATGCTGAATTTTGTCAAATGCTTTCTCAGCATCTAATGAGATGACCATGTGGTTTTTTTCTTTGAGATTGTTTATGTAGTGGATTACATTGATGGATTTCCTTATATTGAACCATCCCTGCATCCCTGGGATGAAGCCTACTTGATCGTGGTGAATGATCGTTTTGATGTGTTCTTGGATTCGGTTGGCAAGAATTTTATTGAGTATTTTTGCATCGATATTCATAAGAGAGATTGGCCTGAGATTCTCTTTCTTTGTCGGATCTTTGTGTGCTTTTGGTATTAGTGTAATTGTGGCTTCATAGAACGAGTTGGGTAGTGTTCCTTCTGTTTCTATTTTGTGGAACAGTTTGAAGAGTATTGGTGTTAGGTCTTCTTTGAAGGTCTGATAGAATTCTGCACTAAAACCATCTGGACCTGTGCTTTTTTTGGTTGGAAGACTTCCAATGACAACTTCTATTTCTTCAGGGGTTATAGGACGGTTTAGATGGTCTATTTGATCCTGATTTAATTTTGGTACTTGGTATCTGTCAAGGAAATTGTCCATTTCCTCAAGATTATCTAGTTGTGTTGAATACAGGTTTTTGTAGTAGGATCTGATGATTTTTTGAATTTCCTCAGTTTCTGTTGTTATCTCTCCCTTTTCGTTTCTGATTTTATTAATTTGGATACTATCTCTGTGCCCTCTGGTTAGTCTGGCTAAGGGCTTATCTATCTTGTTGATTTTCTCAAAGAACCAACTCCTCGTTTTGTTGATTCTTTGTATGGTTTTATTTGTTTCTACTTGATTGATTTCAGCCCTGAGTTTGATGATTTCCTGCCTTCTACTCCTCTTTGGTGTATTTGCTTCTTTATGTTCCAGGGCTTTCAGGTGTGCCATTAAGCTGTTAGTGTATGCTGTCTCCCGTTTCTTTTTGGCGGCACTCAGGGCTATGAATTTTCCTCTTAGCACTGCTTTCATTGTGTCCCATAAATTAGGGTATGTTGTGCCTTCATTTTCATTAACTTTCAAAAAGTCTTTGATTTCTTTCTTTATTTCCACCTTGACCAAGTTATCATTGAGTAGAGCATTGTTCAGCCTCCATGTGTACGTGGGTTTTCTTTTGTTTTTGTTGCCATTGAAGACCACCCTTATTCCATAGTGATCTGATAGGAGGCATGGGATTATTTCTATCTTCTTGTATCTGTTGAGGTCTGATTTGTGACCAATTATATGGTCAATTTTGGAGAAGGTACCATGAGGAGCTGAGAAGAAGGTGTATTCTTTAGCTCTAGGATGAAATGTTCTATATATATCAGTTAGTTCCATTTGGTCCAAGGCTTCAATTAGATTCACTGTGTCCCTGTTTAGTTTCTGCTTTCCTGAACGATCCATTTCAGAGAGCGGGGTGTTGAAGTCACCCACTATTATTGTGTGTGGTGCGATGTGTGCTTTGAGTTTTAGTAAAGTTTCTTTTACGAATGAGGGTGCCCTTGCATTTGGAGCATAGATATTCAGAATTGAGAGTTCTTGATGGTGGATTTTTCCCTTGATCAGTATGTAGTGTCCTTCTGTGTCTTTTTTGATGACTTTAGGTTGAAAATCAATTTTATCCGATATTAGGACGGCTACTCCACCTCGTTTCTTGGGGCCATTTGCTTGTAAAATTGTTTTCTAGCCTTTTACTCTGAGGTAGTGTTTGTCTTTGACACTGAGGTGCGTTTCCTGCATGCAGCAAAATGCTGGGTCCTGTTTACGTATCCAGTCTGCTAGTCTATGTCTTTTAATTGGGGAATTGAGACCATTGATATTAAGAGAGATTAAGGCATAGTGATTATTGCCATCTGCCATTCTTGACGCTATCTTTATGTTTGAGTGGTTATCTACTTTTGGGTTTGATTCAAGAAGGTTATTATCTCATTTTTTCCAGGGTGGTGTTTCTCTCCCTGTATTGGAGGTTTCCACCTATTATCCGTTGCAGGGCTGGATTTGTGGAAAGATATTGTGAAAATTTGGTTTTATCATGGAATATCTTGGTCTCTCCATCTATGGTGATTGAGAGTTTTGCTGGGTATAGTAGTCTAGGCTGGCATTTGTGCTGTCTTAGTGTCTGCATGAGCTCTGCCCAGGATCTTCTGGCTTTCATAGTCTCTGGTGAGAAGTCTGATGTGATTCGGATAGGTCTTCCTTTGTATGTTACTTGGCCCTTTTCTCTTACTGCTTTTAGTATTCTTTCTTTGTTTAGAACATTCGGTGTTTTGATTATTATGTGAAGGGAGGTATTTCTGTTCTGGTCCAGTCTGTTTGGAGTTCTGTAGGCTTCTTGTACGTTCATCGGCATCTCTCTCTTTAAGTTAGGGAAGTTTTCCTCCATAATTTTGTTGAAGATGTTTACTGGCCCTTTAAGTTGCAAATCTTCACTCTCATCTATACCTATAATCCTTAGGTTTGGTCTTCTCATTGTGTCCTGGATTTCCTGGATGTTTTGGGTTACGCGTTTTTTGCATTTTGCATTTTCTTTGACTGTTGAGTCGATGCTTTCTATGGAATCTTCAGCACCTGAGATTCTTTCTTCCATCTCTTGTATTCTATTGTTGATGTTTGCATCTATGACTCCTGATTTCTTCCCAAGGTTTTCTATCTCCAAAGTTGTCTCCCTTTGTGATTTCTTAGTTGTTTCTACTTCCTTTTTTAGTTCCTGGATGGATTTGCTGAGATCCTTCACTTGTTTGTTTGTATTTTCCTGTATTTCTTTAAGGTATTTTTGCATTACCTCTTTCAGGATTTCTTCCTGATGACCCACGTTCTCCTGCATTTCTCTGAGCGATTTTTGTGTTTCCTCCTCATGGGATTCCATCTGTTGATCCATCGTCTCCTGCATTTCTTTAAGCAGTTCTCGTGTTTCCTTTGTAAGGGCATCTAACCGTTGATTCATTTCTTTAAGCAATTTTTGTGTTGCCTCCTTATGGGCATCCGTCTGTTGACCCATATTCTTCTGCATTTCTTTATGCCAATTTCGTGATTCCTTTGTGAGTGCATCTACCCGTTGATTCATCTTGTTAAGCGATTTTTGTGTTGTCTCCTTGTGCGCCTCCATCTTTTGATCCATGTTCTCCCGCATTTCTCTAAGCGATTTTTGTGTTTCCTTTGTAAGGGCTTCTAACCGTTGATTCATGGTCTCCTGTAACTCTTTATGAGATTTATTTGTGTCCTTCTTGTGATCCTCTAATAGCATCATGAGAAGTGATTTTAAATCCAGATCTTGTCTTTCGGGTGTGGTGGGGTATCCAGGACTTGCTGCTGTTGGAGAGTTGGGTTCGGATGGTCCCACATTACTTTGATTACTGTTAGTAACATTCCTACGTTTGCCTTTTGCCATCTGGATACCTCTGGTGTTAGTTGGTCCTGCTGCCACTGGCTGTTGGTTGGACCTCCTGTGAGCCTGCAAAGCTATTTCTGCCCCCCCTGGATTACCAGGATTCCCCTGGCACCGATTTCTGGGGCCTGCCTGCTCCTGAGTGACTTTGGAGCCCTAATGTGCTTTGCCCCAAGTGATCTTATATTGGGGAGGCCTTGCACATCTAAAGGCTCAGCCTAGTGGATTCCTGGAGCAGAGGTCGCCAAAGGGAGGCTGGCAGGCTCCTGCCCTGTGCAGGGGTGTGTGATCTCTCCTGGGGGGGGGAAGGGGGCGTCCCTCTGCCAGGCAGAAGTCCCACAGCAGATCTGGCGCGCTGGTCACTGCAGATCAGCCCAGCACCTGGGAGCAGGTTACACACAAGCTGCCTGAACCCGAAGCGATATTATGCCTGTCTGTCTCTGAGCTTGGCGGTCCCAACTACCTGGTCACTGGAGCAAAGATGGCGGAGGGCACTCTCCGTGGCGCCGCTCACCCTGTGGTCACGATGGCCCGCCGATCTGGCACCCAGACGACCACAGCGCCAACCCGCCCTCGGGCACAGACGGAAGCCCCAACAGGCAGTGTCCCAAGTGATGTTATATTGGGGGGAGAGCCTGGGTACCGGTCTCTCCAGCGCAGTCTGTGGGAACAGAGGTCGCGGAAGGAAAGCTGGCAGGCTCCCTCCCAGCGCGGGGTCCCTCCACCAGGCAGAAGGTCCCACCGCAGAGCTGGCGCGCTGGTCACTGCAGATCAGCCCAGCACCTGGGAGCAGGTTACACACAAGCTGCCAGAACCCGAAGCGATATTATGCCTGTCTGTCTCTGAGCCTGGCGGTCCCAACTACCTGGTCACTGGAGCAAAGATGGCGGAGGGCACTCTCCGTGGCGCCGCTCACCCTGTGGTCACGATGGCCTGCCGATCTGGCACCCAGACGACCACAGCGCCAACCCGCCCTCGGGCACAGACGGAAGCCCCAACAGGCCGTGTCCCAAGTGATGTTATATTGGGGGGAGAGCCTGGGTACCGGTCTCTCCAGCGCAGTCCGCAGGAACAGAGGTCGCAGAAGGGAAGCTGGCAGGCTCCCTCCCTGCGCGGGGTCCCTCCACCAGGCAGAAGGTCCCACCGCAGAACTGGCGCGCTGGTCACTGCAGATCAGCCCAGCACCTGGTCACTGGAGCAAAGATGGCGGAGGGCACTCTCCGTGGCGCCGCTCACCCTGTGGTCACGATGGCCCGCCGATCTGGCACCCAGACGACCACAGCACCAACCCGCCCTCGGGCACAGACGCCCAAGGCAACTCTTATAAGGGCAATATTTAACTGGGGCTGGCTTACAGGTTCAGAGGTTCAGTTCATTATCATCAAGGCAGGAGCATGGCAGCATGCAGGCAGACATGGTACAGGAGGAGATGAGAGTTCTGCATCTTCATCTGAAGGCTGCTAGTGGAAGACTAACTTCCAGGCAGCTAGGGTGAGAGTCTTAAGCCCACACCCAAGTGACACACCTACTCCAACAAGGCCACACTTTCCGATAGTGCCACTCCCTGGGCCAAGCATATTCAAACCCTTGGAGTTTCAGTTGCAGTTGTGAGCCACCTGATGCTCTGATGTGGATTCCTGTATCTGAGTCAGGTCCACTGATCGAACAGTAAGAGCTCTTAATTGCCCAACCATCTCTCCTGCCTAGCACTATAAATATTTTTAATATAATGAAGCATGAAAAATTTTCCTATGTCATATATACTTTTTGTTGGAATATTTGGATCAGATGCTAATCATGTTCTTATACTGTATTTTTATTCTTTGCAGCTTATTTGTTGAAGAAAATAGGTGGATTATCCACCAGTTTTTCAATTTGGATTTTGCTGAAAGCATCCCTGTAGTATTGAATATATTTCCTTAGCTTTTGTCTTTCCTGCAAATTAGTGGCTGGTTCTAAAGGCTTACTCAAATATGTGTTCAAGTTTTAACAGTCTCAATTATTAATTACTTGGATTGTTATATAGGCGATATTATTGCAAAATGACCTCTTTGCATTTAATCAATTCTAGTATTATAATCACTATCCAAAAAATCTGTATATTAATATATACAGAAACATGTAACAATTATCACCTATCCATTTTTCATATTAATCATTTGTCATTTTGGTAGTGCTGACTGTATTGAACCTCTGGTCACTTTTCACACTCATCTTGATTGAATGATGGAATGACTTAAGTTCACATTCAACATACAAACAATTCTCTTGTAACTTGTAAAGAAAAGTTACAAGTTGTGCTGGTTATTTTCTGTCGGCTTGACACATATTTGAGTCATCTGGGAAGAGGAACTGCAGTTGAGGAATTACCTCCATTAGACTGGACTGTGGGCATGTCTACAGGGATATTTTCTTTATTAAAGATTGATGTAGGAGGCCCAGCCTAAAGTTTGTGCTGCTACCTCTGGGCTGGAGATCCTGGGCTCTATTATAAAGCAGGCTGAGCAAGCCATGGGAAGAAAGCCAATAAGCAGCACCTCTCCATGGCCTCTGCATCAGCTCTTGCCTCCAGGTTCCTGTCTTGAGTTTCTACCCTGATTTTCCTTAAGTGATGAACTGTGAGTTGAAGTGTAAAGCTGATCCCCCAGCCCCCGTCAAATTGTGTTTGCTCAATATTTTGTCATAGCAACGGAGAAGCAAGCCAATACCCACAATGTCTTACATAATCGATAACTAAACATTATAAAATGGCCTTATGCTCTTCTTAAAATGTTTTTATTAGGAGCTAAAGAGGTGGCTCAGTAGTTAAGAGCACATATTGCAGTCAGGTCTGGTGGCGCACTTGGAAGGCAAGGGCTGGCCGATCTCTCTGTTTGAGGCCAGCCTGGTCTACAGAGCAAGTTCCAGGGCAGCCAAGGTTACACAGAGAATTTCTGTTTTGAAAAACAACAAAAAAGGAAAGAAAGAAAGAAAGAAAGAAAGAAAGAAGGAAAGAAAGAAAGAAAGAAAGAAAATGTATTGCTCTTGCATTTGACCTGAGTTCAGTTCCCAGCACCCATACAGGGAGCTCACAACTGCCTTTAACTCACTAGAAAACCTAATACTGGCCTTCACACACACACACACACACACACACACACACACACACACACACACACAGAGAGAGAGAGAGAGAGAGAGAGAGAGAGAGAGAAGAGGCACACACTCTAATATTTTATAGCACATATTAATTCCATAGACTAAAATGTACATGTATTGTGTATATAATGTACTTCTATTACATTTAATTCTTGATACCCTCTCATCCCCCTCCCACTCCTTTATTCCCTTTCTTTTCCCCAGTCTTCCTGCCACTTTCATTTCTTATATTTTTGGTGAACCAATGACTTTAATTAGAGTTCCCTATAGAAGCAAGGGTGAGGAGTTATTGCAAGAATATAAACCACTTACCACTTCACAGAAGAAAACTTCTCTTCCAACACCCAGAAATCATTGACTGCTACAGATCCTCAGCAAGTGGGTAGGGCCCCAAGGGCCTCTTTCTCCAGTGCTACTCTATGAACTGATGTTGTCCTTAGCTCTAGTTAATGGTAATGTAAGATCTTTATAACATATAACATAGCAGTCTAAAAAGATAAGTTTGGGAATGACAGACTCTTTTATCACAGATGACTTACAGGTTAAAAATCTTCAAATGAAATGACCAGATATGTTTAATCAGCCTTCTGAACCACACTATGGCTACACTCTGGAATCTAAAATCCATTTTGAAGTCTGTCTTAGGATTTCTAATACTTCCATATCACACACAGTCCTTCATTAAAGGGGAGTCAGGACAGGATCCTGGAGGCAGGAGCTGATGGCCATGCTGCTGGCTTGCGCCCCATGGCATGCTCAGCCTGCTTTCTTACAGAGCTCACAGTTGACATCACCCACAGTAAGCTGGGGCAGACCATATAAATCAAGAAAATGTACTATAGGGATGCCAACAGGCCAGTCTGGTGAGGCCATTTTTTCGAGTGCAGTTCCTTCTTTCGAACTGACTCCATCTGTGTCAAGTTGAAATAAAAGTAACTAGCACAAAGTTCTATATGATTTTTCTCATCTACTTCTGCATCAAAAACTCTACTGTCTTTGAGACGATAAGGTGAGGCTTTAAAAGCCTCCAGTAGCCTTAATGTCCAACTAATTTAGTACACCCTCCAGCTCGTGGGTTTGTGAGTAAGATGATTGATGTAACTCACTTTCTTTTTTGCATGTGTTTATGTCTGTGCATGCATATGGAGGCCAGAAGGCAACCTTGTCTGCCATTACTCAGTAGCCATCATTTTATTTTTTGAAACAGGGTCTGTCATTGGTCTGATTGATGATCTCAGGAATCTACCTGCTGGTATCTTCCCAACACTAGTATTACAAGCTTGCATTTACCATGCCCATCTTTTTACATGCATTTGGGGTACTGAACTCAGGATTTCATGCTTGCTTGGCAAAATATTACTGAGTCATCTCCTCATCCCTCACTCATTTTTTTTTTACTTGAAACCAAATACAATTGCTGTTTTATTCTTGCGCTGAGAGAGTACATAATTGTTTTGATGGGTGACTTTATCCTCTTGAGACACAAGGTCTGATTTTCTAGTTTTGAAAGAATTTGCCAAATAGAGAAGACATGAAACTGTCATTCATGAGTGTAGAGAAGGCAGGCTGTGCTGCTACTCTTGGTACATGTCATAGGCAGAATTAGGCCAGGATAGAATACAGTCTTCAGATCTTCAGGTATGTGTGTAGAATCAAATTTATAAAAAGTAAAGCACTTAATAACAGGCCTAGGAGAGCCTTTCTGGCATGAAGCATCTGGCTAGAGGCATATTGATGTCCAGGGACAGACAAATTTTGATGAGCATTACCCAAGGTACTTGTAAGATGAAGGGCACATTTAACACTAGGGTATCAGTCTGGAAACTTACGTCAAGAATCTATTATTGGTCCAAAGTGATAGATTTTTATTTTTTAGGTCTTTATTCCTCTCCAGGATATATATTTTTATTTTTCAAAAGTTATCATATATTTTTTAAAAGTGTTTTTGTGTATGGCATGTCTTTGTCATGGCATACATGTGGAGGTCAGAGAATAGCCTGTAGGAGTTGGTTCCCTCCTTCCACCATGTGGGAACTGGGCACTGAACTTTGATTGTCAAGCTTGGAGGCAAGCACTTTTATCCTCTGAGTTCTCTTGCCTGCCCAAGACTAGAGACTTTGTACTCTGTTAAAATAGAGAGAGGCTTGGGTTGGAGAGATAGTTCAACGGATAAGAGCACTTGCTGCTCTTCCAGAGGACCTGGGTTCAGTTCTCAGGACCTATGTGGTATATCACAACTACCTATAACTCCTGTTCCAGAGGATCTGATGCTTTCTTCTATCCATCATGGGCACCAGGCAAGAAATTGGTGTGTAGACATACATGCAGGTAAAATAACCGTATACATAAAATAAAGAGGGGCTGGAGCTGAATAAAGCCAGGTTTTAAAAATATGTAAGGACCTCATGCACTTACTCACATCCACATTAGCGTGTCTATTGTCTTTATTACACTCATGTTTAGGCACTATGTTGGTGAGGCTTTATGGTGTAGCTTCTGACATTCTTTGGAGACACACTATCACAGCAAACTCGCCATTCCTTTGGCTCTTACAATCTTTCTGCCTTCTCTTCCACAGTGATCCCTGAGCCTTTGGTGCAGGAATTAGTTCAAAACAGAGGCCATGAATTTGAAAGAGATCAAGGGGTTGGTATAAAGGAGGGATTGGACTGAGGGAAAGGAATGGAGAAATTATATAATTATAATCTCAAAAATAAAAGAAATAAAAAAATAGTGGAATGCAAAAAAAATGCAGAAGAGAGAGTTAGGAAGGTCTGTGTATAATCTCTTTGGTAATATTTCTAAGAAGAATTAAGTGGACCAGCTGGCATGTTGCAATGTAGGCTCCCTTATGCCACTTCCCCCCATTTCTGGAAAGCTAGCTGTTTTGTCATTAACACTAGGTTAATTGGTTGTAAATGTTCATTTGACTGGGCCAAGATTTAAACTTGCTTCTAGTAAAGCATCTTGATAAGGTCAGAAGCCTGCAATGGGTAGTTGGTTACAAAATAGGAATTAGATAGAAAAGGGATCCATCTCTATTAATCTCCACTTAGGCAGTGATTAAACTTGTAAAGAGAGCTCAAATCTTAATTGCTCAGTGTCATCAGGAAGTCAATTCTTTAAATCTCCTCTCAATAGTTAGTTATTAATTAACTGAGAATAAAGAGGAAAATAATTGGAGATGGGTTTGCTCAGATATCCTGTGCCTTGTGGAATCAATATTCTTGGTTATTAAGGTCTTAGATGATGAAGTAGCTCTGAAGGGATATACTCTAAAAATGGACCACTAACTAGGGGTGACACTTGGTTCAGAACAATAAAATGGGTTACATGGACTTGAGGTATCATTAGATATCCCCTCAAATATCCAGCAGTATTTTCCCCAGGACTTTAGCACTGATGTTTCCATGCCAAACTTACCTAGCTATACACAGCACTCATATAATGGTTGAGTGAGGGTTTACAGTGAATTCTGAGATAGAACCAGTTACCACATGTAAGGCATTGCATGATTTACTTAACATCTCAGCTTTCTCAACTTTAAGAGGTGATAAAAGCAATAATTTGCTACACAGTTGTTCAGAGACAAATATGAGATGGGTGCAGAGAAAGCACATAGAGTGGTTCTGAAAATAAGAGGAACTCTACATTGAATATTGTTGCTTTCCAAGCTGTCACAGGTCAGTAACATTCTGTCATGGGAAATCCCAACTATTCTGACTTTTTATACATACCTTTCCCTATTAGGTTGTTACCAATGAAGTCTTGATGAGGCCTTGAGGACTGTAATCTGGTAGACTTATTCTGGCAAGCCCACCTCTACCTTTCCAACATGGCATCATAGTTCTGAGGATGGATATATTGAGTAATATAGATCTGGATTGGGATCTAAGCTATACTGCTTCCTGGTTTTATGGTTTTGGGAAGATTATTTAACTGTCCTATGACTTTAATTTGGCATCCATGAAATAAGGACAGTATCACATTGCTATCTGGTGGGTTTATTAGGAAGACCAAGGAACTAATGCATAGCTCTGGAGATAATTTCTGACATGGGGTAAATATAAAAAAAGAGTAGCTATGGTATTATCACTACTATCATTTCTACCCTGGATTTATTTCTTAGAAAGCTAATGAACATCAAACAGTCATCTGATAAATACCATAAACTGAGAACAAATGGTTTAACTGTCTTCTGTAGGTGCCTTAGATGTACATTAACAGGGCAATTAGCTATCACCAGGGTATGTTTTCTAATCCGTGTCATTCAAATTAATAACCCCTCTTGAAGTTTTAACATTATTTCTATTGGGAGATGATGGTATCTAGTTATCTATCCTTATATCTAGGTTCTGTGAATATGCTTGACCCATGTAATGTGATAGTATATGTCTGCTTATGGACCTATTATTAGGAAACCAGTGGTTTCAGTTTCCTATTTCTGGGATTGCTATGTTTTTTGGAAAGCCAGACTATAGAGAGGTCTCTGTGGAAAAGATCTCAGCTTCCTGGTCTTTAGGCCTGGCTGAAATTCCAGCATATTGTCAACACAACCTTTCCAGCCAATATAAATGAGCCACCACCTTGGATCTAGGTTCTCTAGATTCCAGTTGAGCTTGCCCAGTTGTCATTATATGATAGAAAGACCAGCTTACTGGGCTCAACTTCGTGTTGTCTGTCAGTGACCAACATAAATGCTGCTAAGTTTTGAATGGTTTGCTAAATAACAATAGATTATCAGAGCATAGACAATAGACATTGGACCAGTAGAGGGAGATCTTGTGTGGGGGGGTATTCCATGTATTGCCAGCAATATCATGTAAGTGGTGGCAAGTCTTATCCATGTGCAAGAACAGCCTTTGGCTTAATCAAAGAATAAACCCTTGGCTAGTGTACATAATTCTTTAATTAAAAAAACCCAAGCCAATCATATGAAATGGTTTTCACCAAATATTTGGACTCTATTAAACTAAATATTGATTCCCTTCCTGCCAAGTTCATTTTTCTTCATATCTCATATCTCAGAAATGATACAATGATCTGTCAAGTCACTCAGCTTACAAATATGTTGGAGTTACCCATGAATCATCCCTTTCTCTGACTCCTCACATGTAGTTCATTAAACAGTTTTGTTGGCTTTTTCTTTAAAATATACCCTAAATTTGTTTTCTTTTCTTCACCCCTACTTTTCTTTTTTTTGAAAAGCATATTCTTTTATTGAAAAAGGAAGTAAAAACATTTTATGATAAAATTGAAGATTTATGTGGAAAATATTTCTGATAAAATAGAAGAGATATATAGAAAACACTTTAAAATTGTCAATTTTCATGGAAAATTAAAGAGTAAAGTGGTAGACATAAAAACATTGGAAAATTAATTGAAAAATGAAATACAAACATTTTATGATAGAATTGAAGATTTATGTGGAAAATATTTCTGATAAAATTATAGAAAAATGTAGAAAAACATGTTAAAATTAAAGATCATTAAAGAGTTCTCACCTGAAGAATATCTAATGGCTGAGAAGCACCTAAAGAGATGTTCATCATCCTTAGTCATTAGGGAAATGCAAATCAAAACAACCCTGAGATTCCATCTCACACCAGTCAGAATGGCTAAGATCAAAAACACAGGAGACAGCAGTTGTTGGATGAGGATGTGGAGAAAGAGGAACACTCCTCCACTGCTGGTGGGATTGCAAGCTGGTACAACCACTCTGGAAAGCAGTCTGTCGGTTCCTCAGAAAACTGGGCATGACACTCCCGGAGGATCCGGCTATACCACTCCTGGGCATATACCCAGAGGCTTTACCTGCATGCAATAAGGACACATGCTCCACTATGTTCATAGCAGCCTTATTTATAATAGCCAGAAGCTGGACAGAACCCAGATGTCCCTCAACGGAGGAATGGATTCAGAAGATGTGGTATATTTACACAATGGGATACTACTCTGCAATTAAAAACAATGAATTCACGAAATTCCTAGGCAAATGGTCAGATCTTGAAAATATCATCCTTAGTGAGGTAACCCAATCACAAAAGAACACACATGGTATGCAGTCACTGATAAGGGGATATTGACCCAGAATCTCGGAATACCCTAGACACAATTCACATATCAATAGATTTCTAAGAAGATGGAAGGAGAGACCCCGGGTCCTGGAAAGACTGGATGTAGGGGAACGCCAGGACAGAGAAACGAGAGGGGGTTGAATGGGGAACAGAGGGAGCGAAGGGGGCTTATGGGACTTTCGGGGAGGGAGGAAAAGGGAAAGGGGAAATGATTTGGAATGTAAATTAAAAAAACTTAGAAAATAAAAAAAAATCTATTTAAAATTAAAGATCATGGAAGACTTCCTTCCCAGCTGCTCCACTGATCCTATGCCCTGTGCGCTCCTATCTGTTCCTCTCCAGAGAAAAGGTGGAGATCTCACCTCTGCACTCAGAAGTGAAAGTGCTGTTGGGAGATCACTCTCTCCTGGTGGGCTGTGCACAGAAGGCTCTGGAGCTGCCCAGCTCCCTGCTGCAGATGGTGGCAGGTCACCCCTACTTTTCTTATCGTAGTCAAAACTTCCATACTGGGTGCAAACTTTCTGCTCTTTTAAATTCTCTTCCAAGATGCTGTTCACTTTCTAGATTGTTCTGCTACCTTTCTGGTTTAGCATCTTTTCTGAACACCCAGACACACATGGTTGTTTTAGTTGAAGTCCTATGTCTGAATGGTCCTCATGTTTTACATACTGAGCCTCTTAGTGCTAAGCTCTCATTCACTGGACACTTGAGTTAAGTTGCATGCTAAAGGCATGGTGTCTACATCTGTGAGAAGCTGTCAAGGGACTAAATGATGCATCCTGGAAAGGTGTATCAGCTCCCTGAGATAAAAACCTTGAGTGATGGAAATCAAGACATATGAGAGGGCCAGGCAGATACATTTCTTTCTTTTTTTCATGAATTCTTTGTTTTTAATTGCTGAGTAGTATTCCATTGTGTAAATATACATAGAAAATCTCTTTGATAAAATTGAAGAAATATATAGAAAAACACGTTAAGATTGACTATTTCATGGAAAAATTATACAGATAAAATGTTAGGCATAAAAATATTCCTAAATTGATTGAAAGTGGAATTATAAACATTTTCTGATAAAATTGAAAATCTACAAGGAAATTATTTCTGATAAATCTCAAGAAATATATAGAAAAACACATTAAAACTATTTCATGAAAAATTATACAGATAAGATAGTAGGCATAAAAATATTCCTAAATTGATTGAAAGTAGAAGTAAAAACATTTTCTGATAAAATTGAAGATTTACATGGAAAATATCTCTGATAAACTGAAGAAATTTATATAGATAAATTGGTAGGAATTAAAATATTCCTAAGTTGATTGAAAGTAGAATTATAAACATTTTCTGATAAAATTGAAGATTTACACAGAAAATATTTCTGATAAAATTGAAAAAATATATGGAAAAACATTAAAATTGAAGATTATCATGGAAAATTATACAGAAAAAATGGTAGACATAAAAATATTTCTAAGTAGCTGGGTGATGGTGGCGCACGCCTTTAATCCCAGCACTTGGGAGGCAGAGGCAGGAGGATTTCTGAGTTCAAGGCCAGCCTGGTCTACAAAGTGAGTTCCAGGACAGCCAAGGCTACACAGAGAAACCCTGTCTCGAAAAACCAAAAAAAAAAAATATTTCTAAGTTGATTGAAAGTGAAATTATAAACATTTTCTGATAAAATTGAAGATTTACCTGGAAAATATCTCTGATAAAATTGAAGAAATATATAAAAAACACGTTAAGATTGAGTATTTCATGGAAAAATTATACAGATAAAAAGGTAGGCATAAAAATATTCCTATGTTTTTTGAAAGTGGAATTATAAACACTTTCTGATAAAATTGAAGATCTATAAGGAAAATATTCCTGAAAAAATTCAAGAAATATATAAACATGTTAAAACTGACTATTACATGGAAAATTATACAGATAAAATGGAAGATATAAAAATGTTCCTAAGTTGATTGAAAGTAAAATTATAGACATTGTCTGATAAAACTGAAGATCCACGTGGAAAATACTTCTGACAAAATGGAAGAAAAATACAGAGAAACGTTAAAATTGAAGATTATCATGGACAATTATACCAACAAAATGGTAGGCACAAAAACATTCCCAAATTGATTGACAGTGGAACTACAAACACTCCCCCCCCCCCACGAAACCAAAGATCTACATGAAAAACACCTCCTACAAAATCAAAGAAATACAGAACAAATGTTAAAATTAAATATCCTGGAAAATAATACAGTCAAAATGGTAGACACAAAAAGCATTACTGAACTGAAAGAGGAGTCACAAACATTTTCTGATAAAATCAAAGATCCACATGGAAAACATCTCTGTTAGACTATGTTTTTTGTTGGGGAATTGAGTCTATTGAAGTTATAAGATATTAAGTAATAGTGATTGTTGCTTCCTGTTGTTTTTGTTGTTCTTTTTATGTTTGTGTGGTTACTTTCTTTTGGATTTGTTGGAAAAAGATTACTTTCTTGCTTTTTCTAGGGTGTAGTTTCCCTCCTCATGTTGGCGTTTTCCATCTATTATCCTTTGTAGGGCTGGATTTGTGAAAAGATATTGTGTAAATTTGGTTTTATCATGGAATATCTTGGTTTCTCCATCTATGGTAATTGAGAGTTTTGCTGGGTATAGTGGTAGATACATTTCTTTTTCTCCCTTCACATACTTGTCTGCAGTGTGTGTACATGTGTGTGTGTATTTGTGTGTGTGTGTGTGCATGTGTGTGTGTGTATGTGTGTGTGTTCCTTTTCAGTTGGTCTAGAAAAAATTTTTATGTACATATCTGGTTCCTGACTTACAACTTTGAAAAGTGATACCATGCATTGTTTCTCACTGAAGTCTTTGCTTTCCACAATAACCCCCTCTCCTTTCCTTTATCCTTGATATCTTGGGTTTACATAAATGGATGATTAATACTAGATTTCTGACCCAGACTCTGTTTTGGAAGGGATTCTGGCTAAGACATTTGAAATTAGAATTAGTTCCTTTAAAGTATTATTAGTGGAGTGGGTGAGGGAGGCGCTCTGTGAGGGGGGCTGGGGAGAGAGGAGGGCTGCAATTGGGATGTAAAGTGAATAAAGAAATAAATTAATGGAAAAATATTATTGTGTGTATGTGTGCACATATGCATACTTGTGTATGTACACCATAATGTGTATATGGAGGCCAGAGTATAACTTTCAGGAACTGGTTCCCTCTTCTCACTAAGGGTTTTAGGCATTAAACTCAGGTCATTAGGCTTGTACACCAAAGTATTTTACGTGCTGAGCCATTTTACCAGTCAATAATTAGTTTTTGAAATCCAATGGTCATGAAGGGGTTTTAGGGCTGTATTGTTCAGCTGTCCAAAAGCAATAAGGACTATATTGTATATGGTAAGTGGTGTGGTAATCCCCTCCCTATCAGTGGTATTGCAATTACTTGAGCTTTACCCATGGTATGTGCTATTTTTCTGCTGTGATACATAGGTGGAGAATAAGATATGGGCAAGTCATGTGGCTATCACACGTAATTGGCATACAAACAATACTCTTCATAAAGATTTTAGAGCCTAGCGTTTGCTTTTGACTGGAGTAGAAATGCTGTTTCTATGCTAGCCTTAAAGGGGATCTTTATCCTGAAGTTGCTGAACAGATAGCACTAAAAATCAGGCTCATGATCTGATGATAGGTGTGGTCTGGCTATGAAAATGACCAAATGCACAAACTACAATATTGCCTTGTTTACTATGTCCACATCAGATAGGGAAATAATTTAACATAGAGATCAATGCTGTTACTAGGGAGGATAAATCCAAATAATGTGAAGCCAAGTTCTGCCACCTTTTCCTGCTGGCACACTAGCCCTTTTCCTTTTCCAGAGAATCATTTTCTTTTATATAAACATTGCATGATGATTGCACTTTAAGTAACTGTTATCTTAGATGTATTTCTTCCTCAAATCCCATCTCACTCTCCTTATTGCTTTCAAGTGAATAGTAAGAGTCAGATCTTGAATATTATTTGGTGCTTATTAGTAGGGGAAATTGAAAACAGCTTACTATCTCAAACCTCTTTGTACTATTTGCACAAAAGAACCTAGGCATATGAAAATGCATGACATATGATTCCACTAGTATAGTTTCCAAGATTCAGGCAAGTGCAAATCTTTATAGAAAGAAACTAGAAAGTATTAGCCTTTGTAATGGCAAGAAATTAACTGAAAAAAAAAAACCATGAATGCACGTTCAGGGGTGATAGTTGTACATATAGTTTTAAATATTAGTAACATTGACATTTACAACTGCTGAAACTAAATTCTTGGGGATGGAGAAATGATTCAACAGTTAAGAGCACTTACCACTCTAGAAGAGGAACCTGGGTTTGATTCCCCATACCTACATGGTGGTTCATATGTCTGTAATTTCAGATGCAGGAGGTCAGATGCCTTCTTCTGGCCTCTATGGGCACCTGCATGCATGTGGTACACATAGATGCAGACAAAAATGAATATAGAATAAATAAATCTTAAAAGACCACAAATTCTTAATATTTTATATGTAAATAATATATCAATAAAAACTTAAAGGGTAGTTTACATGAGAAGGACATGCTTACTCACTACTTGCGCATTATTTTAACTCTTCTGATTAATATGTTTAAGACCATCTTGACACTCTATAAAATATAATATTAACTTATTATACTGATGAATAGAGTCACTTTGAAAATTTCTACAGGTTTGGAAGTCTGGGGTAGAAAATCTACTATAAAGTCCAAAATACTATACTTTACACACCTGACCACTGCAAAAGAGGTACAATAGTGTTCTATCATTTGGCAGTTTATATACAATGCTTACAATGATGAGAATACTGACTCATCCTACCTATTTTTCTTGTAACTAGATGGGTGCTAGTTTCAGTTGAGACCAGGGGTGAGGGGTATTTCTGTAGCAGGTCTCTAGACCATCTTACAAGCAGATCTGCTTAGATTTACTTTTAGCTAACCCCCATAAGAAACTCACAGTGCAGATCTCTTAAGCTCTGGAGCAGGACTACTCTCTTGGTGGTAGAGTATTATTCTTTTAAGAACACCATGTGGGCCACAGCACTCCTTACCTAAATACTGCCAGGAGAGAGCTGGTCTCCCAGGAGTGCTGACTCATCTGTGAGCACAGGTAAGACCACCACTTATGCTCAAATTTCTGGCCCAAGAGGGACTTGCCCTGAGCCATCAGAACACAGGAACCAAAGAACAGCCGGGAACAGGATCTTTCTGGTTTCTGTCTGTACCCCGGAGCTGACCCTGTGCCACAACTGTCCATACCCAAATTCCTCCTGGAGAAAACTCGTCTCCCAGGAGTTCTGACACACAGACTTGCAGGAGGGACAAGCTACAGTCAGAGACATCAAGATCAGTTAACACCAGAGATAACCCAATGGTAAGAGGCAAGGACAAGAACATAGGCTTGTTCTTGAAGAACAACAGAAACCAAGGCTACTTGGCATCATCAGAACCTAGTTCTCCCACCGCAGTGAGCCCTGGATACCCCAAGACACCAGAAAAGAAAGATTCTGATTTAAAAATCACATCTTATGATGATGATAGAGGACTTTAAGAAGGACATAAATTACACTCTTAAAGAAACACAAGAGAACACAGGTAAACAGGTTGAAGCCCTTAAAGAGGATACACAAAAATCTTTTAAAGAATTGCAGGAAAACACAACCAAACAGGTGAAGGAATTGAACAAAACCATCTAGGATCTAAAAATGGAAATAGAAACACTGGAGAAATCACAAAAGGAGACAAACCTGGAGATAGAAAACCTAGGAAAGAGATCGGGAGTCATAGATGCAAGCATCAACAACAGAATACAAGAGATAGAAGAGAGAATCTCAGGTGCAACAGATACCATAGAAAACATTGACACAACAGTCAAAGAATTTGCAAAATGCAAAAAGTTCCTAACCCAAAACATCCAGGAAATCCAGGACACACTGAGAAGACCAAACCTAAGTATAATAGGTATAGAAGAGAGTGAAGATTCCCAACTTAAAGGACCAGTAAATATCTTCAACAAAATTATGGGAGAAAACTTCCCTAACCTAAGGAAAGAGATGCCCATGAACATACAACAAGCCTACAGAACTGCAAATAGATTGGACCAGAAAAGAAATTCCTCCTGTCACATAACCAAAACACCAAATGCACAAAACAAATAAAGAATATTAAAAGCAGTAAGGGAAAAGGTCAAGTAACATATAAAGGCAGAACCTATCAGAATTACACCAGATTTCTCACCAGAGACTATGAAAGCTAGAAGATACTGGGCAGATGTTATACAGGTCCTGAGAGAACACAAATGCCAGCCCAGGCTACTATACCCAGCAAAAGTCTCAATTACCATAAATGGAGAAACCAAGATATTCCATGACAAAAACAATTTACACAGTATCTTTCCACAAATCCAGCCCTACAAAGGATAATGGATGGAAAACACCAACACAAGGAGGGAAACTACACCCTAGAAAAATCAAGAAAGTAATCTTCTTTTGACAAACCCAAAAGAAGATAACCACACCAACATAAAAATAACATAAAAAATAACAAGAAGCAACAATCACTTTTCCTTAATATCTCTTAACATCAATGGATTAAATTCCCCAATAAAAAGACAGACTAACAGACTGGATACGTAAACAGGACCCAACATTTTGCTACATACAGTAAACACACCTCAGTGTCAAAGAAAGAAGATTGAAATAATCCCATGCATCCTATCAGATCACTATGGACTAAGGCTGTTCTTCAATAGCAACAAAAACAACAGAAAGCCCACATACACATGAAAGCTGAACAGCGCCCTACTCGATGATGCCTTGGCCAAGGAAGAAATAAAGAAATTAAAGACTTTTTAGAATTTAATGAAAATGAAGGTACAACATATCCAAAATTATTGGACACAATGCAAGCAGTGCTAAGAGGAAAAATGAGCTCTGAGTGGCTCCAAAACAAACAAACAAACAAACAAAAAAACAAAAACAAAAAAAACTGGAGAGAGCTTACACTAGCAGCTCAACAGAACATCTGAAAGCTCTAGAACAAAAAGAAGCAAATACACCCAAGAGGAGTAGATAGTAGGAAATAATCAAACTCAGGGCTGAAATCAACCAGGTAGAAACAAAAAGAACTATACAAAGAACCAGGAGCTGTTTTTTTTGAGAGAATCAATAAGATAGATAAACACTTAGCCAGACTAGCCAGAGGGCACAGAGACAGTATCCAAATTAACAAAATCAGAAACGAAAAGGGAGATATAACAACAGAAACTGAGAAAATTCAAAAAATCATCAGATCCTACTACAAAAGCCTATACTCAACACAACTGGAAAATCTGGATGAAATGGACAATTTTATAGACAGATACCAAATACCAATGTTAAATCAGGATCAGATAAATTATCTAAACAATTCCATCACCCCTAAAGAAATAGAAGCAGTCATTAACCGTCTCCCAACCAACCAACCAACCAACAAACAAACAAACAAAAAACCCAGGATCAGATGGATTTAGTGCAGAATTCTATCAGATCTTTAAAGAAGATCAAATACCAATACACTTCAAACTATTCCACAAAATAGAAACAGAAGGAAGACTTCCCAATTCGTTCTACAAAGCCAGTTACGCTTATACCTAAACCACACAAAGACCAAATCAAGAAAGAGAACTTCAGACCAATTTCCCTTATGAACATTGACGCAAAAATACACCATAAAATTCTTGCCAACTGAATGCAAGAACACATCAAAATGATCATTCACCACAATCAAGTAGGCTTTATCCCAAGGATGCAGGGATGGTCCAATATACAGAAATCCATCAGTGTAATCCACTACCTAAACAAACTCAAAGGAAAAAAAACACATGATCATTTTATTAGATGTTGAAAAAGCATTTGACAAAATTCTACATCCCTTCATGTTAAAAGTCTTGGAAAGATCAGGAATTCAAGGCCCATGCCTAAACATAGTAAAAGCAATATAAAGCAAACCAGTATCCAACATCAAACTAAATGGAGAGAAACTTGAAGCAATCGCATTAAAATCAGGGACTAGAGAAGACTGCCCTCTCTCTCCCTATCTATTCAATATGGTACTTGAAGTTCTAGCTAGAGCAATTAGACAAAAAAGGAGGTCATACAAATTGGAAAGGAAGTCAAACTATCACTATTTGCAGATGATATGATAGTATATACTTCAGTGACCCAAAAAACTCCACCAGAGAACTCCTACAGCTGATAAACAACTTCAGCAAAGTGGCCAGATATAAATTAACTGAAACAAATCAGTAGCTTTCCTATAATCAAAGGATAAACAGGCTGAGAAAGAAATTAGTGAAACAACACCCTTCACAATAGTCACAAACAATATAAAGTATCTTGGTGTGACTCCAACCAAACAGGTGAAAGATTTGTATGACAAGAACTTCAAGTCTCTGAAGAAAGAAATCAAAGAAGACGTCAGAAGATGGAAAGATCTCCCATGCTCATACACTGGCAGGATTAATATAGTAAAAGTAGCCATCTTGCTGAAAGCAATCTACAGATTCAATGCAATTCCCTTCAAAATTCCAATTAAATTCTACATAGAGTTAGAAATAGCAATTTGCAAAATCATCTGGAATAACAAAAAACCCAGGATAGCGAAAACTATTCTCACCAATAAAACTACTTCTGTGGGAATCAGCATCCTGGACCTCAAGCAATAGTGATAAAAACGGCATGATTTTCGTACAGAGACAGGCAGGAAGATCAGTGGAATAGGATCGAAGACCCAGAAATGAACCCACACACCTATGGTCACTTGATATTTGACATTGGAGCTAAAACCAACCAATGGAAAAAAAAACAGCATTTTCAACAAATGGTGCTAGTTCAACTGGTGGCTAGCATGCAGAAGAATGCAAATCGATCCATTCTTATCTCCTTGTACAAAGCTTAAGTCCAAGTGGATCAAGGACCTCCACATAAAACCAGACACAATGAAACTAGTAGAAAAAGAAGTAGGGAAGAGCCTTGAGCACTTGGGCATGGTAACAACCAACAAATTGTGAAAAGATGTTTACCAACCCTACATCCAACAGAGGGCTAAAATCCAAGATATACAAAGAACTCAAGAAGTTAGACACCAGAGAACCAAATAGCCGTATTAAAAATGGGGTACAGAGCTAGGCAAAGAATTCTCAATTGAGGAATATCTAACGGCTGAGAAGCACCTAAAGAAGTGTTCAACATCCTTAGTTATCAGGGAAATGCAAATCAAAACAACCCTGAGATTCTAGCTCACACCAGTCAGAATGGCTAAGATCAAAAACTCAGGTGACAGCATATGCTGGAGAGGATATGGAGAAAGAGGAACACTCCTCCACTGCTGGTGGGATTGCAAGCTGGTACAACCACTCTGGAAATCAGTTTGTCAATTCCTCAGAAAATTGGACTTACCTCAGGACCCAGC
This sequence comes from Tokudaia tokunoshimensis, assembly GCA_036184795.1. NCBI lineage: Eukaryota > Metazoa > Chordata > Mammalia > Rodentia > Muridae > Tokudaia > Tokudaia tokunoshimensis. Next base: position 107,056,976 of record BTHU01000023.1, read on the forward strand.
TATTCCACTCCTGGGCATATACCTAGAAGATTCTCCAACATGTAATAAGGACACATGCTCCGCTATGTTCATAGCAACATAGCAGTCTTATTTATAATAGCCAGAAGCTGGAAAGAACCTAGATGCCCTTCAACAGAGGAATGGATACAGATAATGTGGTATATTTATACAATGGAGTATTACTCAGCTGTTAAAAACAATGAATTCACAAAATTCTTAGGCAAATGGAACTAGAAATTATCATCCTGAGTGAGGTAACCCAATCACAAAATAACACACTTGGTATGCAGTCACTGTTAAGTGGATATTAGCCCAGAACGTTGGAATATCCAAGATACAATTCACAGACCAAAGGAAGCTCAAGAAGAAGGAAGACCAAAGTATGGTCCTTCTTAGAAGGGGGAACAAAATACCCATGGGAGGAGATTCGGAGACAAAGTGTGGTGCAGAGACTGAAGGAAAGGCCAACTGGAGATTGCCCCACCTGGGGATCCATCCCATATACAGTCACCAAACCCAGACACTATTGTGGATGCCACCAAGTGCTTGCTGACAGGAGCCTTATATCGCTGTCTCCTGAGAAGTTCTCTTAGTACCTGACAAATACAGAGGTGGGTGCTCTCAGCCAACCTTTGGACTGAGCACAGGGTCCCCAATGGAGGAGCTAGAGAAAGGACCAAAGGAGCCGAAGGAGCTTGCAGCCCCATAGGAGGAACAACATTATGAACCAATCAATAACCCCAGGGCTCCCAGGGACTAAAGCACAACCAAAGAGTACAGATGGAATGTACAGATGGAAGTAGAGATGGAATGACCCATGGGTCCAGCTGCATATGCAGCAGAGGATGTCCTTGTTGGACATCAATGGGAGGAGAGGCCCTTGATCCTGAGAAGGCTAGATGCCCCAGTGTAGTGGTATGCTGGGACAGGGAAGCAGAAGTGGGTGGGTTAGTGAGCACGGTGAGGGGGATAGGGGGTTTTCAGGGGGAGCCAGGAAAAGGGACAACATTTGAAATGTAAATAAAGAAAATATCTAATTAAATAAAACTTCAATTGGAAAAAAATGTTAATACTGAGTTGTATATTTTAAAATAAATTTTTATATTTTACTAGTTTAATAAAAAATAAAAAGGATAAGGAAAATTACCCAATACTATGAAATAATGCAAAGAAAATGTTACCTTTGGTGTCCTTTGGATTAGATTTGACTAGGTGGATAATTTGAATAAAGTCTAAATGTCAAGTACATGCTTGTAGATCAAGCAGAATAAATAAAATACAAAATATAATTAAACATATTAGCCATATGGTCATCCATAATAATACAACACTAAAGTAAACTAGTGTTAAAAAATATGTAATGTAACCTTTTCCATTTATATTACATGGATTTGTACTTTAAAATCAAGTTTCTAATAAAAATTTGATTTTCATTGCAAAAAAAAAGAAAGAATAGCATGTGATAGGCTAATGGAGACTGAATGCCAGATTACTCCTCACGGTATTGGCTGACTATTGCTGAGTTACAACGTTGTCATAAACATATCTTCTTAAATGAACAAATAGTTCTTACCTCTGTTTCAGGAATCTGATCTTGGCTCACTCTGCTCGTGGTCTCACGAGGATGTAGTCAACATTTTGGCCAGGCTGCGCTGCTTTCTGGAGCTTGGGATCTTCTTCTAAACTCACATGTTCGTTGACATAATTCAGTGTCATAGAGCTGTAAGATTTGTTGATTATGGGCCTGGATGAGCCTAAGATATTGTTCACAGTTTCTTGCCAAGTTTCTTGCCTTCTCACAGGCACACATCACCATAGTTTACTTTTTCAAGGCTAACAAGAGGGAATCTCATGCCAGTTTGCTAAGGTAGAATCTTCTTCATTGAATTTTATTATCAAACCTATAAGGACACATTAGTTCTACAAATTAATCTTTGCGGTTTCTCTCTAGTCCCAAGATTGAGTCTTATGTAACAATGGAAGAAATTATCTCATCTCCTTAGTGATAATACCTTGCCTAGTAGTTTCTGACGCCACTTTTACTTTAGAGGAGGGAATTATATAAAGGCATGATTCATTAGGGGTCACTTTAGGACGTGGTCATCATGGGTTCCAAGGAACTATGCAGAACAAATTGTGTATCATAAACTGGGTGACAAATGACATGTATAGTAATACCGGGGATGACCAGCAGCACTTTATCATGGTACCCATAGGACAGATTAGGCAGGCTGGGCAGACTTGACTAAAATGGAGCATCAGATGGCCTAGACGCATGCTACTTTTTTATATAATTGTTACCTTCCTTTCAGCTCACTCTTATCATGCTGGAGGTCTACTACTGTCAAATGAAAGTGAAAGAAGAATTCAAGACTGATTCATACACGGATCAGCAGAGATTGTTACCATGTAGAAATCGATTGCTGTTCCAGTGGGTAGGTTTCCCTTCACTAATGCTGATCTATTATATGACATCCCAGTGGGCCTTGATATCACATCATTTCTTGGGTAGAGTGGAAAGCTATGTTGTGCCGGTTACTTGGGTCCTTTATACCACCAAGAGAGCATTAATTGCTCAGAACTGGTTATATATTCTGTGAAGGGATTTACCTTCTTTGCCAGGATCTCCCAATTTAGTGCCAGCTCTCATAGCTTACAGAATTCATAATAGTGTAGAATAGGCTGATGAAGGCTCAGCTAAGGTGCCAGAAGGGGATAAAGCCCTGTAGTGTTGAGTTCTACATATTAAATGCCAGGGTGTGGTATATAGTTACCCTGTGATCAAAATATAGTACTCCATGTCTAATAATGTCACATGCATATGACGTTTGTAGTCACTGATGGGCTGTATACAACAGTGTTCCAATAAATTATAATGGTGCCGAAAATGTCCTGATACCTGGTGGTGCTGTAGCCATCAAAATATTGTTGCTTATCACATTACAGGGTTGTTGCATTCTTGTGTGACTGACTGCTGTACAGATTAGATGAAAGTATATTATATAAATTATAGACAATTCATAATACTTGATAATGAGACTGACACAATACCTATTGCACTAATGAGGCTCCATTTTCTTTTCTCTTTTTTTGTTTTCTTAAACTTATTTTTATGTTTTTATTGGATATTTTCTTTATTTACATTTCAAGCTGTTATCCCCTTTCCTGGTTTCGCCTCCGAAAACACCCTATCCCATCACCCCTCTCCCTGCTCACCAACCCACCCACTCCTGCTTCCCTGTCCTGGTATTCTCCTACACTGGGGCATCGGAGGCTCTATTTTTGGAGACAGTTTTTCTCTGTGTATTCCTGGCTGTCCTGAAACTCACTCTGTACACCAGGTTGACTTTGAACTCAAAGATCTGCCTGCCTCTGCCTCTTGAGTGCTAGGATTGAAGATACGTGCCACCACCATATAGCTTAATACTTGATAATGAAAAGACTTTCTCATTTATGTATTTACTTCAAATAATTTTGGAGTTCAGACATAATTATCATAAAGTCAACTATTAAATAGTATGCTGGGTGAGGCCAGAAGCAATATTCCCTTAGGGTTTCTATTGCTGTGACAGCACACCATGACCAAAAGCAAGCTGGAGAGAAAAGGGTTTATTTCAGCTTATACTTTCAGGTAACAATCCATCATTGAGGAAAGTCAGGGCAGGTACTCAAACAGGGTAGGAATTCAAACATGGAGGCAGGAGCTGATGCAGAGGCCAAGGATGGTTGCTGCTTAGTGGATTACTCAGCCTACTTTCTTGTAGAATCCAGGGCCACCAACTCAGAGGTGGCACTGCCCATGGTGAGCTGGGCCCTCCTCTATCAATTATCAATCAAGAAAATACGCCACATGCTTGCCCACAGGAAAACTTGGTGGGGATATTTTCTTAATTGAAGTTCCACAATCACTTTAACTTGTAACAAGTTGATGTAAAACTAGCCAGCACAATTCATTCACCTCATGTTTATTAGATCTTTGATATTTATCACTTTAAATTGTTCTTTTGTTTATCATGGCTTTGGAAGGAATAGACTGTACATATCTTGGCCTATATACATATTCACATTCATACAACATATGTACAACTATCATGTATCCTGAGTGTGTTAGAAGCTATATTATTTCTATCTTCGGATAATATGTGCCATTCTGTGATACTTTCACAGTGGTGAAATCTTTTGATGACCCATTCTCACAATGTGTCTCCACTGTTAAATATCTAGGGATCTGAAAGGGTCAGGAAATTTGACAAATCTCCGTAACAAATGTGGGAAGTGGGAGTCTCTTTCCCATCTTGCTGGGATAGCAGCGGTGAGAGCAGTGAAGACTTGGGTTATGCTGATGGAAGCTATAGATGCTTCCAGAGAAGATCAAAGCCTCAAATCAATTGAAGTATAGTAATTTCAGAAACATGGCAGTAAAGCTTGGCAATGTATAAAGAGCATGCAAGTATCAGGTAAGTCCAAAGCAGTGTAGTTTTGGGTACAGCAGAAAGAGCTGAGGCTCTGGAATCACAGACACAGCCTGGCTCTACAACCTATTTGCCTAAAGGTGGCTTTGCCTGTTGACCTTCACTTTCTTCTTTTTTTTTTTTTTGGAAATTGTCATTCATTGAGTGTTTACCTCTTCAGTACATCCCGATACATTAACATTTGGATGGAGGTTGATCTGTTTTTTTTTTTTAATTTACATTCCAAATCACTTCCCCTTTCCCGTTTCCTCCCTCCCCGAAAGTCCCATAAGCCCCCTTCCCTCCCTCTTTTCTCCATTCAACCCCCTCTCGTTACTCTGTCCTGGCATTCCCCTACATCCAGTCTTTCCAGGACCAGGGGTCTCTCCTTCCATCTTTTTAGAAATCTATTGATATGCGGATTGTGTCTAGGGTATTCCGAGATTCTGGGTCAATATCCCCTTATCAGTGACTGCATACCATGTGTGATCTTTTGTGATTGGGTTACCTCACTAAGGATGATATTTTCCAGTTCTGACCATTTGCCTAGGAATTTCGTGAGTTCATTGTTTTTAATTGCAGAGTAGTATTCCATTGTGTAGATATACCACATCTTCTGAATCCATTCCTCCGTTGAGGGACATCTGGGTTCTTTCCAGCTTCTGGCTATTATAAATAAGGCTGCTATGAATATAGTGGAGCATGTGTCCTTATTGCATGCAGGTAAAGTCTCTGGGTATATGCCCAGGAGTGGTATAGCTGGATCCTCCGGGAGTGTCATGCCCAGTTTCTGAGGAACCGCCAGACTGCTTTCCAGAGTGGTTGTACCAGCCTGCAATTCCACCAGCAGTGGAGGAGTGTTCCTCTTTCTCCACATCCTCGCCAACAACTGCTGTCTCCTGTGTTTTTGATCTTAGCCATCCTGACTGGTGTGAGATGGAAAAAAACCACATGGTCATCTCATTAGATGCTGAGAAAGCATTTGACAAAATTCAGCATCCTTTCATGCTAAAGGTCTTGGAAAGATCAGGAATTCAAGGCCCATATCTAAACATAGTAAAAGCAATTTACAGCAAACCAGTAGCCAGCATCAATCTAAATGGAGAGAAACTTGAAGCAATCCCACTAAAATCAGGGACTAGACAAGGCTGCCCTCTCTCTCCATATCTTTTCAATATAGTACTTGAAGTTCTAGCTAGAGCAATTAGACAACAAAAAGAGGTCAAAGGGATACAAATTGGAAAGGAAGAAGTCAAACTATCACTATTTGCAGACGATATGATAGTATACATAAGCGACCCAAAGAACTCCACCAGAGAACTCCTACAGCTGATAAACGACTTCAGCAAAGTGGCCGGATATAAAAATCAACTCAAGCAAGTCAGAAGCCTTCCTATACTCAAAGGATAAGCAGGCTGAGAAAGAAGTAAGAGAAATAATACCCTTCACGATAGCCACAAACCATATTAAGTATCTTGGCGTGACTCTAACCAAACAAGTGAAAGATCTGTATGACAAGAACTTCAAGTCTCTGAAGAAAGAAATTGAAGAAGACCTCAGAAGATGGAAAAATCTGCCATGCTCATGGATTGGCAGGATTAATATAGTAAAAATGAGCATCTTACCAAAAGTAATACACAGATTCAATGCAATCCCCATCAAAATCCCAACTCAATTCTTCATAGAGTTAGAAAGAGCAATTCAAAAATTCATCTGGAATAACAGAAAACCCAGAATAGCTAAAACTATTCTCAAGAGTAAAAGAACCTCTGGGGGAATCAGTATCCCGGACCTCAAGCTGTGCTACAGAGCAATAGTGTTAAAAACTGCATGGTATTGGTACAGTGACAGGCATGTAGATCAATGGAACAGAATTGAAGACCCAGAAATGAATCCACACTCCTATGGTCACTTGATCTTTGACAAAGGAGCTAAAACTATCCAGTGGAAAAAAGATAGCCTTTTCAACAAATGGTGCTGGCTCAGCTGGAGGTCAACATGCAGAAGAATGCAAATTGACCCATCCTTATCTCCTTGCACTAAGCTCAATTCTAAGTGGATCAAAGATCTCCACATAAAACCAGACACACTGAAACTAATAGAAGGGAAACTAGGGAAGAACCTTGAACATATGGGCGCAGGGGAGAATTTCCTGAACAGAACTCCAATAGCTTATGCTCTAAGATCAAGAATAGACAAGTATATGCTGCCATACCTAGAGTAACTTCATTTCATAGCAGCTTTATCCATAATAGCCAGAAACTGGAAAAAACCCAGAGCACTTGTTACTTATATTAACTCTGATACCCAGAAAGATGGCTCAGCAGTTAAGAGCACTTATAGATTTTGTAGAGAACACACGTTTGGCTCTCAGTACACACATGGTGGCTCACAAACATCTGTAACACCAGTTCCAGGGAACCCACTACACTCTTCTGACCTCTGTAGGCACCAGGCATGTGTGTGTGTTGTACATATGCATATTCAGGCAAAACACTCATTCAATAAAATAAATTTAAAAACAAGTGCACTGCTATGATTAGAGTTTGGGACTGGACTGGTCAAGTGTTTGAAAGAAGGCCTTACTTTAGCTATGAGATGATTTTATTTGTGAGTTCATGCCAATAAAGTGATTTTATGAAAAACAAATTAATTAAGAACTTTTCTAAAGAAAGTGGGTTGTACTTTCAGATCAAATTCCCTGGTGACTAATGTCTATGTTTGTCAGGGTAGCATTGCTTGGAGTATATAATGTTTGGGCACATCTTTGCTTAAGGATGGTAGTCACAATACACCCAGGAGCACATCAGCATAAGTCCTTGAAAAGGTCAGCACTATTAGCAGTTTTACTTTGAAGTGCAGCATCTAGGTAAAGTGTTGCCACGTTGGCAAGCCTCAACTGGGCAGTAGCAACTTGGTTTTAAAAGGAGCCATTTTTTTTTCTTTAGCCCCACGTTCTACAGTTACCTCTGAAATGCCTGATTTTAACTAGGCATGGCTAAGAATAGAGGCTGCAGCAGAAGAGGGAAGGAAAAGGGAAAGAAACAGGTGGTCAGGCAATAGCCTCTATACATTAATACTACCATTACAGGCTCAAAAGGCATCCTAAAAATGTTCACACTCATAAAGCTATACTCACATACGCGCATTTTAAATTAGGCACACCAAGATTTGGTGAGAGTAATTTGATCACCATGCATTTAAAAATGCAAAAATAAAGTGGCCACAGCTTTGCTACTGAGTTATTTTCACAAACTCTGGGTGATTAGCTTTTGAATCACAAACTCTCATATAAAACAATCACATTCATTCAGATTGTTTACTTCGATAAGTCACTTTAAAATTATAAAACACTAGTCGGTAAAATGTTCCTTGCAAGAAAGAGAGTACCAAGTTAGTATTCCCTGTGGTTACACAAATTTGGACACGGATTTATTAAACATGCTTGTTCCTCTGTTAAAATTTCTCTCTCTTTCAGCTATTTAGCAGCATAAATGTGCAGAATCCCAGTTTCCTGTTGTAGCAGCAGCCACCTAAATAGTTCAACATAACGTTCGATTGGCTCAGAAGAGCTCCTCAAAGACAACACATGTCAGACAAATGCTTGATTCTCAAATAGTTAAGAAGAACTTCTGATAAGGTAAAGCAAGAATAAGGTTCCCAATGTACCAATAGTGAAGAACTCACCACAGGTCAGACTTGAGGGCCCATTTCGGAGCACTTGTTGGTCTGCATCACTGAGGAGTTGGAAATGGCAGATATTGACTGATTTAGAAAGGAAAGAAAGAGGCCCAGGAATAAAAGCAATCCTAGCAGCTATATGGGGGCCATTCATTCTATTTTGTTTGGAGCTGACCTGCTAAGAGTGGCTAATGCCTATTCCTGTCTTGGTTCCAGGCAGAAAGTCCTGCTTTGGCAGCTCCACCAGGCTAGCCTTGGACACCTACCCCAACATGCTGATTAAATAGACAAGGAATAGTAAGAAGCAGAGATAGGAGGTTGAATCACTTTCTCCACATCCTCGCCAACAACTGCTGTCTCCTGTGTTTTTGATCTTAGCCCTTCTGACTTGTGTGAGATGGAATCTCAGGGTTGTTTTGATTTGCATTTCCCAAATGACTAAGGATGATACAACCACTCTGGAAAGCTGTCTGGCGGTTCCTCAGAAAACTGGGCATGACACTCCCGGAGGATCCTGCTATACCACTCCTGGGCGTATACCCAGAGGCTTCCCCTGCATGCAATAAGGACACATGCTCCACTATGTTCATAGCAGCCTTATTTATAATAGCCAGAAGCTGGAAAGAACCCAGATGTCCCTCAACGGAGGAATGGATTCAGAAGATGTGGTATATTTACACAATGGAATACTACTCTGCAATTAAAAACAATGAATTCACGAAATTCCTAGGCAAATGGTCAGAACTGGAAAATATCATTGTTAGTGAGGTAACCCAATCACAAAAGAACACACATGGTATGCAGTCACTGATAAGGGGATATTAACCCAGAATCTCGCAATACCCTAGACACAATTTGCATATCAATAGATTTCCAAGAAGATGGAAGGAGAGACCCCTGGTCCTGGAAAGACTGGATGTAGGGGAATGCCAGGACAGAGAAGCGAGAGGGGGTTGAATGGGGAAAAGAGGGAGGGAAGGGGGCTTATGGGACCTTTGGGGAGGAAGGAAATGGGAAAGGGGAAATGATTTGGAATGTAAATAAAAAAACTTAGAAAATAAAAAGGGAAGGAAGGAAAAAAAGATAAAAGAAAAAGGAGGTTGAGCCAATGTTCTCTGGGAATTTTAACTGGCTACATCTTAACTAGGCATGACTAAGATGAGTACCCCAGAAAATTCCACATACACGACTCCACTGACTGCAATTTGGTCTTCCCCAGGTTAGTGTCAGGCCTTGGGACCTCCCTTTGAGCTGGATCCCACTTTGGGCCTGTCTTTGGACCTTCTTTTCCTCAGGCTCCTCTCCATTTCCATCTCTGTAATTCTTTCAGACAGGAACAATTATGGGTCAGAGTTGTGACTGTGGGATGGCCCCCCTCTCACTCGTTTGTTGCCCTGTCTTCCTGCTGGAGGTGGTCTCTATAAGTTCCCTCTCTCTACTGTTGGTCATTTCATCTAAGGTCCTTCCCTTTGAGTCCGGAGAGTCTCTCACCTCCCAGGTCTCTGGTGCATTCTAGAGGGTCCCAAGAATCTCCTACCTCCCGAGGTTGCCTGTTTCCCTTCTTTCTGCTGGCCCTCAGGGTTTCAGTCCTTTTCCCTCACTCAAATACCAGATCAGGTTCCCCTCTCTCCCAACTCCCCCTCCCCCATCCACTTTCCCTCACAGGTCCCTCCCTCCTCCCTCCCCACTTGTGGTTGCCTTCTTTTCCCTCCCAAGTGGGACTGAGGTGTCCTCACTTGGGCACTTCAACTTGTTAACCTTTTGAGTTCTGAGGACTGTATCTTGGGTATTCTGTACTTTTTTGTGGTTAATATCCACTTATCAATGAGTACAGACCATGCATGTACATTTGGATCTGAGTTACCTCACTCAGGATGATATTTTCTAGTTCCATCCATTTGCCTGCAAAACTCAGGATGTCCTTTTTCTTTTTTTTTTTTTTTTTTTAATTTAATTTTATTTTATTTTTTTAATTTACATTCCAAATCACTTCCCCTTTCCCGTTTCCTCCCTCCCCGAAAGTCCCATAAGCCCCCTTCCCTCCCTCTTTTCTCCGTTCAACCCCCTCTCATTACTCTGTCCTGGCGTTCCCCTACATCCAGTCTTTCCAGGACCAGGGGTCTCTCCTTCCATCTTTTTAGAAATCTATTGATATGCTGATTGTGTCTAGGGTATTCTGAGATTCTGGGTCAATATCCCCTTATCAGTGACTTCATACCATGTGTGATCTTTTGTGATTGGGTTACCTCACTAAGGATGATATTTTCAAGTTCTGACCATTTGCCTAGGAATTTCGTGAATTCATTGTTTTTAATTGCAGAGTAGTATTCCATTGTGTAAATATACCACATCTTCTGAATCCATTCCTCCGTTGAGGGACATCTGGGTTCTTTCCAGCTTCTGGCTATTATAAATAAGGCTGCTATGAATATAGTGGAGCATGTGTCCTTATTGCATGCAGGTAAAGTCTCTGGGTATATGCCCAGGAGTGGTATAGCCGGATCCTCCGGAAGTGTCATGCCCAGTTTTCTGAGGAGCCGCCAGACTGCTTTCCAGAGTGGTTGTACCAGCCTGCAATTCCACCAGCAGTGGAGGAGTGTTCCTCTTTCTCCACATCCTCGCCAACAACTGCTGTCTCCTGTGTTTTTGATCTTAGCCATCCTGACTGGTGTGAGATGGAATCTCAGGGTTGTTTTGATTTGCATTTCCCTAATGACTAAGGATGATGAACATCTCTTTAGGTGCTTCTCAGCCATTAGATATTCTTCAGGTGAGAACTCTTTGTGTAGCTCTGTACCCCATTTTTTAATAGGGTTACTTGCCTCTCTGGAGTTTAACTTCGTGAGTTCTTTGTATATCTTGGATATTAGCCCTCTGTCGGATGTAAGGTTGGTAAAGATCATTTCCCAGTTAGTTGGTTGCCGCTTTGTCTTTTTGACGGTGTCTTTTGCCTTGCAAAAACTTTGTAATTTAATGAGGTCCCATTTGTCTATTCTTGATCTTAGAGTATAAGCTATTGGAGTTCTGTTCAGGAAATTCTCCCCTGTGCCCATATGTTCAAGGTTCTTCCCTAGTTTCCCTTCTATTAGTTTCAGTGTGTCTGGTTTTATGTGGAGATCTTTGATCCACTTAGAATTGAGCTTAGTGCAAGGAGATAAGGATGGGTCAATTTGCATTCTTCTGCATGTTGACCTCCAGCTGAGCCAGCACCATTTGTTGAAAAGGCTATCTTTTTTCCACTGGATGGTTTTAGCTCCTTTGTCAAAGATCAAGTGACCATAGGAGTGTGGATTCATTTCTGGGTCTTCAATTCTGTTCCATTGATCTACATGTCTGTTACTGTACCAATACCATGCAGTTTTTAACACTATTGCTCTGTAGTACAGCTTGAGGTCCGGGATACTGATTCCCCCAGAGGTTCTTTTACTCTTGAGAATAGTTTTAGCTATTCTGGGTTTTCTGTTATTCCAGATGAATTTTTGAATTGCTCTTTCTAACTCTATGAAGAATTGAGTTGGGATTTTGATGGGGATTGCATTGAATCTGTGTATTACTTTTGGTAAGATGCTCATTTTTACTATATTAATCCTGCCAATCCATGAGCATGGCAGATTTTTCCATCTTCCGAGGTCTTCTTCAATTTCTTTCTTCAGAGACTTGAAGTTCTTGTCATACAGATCTTTCACTTGTTTGGTTAGCGTCACGCCAAGATACTTAATATGGTTTGTGGCTATCGTAAAGGGTATTATTTCTCTTACTTCTTTCTCAGCCTGCTTATCCTTTGAGTATAGGAAGGCTTCTGACTTGCTTGAGTTGATTTTATATCCGGCCACTTTGCTGAAGTCGTTTATCAGCTGTAGGAGTTCTCTGGTGGAGTTCTTTGGGTCGCTTATGTATACTATCATATCGTCTGCAAATAGTGATAGTTTGACTTCTTCCTTTCCAATTTGTATCCCTTTGACCTCTTTTTGTTGTCTAATTGCTCTAGCTAGAACTTCAAGTACTATATTGAAAAGATATGGAGAGAGAGGGCAGCCTTGTCTAGTCCCTGATTTTAGTGGGATTGCTTCAAGTTTCTCTCCGTTTAGATTGATGCTGGCTACTGGTTTGCTGTAAATTGCTTTTACTATGTTTAGATATGGGCCTTGAATTCCTGATCTTTCCAAGACCTTTAGCATGAAAGGATGCTGAATTTTGTCAAATGCTTTCTCAGCATCTAATGAGATGACCATGTGGTTTTTTTCTTTGAGATTGTTTATGTAGTGGATTACATTGATGGATTTCCTTATATTGAACCATCCCTGCATCCCTGGGATGAAGCCTACTTGATCGTGGTGAATGATCGTTTTGATGTGTTCTTGGATTCGGTTGGCAAGAATTTTATTGAGTATTTTTGCATCGATATTCATAAGAGAGATTGGCCTGAGATTCTCTTTCTTTGTCGGATCTTTGTGTGCTTTTGGTATTAGTGTAATTGTGGCTTCATAGAACGAGTTGGGTAGTGTTCCTTCTGTTTCTATTTTGTGGAACAGTTTGAAGAGTATTGGTGTTAGGTCTTCTTTGAAGGTCTGATAGAATTCTGCACTAAAACCATCTGGACCTGTGCTTTTTTTGGTTGGAAGACTTCCAATGACAACTTCTATTTCTTCAGGGCTTATAGGACGGTTTAGATGGTCTATTTGATCCTGATTTAATTTTGGTACTTGGTATCTGTCAAGGAAATTGTCCATTTCCTCAAGATTTTCTAGTTGTGTTGAATACAGGTTTTTGTAGTAGGATCTGATGATTTTTTGAATTTCCTCAGTTTCTGTTGTTATCTCTCCCTTTTCGTTTCTGATTTTATTAATTTGGATACTATCTCTGTGCCCTCTGGTTAGTCTGGCTAAGGGCTTATCTATCTTGTTGATTTTCTCAAAGAACCAACTCCTCGTTTTGTTGATTCTTTGTATGGTTTTATTTGTTTCTACTTGATTGATTTCAGCCCTGAGTTTGATGATTTCCTGCCTTCTACTCCTCTTTGGTGTATTTGCTTCTTTTTGTTCCAGGGCTTTCAGGTGTGCCATTAAGCTGTTAGTGTATGCTGTCTCCCGTTTCTTTTTGGCGGCACTCAGGGCTATGAATTTTCCTCTTAGCACTGCTTTCATTGTGTCCCATAAGTTAGGGTATGTTGTGCCTTCATTTTCATTAACTTTCAAAAAGTCTTTGATTTCTTTCTTTATTTCCACCTTGACCAAGTTATCATTGAGTAGAGCATTGTTCAGCCTCCATGTGTACGTGGGTTTTCTTTTGTTTTTGTTGCCATTGAAGACCACCCTTATTCCATAGTGATCTGATAGGAGGCATGGGATTATTTCTATCTTCTTGTATCTGTTGAGGTCTGATTTGTGACCAATTATATGGTCAATTTTGGAGAAGGTACCATGAGGAGCTGAGAAGAAGGTGTATTCTTTAGCTCTAGGATGAAATGTTCTATATATATCAGTTAGTTCCATTTGGTCCAAGGCTTCAATTAGATTCACTGTGTCCCTGTTTAGTTTCTGCTTTCCTGAACGATCCATTTCAGAGAGCGGGGTGTTGAAGTCACCCACTATTATTGTGTGCGGTGCGATGTGTGCTTTGAGTTTTAGTAAAGTTTCTTTTACGAATGAGGGTGCCCTTGCATTTGGAGCATAGATATTCAGGATTGAGAGTTCTTGATGGTGGATTTTTCCCTTGATCAGTATGTAGTGTCCTTCTGTGTCTTTTTTGATGACTTTGGGTTGAAAATCAATTTTATCCGATATTAGGATGGCTACTCCACCTCGTTTCTTGGGGCCATTTGCTTGTAAAATTGTTTTCCAGCCTTTTACTCTGAGGTAGTGTTTGTCTTTGACACTGAGGTGCGTTTCCTGCATGCAGCAAAAAGCTGGGTCCTGTTTACGTATCCAGTCTGCTAGTCTATGTCTTTTAATTGGGGAATTGAGACCATTGATATTAAGAGAGATTAAGGCATAGTGATTATTGCCATCTGCCATTCTTGACGCTATCTTTATGTTTGAGTGGTTATCTACTTTTGGGTTTGATTCAAGAAGGTTATTATCTCATTTTTTCCAGGGTGTTGTTTCTCTCCCTGTATTGGAGGTTTCCACCTATTATCCGTTGCAGGGCTGGATTTGTGGAAAGATATTGTGAAAATTTGGTTTTATCATGGAATATCTTGGTCTCTCCATCTATGGTGATTGAGAGTTTTGCTGGGTATAGTAGTCTAGGCTGGCATTTGTGCTGTCTTAGTGTCTGCATGAGATCTGCCCAGGATCTTCTGGCTTTCATAGTCTCTGGTGAGAAGTCTGATGTGATTCGGATAGGTCTTCCTTTGTATGTTACTTGGCCCTTTTCTCTTACTGCATTTAGTATTCTTTCTTTGTTTAGAACATTCGGTGTTTTGATTATTATGTGACGGGAGGTATTTCTGTTCTGGTCCAGTCTGTTTGGAGTTCTGTAGGCTTCTTGTATGTTCATCGGCATCTCTCTCTTTAAGTTAGGGAAGTTTTCCTCCATAATTTTGTTGAAGATGTTTACTGGCCCTTTAAGTTGCAAATCTTCACTCTCATCTATACCTATAATCCTTAGGTTTGGTCTTCTCATTGTGTCCTGGATTTCCTGGATGTTTTGGGTTACGCGTTTTTTGCATTTTGCATTTTCTTTGACTGTTGAGTCGATGCTTTCTATGGAATCTTCAGCACCTGAGATTCTTTCTTCCATCTCTTGTATTCTATTGTTGATGTTTGCATCTATGACTCCTGATTTCTTCCCAAGGTTTTCTATCTCCAAAGTTGTCTCCCTTTGTGATTTCTTAGTTGTTTCTACTTCCTTTTTTAGTTCCTGGATGGATTTGCTGAGATCCTTCACTTGTTTGTTTGTATTTTCCTGTATTTCTTTAAGGTAATTTTGCATTACCTCTTTCAGGATTTCTTCCTGATGACCCACGTTCTCCTGCATTTCTCTGAGCGATTTTTGTGTTTCCTCCTCATGGGATTCCATCTGTTGATCCATCGTCTCCTGCATTTCTTTAAGCAGTTCTCGTGTTTCCTTTGTAAGGGCATCTAACCGTTGATTCATTTCTTTAAGCAATTTTTGTGTTGCCTCCTTATGGGCATCCGTCTGTTGACCCATATTCTTCTGCATTTCTTTATGCAAATTTTGTGATTCCTTTGTGAGTGCATCTACCCGTTGATTCATCTCGTTAAGCGATTTTTGTGTTGTCTCCTTGTGCGCCTCCATCTTTTGATCCATGTTCTCCCGCATTTCTCTAAGCGATTTTTGTGTTTCCTTTGTAAGGGCTTCTAACCGTTGATTCATGGTCTCCTGTAACTCTTTATGAGATTTATTTGTGTCCTTCTTGTGATCCTCTAATAGCATCATGAGAAGTGATTTTAAATCCAGATCTTGTCTTTCGGGTGTGGTGGGGTATCCAGGACTTGCTGCTGTTGGAGAGTTGGGTTCGGATGGTCCTACATTACTTTGATTACTGTTAGTAACATTCCTACGTTTGCCTTTTGCCATCTGGATACCTCTGGTGTTAGTTGGTCCTGCTGCCACTGGCTGTTGGTTGGACCTCCTGTGAGCCTGCAAAGCTATTTCTGCCCCCCCCTGGATTACCAGGATTCCCCTGGCACCGATTTCTGGGGCCTGCCTGCTCCTGAGTGACTTTGGAGCCCTAATGTGCTTTGCCCCAAGTGATCTTATATTGGGGAGGCCTTGCACATCTAAAGGCTCAGCCTAGTGGATTCCTGGAGCAGAGGTCGCCAAAGGGAGGCTGGCAGGCTCCTGCCCTGTGCAGGGGTGTGTGATCTCTCCTGGGGGGGGAGGGGGCGTACCTCTGCCAGGCAGAAGTCCCACAGCAGATCTGGCGCGCTGGTCACTGCAGATCAGCCCAGCACCTGGGAGCAGGTTACACACAAGCTGCCTGAACCCGAAGCGATATTATGCCTGTCTGTCTCTGAACCTGGTGGTCCCAACTACCTGGTCACTGGAGCAAAGATGGCGGAGGGCACTCTCCGTGGCGCTGCTCACCCTGTGGTCACGATGGCCCGCCGATCTGGCACCCAGACGACCACAGCGCCAACCCGCCCTCGGGCACAGAAGGAAGCCCCAACAGGCCGTGTCCCAAGTGATGTTATATTGGGGGGAGAGCCTGGGTACCGGTCTCTCCAGCGCAGTCCGCGGGAACAGAGGTCGCGGAAGGGAAGCTGGCGGGCTCCCTCCCTGCGCAGGGTCCCTCCACCAGGCAGAAGGTCCCACCGCGGAACTGGCGCGCTGGTTACTGCAGATCAGCCCAGCACCTGGGAGCAGGTTACACCCAAGCTGCCTGAAACCTGTGGTCACGATGGCCCGCCGATCTGGCGCCCAGACGACTACAGCGCCAACCCGCCCTCGGGCACAGACGGTCCTTTTTCTTAATAGTGGAATAGTATTCCATTGTGTAAATGAACCACATTTTCTGTATCCATTCTTCTGTCAAGGAACATCTAGGTTATCTGGCTATCACAGATAAGGCCACTATAAAGCTCCCTTTTCTGCAAGCTTTTGGCATCCATGGTTTAAGAAAAGTTGATTGTGGCAGCTTTGGCTATTTACTCATTTTTTTGCGGGGGGGGGGTAAAATGGAAGTTTTGAGTTCCTGTTTGCATCAGTTCTGCAGATGTCGCCTTGCCTGAGTTTATGTTTCATGGCCATGACAATTTGGAAGACTACAGAATCACCTTCACTGCTGTTTGTCTGATGTATTTCTTATGGTAATACTGAGGCTCTTGATTTGAGAACACCACAGAGGTAAACATTACAACAATGTCATTCCTGTCTATTATCAACAAGATTTATCACTGTCAAGGAAAAGGAGAGCAGAGTGTAGTACTTTATAGGGGTTGGGGCTCTCAAGTCAAATAAATCTGAATTCAATCCCTGGCACCTTTATCTGATTAAGTGAGTGGCAGACAATTTTAGAATGTCAGTTTCATTAAATATATAACAGGAATAATAGCAGTAACTGCTTCAGAGAATTGAATGAGGGAAATGTGTGTTAATTAATTAACATAATGTTCAGCACCTCCTAAGAATAAGGATGCATGTTCATGTGTATGTAATCAAGAGAGTTTGATCAGATAAAATTAAAAAATTCAGAAATCATTTTCATTATAAGTACCACAAGCTGTGCGTGGTTGTACATGCCTTTCATTGCAGCACTTATGACATGGTGTCATGAGAATTGTTACCGATTTGAGAGCCTCTTGAGATACAGTGTAAAACCCAGCCTCAAATAAACAGATACCATAATTTTATAGGAGTATTTGATGGAGAACCCAGATGGACATGTATTTGTTTGGTAGAAGATTTCACGCATAGGGCACTACCTCCGAGGACAGGCATAGGTGAGTCCCGCAGTTAAGGGACTGTCATGATGCCAGCTTTCATGTTATATTTGTCATCAGAGAGGTATCCTAATCCGAGAAGAGAAGAAATGGCATAAAATTGTGTGGTTGTATGGAATCATAGAAACTCATTCCTGATTTTCTTCTCACGGGCTTTGTGACCATGAATAAAGTGACTTTAACCTCAAAGCTCAAGTTTCCTCATGTATAGAATAGACATGATAAACAGAGAATCGAATGAGACAACCCCTAGAACTTTCTTTGTCACATAGTACTTGGTGGAATATCTGCTATTCACTAACTATTGTTCAGGGATTCTCTGTGAAAGACCTAGTTCTTTAAGTCAGGGACAGTGTTTTGTACCAAGAGTTGCTGATAGAAAGCATCACCTTTGCAGTATGGAGGATGCTTTCAGCTCCTCCCCTCGCTAGTAGTCTCAGTTTCTGGCTCAGGACTGCTGTGGGCTGCCCTGGAGTGGGGTGCTTTTATGATATTCACGGCAGCTAAACATCTTTTTAAAAATAGGCTTGAAGCATACAATCAGAAAGAAAATGGAAACCACATGGGAAATTTAGACCATTCCAATATGTTCTTAGTCTCCCTTTCGACATATGATTCAGGCCTCTTCTGCAGATGATGGCTGAGAATATCCTCTTAGAGTAATAAATCACAGGAACATTAAATGCATCCTTGCAGCTGCACCAAGGCTAGTTAGAGGCCTATTCAAGAAAAGGGATTATGTGGTGGGTTTTTTTTTCCTCCTCTTCCTTTTAAAAAGCCACCTGTACCATTTTTGTCTTGGTTTCTTAAGTGGAAATGATTTTAAGATGTAATTTTCTTCCTCTACTTTATTTATAATGTACAAATAGTTCTTTGTTAATAGGGAAGGAGGGGCACACCCATACAAATGCAATGCTAAACCTAATTAAGGCTTTTTAGAAAAAGTGTGTCTCTTTAACTTTCCAACTTCCTTTCTGAGTTAGTAATTTAGGGGTTGGACAAGATGCAGGTGGAAGGAATTGCTTCATTGACAGCTGGCCCTGAATCTTTCACATTCCTGGAAGTGCACCAAGTTAAGGGCAGAGAACTCTCTGGGAGAGCTGGGGCTAGTCTGGGAGGAGCATGTACTGTAATCTAAACCCTTTCCTGTTGGTTGGCAAAGTCCCAAAAGTTCTTTGAGACCAGGAGGAAAAAATTGGGACCAGATTATCTAGTCCAGATGTTGAAAACCATGTCTTGAGGAAGAAAAACATTATAAATAAGGCCCCAAGGAGAAAAAAAATGTTTTAAAAAATAAAGCAGATCTTGAGGAGGGATCGTTATAATCATATCAGCTCTAGTTAGACTCACATAATGAATTAATTGTGCAGTTCAGTGAGGGTGAGGATCAGCTTGTAGGATGATTTAAACAATTCCAGAAGTTTCCCTCTGAACAGTGAAATCATCCTTAGCCAGAGGTTGTAAAGTCCTGATAACCTCTTACCACTGGCTTTTAACCCTCTTTTGGTCAAATATTTGCTCTAAAGTGTGGCCAGAAACATTGAACTTTTCCTTCAGAAAATGAATGGACAGCTGTCCGCATAAATCAGCATGCATTTCCATGAAATTCCCAGACTGCTGTGGAGGCTTTAGATGGCGTTTCTCATATCTGATTTGCAAAAGCCATATAAAAAGGACCTGATTCATACAGAGACTGTGGTTGAAGTAATCTGAAAAGAAACTCCACAGGGCAGTGGCGGCGCACGCCTTTAATCCCAGCATTTAGGAGGCAGAGGCAGGCAGATTTTTGAGTTCAAGGCCAGCCTGGCCTACAAAGTGAGTTCCAGGATAGCCAGGGCTACACAGAGAAAACCCTGTCTTGAAACACAAAAAAAAAAAAAAAAGAAAAAGAAAAAGAAAAAGAAACGAAACTCCACCATATTTATCCCCATAATTTAATATATTAAAAATATGCTTATTCCCAGAGAATCCTGTTATACCACTCCTGGGCATACACCCTGAGGCTTTCCCGGCATGCAATAAGGACACATGCGCCACTATGTTCATAGCAGCCTTATTTATAATAGCCAGAAACTGGAAAGAACCCAGATGTCCCTCAACGGAGGAATGGATACAGAAGATGTGGTATATTTACACAATGGAATACTACTCTGCAATTAAAAACAATGAATTCACGAATTTCTTAGGCAAATGTTCAAAACTGGAAAATATCATCCTTAGTGAGGTAACCCAATCACAAAAGAACACACATGGTATGCACTCACTGATAAGGGGATATTAACCCAGAATCTCAGAATACCCTAGACACAATTTGCATATCAATAGATTTCCATGAAGATGGAAGGAGAGACCCCTAGTCCTGGAAAGACTAGATGTAGGGGAACACCAGGACAGAGAAGTGAGAGGGGGTTGAATGGGGAAAAGAGGGAGGGAAGGGGGCTTATGGGACTTTCGGGGAGGGAGGAAACGGGAAAGGGGAAATCATTTGGAATGTACATAAAAAAACTTAGAAAATAAAAAAAACAAAAAAAATATTTAAAAAAAAAGAAAATTATCTCTGGTTTGTATGGTCTTAAAGTACTTTTGTTGATACCATTATCAGTGTTTTGTTTTGTTTTAAAGAAATATGTAGTCGCCCATTTTTCACTCTGGATGCTTTTGATCACTCAGAACTTTTGATTCGTGGTATATATTGGTTATTAATCTTTCACAAGGTATACAGTTTTCAAATATTTTCTTGCAAATATTAGTTTGTCTTCTTATTCTGTTGATTGTGTCATCTTTGTTGTTAAGAATTTGTAGTATGATACAATCCCACTGAACATCTTTCCTTCTGTTGCCTGTGCGGTGGGGCATCTTTTTGAAAAATCACTGTTCAGGCCACATTTGTGGAGTTTTATCTATGTTTCTTTCAGGTAGTGTTATTGTTTCACAGATAATGTTTGTATCTTTAACTTACTTTGGTTTCTTTTTAAATTTGATGAGAAATGGTGGTCCAAAATTATAATTCTACATGCAGATAAATATGCATGTAACATCAAAATATACGCTTATTAATGGTTTGTGTGTTTAGACTATACTCACATAAACAAAATTTGTATATATTGAGACAGTATTCAAGTCTTAGTCAGGAAGTTGTAGTTGTCTACATTGTAGTTTGGTTTTCTTAAAAATCCTGATTATTTTATCTTTGACATTAAATGTATTAATTGATATTTTTACCTCTGAAATAATACCTGTAACTTTTTTAAGATTTCGATTATGGTGGGCCCAGTAATGCATGCACTGGGGAGGCAGAGGCAGGTGGATCTCTGTGAGTTTGGGGCCTGCCTTGTCTACAGAGTGAGTTTCAGGACAACCAGAGCTACTTAGTGAGACCTTGTCATGAAGAAAGAAAGAAAGAGAGAAAGAAAGAAAGAAAGAAAGAAAGAAAGAAAGAAAGATTTTGAATATGTGGTTATAAAATACTTCTTGAGCAAGGTCTTTAAAATCTGAGAAGTGGAGGACTAGAGAGATGGCTTAGTGGTTAAGAGCACTTACTAGTCTTGCAGAGGTCCCATATTCAGTTTCCAGAATTCACATGGTGGCTCATAACCATCTATCTGTAACTCCCATTTCAGGAGATCCCATGCCTTCTTTTGGCTTTCACATGTGGTACACATACATGCAGGCAGACAAAACATTTATGTACATAAATGAGTAAATCTAAAATAAGTTTTTAACCTGAGAAATGATCTTTAGTATTATCATGTTTATAAAGTGTTCCCCTTCATTGGGTCAAAACGTGTGGGAAAGATGTTTATCTCAACTGGTGTGGTCAATATGGAACAGTGGAGATGATGATGATGATGATTATTTTATTCCACATGTGCTAAAGGGCAGACTCAACTTTCTTTTTTAAACAAATTACTATATATTAATAGTACAAAAGGGACTCATTGGGATATTTAGAATCCGTACACATATCTACAGCTCTATTCTGTTCTTGTTCCCCCTTTATCTTATGAAGGAATAGTCTCGTGGGCCACAATTTTATTATATTCACCACTTTTTTGTGATTTTTTCAAACACTGAGTTGTGACAAATGGGAATGTAGATTATCACTGTTAATGAATCAGACATTGAGTGTTTTAGGACTTATTTGTGACATTTATTATTTTCATAGCAGCACATTTCAAGATTATATGTTTCAAGGTTAATGTTTCTCAAGATTGACTTCAGTACCCCTCTTCTAGTGCACATCACAACTGACAAACAATAACAACAACAACAACAAAAACCCCAAAACCTTTGTATGCAAATTAAAGACTGTAGGAGAAGGATCTGGGCCCTTCTTGTATTCTTGCTGCTGGTGAGAATTTTTGTGGTCATTCTGGAAATAATTTCGACAATATAGAAAGAAACAATTCAGCAGTTGCACTCATGTGTATTTATTTTAAAGAAATAAAAACTTAGGTTCTTACAAAAACCTATCCACAAATGTTTGCAGTAGCTTGATCCCAAGGAGGCCCTAAACTGGAAACAATCAGAAATCCTTCAATAAGTAGATGATTAAACAAACTGTAGTGTATGTATGACTTGCAACAAACACTCCAACACCAGCAAAATGGAAAACATTATTGATGAAGATAGCATGTTAGGTAGAACTAGAAGAATTATACTAAATGAAAAAGGCAGTTTCCATAGGCTGCAGATGATGTGATTCTAAAAGTATAATGTCCTTGAAATGACTAAAGAAACAGAGATTAGTGGTTTTCAGGAATGAAGGAGTGGTTGGAGATGAAGGTACATAGTGTGGCTCTAAAAGGGATGGAAGTGTTCAGCATCTTGACACGAGTGATGGCAACATCTTGGTACTGTAGTGCACTATTAAACTAGTTAACTTTTCACAGTGCTGTGACCAAATACCTGAAAAGAAGCAGCTTAAGGAGAAAGGGTCTCTTTTGGCTCACAGCTTGAGAAGATACTGTGCATCATGGCGGGGAAGTCATGGCGGCAAGACCATGAGGCAGCTGGTGGCATTGAGTTTGTAGACAGCAAGCAGAGAGAGAGAACAGGATGTGAAGCCAGGAGAAGAAACCTTAAGGCCTGCCATCAGCTGGGAACCAAATATTGAAACGTGAGTCAATGGGACATTTTGTGTTCAAATCATAATAGCTACTTTTGGAGAAACTAGGGAAATGGTACATGATTTCTTATTGTATTAGTCCTTATAACTGTATGCAAAT
Source organism: Tokudaia tokunoshimensis (assembly GCA_036184795.1). NCBI lineage: Eukaryota > Metazoa > Chordata > Mammalia > Rodentia > Muridae > Tokudaia > Tokudaia tokunoshimensis. The sequence continues at coordinate 107,079,743 of BTHU01000023.1, forward strand.
CTACACTCAATCCAAAGCTTTCTTCCTCAAAAATTAAAAAAAAAAATGGATATTAACCCAGAAGCTTGGAATACCCAAGACACAATTCACATATCAATTGATTTCCAAGAAGAAGGAAGGAGAGACCCCTGGTCCTGGAAAGACTGGATATAGGGGAATACCAGGACAGAGAAGCGGGAGGGGGTTGACTGGGGAACAGGGGGAGGGAAGAGGGCTTATGGGACTTTCGGGGAGGGGGGAACCGGGAAAGGGGAAATCATTTGGAATGTAAATAAAAAATATAGAAAATAAAAAAAAGAAAGACATTTTTTTAGGTGAAAAAAATCTTAAAAATGAAAACAAGGAAACAATTTATGTTGTGTATATGCACATAAAAATATAACCAAAATTTAAATTTTAATACATACACACATATATGTTACAATTTAATTATATATATGTATATGTATATGTGTGTATATGTGTGTGTGTTTGTATATGCTGAGACAAGCCTCTGTGTGCGTGTGTGAAAATATCATGCATTCAGTGAAAAAAATATGGTGTGTGTAGGGGGAGGTGGTGGTGGTGTATGTGTATTTGCAAGTATCCTCCTTTGTTGTTCTCTCAATGAACCTTGCAATCACCATATTTTGGCTAGGCTGGCCAGTAAGTTTGAATGATCTTCCTATATCTGACCCAAGTTCCCCAGTACAGGCTCACATGGCCCCTGTGGCTTTTATGGGGTGCTGTGGGTGTAGTCTCATGTTATCATACTTGCATAGCAGGAGCTTTTACCCTACCACTGGCCATCTGTCTCAAAAATTTTACTCTTATAGCATGAAACTTAAGGCTCAAAACTCAAAAATAAATCTGTGGAGGGAGGGGTGTGTGTGTGTGTGTGTGTGTGTGTGTGTGTGTGTGTGTGCACTGCTCTTGTGCCAAGAGTCTATATATCAGTGGTTTTGTCTGACTATAGAAAATATATCTTCTGGCAACATCCGCATCTGATAATAATTGCCTTTCTACATCATGTGCCATAGATATTGTGGATGCCCAATGATGTTTGTTATAGAATTTTTGCCAGTAGTTTATTCTGTGTTCTCCATGTCAGTTTGTCATTAATGTTGTGCTTGGTTTTTACAAGCTTCTTAGCAATAAAGTGACTTGTACTTGTTTTGCCAAGAGCCTAATAACTTTGAATGATACCCTTCTAGCTTTAGTATCATTTCTGCCAGAATCACAATATTCATCAGTTTCACATAACAAAGAATTGCTTCACACTTGCTCTCAAAAAATGCTGTTGGTTTACTACAAGGGGAATTGCATTTTGGTTAATAATTATGTAAACATTTTCATAACTTCGTGCTACAATGTGATGCAGTTTATTACAAATGCCATGCTAGCTAACAAAGCACATGGGTGACAAGAATAATAAAATAAAACACCAGATATTTATCTTCTTATTTGCATTTTTGCTGCATGTGTGATATTTTCACACACACACACAAACACATGCTCATGTTTTTACACCCACGCTTATTTGTCTCAGCACATACTGACTCACTTTCTGTATTTTCCTTGGAGACATGGTCATTATTTATGCCAATGGTGTTTGCTGAGTTGGAGCATTTTAGTTTCATTTGTCACTATTTTATAAGTTCAGGAGGCCACATTTGAGTGGTTGACTAAGCAGGGAGATATACAATTTTGTACACAATACAAAAGCAAACTTAGTATAATAGTCACAACACACATGCAAACTTAGCATAAGCATGAACACACACATGGCAGAAATATGTTGCCAGAGGTAAGCTGTACCCTGATATAGCCTTTAAGGATTTTAAGTGTGCAAGGCAATTGCTATGAAAAATCATAATTAGCTTTACATTGTTTTCTTTCCTTTTTTCTTTTGATGGTACTGAGGATTAAACCCAAGGCCTGATGCATGCTAGGCAACTGTCTTATCACTTAGCTATAATCCCCAGTTCCTCAGCACTGCATTTCAAATACATGAAAAGTATATGAATAAATAATCACATTGCAGTTTCTCTTTCTACTTACTAAATTTATTGGGTGATAAGTGGCCCTCCATTCTGAATTAATGTACTTCACTTTGACATACATTATCTAGGTAGGGAAATATGCTATATATTATAAGGGATGGTATATGCTAAATGTTGAATACACTTGTTACTATACCAAGGTTTGATTCAATTTAAGGTAGTTGGATTTGGTTGAATTTGATCATTGATTTCCTACTTTGAATAGGAAGTTGTGACAAAACATCTGCCTTTTAGTAATAAGAAAGAGGGTATGGTATCTTTCACAGTAGAGGCACAGTGGGCACAAACCTGTCTAGCTACAGAGTACATTTTCCAGTCTCTTTTGTAGTGTGGTATGTCTTGCTGATGAATGGAATATGAGCAAGAATGTTGGTTTTGTACTTCTTCTAGTTGCAGTCCTTTAAGCTTTATATACATGCTTCTTTATGCATGCATTTTTTTCTTTGGCTAGTTAGACACATGGGTATTCCAATAGTGTAGCTTCATCTAGGTAGGTGAGACTTTTGCTCTAGAAGAGAGAACAGAAATGACATGGAATGAATCCCAGCTCTCGAAAGACTGAATTCATGGAATATGTCATTTGTATATCCTGGACTCTCATGTACCGAGAAATTCCATTGTTCCTTGACTTATTGTACTGTTGAATCATTATATTACAATGGCTTAGCTCTTTAACTTCAAACAAAGGGAAAATTTGGATGTTTGAAAGCCCTGGTTGATAGGTTGTGGGAAAGAGGGGCTCTTGGTGGTATGGGGTAAGTGGGAAGGAAAAGGGAGATAAAAGTTAGTGTAGCACTACTTGCTATGGTAGTTGGGGCATAAGTGAGTGTCATTTGAGTTCCAAGACTTATTTTCATAGTCAGGGCAGACAAGAAACAAAGAATAAGCTTAGTAATAAGTCATGCAGAAATGTAGTTTTCCTGTGAGAGAGAACAAACTGACTGGGGGAATTGGTGGTACTTGGTCATCCAGTTCACAATTAGAAAGAAATATCATCAAGGGAGAGTGGCATTCAGCTTATGGCATCTCCAGGTCATCTGTTGCCAAGATCCTGGAGAGTGGCAATTCTAAGGTCAATAATGTGTGTATGGTACTCTTGTTACGTTTCTACTTCAGTCATGTCTAGTGAAGAACTATGGTGGGACTGAGCCTTTGGGTTGAGCTCTATTAGTGACTTTAGCTATAAAGAGTTAGAACTAGAAGAAATCAGAGAGTAATCTCATTTGTATTATAATTCAATCTTTTGCTGATATAATACATCACCCACTGCCAAAGACATTTGTGTAAACTAGAAAACTGCTCCTTTTGAAACCATTCTTAAACCAACTGGGAAATTACCTCTATGCTACCTAGCTTACATGGTACCAGAAGGTGCTATGTAAATTGTTGGCAGAGAAAAGACATCAATGGTTTTACCCCATAGTGGACCTTGGATCTTGGAATAATAACCTGTCAGGCAAGATATGTCCACTGGAGCAGTAGTGGTATGAAAGTTTTGGTGTAACTAACTGCTTTTTGATTGAATTTGAGTCCTACTCCACAGGAGAAAATTTCATTCCTGGTACTGTAATGCTGGTCAGAGTCCATGGTTGAAAAGGTTACAGACCCTATGGTAGAACATGCTATTGTTATTTTGCTAACTGGTTATGTTGACAAACTGCTTTCTAAATATTTATGTTTATACCCATAGACATGTGCTACTTTCTCAACCTTGGTTAGAGAAAATCATTTTTGCATTGGGAGTCAATGGAGAGTTGCATAACACAGTAAATTACTGAAAATAAGAAACTGAGTACTCATTCCTAAATGGGACGTCGATATTAACAGCCTCACCACAAGGCTGAGAAATTATTGCAGATAGGAGGTAGAGGTAAGATTCTTTCTTCTGTGTATGATACAAGGGTATAACACTCATGAACTCATTGTAGCTATGGTTACCTCCATAAGACCTGTACAAGATTAAGCCAAGCAAATACTGGCAAAGATGGGATAGATGATTTCCAGACTCTGCCCCTTCTTTATTAAAGAGCTACTGGTAGAGGATTGTTGCTGAGGGAGGCGGAAATATTCTTTTTTGATGAAGTGGCTACTGGTAGGTTTCCCATCTTCCAGTCAATGACCCCATACCCAAGCACACATGGGCATCACTAATTGGACTTAGTGGGTTATAAAAAAAGACGGGAAGGGGGCTTATGGGACTTTCGGGGAGGGAGGAAACGGGAAAAGGGAAATGATTTGGAATGTAAATAAAAAAACTTAGAAAAAAAGACATAAAGTTTGGAGGAAAGATTGTTGTGGGGATATAGGAAGATATATAAGAAGATGGGGGAGAAATGGAGATATAGATATGATCATACTTCATCATATATGTGCATGAAATTCTCAAAAAAAATAAATTGAAAAATTTAAAGAAATGCTCCCTTTTCTTAGACCCATGGCCTGTCAAGCATACACTACCAGAGGTATAGTGAAAATACAGTGTAATTTTGGAGAGTGATGAGAAGCCATTAAAATATGATGTACTGGCCAGAGTTATTTACAGGGATGATAGAAGTAAACGATTTTGGAGAAGTAAAAACTAAAGGTAATTTTAAAAGCATCATTCCTGATTTTTCCTCTTCTTCCTCCTTCTCCTCCTCCTCCTCTTCCTTTTCTCCTTCTCCTCTTCTTCTTTCTCTTCTCCTTTCTTCTTTTTTCACTTTTTTGAGATAGTATTATTATGTACTCCAGATCCTCTTGTTCCAGCTCCCCAAGGTTGGGATCCCAGGCCTACACCACTATTCTGAATTTGGTTATGATTTTTATCTATGCTCTAAGGCCCAGATCTAGACTTAACTCACCAAAGATCCTTCTGTTGCCTTTGTATCTCACAGAGATCCCTTCCGCCCACTTTCTAGTGAACTCTGACCATACCCCACCCACACATCTGTTCTACTCTTAGTGCTTAGCTTGGCTTATTTTCATTCATTTCTGAACCCTCTTATTTTTCTTCTCATGTTGCCTCTCTATGTACAGGATTTTTTTTCGACTTTTTTTTGGGGGGGTGAAGGGGCAGAGTGGGAAGAGAGTACTAGGGATTGAATATAGGGCTTCACACATGCTAGAAAAGAGCTCTGCAACTCAGCTGCTTCCTCAGTCCCTATGCCCACAGCCCTTTATTACACTTTTAAAAATAAGTAAAAATAAGATTTATTTTATGTATATGAGTACACTGTTCCTGTCTTCAGACACACCAGAAGAGGGCATTGGATCCCATTACATTTGGTTGTGAGCCACCATGTGGTTGCTGGGAATTGAACTCAGAACCTCTGGAAGAGCAGTGAGTATTCTTAACTGCTGAGCCATCTCACCCTTGTTGTTTATTATGCTTATGTGGCTTTGAAAACATATTTTGTCTGTTTGCACGTGGGTGAGTGTACTCGTGTCGCAGTGCACGAGTGGAAGTCAGTTCCCTATTTTCACCATGTGAGTCTGAGGACTGAAGTAAGGTCAACAAGTCTCTAGGTTGGCTGCCTTTACCCACTGAGCCATCATGTCAGGACCTTCCACTTACGTGTTTACACAACATTCTTTCCTTACTGGAGTCTGTAACACACTGTGGATTTTACTCTTTTTAAGTAGCACAAAGATCTACAAATATTTGCTGAATAAACAAATGGGTAATTCCCCAAAATATAACTGTTTGAGTGACTAGGAACTTGGAAAACTTGGTCCTCTCATCCAAAAACAAAAACAAAAACAAAAACAAAACCATTAATTTAGGAAACTTCCACCAACGTCACCAAGGCAGGATATGGGGGTCACTTATGACCAATTAACAAATTATATTCCCTTTTAAGATAGGCTTGAAGAAGTTCTTGCCATAGAAAGAACACTGGGTACATTGACTTGTTCTTATCTAGTTCTGCTAAGTAGCCACATGAACGAGCAAGGTGAATCATGTTTCTGGCTAGCTTTAGTTTCCTAACTTGCAAAATGAAGAGATAGTATTATATGTCTACAATACTATAGAGCAACATGACAAATGATTTAGTAACTAGACTGAATTGTGAATATATATTAATATCTATGAACTACCTAAGTCCTTTGTCAGTCCAAAGCAATTGTTCTTTGATGATGAAATGCCCACAAGGTGTTAAATGTATCTGATGGATAATAAACAGCTGTAGGCAACATCTGGGGAGTGTTATAAATATCTCTCAATCTGTTTACTTACTTTTACTTTTCCGTAGTTAATGGTCTGCCACCACATTCTCCCCTCATTCCTCTCCATTTCTCTCTGTTCATTCATTCTAGTTAGGCTTCCAGGTTTGTCCAATAAAACTCTACTCTGATTTTTTCATATTTGCTTCCATCCTTCCTAGGTGATAAAGAGAGGCAGGTCAAGGCAATGGAATGTACAAGGACAGGAATAGCCTTGCTTTCTCAGTTATGTTCCCTGTCAGCTTGTTAGCAACTCAGACTCTGTATGCCACCTCAAACTTACTGAATCAGAATGTGCACTTTAGCAAGCTCCTCGGATGATTGTGTGTGCATTAAAATGGGAGAGGCCCTGCTAACTGCCTTCTCCATCTGCTCACCAGCTGTTCTTTACCTCAGAAGAAGGGGAAAGGCAGGGGAGTTACCTTAAATATGAACTCTTCATTTTTGTCCCTGTATCATAGCGTCTGCAGAAATTTCAGTGTTTTTTTTGTTTTTTGGTTTTTTTTTTTTTTTTTTGGTTTTTCGAGACAGGGTTTCTCTGTGTAGCCCTGGCTGTCCTGGAACTCACTTTGTAGACCAGGCTGGCCTCGAACTCAGAAATCTCCTGCCTCTGCCTCCCAAGTGCTGGGATTAAAGGCATGCGCCACCACCGCCCGGCGTTCAGTGGTTTTGTAGGGTAGTGCATATTGAATAGTGGGTAGTGATGGATTTTCTTTCTGGGCCATGTATTGAAATGATGTCTGAAATCAGATACACATAGTGTGATGAAAACACTATGTCCAGGCAGGGCTGAAACCAAGTTAAGGTATTGTCTCTGTCTGGTTAGGATCTCTGTGCTTGGAGAAAAGCCCGTGTGTTCTACTTCTTTGTTTAGAAGGTCCCATTCCTTTTCATGTCAGATGTGGGTGTTTTTCCGAAGCAAAGTATGTATCTGGGAAGGTGTATTCAGGTGTACCACATATACCTGAATGTGTTTCTCTTTTCCTAGACTCTCTATGTTCCCAGTAGGCTTTCTCTTTGCAAATTCCTTTTAAAAGCATACACACATGGTATGCAGTCACTGATAAGGGTATATTGACCCAGAATCTCAGAATACCCAAGACACAATTCACATATCAATAGATTTCCAAGAAGATGGAAGGAGAGACCCCTGGTCCTGGAAAGACTGGATGTAGGGGAGTGCCTAGACAGAGAAGCGAGGGGGGGTTGACTGGGGAACAGGGGGAGGGAAGAGGGCTTATGAGACTTTTGGGGAGGGAGGAACTGGGAAAGGGGAAATCATTGGGAATGTAAATAAAAAAATATAGAAAATAAAAAAAAGCATTTCAGTCTGGATAACATACTCCACCTTAGAACAAGACCAGGGTTTCCAGACTTTCATCCCCAACCTGAAAGTTCTCAGGTTACCAGGTCTCTCCTACAGCCCTTCCTGTTACTAAAATTCTGTCTCCTTCAGGGACCCCACTTCCAGTTTGATCTTTGGTGTACAATGTATTAAGCTACTCTGAGGATAGCTTGTACCTAAGTAATAGCCAGAAGACATATACAGACACCAAAGTAATTTGCAGACGTCCGTGAAACCAATAAGAATAAAATGCAGAAAGAGAGAGAAGAAACAAGCACAGTACAGTATCTAGGGGTCTGAGAAGACAGGGCCAGTGACTGGAAGTCTGGAACGAGAAATTCTCTAGCTTTAAGGATAATTATGTGGTTAGCCTTAGCTCTGAAAATCTGACATGAGCAGGGATCCAGGCAACAGGGAGAGTCTTGACCGGGCACCACTAATTATTAAGAGACCAGCAGTGGACAGAGATTCTAGGGCCAAAGAACAAGGAGCTGGAATGAATTAGGGTAGAGTTGGTGGCTTTGGGCTTCAAGGCTAGGATCTCATGCTGGAGTTCCACAATTTGTTATATTCATTTGAGTTATGGATTGGGATATCATAGAGTGGAGTATGTGGGCTTCGGAACTGAATGCCTGGGGTTCTATTCCTGACTTCACCACTTAAGAGAGGTATGACACTAGGTAGAACTGTTCTCTCTGGGCCTTATAGGAGGGATGCTGTGAGGCTCCCAGGAAGTAAATCCTACTTCGTTTCAGCACAGCACCACCTTGGGATGTTCTTCAGACATCTTCTGGTCACTGGGACATGTTCCTCCTTTCTGGGAAACTCCTTATCCTTTAGGCCTCAGTGCAGATGTCAGTTCTCATGAGGTTCGTTTTGCAAACTTCCTAGGACCATGTGAGGTACCTTTCCTTTGTGCTTCTGCTTCTACATCATGTACCAAAGTTGCTCATTTGTATGTGTGTGTGTGTGTGTGTTTGTGCACATACGTCTTCCATTAGTTGTTCAGCCTATCCTTTAGTAACTGCACTTCCCCCCCCCCCCACCCCACTGCTGTATCAGCTAGGCTGACACAGTAGAAATGTATTGAATGCCTATTGGTAAAATGAGTGAATGGTGAAAGACTTCAGGCTTAGCCCTCCCAGGGGAGCCATAGCCAGGCAGGATCTTTCTTTCTGTAAGTTGCTTTTTATTAGAATAGGGAGAAATAAATTTCTCTATGCCATGTTTGTAAATGCATGTCTTGTTCTTATTTTTCCCTCCCTCATTCCCCCTTCCCTTCTTATTGGCACCAACTTCTGTCTTAGTCTGGGTTTCATTGCTGTGAAGACACACCATGACTGTGGCAAGCAACTCTTATAAAAGAAGATATTTATTTGGAGCTGGTGTACAGTTTCAGAGGTTCAGTCCGTTGTCATCATGGCAGGAAGCATGGCAGCATCCAGGCAGACATGATGCTGGAGAAGGAGCTGAGAGTCCTACATCTGGATCTGCAGGCCGCAGGAAGTGAACTGAGATACAATGAGACCTCAAGTCCACCTCCAGTGACTCACTTCCTCTAACAAGGGCACACCTATTTTGACAAGGCCACATCTTCTAATAGTGCTGCTCCCTATAGACTTATGGGGGCCATTTTTATTCAAACCAACCATAGGTCAACCACTATAGGTCACCATTTATTCAACCTCCTCTTGAGTAGTCTTTACTTCTGTTTTCATGATGTATCTTCCATTATTCTCTTTAATCCCTTCCTTCAGACCTTTTACCCTCCTCATATCCCCTCCCCCTCTCTCTCACACACACACAACGTGCACACGAACACTCATACATAAATGTAGATTTAAGTCTACATTCCACATCTGAGAAAACATACAATATTGACATTTCTGCATTCAGGCAGATGATTTTCTTTATTTATTTATTTTCTGTATGATTATACTGTAGCTGTCTTCAGACACACCAGAAGAGGGTACACGGTCCCATTACAGACGGTTGTGGTTGCTGGGATTTGAACTCAGGACCTCTGGAAGAGCAGTCAGTGCTCTTAACTGCTGAGCCATCTCTCCAGGCCCCAGAGAGAGTTTTTATTTTTCCTTTTTCTTGCTCTTTCCTTCTTCCTTCTATGCTTTGTCTTCCCTCACTTCCCCCTTCTTTCTTCCTTTCCTTCCTTTCTTTTAAGGTACAGTCTCATTCTATAGCCCCAATTGTTCTGTAATTGACTATGTGGCCCAAGCTGGTCTGAAATTTACAAAGATCTTCCTGCTTCAGCTCCCCAAGTAACAAATGGGGGCCACCAAGCCAGGCCAGAGAGGACTTTTCTGTTGAAACTTGAAGTACGCGCAACTGATAATTAAGAGAGCCAAATTCTTAAGGCCTGGAATTCCTTGTGCCGGCAGTGAGAGTAAAAAACAGTATGCTCACTACCTAGCTGTACTTTTGTGCTGTGTGGGCCACAGTGTGATCGGCAAGAACAGCTTTCAAATAGAGGACACCCCATACATTCTTCAAGCTGCTGTGGCACCTCCCAGTTTTTGTAGTCTAGTTTGTGTATTACTGCCTGGAGGCTAGTTAACAAAACAAAACAAAAAACCAGCCCAGTGTTCTTCAAAGCTTTCTCTCTGTGTGTCCCTGCTTGTGACATGGACATATGTCTTACTTCATGCAAGATGCTGCTTTCCTGACTATTCAAGAACTCCCGATTTCATTTAGTTTAATGGGCCTCTCAGAATGTCTCTATGGACAAAAAGGCTTGTATGAGCAAAACTACAGAGCTGGGATGGGCACTGGCAAGCTGCTAGGCCTAAAAAGATGCACAGAGATGCCACAGGGGAGGGGATGGATAATAGTCTCCATCTATCTTCCTTCTTAACCCTGCTGATTCCATGAGAACGGATCACAGACTAACTTTAGACATAGGGACATTTCGAACACTGCTCTACTTATGAAGATTTTATTTTGTGAGGAAAATTAATGGACATGTAAGGCCAGGTGATGGTGGCACCTGCCTTTAATCCCTGGATTCCCAAATGCAGAGGCAGGTGGATCTCTGAGTCCGAGACCAGCTTGGTCTACAGAGTGAGTTTCAGGACAGCCAGGGCTATACAGAGAAACTCTGTCTCAAAAGAAAAGAAAACAAACGAACAAAAAATAGACAGGCAACCTAGGGCAAATGAGAATTGCAGTCAGGGAGATGGGGGCTCCAGGCAGCACGGACAAACTAGCAGTGACCAGAATATAGTTGCAGGTTTGGAACACTGGTGAAAGGGCTGGTGAGTCTGCCTGGTACTTGACAATGTGAAGAAACTACATTATAGATTGCAAACACTCTTATTTCTCACCCCATTATCACAAGCAGGTTAGAGTCTCATTGCTGTTAGGTGGTCTTGGGGAAGGTTTTGCTAAATTTGCTAATTTGCCACATTTAGCAACTGAAAGTACAGACTGGCTGGTTAAATTGGAATTTCAAATCACAATAGTTTTTGCTTTTTCAATGTGTATGTTCCAAATATTGCTTTCTGTAGTTTATCTGGCAACCCCATTCCCAGGTCATTAGGACTTGGGGCACCATGCTGGTTAATAAGGCAAAATGTTTAGGGAGCCTTTAGCAGCTAGAGTCAGTACATCTTTCCTAGCACTGCTGGAAGCTCTGAGAGGCCTGCAGAGCCCTAATGAGCTCTCTCTCTCTCTCTCTCTCTCTCTCTCTCTCTCTGTGTGTGTGTGTGTGTGCTTGTGTGTATGTGTAGGAGGTAGGAGTGGAGTGTGTGTGTGTGTGTGTGTGTGTGCTTAGGAAGTAGAGGTGGAGAGTTGCCTTTAATGAGCTCCTACTGATGGTGTATATAAAGTTGAGGTTGGATAGAGGCAACTGTTTTTCAGCAGCCTTGTCCCTTACTTCTCTCTCCTTTTTTTTGGGTGCCTTGAAAACCCCACTGCTTTATTTTTCTCTAACCCTCTTTTTACCAACAGCCAACCCAAATCTGTCAAAGCTCTTGAAACCTTCGGCTTCAAGTCAACTTATCCCAACAAACAGAAGCTGCAGGATTCAAAAGAAGCCACTAGAAGTGCCATGTTCAGAAGGACAAAGAGCAAAAAGAGGCTTACTTAGAGGTTCAATGCGTATTCACCAGGAAACAAAGAATCCAAATAGAGGGATCTCAGAGGACCACCAGGGCCTCACTAGGCTATTTAAATAAGAGAAACAGTGCAGTCTCAAATGAAAGACAAATAGAACCGGAAGCAGCACAAGCAATTGGCCAAAGGGCTTTTGGGCTAGTGTGTGAAGGGAGGGGCTGTTGGAAGCCTCACAGATGTCATGCAGCTTCTGTTGGAAATCGAATGGCCCTTCCCCTGCTCGTCTTTGGAGTTGGCTGGGAGGGCTTATTGCTAATCTTAGTGGTTCATGGCACAATAAAGGCAGTTTTGCCCACTGGGGACTGGAGATTGGGAAGAACATAGACTACCTTCAGTGACCTCAGAGTTCTTTCTCTTAGTTCTTGTACTTAGGGAACTGTTCAAAAGGTACAAATGTGTGGGCAGTTTTCTGGGATTGATAAATGATAGAGGTGGAACGGGGACATTTTCTTCTCCTGTGTTCTGCTCTCAAGTTGTTATATGGAGGTCAGTGATTCTGAGACGGAAGATTGGCTTGATAGAGCATACATGGAATAGACAAGGCATGAGGAGAGGCCAGCACTCACCAGCACTGTCAGATCAGGACGCCCTGACATGTACTTAGCTACCAGTAAGGGCTGATGGCATTTGGGCAGCAAGTTATAAAGTGGCCTGAATCAGCTCCCACTAAGACACTTTGCACTGGCTGCCTCTTTTCCTTGGGCAGGACGACGACCACTTTTGAGGTGGGTCTTTCTGGGTCTTTCTCAGTTTTTAAGAGTGGTGGCTCACACTGGGGCAGAGTATAGCCTAGTGCCCTATGATGTACAAAGTCTTGGGTTCCATCCCTAGCACAGATAAAAGGAAAGGAAGAAAGAAGGAGGAAGAGTATAAGACTTAGAAAAACCTGGATGTCTAATCCTATATTAAACATGTGTGTATGTACTTAACATTACCCAGCTAATGTGTGAAAGAGCCTGTACTAGTAGCCAGGCCTGTCTGTCTGTCTGTCTGTCTGTCTGCAAAGCTCAAATTTTAAACCATGACCTCATTATTTCTCAGCTTCTAGCCTTTCAAACACTACAGTCATGATTTTGACCACATTTTGGGTCAATCACTTAAAAAAAGTTTTCTTCAACTTTTATTAAAATGAAAATTACTGTTACCACTATAAATTGAAACTCAGAATCAAGTGCTTTAACTAACTAGATGACAACTATAATAATAAACCAGTAATCAGATGCTCACCGGAGTGGGACTACCAGTCATCTCAGATCTCCCTGTCATTTTCCTCACACACTTCTGATGACACTACACTGTTAAAAGAAGCTTCCCCACTGTCAGGATTATAATAGGTCTTGAATATGGCTGTGGACTAAATGTGTCTCTTCTCAAATTCATACGCTGCAATCATTCTCAGTACAATATTTGAAAACACGGACTTTGGGAGGGAATTAGGTGATGAAAGGAGAGCCTTCATGAGTGGATTATCATTTAGTGGCCTACACTAGCTGCTCTTGGCACAGTAAAGGCAATTTGACCTTAAAAGAAGAGATAGAAAAGAAGGCAGGTAAGGGTGGCACACACCTTTAATATCAGCAATTGGGAGGTGGAGGCAAGTGGATCTCTGAGTTCGAGGCCAGCCTGATTGAGAGAGAGAGAGAGGGAGAAAGAGAGAGAGAGAGAGAGAGAGAGAGAGAGAGAGAGAGAGAGAGAGAGAGAGAGAGAGAGAGAGAGGAAGAGGATAGCCAAGGCTACACGGAGAAACCCTGTCTTGAAAAAACAACAGAAGAAGCAACAGAAAAGAGACGATTCTCCATTTACCACTTGAAGTCACACAACGAGCCCACACATCTTTCCATTGTTATCTGCCTGCATCAGTTTGAACTTTCTCTTATGAGAAGGAAACCATTTTTCTTCTAACCAGAAGCTGCCATCACACTTTTTTTTTTTTGCTCTTTGAATTGACACAAGTATATAGTCTTTAAAGGATTTTTGCTGCTAGTGGAAACTAGAGATAAAGCCCCCTGGATATCTCCACCTTTGCACTCTCTCCCTTTTTCTCTTCTCTTTTAACTTATCTCTTGTAGAGAGAAGGACAAAGACATACATAGGGGATGTTGGCATGTTGAACAGTACAGAGAAATGGAAGGCCTGATTTATGCGCTTCCCTTTGAGAGCTACATAAGCTAGGCACAGTGAACTGAACTAAGGAAGTAACTCTTAGTGCTGAGAGAGAGCTTGGAAAACTCTGGGCGTAGATATGTGTTCTTCCTGCTCCAGCTAGGTGGCATAGCATAATTTGATATAGTTTCTGGGTCTTTTGAGAAAACAAGGGTGGAAAAGAAGGGCTTTCCCTAAAACAGAATAAAACAAATCAAAACAAAGCCAAAACAAAGCAGCTTAGTAAGGACATGAGCATACCTGCTTGGCTGTGTCTCTAAAACAAGATATCACAAAGGGAAAAGAGGCATTTCCCTATCTACAACAGTACATGGCTTGGTTTTGAAATCTCAAGGGCCTTGGTGCCTCTGCTGTAGCAGCAGATAGCAGTACCCAGTAGACACAGTTACGTAGCACAAACACCGAAGAAAAAAGACTAAAGCAGCAGTAGCACCCCATGGCAGGAGGTGGGTATCCTCTGGGAACCCTTATGCTATTAAATGGATCTTTTGTGAAAGGCTGTGTTCTGTGTGAGAGATAAAGGCAATGGAAAGAGCAATTTGGGAGATGATTGGCAGTGTGGCCTTTTATATATCTGCAGTTTGGCAAGGCCCAAAGAAGTGGAGGATGAGGAGGATGTATATATACAGTTCTGAAAAACTCTTTATGCCAAGGCAGATAACTCAGGTTCCAGATATGACAGAACAAAGGGCATATGCCCTATAACAAAGATCTCTTTCAAGACTTTCAGAAGGGCCTTGAAAATATGGCACATGGAAGCAAAGTCTGTCCGAAAGATGTGCGGTATCCCATCCCATCATTATTGTGAATTAGCCACTCGATTGCTAGCCTTCACTCGGACGCGCTGTGCCAGCAAATGGGTCACAGTAATTGGAGGGCAGCTACTTGTTTGCTAGGGAGATAGAGCTATTAGGGAGATGGCTGGGAGAGTTATTGAAGGGGAGAGATGCACTTATAGCATAAAATGGGTCCTTGGAATAGTTTCTCCTATGATTGTTCTGAAAGGAAAATAGGACTACAGCCCTTTGCACAGCAGTAACCTCCATCTGTTTCTGTCTGCCGCACTCAGACTGGATCGGAGCTTTTTGGAGCACTTCATGTGGACACAGATGATGGCGAGAGCTTAGAGCAGTGGGCTTTGTTGCTGCTGGTGGGCTGGCGCTGCAGTGGGAAGGAGCAGCTCTGGGGCGGTGGTATAAGTGGGCAGGAAAGGGCAGAGGTTTGTGAGGATCCCGTGGTTCTGCATTGATGGCACACATTAGGTCTGCTCTGCCTGACTGGCCTCAGCAAGGCACGTCCTGGGCAGCAACTGGGGAGAAGGAATAAGGAGTT
The DNA here is from genome assembly GCA_036184795.1 of Tokudaia tokunoshimensis. Classification (NCBI taxonomy): domain Eukaryota; kingdom Metazoa; phylum Chordata; class Mammalia; order Rodentia; family Muridae; genus Tokudaia; species Tokudaia tokunoshimensis. Next base: position 107,094,956 of record BTHU01000023.1, read on the forward strand.
CCTAGGGCCACTGTGGCCAGAACCATTCAGGAGTCATGTGTTTTCTGTGGAAGCTTTTTTTTTCTACCCCTAGCAGAAGGGCTACACTAAAGATTCATACACTGGCTGCGATCTCAAGTTACTCTTTGATTTGTTTTATTTTTATTTCACTTGTCATATTTCCAACTCTCCATCCCAAGGTTTTTCTCAGAAATCCACATGCTGCCTGAGGCCTGAGGCCTGCTTAGGGAGGGATGCTGTTGCTGAACCCCCATCCTCACAGGAGCTCTGGGGAGCCCCTTCTGTCCTCTTTTGCTGCTCTATCCTACGTCAGCCCTCAAAAAGAACACCAGGAAACTATTTTCCTTGCTTTGTTTCCATGGTAGACAAAGAAGGAAGAATAATAACAAAAGACCCTATTCCTTGGAGACCGCCAATGAGATAGACATTTACAACAACCCCATTTTACAGATGAGGACATTTACCCCTGCTGGTTTCCTTCACAATGCTGATCACTACCTCTGGCCATCTTGTTTATTTGGGCCCTTGCCTGACTCCATTTACCATGTACTTAATGAGAAAGAGACTTTTGTCTGCTGGGTTCCCTGCTGTATCTGTTCAGTATCTAAAACCATACGCAGAGCATCAGAGTCTGAAAAGACCGCTGCTTCTGTCTGGTTTGGGATTTGATTTTACCCTACTTGCAAGCTAATAACCTAGCCTGTCACTGCGGAAGAAAACGGAAGGCTCCTGCATCACACTGTATTACTCACAGCATACCAGACCTGAATGTCAGCATGTCTGCATCAATTCCTCTTGTCCTCGAGTCCTCCTGGGATGGCAGAAGGCCAGCTTTATGTTTTATGTGGAACTGGTATACACGTCACAGCTGGAATGACAAAATGAAAATCGACAAAGCCAGTACCTTATAATAAGCAATTAGACATGTCCACTCTACCTCAGAGGGCTACCTCTCCTTCACCCCCACTATAGCTTGCTTCAGAGTTAATGCTTTCTTTGTGAAGGTACTCAGGGTGAAGAGCTGCTAGTCCCTTCTGCCAAATGTGGGAGTCTCATATTGGTGGAGAACTCATGTTCTTCTTTTGAGATGCAAGCCAGTTGCTATAGGTGCCTCACTGAAAGACGTCTGTGTAGTTTCTCCTGATCTGACCTCACTGTGAAGGGATTTTGAACTCACCAAGCAACTTTAGCAAGCAGAAGAGGATCAAAGAGCATGAGAGAACCAGGGCTGGCGCTTCTTTTAAGTGTAGTCTGAGTGTACTGTGAGGAGGAAGGAGGCGGCTTCCTTGCCCAAGGATGTTACACAAAAAGAACCCCGAATCCCTGCAAACCGTCAGTTGCAGCATCAGCGCCATGCAGTCTGACAGTGGGGCTTGTAGCTTGCAGATTACTGGGCTCAGCTTCACAGGCTTTAAATCAAGATCTTAGAGCAAGGGTTGGCTAAGATTCTAGCAGTCCAAACAAATTCATCATGTGACTCTGATGTATAAGAAAGTCTGAGGACATCTGGGTTAAAACATGGGCCTCAAATATTCCATCCTGGATTCAACTGTTTATTGACTCAGTGATCACAGGCAACCTATTTCCTATCTCTGAGCCCATGTCTTTTCCTTTTGGGCTGGAGTAAATAATATCTTCCACACAGACCAATTAGGAGGATTGAGTGAGAGGATATGTGTAACATCATATCTCTGCTTCCACCCTTGCCTGCCTAAAGTTTATCCTTCCCATAGTAGAGAGATCCTTTGTAAGTCAGACCCCACCACTCCCTTGCTCAAGTCCATAGAAAGCCTTTCCATCTCACTCAAAGCAAACTCCCACTCTGCTTCTTTTTTTTTTAAAGATTTATTTATTTATTTTATATATATATGAGTACACTGCTGCTGTCTTCAGACATACCAGAAGAGGGCATCAGATCCCATTACTGATGGTTGTGAGCCACCATGTGGTTGCTGGGAATTGAACTCAGAACCTCTGGAAGAGCAGTCAGTGCTTTTAACCGCTGAGTCATCTCTCCAGCCCCCCACTCTGCTTCTTATTATCAACTTAAAAGTTCTTTAGTCGATGCATCTTTCCTTCCTGCTAACCAGCAGGCATTTTGCCACAGTTAAACACGTGTTAAAAACAGTGCTCAAAACCTGGGCAAAGCAGAGTGGTTCCTAAAGTGGCTACAGATGCACAACAACATGCACAGCTGCCAGAGAAGGGCCTATGTGAGCAGTGTCCCTGTTCAGGTTGCCCGAGAAACCCCTTCTTCCCTCTAAGTTAAAATCTGTGCATCCAGTGTTCCATCTCCAGCTGGCCCCCTCTTCTGTCACTATGACAGCACCAGTAAGTTAGTCACACCAGGGAGTTAGTTATGTAGCTGCACAGTTATATAGAGTTATTACCTATGAGTTTGCTGGGTATGAGTTAATTTCTCAGAAAAATCCACCCTCCTTCTCAATGCAGGTTGAAAAAAATACAGCTATTTAGCTTCTGAACAGGAAATGCAGCCCCTGGACCCAAGGTAACCCCAAGGAGACACAGGCACCGTAGGCATGGCCTCCCCATCTTATTATTTAGTTATAGCACACTTAATAATTCCTTACAGCTCTTCCTTCAATAGTATTCTATCACTCTTCCTTCAGTGTATTTCATTGGCTGACGATTTTGATTTTTTTTCCTTCTGCTGATCATTCAAACCTAAGTTAACACAAAACTCTCCAAATTTAACAGACATTTATTCAGCTAAGAGGAGTAGAAGGAGTTTCCTTTGCAGAGGGGGTATTCAGAAGATGGTTGCTATTTCTAACACAGGAAGAACTATTTGAGTTTCTGCAACAGAAATTAGTCTGGCTGCACATTAGAATCAGCTGGATAGCTTTTGAATTATATCTCTGAGTCCAACATATTCAAAACCCCAGAGAGTCTAAATTAATTGGTATGAATAGGTTTTCAAAGCCACCACTCCAGGGAATTCTAATATGCACTCATGGTTAGGGATGACTGCTTTAGGTAAATCTTCTCAGTCTGTAAATATTGCAAGTTTATCATGGATCAGATACTGTTGTAGGCAACAAACAAAAGGCACAGATACCCCATCATAATGGACAGAAGACACAAATACTCCACCATAATGGAATCTGATATAGTAGACAGACAAGAAGACACTTACATACACATTAAGTTAAATGTTGATGAACACAGTTGGGGAAAATGGAGTAAGGAAGGAGAGTGTGGAGTCGCAGGGATGGTATGTGGTGCAATTTGAATTGGCATGGTCAAGGAACGCTTCACAGAGAAACAGGCAATTAAAGAAGATGCTTTAGTTAGGGTTTCTATGGCTGTCATGAAGCACCATGCTCAAAACAACTTGGGGAAGAAAGGTTTAGTTTTCTCTTCCAGTTTATCATTCAGGGAAGCCAGGGCAGGAACTGATGCAGAGGCCACAAAGGAGTGTTGTTTACTGGATTGATTTCATGACTCCCTTAGCCTGCTTTCTTTTAGTACCCATGATCACCAGTCCAGGGGTGGCACCACCCACAATGGGCTGAGACCTCCCTCGGCAATGACTAATTAGAAAATGCACCACAGGCATGCCCACAGGCTAATCTGCTGGGGAGTGAGTTTTCTCAACTGATGTCCCCTCTTCCCAAATGTCTTTAGCCAACACAGAAGACTTTAAAACACTTGCTGCTGTAAATAGACATCTGGAGGGAGAAGATTGTTGACAAACTATATATTCAAGGCAAAGAATGTAAGTCAGGCATGTATTGGATGTGTTCTAGGAAAAAAAGAGAAGGATGTTGTCAGAGGAATGTGAGTGAAATCCGGAGTGGTACATGACTTTGGAGAGCCCTTGGTGGCAGCAGTCAGGGTAGATGGATTGTTTAGGACTCTGTAGGATGTGAAAAAGTAGGACTTTTACTTTGAGTGAGAGGACTAGACCTTGGATGGACTTGAGCAGAGTGATGTTGGGTTCTGATTTACAAAGGATCGCTTTGATTGTTGTGGGAAGGACAGTCTTTAGATAGATAAGGATGGAGGGAGAGGGACTGTCTTCAAAGTTTAGGAGAGTATACTGACCCAGCTGGCTGTTCTTGTCCTATCTTCTCTCCCTTTATGAGACTAGGGGCAGTGATTTGTGAGTTCAGACTCTGTATCATACAGATAAAAGGAGAAACAAATTGAATTTGAAAGTGTGCCTAACCTTTGAAGCTGTGGCTTCTTGGGATCAAGACACACACACACACATACACACACACACACACACACACACACACACACACACACACACACACACACGTGTGTCTCGTATTTATTTATTAAGTTATTTATTTACTTTACATCCAGTCACAGCTTCCTCTCCCTCCTTCCTCTCAGTCCATTCCTCTCATCCCCCATTACACTCCTCCTCCCCTTCTCTTTTCTGAGGAGGCCTCCCATGAATACCAACCAATCTTGGCACATCAAGTTGCAGTAGGACTAGGCACAACCTCTTCTCTTGAGGCTTAATGAGGCAGCTCAGTTAGGGGGAAAGAGATTCAAAGGCAGGCAATGGAGTCAGGGACGGCCCCTGTTTCAGTTTTAGGAGTCCACATGGAGTCCCAGCTGCACAACTGCTATATATGTGCAATGGGCCTAGGTCCATCCCATGCATGCTTTCTGGTTGGAAGTTTAGTCTCTATGAACCCCTATGAGCCCAGGTTAGTTTATTCTGCAGTTCTTTTAGTTAGTTTGTTCATTTTACAGTGTTCTTGACCCCTCTGGCTCCTTCAATCCTCCCTCCTTCTTTTCCACAGAATTCACCAAACTCCACTTAATGTTTGACTCTGGGTCTTTGCATCACTTTCCATGAGTCGCTGTGTAGTTTCTCTGAAAACAGTTATGCTAGGCTACAGTCTGCAAGAATAGCAGACTATCATTAATAGTGTCCTTTTTTTGTGGCATGGGTCTCGAGCTGGGTCAGGCATTGGTGGACTCTTCTCTCAATTTCTGTTCCATCTTTTACCCTACCCGTCTTGTAGGCAGCACAATTTGCGGATTTCTGTTTTGTGAATGTGTTGGTCTTCCAGTCCCTCCATTGGAAATCTTCCTTGGTTACAGGAGATGGCTGGCTCAGGCTCCATACCTTCCATTGCTAGAAGTCTTAGTAAGTCATACAGTCCTGGTATTATTGTCCAAGGTTTTTATCTCATCCCAGAGATGTACCTTCCCCAAATCCAGTTGTCTTTCCCAGTACTCTTTCCTTTGGTCCTCCTCCAACCTCATCCCTCCTGTTCCCATCCCCTCCCTCCATCCATACCTGAGATCTAATCTATTTCCCCTTCTCAGTGAGATTCAAGTGTGTCTGTCCATCCTTGGGCCAACTTTGTAAATTAGCTGCTTTGGGTCTGTGGATTGTAACATGGTTATTCTGTACATTATGACTTGTATCTACTTGTGAGTACATATCATGTGTGTCTTTCCAGGTCTGGGCCACCTCACTCAGGATGATCTTTTCTAGTTCCATCCATTTGCTAAGAATTTCATGTCATTGCTTTTAATGGCCAAGTAATATTCCATTCTGTAAGTGTACCATGTTTTCGTTATCCATTCTTCAGTTGAAGGACATCTAGGTTGTTTTCAGTTTCTAACTATTATGAATAAAGCCACAATGAACATAGTCAAACAAGTGTCCATGTGGGCTCTTGGAACATCTTTTGTATATATGCCCAGGAGTGATATAGTTGAACCACGAGGCAGATTTATTCCAAGTTTTCTGAGAAACCGTCAAACTGATATCCAAAGTAGTTGTACCAGCTTGCAATCCCACCAGCAGTGGAGGAGTGTTCCTCTTTCTCCACATCCTCTCCAGCATCTGCTGTCTCCCGAGTTTTTGATCTTAACCATGCTGACTGGTGTGAGATGGACTCTCAGGGTTGTTATGATTTGCATTTCCCTGATGACTAAGGATGTTGACTATTTCTTATAGTGCTCCTCTGCCATTCCAGATTCTTCTGTTGAGAATTCTGTTTAGCTCTGAATGCCATTTTTAAATTGGGTTATTTGGGTCGTTGGTGTCTAACTTCTTGGATTCTTTATTAATTTTGGATATTACTCCTTTGTCAGATGTAGGGTTGGTGAAGATTTTTTTTCCCATTCTTTAAGCTGCTGATATGTTCTTTTGACAGTGTCCTTTGCCTTACAGAAGTTTTGCAGTTTCATGAGGTCCCGTTTATTAGTTGTTGATCTTGGTCCTGAGCTGTTGGTATTTTGTTCAGGAAGTTGTCACCTGTGTCAATGAGTTCATGGCTTTTTCTTATATATTTAGTGTATCTGGTTTTTTTTTATTTTCTATATTTTTTTATTTACATTCCGAATGATATGGAGAGAGAGGGCAGTCTTGTCTAGTCCCTGATTTTAGTGAGATTGCTTCAAGTTTCTCTCCATTTAGGTTGATGTTGGCTACCGGTTTGCTGTAAATTGCTTTTACTATGTTTAGATATGGGCCTCAAATTTCTGATCTTTCCAAGACCTTTAGCATGAAAGGATGCTGAATTTTGTCAAATGCTTTCTCAGCATCTAATGAGATGACCATGTGGTTTTTTTCTTTGAGATTGTTTATATGGTGGATTACATTGATGGACTTCCTTATATTGAACCATCCCTGCATCCCTGGAATGAAGCCTACTTGATCGTGGTGAATGATCGTTTTGATGTGTTCTTGGATTCGGTTGGCAAGAATTTTATTGAGTATTTTTGCATCGATATTCATAAGAGAAATTAGCCTGAGATTCTCTTTCTTTGTCGGATCTTTGTGTGATTTTGGTATCAGCGTACTTGTGGCTTCATAGAACGAGTTGGGTAGTGTTCCTTCTGTTTCTATTTTGTGGAATAGTTTGAAGAGTATTGGTGTTAGGTCTTCTTTGTAGGTCTGATAGAATTCTGTACTAAAACCATCTGGACCTGTGCTTTTTTTGGTTGGAAGACTTCCATTGACCACTTCTATTTCGTTAGGGGTTTTAGGACGGTTTAGATGGTCTATTTGATCCTGATTTAATTTTGGTATTTAGTATCTGTCTAGGAAATTGTCCATTTCCTCCAGATTTTCTAGTTGTGTTGAATACAGGCTTTTGTAGTAGGATCTGATGATTTTTTGAATTTCCTCAGTTTCTGTTGTTATCTCTCCCTTTTCGTTTCTGATTTTATTAATTTGGATACTATCTCTGTGCCCTCTGGTTAGTTTGGCTAAGGGCTTATCTATCTTGTTGATTTTCTCAAAGAACCAACTCCTCGTTTTGTTGATTCTTTGTATGGTTTTATTTGTTTCTACTTGATTGATTTCAGCCCTGAGTTTGATGATTTCCTGCCTTCTACTCCTCTTTGGTGTATTTGCTTCTTTTTGTTCCAGGGCTTTCAGGTGTGCCATTAAGCTGTTAGTGTATGCTGTCTCCTGTTTCTTTTTGGCGGCACTCAGGGCTATGAATTTTCCTCTTAGCACCGCTTTCATTGTGTCCCATAAATTAGGGTATGTTGTGCCTTCATTTTCATTAACTTTCAAAAAGTCTTTGATTTCTTTCTTTATTTCCACCTTGACCAAGTTATCATTGAGTAGAGCATTGTTCAGCCTCCATGTGTACGTGGGTTTTCTTTTGTTTTTGTTGCCATTGAAGACCACCCTTATTCTATAGTGATATGATAGGAGGCATGGGATTAGTTTGATCTTCTTATATCTGTTGAGGTCTGTTTTGTGACCAATTATATGGTCGATTTTGGAGAAGGTACCATGAGGTGCTGAGAAGAAGGTGTATTCTTTAGCTCTAGGATGAAATGTTCTATATATATCTGTTAGTTCCATTTGGTCCAGGGCTTCAATTGGTTTCACTGTGTCCCTGTTCAGTTTCTGCTTTCCTGAATGATCCATTTCAGAGAGCAGGGTGACACAGTTTTAGCTGTAGGAACACCATCAACTTGAATCATGCATCGCTGGCTTTCTAGGATACAGATGGCATTTCTCTTTCTTGTCTGCTTGTCTGTTTTGCCCTTTTTCTATACCATATTTGTCTTCAAATACAACTCTGGTAAACACTTCTGGAAAAGGAATTAAGGAGATTACTAGAGAAGGAAACGGCTCTGATGTCTATTAGGAACAAACTGCTCTGGCCCTGGCCATTCAAGCAGCCAAGCCAGGCCTAGCAGGACAAGGGCTTCTGGACGTGGAGGGTGACGGCCTTCATTGTTCTCTGGGAAATTTCAGCCAACTCATGATGATTAAGTTGTACCAGGAAATATTTGAAGCATGAAATATTTGTGAGAAACCTGAAGCTTTAGTAGTTAAGAAAATTGAAGATCCCCAAGGAAAAGAAACAGCGGGCCTTGGTCACTAAGGACAGGGATGTCCATAGAAAACACAAGGGACAAGATAGAGGAAGAAATAGCTGGGTCTATTGGATTAGTGAGCTATGGTGAGAGTCCCCATGAGGGGAGATCTCCAATAATAGAAAGTTGGATTTAGAGATATTATTGGGGAAAACTGCGATATATATATATATTAAGAAAGATAAAAGGATTGGTAGGAGAATTTGGACCTTTCGAGGGGGCTGTTGGAACTGACCTTCCTGGAAAGATTGGAACATACTGATTTGATCTCCTGGCATTGTCTGACTAAGGAAAGTAGGGTAGAAGTTCTAAGAGATAGAATTTGGGCTGTGAAGGACCCTGGGGAAAGCTTCGAGAGGAATCAATATTGCATACGGAAAAGAGTTTGAAAAACACTGTAGAAGTAGATATTTGGATGAGCTCAATAAACTGAAGGAGGAGATTCTGTAAATGTAGACAAGGTAAAAGCCTTAACATTACTCTGAACTGTTTAGTAATTTCTGTTCTCATGCTAAAGCTATAACTGCAAGTTTATGCCCAGATGTCCTGTGATGTGGACGTTTTGCTGAGAGTTAAAAGTTAATAGATAACTTGCCTTTACAGACACCGAATTGTGACTTTATGTGTGCACTGTGCTTTCTGGTGACATAGTTACATGGGCTTTTTTCAGGAAAAATAATGGGTTTGAGGAAAAGAATGAAAAGGCTTTTGATTATGTATTATTATATAACAATGAAGTGTGTAACCATTAAAAGACTGAGGCAAACAGAGAGAGAGAGAGAGAGAGAGAGAGACAGAGAGAGAGAGAGAGAGACAGAGAGAGAGAGACAGAGAGAGAGAGAGACAGAGAGAGAGAGAGAGAGACAGAGAGAGAGAGAGAGACAGAGAGAGAGAGAGAGAGAGAGAGAGACAGAGAGAGCTGTCTCCTGAGTGCAGCTTCAGAAAGACAATGAGTCGCCTGCACCTGCCTTCTTGCCTTAGACTGATTTCTCACTGATCCTGTCCTCCCATTCTTGAGACCCTCAAAAAGGCTGAGGCTGGTCCTTGATAGTTATTATAGGTTTAGATGCCGATTTCTGAGTTTATCTCTATTGGATGGGTGCTTTTTGGATGTTTTTCCCCTTGGTTTTGGTTTCTTTTCTATCTTCTGGCCTGAGTGGCTTGGGGTTTTAGTGATTAGCAAGTCTTCAGGCCCAGTAGGGTGCTCTCCCCTGAGGTTTTTGTGGCCTGCATAGCCTCTGATGTTTTGGGTGCTAACCTTAACTATGGGGTCCCTAGTACCAGCATGGCCTGGGATCCCTGGGGCCAGAGAGGCCTCTGGGAAAGCAGGTGGATTCGTGGGCTGGAGAATGGAGTCTAGAGGTGGGGTGCAATTTAAGGCTGTTGAGTGTGTTTTAAGGAAACTTGGCATGTAAGGGCTTGGGGTGGGGTCTTACCTAGTTTCTTTTGTGCCAGTGGGTCTCCAGGAAAGCAGGCAGAGTTGTGGGATAGGAAGTGGATCCCAGGGTATGGGGTGCAGTTTATGGCTGTTGGGTATGCTTTAAGGGGACCTGGTGGTCAAGTTTGCTTGTTTGCTCGCTCATTCATTCATTCATTCAATTATTTTACATCCTGACCACAGTTTTCTTTTTCTTTTCTCCTCCTGACCCTTACCCCTCTGTCTACTCCTCCTCCATTTCTCTTCAGAAAAGGGCAGGTGTCCTATGAATATCAACAAGCCATGGCATATCAAGTTGCAGTAAGACTAGGCACCTCCTCTCCTATTGAGGCTAGATAAGGCAATCCAGTAGGAGGAAAGGTTCCTAAAGGCATGCAGCAGAATCAGACACAATCCCTGCTCTCACTGTTAGGAGCAAGAAGACCACTTATGCCTGTTATTCCATGTCAGTTCATATTCCTGACTTAATTCTTGTGCATTACTAGATATACTATTTTTCTGTAGTGACCTAGGGTTTTTTTTTTTTTTTTAATCTCACTTCTTGCTTCTGACACAGAAAGACATAAAAATACCTGCACTGGTGTGAGCACCTTATTTTACTGGCCACCTGTAAAACAGTCAGAGCTAGATATGCTTAATGTGTAAAAATGGTCATTGTCCTGAAAAAAAATCAATACCATGTAAGTGGACTTAATGGGACCATTTGAGGGATGGGAGTCTAGGCACTGAAACATTCTACTTAATTGAAAGGTAACCAACCTATTCTTCATTCTTGTTTCCCTCTCTCTTTTCTTTGTATTAGTTTTCCTTTCTGATGTGAAAGAGTTTTCACTACATTTTTATGATGTGCCAGGTTTTGTGATATGTATTACAGATATGATTTGTTCAATCTCTATATTACCGAGTGATGTAGATGTTACCTTCAGCACCCCCCTAACATTGGTGAAAGTAAGATTCTGAGAAATCAAGTACCTCATTTACAAGAGCACAGCCAGTATATGGCCAGCCTAGATAGACTATTTGTTGCTGAGTTCTCAGCCTCAGTGACCAGTGTTTTGCCCATCATGACTGTATTGTTTGTCTCCTAGGATTTAGACAAGACCTTACCATCATCATGCCAGTGATCTGGGGCCACTGTTCTGGCTTAAGATTAGAAACAAAGAGAGAGGGAAGGAGTCACGCATGCAGGCCCTGTGGTGGCATCCTAAGAATTAGATTAATATTAAAAAATTTTTTTAAAAATAGTCCCAACATTGACTTGATTCCTTTTTCATCAGTATTTCTAGTTGAATGCAGAAAAGTAATGCATACTTAATTGATTATGTTACTGTGAACATTAAAGCTCCTTAATTTGGTGCACCCAGATTTTAGGGTTGTTTTTTTTTTGTTGTTGATAGGGTTTGAGGAAACCAATCTAATTAGCTATAAATCTGAAATGCAGAATATTTGAAGTACATGGTCATTTCCTTCACCTTTAGCAACATAAAATGATACAAGGTGTCAAATTGAGGCCTATTTTAAGAAATTCATTAAGAAAAATAACTACTCATTGTGTTATTCAAAGAGGTTCTAACTTAATCTAAAAAAAAAATTACATTTAAGGAAAAGTAATGCCTCTCCTTCTTCTCTTCTGTCTCTTTCTCCTCTTCTCTCCTTTTTCTTTTGAGACTCATTTAGGCCAGGCTAGCCTTAAACTTGTTGTGTAGCTGAGGATGGCCTTACATTCCTGAATCTCCTGCCTCCATTTCCCAAGTACTGGGATTATGATCATGCACCACCATGTCTGGTTTTCTTCTCACTTTGCTTAGTTTGATACTTTTCTTTAGAAAGCTGATTTTCATAGATCACTCACAAACACCTTACTCTCAGTTCTGTTCTGAATTACTGCAAAAGAATAAACTGTGAGGTAGGCTGGGTGGTTTATACCCATAGTAGTAACCTAGCTGTAAAAACCTATATTTATCCAAGTCCAGTAATATTCTAGGTCATGGAAAAAGGAACAAACACTGACTAGCCTCCAGATTCCTTTTACATGCTGGGTAAAGCTAGCTCACAAGTGGGTCAAAGACAGGACTAAATTAAGAAGGTGATGGTGACCTTTTTTGCAGGTTAACAAGATTTTCTTACTGGACATTGGATTTTGGCCATGGGTTAAGGGAAGAGCCCTCTGTGGGCAGGATTCAATGCCCCATATTGGTCTAAGGAGTAAGGTAGAAACATCTGGTTTAGAAAATGAATTTAAGAAAGAAGCCTTAGTCAAGAAGAAAACTGTGTGACCCAGAGAACAGTATATTGGATTTGTGTTGAGACAGGTTCTCTAAATGTAGCCCAGGTTGGCCTTGCTTTGCCATCCTCTGTACTTGGTCCTTTTTAGTGCCACATTATAGGCATATAATGCTACATCCATATTTGGTGAGAGTGTAGCTAACACCTCCAGGTTAGACACCACCATAGATGTCTTGAATTACAGCAGTTGTGATTATCCTCAGGAGAACCTTACAAATCCAGGCCCATTAACCTTCTCTCATGAAAGGAGTGGAGAGGCCCATGAGACACCTCTTCTTTTTGAGGTTATCTAGGAGGTAAATGACTGAGGAATGATACTCTTAGGCTGTATAGCTGTCTGTAAATTCATTGCTTAGGCGGCTTTTCAGTGATAAAGCTTTGCCTGAGTCAGTCATACTGCCCATAGGACTTTTCAGTGGTGTGCTTTTTGTAAGCTGTTCATGCTCCTGGGGAGACTCTTTAATTCATATGTTTTGTAACTTCCTGTTAGTACAGATACTTTTGACATTCCACGCACCTCTAAGTAACCTTGAAAAACTTACTGTTTCATTCAATTGGACTAGGAAGGAACACATTCTTTGGTCTGTTGATATACTCTTCAGGTGTGAATAGACATTTTTAATGTCTCTTCATGAGAAGTTGTACAACAGAGGGAAATACAACGTTGTTTAATGCATTTCTTTGGTTATCATCTCTCCAATGGAGAAGGCATTTCTCCAATGTAGGCATCTCTCCAAATAGTAGGGATTTCTCTTAATAGTTGAATGATTGAATAGGAATATGAAAGAATGTTCATTTTTCATGTGTCATGAAGTTAAAGGACAATCCCAATATGGGATAATCGTATCACAGATATAAATGTTGATGTTTGGGAATGAGAATGGTAGTTTTCCTCCCTTGACTGTAAAGTCTATATAGCTGTATGCTGCTTAAAATTTTTTGTGTAATTCTTTGTAAATCAATGATCACACTTCCCATCGCTAGTTTAAGCAGAATACAGCATACTGGGGATCTTATTTGATGAAACTTTCGTGCAGCTTAAGTATGAAATTTGTTTGAAAAAGCATTGAGTTTTTTTCTACTGAAATAGTGAAATGTTCATATTTGGTTCTATTATGGTCTGAATGTTTTTGTTTTCTCCAAATTCATACATTGCCAGTGTGATTTAATTCAAGAGGTAAGTTTTAGCAGGGAAATTATTAGATGATGAGGGTGTAGTCCCCATGGGTTTGTCTGGAACCATTATCAAAAGACCCTAGAGAACTAGCTCCAGTGGACTACTTACATTTTAAGGGCACAGCCAGAAAATATCAGTAGTGACATAGTGAACTTGCAGTAGACATCTATTGGATCTGCCAGCACCTTATGATTTTGGAGGTCCCAGTCTCCAGAGATTGGAGAAAAACATTTCTGCTTATAAAACTTTCAGTTTATGGTATTTGTTTCATGCCAGCCTGAAGGGACTAATATAACCTGGTTTTGCCATAAAGAGAGGCTCTTTGATGAGCGTTTGATTGCTTCATAGAAAACCACAACTGGACACAAAGCAGAGACCAATAGATCATGGGACTCCCAGCTCCTTCAGGTACATCTACATCGTAGCTCGTACATTCTTGCCTCAGGGAATATTTTCAAAGAGACCCAGTGAGGTTCTAAGAGCCATATTATCAAGAACTCTGCTGTGAAACAGTCTCTTCTAGAAATGGCTGCATAATCAAGGTTTAATGAGCAAACCAATGATAATGGATTATTATGATGGTCCAGAGTAAGCATCCTTCTTTTCTATCCAACAGACAGACCAAGCCAGGCTTGGCTGGTGATATCTGATGAGAACGAGCACCTTCACAGCACTTGTAAGTACCAGCTGAACAAAAAAAGAGGTCATGTCTTTCTTTTGCACAATTTTAATGTAATCTGTCCTAAAATTACTGAAAATTGCTTTTTGATGGCTGGAGGGAAGTAAAAAGCACTCGAGAGTCTTTAGTCTCCATCCCTGACAGCCTCTGTGGAGAACTGCAGTTAGCAGATTGGCTTTACATTTTCTGACAGGGGGGTAGTATACTCAAATCAACCTTGATTAATCTATCTCCTTTAAAACTTGGTTGTGTAAAATGGTCAAAGTCACATTGGATACTTCAGTCCTTGGATCCCGTTCACAGAAAGATTGTTCTGTCTCGTCCACGTAGAGCACTAAATATGTCATGATTATGGCTGGGATAAAAAGAATCAGAAAACAAGTAAGGTACGTAGGAGGGGAGGCCAAGAAATTTAGAGTAGGGATTCAAGTATAAGAATGAGTTGAGAAAAGTGAGGAAGAGGAAATCAGACTTAAAGAGGTTCTAATTCAGTCCCAGAGGGATTGTGCCCAGAGCATCAGGGGCAAATTCTGGGGAGGTTGGGGAGATTATCAGGAAGAGCTGATATAATGCAGCTTCTTGGGGACAGGGCTGACAATCTAAATGTGAAGGGAGCAAGTTAACTTCCTTTAATTTATGAGGTCATTGCCTATGGAAAGTAGGACAGGTACATGGTTTTGGGGACAAAAGACAGAACTTATGACAGTGCTTGTTTTGACAGAGGTCTGCTTAGGAATTCAGTGAGAGCACAATGCAGCTTTTAGAGGAACATTATAAAATGTAGGGAACCAAGGGAGGTAGAAACTGCTAGGTCCCACATAGAGACCAGTGTCTCGGTACACTACTAGGACTTCCTTTACAGTGTTCTGTATTAAAGATGCACACACTAATCTTGCATGCATAGCAAGAGAGTGCCAAGGAGGGCACACTATGGCATTGAGTGATTTCCTATACCATGATAGCCAAGGCAGTCATACTTAGACAGTGCTAGCTCCTATTTACTCGTAGTCTTCAGGGGGAGAGAAAAGAAGTAGGGAAGGGCAAGGGGGAAGGGGAAGGGTAAAGGGAAAGGGAAGGGAAAGGGCAAGAGGAAGGGAGAGAGTTACTCCTTATTTGGCTGCTTGCTTAAGTATGGCAAGGGATGGTTGCATGTAGTGCTAAGTCTAAGAGAAGAAACAGAGGATGAGAGGTGGAGAAGAAAGGCTAGAGGAAGGGAAGCAAGGGCATGCAGTGATGACTCATATCTATAATCCCAGAGCCCAGGTGACTGCAGGACAATCTTGGGATAAAGGTCATCCTGAGCTGCATAAAATGATGTCATGTCAGACAACAAAATCCAACCTAATCTAACACACACACACACACACACACACACACACACACACACACACACAGAGAGAGAGAGAGAGAGAGAGAGAGAGAGAGAGAGAGAGAGAGAGAGAGAGAGAGAGTTAACTTTTGGAAACATAGCCAGGGAAGGACAGAGTTCCCACTACTCATCTTCTGAAACTTAAGTTTAGCATTGACTTTTGAAAAACAGTATCATTCTCCCATTGTGATTTATGGACAGAACATTTCTGTAGATCTTAACCTAATTTTACCTAGGGTAATTTCTTTTTTGTCATGATGGTGGCATACTGAACACTTCAACTATAACTAGTTCCTGACCCCTATGGTTAGTCAGACACAATGCTGTGTTCTCAATATAAGATTTATCTGGTTGTTAAAAATTTTTATTAGATATATTCTTTATTTACATTTCAAATGTTGTCCCCTTTCCTGGTTCCCCCCTCCCCGGAAAATCCCATAAGCCACCTCTACACTACAGCATCAAGTCTTTCCAGGACCAAGGGCCTCTCCTCCCTTTGGTGTCTAACAAGACCATCCTCTGCTGCCTATGTGTCTGGAGTCATGGGTAACTACATGTGTACTCTTTGATTGGTGGTTTTTGTCCCTGGGAGCTTGATTTATCTAGTTTTTAGGGGGCTCATTCCTGAGGAAGACTAGTACTCATCTTGGCAGTGATAAGTTGCCTGTATTTCTTTGTCTAAGGATGGGGCCCAATGAGGTTTCCCCTTTTATGTTAGTATGGCTATTGTTATCATTATTTGGATCTTAATTAGGCAGCCATGTTGTTGAATTATCATGGGTATAGTTTCCCTGTCATTTCTAGGAGACACATATAAATAACACTAACTGGACTCAAACAGGCCAAATTTATATATTTACGTGATTTTAAATATACATGTAGCACAATAATCATAGAAAAAGAGTCTATGAATTTGAAAGGGATGGGGGTTTGGAGAAAGATACAGGGGTTTAAAGGAAGAAAGGGAAGGGGGAAATAATCTAATAATTATATTTTAACTAAAATAAAAATGTCAAAAAAAGATGTTTTTGCTTTCTGGGGGTGATGATAGTTCTGGGGTGCTAATGATATCAAGTGAATAGTTTCCAGATGCTCATACTTTCATAACCCATTTTCCAGGTTCAACCTGAATCAAGGAAGTGCCTACCTGTCAGGTCAGCTTAGCCTTGCTTGTGTATGCAGGTCCAAATCGCTTCACTAATTAGAGTATTTTTTGAAAGATTTGGCTGCCCTATTACCTTGCTGTCCAAGGTAGAGAGGTATGGCATCCTGGTAGATGTGCTAACTTCTGACTTAAAAATAATAAAAAACCTTTAAATTTACATTTATAGATTTTTCCTGTGGATGCATGTGTCACAGTGTACACATGGAGGTCAGAGGACAACTTAGAGGAGTTGGTTCTGTCCTTCCACCACTTGGGTTCTGGGAATCAAACTCAGGCTTGGTGGCAAACACCTTTACTCACTGAGCTATCTCTCTGGCCCTGCTAGTTGCTTCTCGAAGAATCCCCATATTTTCAGTGGTTATCTATATACTGTTTGCTAATGGAATGGGAATGTCTATTATGTGCTTTATGGGATGCATCTGGCCAACTGCTTTTAGAAGCCTGTGAGGGATGAATGTCACAATTATTTTTCTTAGGTGGTTGCTCTCTAGGACCTCTGATGTCCAGAGAAGCAAAATTCTTGCTAAAAGTAGCCTCTTGTTGCCCTTTGGAATACAGGTGTAGTTGATACATTCTTCCTGTTTTCTAGTCTCCCCAAGCTCACTGGAATGCTAACATTTTAAACTCTTTCCTAGTAGAAGAAAGGAATTTATATCATTTCAAAATGTAGTTGGTAAGGATTACTTTTTTTCTCCTGGAATAGTGTGGTGTATTGCAAAGAGGACTGGATTGAAGGGTAAAACACAGCTTCTCTTAAGGAACAATATTGTGAATTTGGAGACATGCATCTCAATGTTTTCATGTCTAAAATGGGAAAGTTGGACTATAGCAGTGATTTTCAAACTTTCATATGCTTGGAAATCACAGTAGTTCGGACTGTCTTCCACAGTTTCTTATTTAAAAGGTGGCGTGTGAAAATTTGAATTTCCTTAAATCCCCAGCTTCTGCTGACATAGTCAATGATATCACTTTTTATAGCTCCCTGGCTAGATGATGTCATTGAGAACACTGTCTTCCTGACATGTTAGAGTTCTGTAATTCATTTGAAGCAAGGTGAGAAATATCCAGAGCACATGGAAGGCCAACCGTAAGCCAGTATTTCAACAAGAATTAGAAGTAGCATGTGGCAGAAAGCAAAGAATGAAAATTAATTCCTTTGCCAGCCCATCATGGGCTTGGAACCCCTACCTTAAGGTTCTTGTTATATTCTAAACCTGTTATCGCTGCTTCCTAGTCATGTGACCTTGGTCAACAAACTTGATTCATGACAACTCTGTTTTCTCATCTGTGAATAGAAGTGACATTAACATTTGTGAAGGTTTGAATAGTAATGGCTCCCATAGGTTCATGTGTTTGAATGTTTAGCCCACTCTATTAGGTGGTGTGGCCTTGCTGGAGTAGATGTGGTCTTGTTGCAGTGTGTCACTGCAGAGGTGGGCTTTGAGGTCTCACATGCTCAAGCTACACCTAGTGTGTCACAAAGTTTCCTGCTGCCTGCAGATCAAGATGTAAGACTCTTAGCTACTTCTCCAGTACCATGTCTGCCTGCATACTGCCATGTTTCCCACCATGATAAGAATGGACTAAACATCTTAGCTGTAAGCCACTCCCAGTGAAATGTTTTTCTTTATAAGAATTGCTATGGTTGGCTTAGAGCATCCACCTCTGTATTTGTCAGGTATTGGCAGAGCCTCTCAGAATACTGCTATATCAAACTCCTGTTAGCAAGTACTTGTTAGCATCCACAATAGTGTCTGGGTTTGGTAACTAGATATGGGATGGATCCCCAGGTGGGGCAGTTTCTGGATAGCCTTTCCTTCTGTCTCTGCTCCACACTTTGTCTATGTATCTCCTCCCATGGGTATTTTGTCCCCTCTTCTAAGAAGGACCAAAGTATCCATACTTTGGTCTTCCTTCATCTTGCACAAGGTCCCCAATGGAGGAGCTAGAGAAAGGACCCAGGGATCCAAAGGAGCTTTCAGCCCCATAGGAGGAACATTATAAACCAACCTGTACCCCCAGAGCTCCTAGAGACTAAACTATCAACCAAAGAGTACACATGGAGAGATCCATGGCTCCAGATGCATATGTAGCAGAGGATGGCCTTGTTGGACATTAATGAGAGGAGAGAACCATGGCCCTGAGAAGGCTCGATGCCCCAGCATAGGGGAATACCAGGACTGGGAAGTGGGAGTGGGTGGGTTGGTGAGCAGGGGGAGGGAGGATGGGATAGGGTGTTTTCGGAGGGGAACCACGAAAGGGGATAAGATTTTAAATGTAAATAAAGAAAATATCTAATAAAAAATTTTAAAAAGTTAAAAAAAGAATTACTATGGTAATGGTGTGTCTCTTCACAGCAGTAAAACCCTAAGTAAGACAAATATCTACTTCATATGGTTGTTCTGAAGATTATGTGAAATAAAGTGTCTAAAACAAGATGTGACACACTGTAAGTACTTTATAAAGATTAGATATTATTTTTGTCATTAGCCCATTCATCTGCTTAAAACCTATGTGCTGAGTCCCTAATATGTACATGAAATAATTCCCAGTATAATATCTACCTTTGTGGAACTTAACACTAAAGTTGGTAGAAGAATGATTAGAAATACGTAACAAAGTAAAGCGTGAGTACTATGACAAAAATGGAGCATGAAAATAATTTATTTTACTTTCATTCACTTTACCATTATACTTGGAAACAATTAAAAATACAGAAAAGTTATAAGACCAGATAATAACCATTGGCTCTTTTCCTAGCCACTCTCTCGCCTTATACCTTTCTGGCCCCCATCTATATATACTTGAGCCGTATCAGAGTAATACGTTATATATTATTGTGGCCTCTTAATAATTCAACATGTATTTTATTAGATATATTCTTTATTTACATTTCAAATGATTTCCCCTTTCCTGGTTCTCCCTCCTGAAAGTCCCATAACCCATCTCCCCTCCCCCTGTTCCCCAATCAACCCCCTCCCTCTTCCCTGTCCTGGTATTCTCCTACACTGCTACATCGAGTCTTTCCAAGACCAAGGGCCTCTTCTCCCTTTGACGTCCATCAAGGCCATCCTCCGCTGCCTATGCATCTGGAGCCATCAACATGTATTTTTAAAGACTAAGTTTATTTTTAATGTAAGGAGGGTATAGTTAGCAATTCCAGTAAATTTAACCCATACATAGTACTTAATTGAATCTACCAATTATGTCATTTAACAAATCAAGTAAATAATATTCTTCAATATATTATTTATTCCTTTAATACAGAACTCGATCCAGGGTCAGACACTGCATTTGGTAGTAATATGGGTTTAACCTCTTTTAATTGGAAACATGTTCAGAGAATAAGAGTTCTTTTTGTCTTAAATTGAACCATTCTCATTTTGACTTATCTGTTTCCTCCTGGTTAGAGTTCACCTGTGCTAAAAAATTAGTTAAAGTGATGTTGTGTACAGCCCAGGATGTCATAGAAGTACAATAATATCCCTTTTTGTCTTTAGTGACAATGCTAATTTCGATCACCTTCTTGATGTGTTTTCCAGATGTTCTACTGTCTGTTTACAATTTCTCCATTGACAATGATAAATCAATTTGTGGGTAAAGTTCTCTGGGTAAAGGCACAATAATGATTGAAAGGCTCTGTATGGAGCAGACTCTGGAGTCTGGTTTCCTGAGTGTCACGGCCACAAGGAAAGTTACTGATACAAATACTAATACCTATTACGTTCTAGTTAATGATTGGGAAAATGATTGTTTTATTTTGATAATCCTGTACTCAGTGATTATTATAGTCACCTACTGGTTAATATTTGAATGGTTAATATTTGAAACCCTCATATAAAAAAGCACTGAACTAGGAGCCCAAATACCTCCATTTCTAATTAGAAGCATGTCCTTAAACTAGTTACTTGATGGGTCAGCAAATCCACTTCTTCATTTGTCTGCACTGACAATTTTCTAGGGTTATTGGAAAATAAATAAAGTCAGTATTTGAGAGGCTATCAAATTGTAAGGCGTGCTAATATAAGTAAGGATCCTTATTCAAGATCCTTTATACTTTGACTCTCTTTTCCATGTTGACTTCATTTTCTCATCTATTCCTATAGAAGTTGTTTTTTGAGACAGGGTTTCTCTGTGTAACTCTGGATGTCCTGGAACTCACTCTATAGACTAAGCTGGCCTTGAACTCACAGAGATCCAATTGCCTCTGCCTCATGGGTGCTTGGATGAAAGGCATAAGCCAGCACTCCTGGTACTCAGAAGTTTTGTGGTCCAGTTCTGCTAGTACATTTTACCCATTTATAAATCCATTCAGCAAATAATTTAGTCACTGCTTTTCTAGACACTGAATCTCAGAGTAATTAGAAGCAACACCTGGACTTAAAGGAGCATAGTGGCTAACAAGGGAGACAGCTAAGTTAACAATGACAAAATAGTGTGTGGGCACACAGAGATCAGTGCTTCAAATTAGAGTTAGCCCAGCTGAGCTGGGGACGGGAAGGGCACCCACGACAACTTTTTGAAGTTGGGGCTGAGATGAGAATTAAAGAAATGTGGGTGTTCACTAAGCAGGTGGGGGAAGAAAGACATGATATGCGGAGGGAATAGTACGAACAGGGACAGAGAAGTGGGAAAGGACTTGCTGTGTTCGGGAGGGCTGCAGTTAGTTTGGTAGGGGTGGGGCAGGAAGTGCTCAGGGAGGCTGGAGTAGCATGTCTGGTGAAGTACCTAGAAGATAGTAAAATGTGACAGTAAAATGTGAGATTCGTCAGAGCTCCAGTTACTCTGAAGGGAACTAGGAACTTTTGGAAGGTCCATCAATGTCTCTGGGCCCATTTATATTTTATTTGCATATTTTGAATGATTTTAACTGTTATGAAGCTTGGTATTTCTTGGCTTCTAGTTTTTCTTAAGAGGTATTCAGATGAACCAAAAGCAGTCTACTTTTTTTTTAAGAGTATAATTCTATGTATTTTGCTTTGTAATTGCCATATGAGTCCATTGGAACTCTTTCATACTCTTTTATAAAGGTAAAACGCATTATGACTATTATTATCGTCATCATCATCATCATCATCATCATCATTTTTCCACTCCAGCCGTTGCCCCCTCTTAGTCCCCCCTCCCAGAGTTCCTCACCCCATTCCTCCTCCCCATCTCCAAGAGGATGTCCCGATTCTCCCACCCCAACCCCACCACGCCAGGCCTCCCTACTCCCTGGGCCCTCAAGTCTCTTGAGAATTAGGCACATCTCCCACTGAAGCCAGACCAGGCAGTCCTCTGCTGTATATGTGTTGGAGATCTCGGACCAGCTAGTGTATGCTGTCTGGTTGGTGCCTCAGTGTCTGAGAGATCTCAGGGGTCCTGGTTAATTGAGACTGCTGGTCTTCTTATGGGGTCGCCTTCCTCTTCAGCTTCTTCTGACTTTCCCTAATTCAACCACAGGGGTCTCTGACTTCAGTCCATTGGTTTGTTGTAAGTATCTACATTTGTGTCAGTCAGTTGCTTGTTGGGCCTTTCAGAGGGCAGCCATGCTAGGTTCCTGTCTGTAAACACACCATAGCATCAGTAAAAGTGTTAGGCCTTGGGGCCTCCCTTTGAGATGGATCCTAAGTTGGACCAGTCATAGACCTCCTTTCCCTCAGTCTCTTCTCCATTTTTGTTCCTGCAGTTCTTTTAGACAGGAACAATTCTGAGTCAGAAACACTAACCGTGGGATGGCAACCCCATCCCTCCACTTGATGCCCTTTCTACTGGACGTAGGCTCTACAAGTTCCCTCTCCCCACTGTAGGGCATTTCATCTAAGGTCTCTCCCTTTGAGTCCTGAGAGTTTCTCACCCCCTAAGGTTGCATATTTCCATTCATTCTGCTGGCCCTCAGGGCATCTCTCTGTCTCCCCTGATACCTGATCATTTTCCCCTTTCTGCCTACCCCTCCCAATGAAAATAGATCCATCTTTGTCACCTTGCACAAAGCTCAAGTCCAAGTGGATCAAGGAGCTCAACATAAAACCAGATACATTGAATCCAGCAGAAGAGAAAGTGGGAAAGAGCCTTGAACTCTTAGGCACAGGGTGGGGGTGGGGATATTTCCTAAATAGAGCTCCAATGGCTCACACTCTAAGATCAACAATTGATAAATGGAACCTCATGAAGCTGGAAAGCTTCTGTAATGCAAAGAACACTGATAATAAGACAAATCAGCAACATACAGATTGAGAAAAAAAAGTCTTCACTAACCCCACATCAGATAGAGGTCTAATATCCAAAATATATAAAGAACTTAGAACTCAAGACTCTTACTACACTTAGTTTTCCTATATTTTGAGCACTTTTGTTTTAGTATCCAAATAATTATATTCTCATTGCTCCCTGTTATTAAAAAATTGTGCTAAATAGACTAAAACTGGAAGAAGACAAAAGAATCCTGACAGCCTAAAATGATAAAGCAATTTTAGAAATAAGGGGACATGATTACGTTTTATTTATTTATTTATTTATTTATTTACTTTTGAAATGTATTGTTGGAGCTTTTTTGCTTATTATAGTTGAAAATGAAGTTTTAATTGTTCTCTAAGAGGAGAAAATTGACAAAAACAAAAACTCTGGTTATGGGTCAACAAATGTCAGTCCTGCAAACAGAAAAGTTTCAAGTTCAAGAATGTTTGAGGGAACCGCATATTTCCAAGGTCAAAAAAGAAATGTAGTTATATTACACAGTCAGTCATTGTACAGGAGGGACTTGGTTAGATAATATTTTCTGACCTTCTGACCATTATCACACACAGGAGTCACATTCTTAATCTTTTACCAGGTTTCCACACCAAAGCTGAACTGATGCAGTTTACAGACAGGCAAATGCAGAAAAGACATGCGCATTCACAATGGACTCGGAAGAAAAAGGTGATGTAGCAATGAAAAAAAAAACATAACTGAAAACAAGTACAGCGGTGGCTGCCTTCACTCCCTGGACCTGGAACGTTATGGCAAGACAATCATCATTGTTTGAGGCTAGCCTGGACTACATGTGCAGATCCAGGCTGGCTTTGAGCTTGAGGGTGAGACTGTCTTTAAATTAAAACAGAACAGAACAGAACAAAACAAACAACAACAACAAAAAAAAAAAAAAAACAAAGCGAAGGAAACCAAACCAAACCAAACCAAAACCAAATCAGGGTTGGTGAGATGCCTTAGGCAGTAAAGTGTTTGCCTTGCAGCCTTGTAAGCATGGGGATCTGAATGCACACCCCTAGAATCCCTTGTAAAGAGCTGGGTATAGTGATGCACACCTGGAGTTCCAGGGAGGAGATGTGAGACAGAGATGGGTGGAGAGCCATGGAAACTTGTGGTCCAGGTAGCCTGACCTACTTGATAGTTTCAGGCCAGTGAGAGACCCCATCACAAACAAGAGATGGAGGGCTCCTGAAGGAGGACTGAGACTGTTATCCTGTTTTGCATACGCGTGCCACACCCATGTCTCTCAGTCTGAGTGCACACACATGCCTGCATATGCATAAACTCTCTTCTGGATTGATAATTTAAATGGGCATTTAAGAATCTAAATGTGAACGTAATTTGCAATGCTATTGAGCAAAGAAGAATGCTATTGAGCAGAGAAGATATGTCACCCTCTCTTCACTAAAATTATGTCTTTAAGACATCCAAAGGCATTTTATCTTGATAGTTTAAATATATGTGGAACAAGAGCAGCAGCAAACTGGAAGCTACTACATATGTATTTGAAATCTGTCATTGCACATTCAATCAGTCCTTATGAGATGACTATATTCTAGGGGTTGTTATGGTAATTGATTAACAGTTAGTTACAAGCAGAAGATGTTGCCCATTTTCTTTAAATGTACGAAACAGGAAATAAACTATAGAATGGAATGTGATTTCTTTTTCTTTTCTTTTTTTTCTTCTAAGACAAGGGTTTCTCTGTGTAGCCCTGGCTATCCTGGAGCTTGCTCTGTAGACCAGGTTGGCCTCAAACTCACAGAAATCCGCTTGCCTCTGCCTCCCAAGTGCTGGGATTAAAGGTGTGCACCACTACTGTCTGGCTATGAAATGTGATTTCTTATGTGTAATTTCTTTCTTTCTTTCTTTCTTTCTTTCTTTCTTTCTTTCTTTCTTTCTTTCTTTCTTTCTTTCTTTCCTCCTCCTCCTCCCTCCTCCTCCCTCCTCCTCCCTCCTCCTCCCTAGTCTCTTGCTTTCACACTGCTCTACCACTGAGCCACACCTCTAGCCCTCTAGATCCTCATCAAACTATCTAATTCATTGCTTTTCAGTACACTTTTATGCTTAGCTTTGTTACTATTTTGTTGTAAAACAACCAATAGCAGCCGCTGTTAGCTCTTTGAGCTGCCTCATCCATATGAGGCCAATGTGGCATGGGGCTTCCGAGCTCCACTGGGGCTTCTCGTCAATTCTTTTTTTTTTATTTTTTTATTTTTCGAGACAGGGTTTCTCTGCATAGTCCTGACTGTCCTGGAACTCACTCTGTAGACCAGGCTGGCCTCGAACTCAGAAATCCGCCTGCCTCTGCCTCCCAAGTGCTAGGATTAAAGGCGTGCGCCACCACCGCCTGGCTTTTCTCATCAATTCTAACAGTCCTGTTTTTCCCCAAGTTTTTGCCTACCCTGAGACTGATGGAAGGTCCAGTTTCACAAGAGGAACTAGCATGAGGGTGTCTGCTTTCTGGTTGCCTGCGGACCTTGAGAGTGCTCAGCACAGGAAGCCTGGCGAAAACAAACACCTTGGATTCAGTAGAGACTTTGTGACATTCACATTCCTCTGGCTTCGGCTCCTTCATGTTTGGAGCACTCCATGATGCATGACCAGAGGATGTCGTGCCCTTACCCCACCTAGCGTGTGCTCTCTGTCATCTCTGCCATCTCTCTGGCATTTGAAGCACATTGGGGTTTTACCAAGAATTCAAAGAAGGCATTGTGTGTGTGTGTGTGTGTGTGTGTGTGTGTGTGTGTGTGTGTGTGTGTTATCAGAAGTAATTTTGTTTTGTACATTTTTCTTACTGAATATAAAAGCAGAAAATTAAAATTATAAATCATAAGTATGAAAAGAGTTTATACTCATCTTTTTCTGAACTCTCCAGAAATAATCATAGTTAACTTTGGTACTTTTTGTCCCAGACAGTCTGCTTGTCAGTATTCATGACAACTGCATTTCATGTGAGAAGTGTATCCCCGAGGGCCCCACACAACATAGAAATTTGCCCAATTCCAGACCAGTCTTGACAAAGGAAGGCTAGAATTCCTGTCTATCAGCTAAAGTGGTGCCACCATGTGGCAAAAGCATAAACATAGCTTCTGATTCACTTGGTTGTTCCAGCTTTCAAGCTATACCGTGGTACTTGAATTTAGGGTGACTTGCAGTAGTCAATCATACATAAGCCAGGTTGAAACTATCATAATATTCATATTATTAGAATTCAAATGTATTTAAAATGTCATTATATTGTGTTAAGTTTACAAACGGGGGTCATGTAAAATAAAATCCAGCCCTGAATTTTCTTTATAAAATTCAGATAACCTATTTTGGACATTCTCTCACGCAGTAAATGCACATTTATCTCTTTCTTTTCAAAAGCTATGGATTACTGTAGTACATTTAAGTAGTCCATTACATTGATGGCTCCTTCTTCCCAAGGACATGATCTCCCTTGCTGCCTCCCCCTTTTGCTATCAGATTTTCCCTCACTCTCAGGACACTGAACAATGCTACGTTGTTCTCAGTGTCAGTGTATTATGTCCAGAGTAAATCAAACTTCGGCCATGTGGGGACCAGCCAAGCTGAAATCACGTGCTTTTTCTGTTCCCAGCATACTTGGTTCTGTTGCTGAACAGGGCCTTATCTGTGCCTACAAGAGGGCTTGTCAGGAAGCAGGTGCTGAGACAGCAGTTGGTATCTAGGAACTCAACACCAGAGAACCAAAAGGAGAAGAAGCAGGATCGAGCAGAGAAAGAAGCTTGGCCGGCTTAGCAAGCAGACTGTGGAGCAAGGACTGTTCATCAAGACTGTCTTGGGTAAGTCTTTGTTCAGTCACTGGTTTCTGGCCACCCTAGGTGGGGCATGAGCTCAGTTGAGGCAGTTCTTTGCAACTGAGGCAGACCCTAAATGAACAGAAAACTCTATGTGGTCCCACAGCTCAGTGGACATTGTTCTTCAAAGTGGGATCTGAGCGGCACATCTTTGTGACTCCTCTATCTGGTCTTTTACATCCTTCCATGTGCATAGTAGGTAACTTTGGCAGCTTGAAGGATTTGCTATCTGAAGTCTAGCTCAGGTTTGGGAGTTTACAATGGGAAAATGTGTTTTGTTTTTGTTTTTGTTTTTTTTGCCATGTAATGTAAGAATGAATGGCAAGCAGTTCCCAGTGGGACAGATACTAGACTGAAGCCTAGGCTTAGCACTGTCTGTTTTCCACCTGCAGTGAAGGGGATGGGGGAAGAGAGAAACATTTCTTACTGCCTTCTATATGTGCCCTGGTACATAGAGACACTCAAGGGATTCTGCTTGATCACATCTTCATATCATCATTCTCCATGTTTTCTTAGACCTTTATTTGAAAAATCAGACTCATGGAAATCATAGTCTCAGGCCTGAGAGAATCATAGTTGCCTGAGGGAATCAAGCTGGGTCCCTCTGCCCATATAAGATGGTGTCTGTGGTTTTTTCCAGTGCTGTGAGTGGGGTGGATGCTTAATAGGAGTTAACATCATTGTCTAGTTGTATAGCTGTGTGTATCATCCTATCAGCATAGATGTGAATTCCGTTTGCTTGGGCAAGATATATGTTTTGGTGTGTGAATGTGGGAGCATGTGTTTCATTGTGCCTGTGTGGAGGCCGGGGGTCTCCCTCCATCTTGTTGGAGACAGAGTCTCTAAGATGTTTTTCCCAGCATGTGTTGGGTCTTGTCTCCACCCACTGTCTCTGACTATGAGGCCTAGGACTACAGACACTTTAAAAAATGTTGAAGTATTTTAATTCTCTTAAAATATCAAATAGGGGAGGCTGAGGCAGGAGGATTTCTGAGTTCGAGGCCAGCCTGGTCTACAAAGTGAGTTCCAGGACAGCCAGGGCTACACAGAGAAACCCTGTCTCGAAAAACCAAAAAAAAAAAAAAAAAAAAAAAAATCAAATAGGTAGGTCCTGTTTATTATTATAGTTTTTATTTTTAACAACATAATATTTTTATTGATTATTTGGGAATTTCACACCATGTACTGTGATCACATTCACTTCCCAGTCCTCTAAGGTCCAACCCCATTTTTTGTGCCGTCTCTCAAAAAAGAAGAAAAAAATACACCAAATCTAATTTATCTTGCCCATATACTCATTGGAGCATTGTCAAACTCCCAGTGGCCAATTCCTAAAAGTTCCCAGCCACCAGAAGTCTTCAACTCTGCCCTCCTTCTACTCCTCCAAGCTCTGCCCCCCACCCTCTCTCTCTCTCCCAGATCCACTCCTCCTTTCCCTTGAGAAAAGAACAGTCCTCCCAGGGTTATCAACTGAAGGTTGTATAACAAGATACAAAAAGACTAGTCACATGCCCTCATGTCAAGTCCAGGTGAGGAGACAATCCAGTAGAAGGACAAGGCATGAATATTGGAGAAGAGAATCAGCTATAGCATTGATAACTTTTGCTACCTCTTGATTACATACAAAAGATCACACCTTCTTGTCTATGCAGTTTGAAATTTTGATATAAAAGTTATAAGGAAAAGCAAACCAAATTAACTGTTCTCATGATATACATTTGTAGGCTGACTATGGCAGGCACACCTTTAATCCCAGAGTTTGAGAGGCAGAGACAGCCAAATCTCTGGTCTACATAGTGAATTTCAGGAAAGCCGGGGATGTGTAGAGAAACTGTCTCAAAAGGCAGCAGCAGCAGCAGCAGCAACAACAACAACATGTTTAGATATAGTTCCCATCCTCATAAAGTCCCACAATCTACAATAGAGATATCTGAAAAAGTGATTAAAATTTATTTGTTGCTCATGGTTACTTTGACTATCAATAACATTCCAACTACAATGCTCTCAAATTAAAAAAAAAACTTTTATTATTTAATCAACATTCAAGGGAACACTTTCCTTAGGGCATTTTCATCCATACTTGGTTTCTGTGGATTCTCCCCCTCCCCCTCCCCTCCCCTCCCCCTCCCTCCCCTTGAATCCTCACACTATTCCTCTTTTTACTTTAAAGTCATATTACTGGGCTGGAGAGATGGTTCAGCATTTAAGAGCACTGACTGCTCTTCCAGAGGTCCTGAGTTCAAATCCCAGCAACCACATGGTGGCTCACAACCATCTGTAATGGGATCTGATGCCCTCTTCTGGTGTGTCTGAAGGCAGCTACAGTGTACTCACATACATAAAATAAATAAATATATTTTTAAAAAAGTCATATTACCTTCCTATCCATCCCCTAAATACCCTCTCTCCCCTCTCATATGTCCCTTTCTAGTTTCTTGACCTCTCCACATACTCACCCCTACATAGATGTACATATATAAAAATTAGAAGCTAGTCTTCCTGAAGCAGATGGGAAGAAATAGAGAGACCCACAGTCAAACATTATACAGAGAGTGAGAGAGATTGGAAGACTCAGCCCTAAATGGGATGTTTCTATTAAACTCTTCCCCTCAGGATTCAGGAAACCTCACAAAAGCAGAGGCAGAAAGAAAAGTCAGAAGAAACGGAGGACACCAGGAGAGCAAGGTCCTCTAAATCAACATGATCAAAGCTCATATGAACTCACAGAGAGAGACTGAGGCAGCATGCATGGGGCCTGCATGGGTCTGTATCAGGTCCCCTGCGAATATATTAGTGCTTCCAGAGTAGTGTTTTATGGGCTTCCCAAGTGTGTAAATGAGCGGGCCTGTTTCTTATGCCTTCTCTTGGGCTCTTTCCCTTCTGGTTGTTTGTTTTGTTGGACTCCAGTGAGTTAATTTTTTATTTTATTTTATATCTTATTTTATTCCCACCCCTTAGAAGCCTATTTGTTTTCCAATGAGAGTCAGAAAGGGGGTGGGATGTGGGTGGGAGGGGAGGGGAGGAGGAATGGAGAGGAGTAGAGAGAAGGGTTATCAGGATACATATGTGAAAATAATCTGTTTTTAATAAATGAAAAAAATGCCAGGCAGTGGTGGCGCACGCCTTTAATCCCAGCGCTTGGGAGGCAGAGGCAGGCAGATTTCTGAGTTCGAGGCTAGCCTGGTCTACAGAGTGAGTTCCAGGATAGCCAGGGCTACACAGAGAAACCCTGCCTCTAAAAACCAAAAAAAAAAAAAAAAAAAAAAAAAAAAAAGAAAAAAATTATAATCTAGGATCCACATATAAGAGAGAATACATGGTTTTTGTTTTTCTGAAACTGGCATGCCTCAGCATAATATTTTTTAGTTCTATTCATTTTCTTGTAAATTTCATAACTCATTTTTCATTACAGCTGAATAATATTTTATTATATCTCTATATCTATCTATCTATCTATCTATCTATCTATCTATCTATCTATCTATCTATCTATCTCTATTTTTCACATATTCATTATCTATCTGTTGATCGACATCTAATTCCATTTTCTTGTTGTTGTGAAAAGAGCAGCATCTCTATAGCAGGATATAGAAGTCTCTTGATAAATATTTGTTTACATAAGTTAATTTTCTAAAATTCTAAAATATAGTTTGTTTTCTTAGCTTAAATTAACTCCAACATTATTTATTAGCTGTGTAGTCTTCCACAAGTTGCTTTAGCTATATAAGGCAAAATATTTTCATCTATGAAGTGAGAATGATAAATGTACAAGCTGATTATGTAAATTAATATGATAATACATGTAAAATAGTTAAGATAGCACGTGTTACATACCATTGACCAATAGATACTAAATCCTTCTGTTGTTCCTAACAATAAAATAGAATGAACTGCCTTCATTTGCAACTCAATCTGTCTAACCTTAAGAAAGTCACCAGAGCTTTTTGAGCTCTGGTTTCCTTGTCTATATAATAAGGACAATAATGCCTATTTCATAGAGTGGTTGTAACGAAAAAATTAGATGTGTGTGAAGAATGACTTCTAAATTGGAAAGTGCTATATGAATTACTTATTGTTTATTTGCTTAATAAATCTTCCTCCAAGAAAGCAGTGATATGAGCTCCATTGCTATTTAGGTCAAACAAATATGGATGCTGAATGAATAAAAACTAACAAAGATTCTGAACAAAACCTAACAGCCAAAGGTTCATACTGATGAAGGTAAATAATTTTCAGAAAACTTATTAGGAATATTTTTGTGTTGTAGGATGTAACATAGTTCTTATTTTTACCTAATAAAAATAACATTTCATGCCATGCACATGAAATGCATGCCTTTATTCTCAGCACTTGCAAGGCATAGACAGGTGGATTTAAGGCCAGCCTGGTCTACAGAGTGAGCTCCAGGACAGCCAGGGCTACACAGAGAGACCCTGTCTCAAAGCAAATGGAACAAAACCCAGAAAACAAAGAAACAAACAAAGTCTCCAAACAAAAAACAAATAAAACCTACCTCCAAACCCTATCTCAGTTGTTACAAAAATATTCAAGTAAATAGAAAGATTGGCCATGACTTTAAATTTGTCAGGTTTATGTTGATGGGATACTGGATTTTACCCTCATTTGTAGAAGACTAGCTTCTTGTTCTAGAAGGACTTAACCTATGATGTTTGTATAAAGCACCATTTAACATAAAAATAATCTTCAGTATGTCCTTATGATAGTGCCCCAAAGCCTGAAAATACAAATTCTCCTAGTTTTTCTTTAGCATTTTGGGGTTCAGAACTTCTTATAGGAAATGAAGTCTTCAAGAGTGTGAGTGAATGGCTGACAATAATGATTATCCAGTAGTTAAACATCAGACAATTCATGATTATGTATAATTGTTTGGTGTAAGTTCATCATTTATTCATTTAAAACTTGTATGGCAAAGCCTCTTTACACTGAAATGACTGCATAATGTAATTTCCTAACTAACTACACACTAACTGCATATGATTGTGCTTATGAAAATGCAACTCTTAAAAACTAATTTTCAGATTAGAATCCTGGAGTCCCGAAGAAAGGAGGTGTTATTTATTAACTCTTTTTTAAAGAGACATTTTTATAATAAATGTTTTGCCTGTATGTGCATGCAGTACCCATGATGGCCAGAAGAGGGAGCCAGAATACGTGGAATTGCAACTACAGAGGGTTGTAAGTGGCCGTGTGGGTTCTGGGAGCTGAACTCAGGTCCTCTACAAGAGAAGCAAATATTCTTAATGGTTGAGTCATCTCTCCAGCTCCTATTAGTATCTTGTTAGAAATTTATATTAATTACATTTCTCCTCTCTTTCAGAAGACTTCATTAAAAATAATGACAAATGGGAAAAAAAGTAATAATTACATAAAATCTACTTGCAATATATATATGTCTTTGGTATTTTCATATTTACTGGAAATTAGGCTACGTACAGTGGCAGCCAGACCTCATTTTCATGCCATCAAAAGCCATTCCCAGTACTTGCTCATTTTAGGGGTGGGCCATAGACATATAGATACATCCTTTACCTTTAAAACATACTTTTAAGTTAGGCATCCGATAGTCAGACTTCCTATTTTTATTACCTAATTAAAAGGCCAGAGGCACTAGGTCACCATATGCCCAAAGTCTGGCACAGAGACTTCAGCCAGGGCTGGCAGTACCGATCCACTCCCCACACATAGCTGTAAGTTATGGGTGGACTAAGGGCTGCACTAAGGGCTTCTCTAATCTTCTCTAATCTTCCAAACAGAGTGTGCTCAGAAGTGTGGCAAACATCGAGTTGCGCTTTTCATTAAAAACAAAACAGAAAGAGCTATCTGGAATCCACAAAAGGCTGGGGCAGGGCTGTCCATTCTGGTCTCTTTTTTGTTGAATAATCCCATGGCTTTATTGTAAAACTGTACAAATAAAAAACAGTGACATTTGGGATTATGTTCAGCTGATAAAAAGAAATAACCAAAGGTCAAAACCGGCTGTCAAGTGACGTAAGCCACCTTCTAAAGGAGGGGCAAATGTCTTACAACTCCAAGATGTTTTTATTTATTTCAAATTCCAATAGAGTGAATATGTTTTATCTAAATACTTTTTAATGGTATATTTTACCTTTTAAAAAGTGGGATTTAGTGTGTCTGGTTTTATGTGGAGATCTTTGATCCACTTAGAATTGAGCTTAGTGCAAGGAGATAAGGATGGGTCAATTTGCATTCTTCTGCATGTTGACCTCCAGCTGAGCCAGCACCATTTGTTGAAAAGGCTATCTTTTTTACACTGGATGGTTTTAGCTCCTTTGTCAAAGATCAAGTGACCATAGGAGTGTGGATTCATTTCTGGGTCTTCAATTCTGTTCCATTGATCTACCTGCCTGTCACTGTACCAATACCATGCAGTTTTTAACACTATTGCTCTGTAGTACAGCTTGAGGTCCGGGATACTGGTTCCCCCAGAGGTTCTTTTACTCTTGAGAATAGTTTTAGCTATTCTGGGTTTTCTGTTATTCCAGATGAATTTTTGAATTGCTCTTTCTAACTCTATGAAGAATTGAGTTGGGATTTTGATGGGGATTGCATTGAATCTGTATATTGCTTTTGGTAAGATGCTCATTTTTACTATATTAATCCTGCCAATCCATGAGCATGGCAGATTTTTCCATCTTCTGAGGTCTTCTTCAATTTCTTTCTTCAGAGACTTGAAGTTCTCGTCATACAGATCTTTCACTTGTTTGGTTAGCGTCACGCCAAGATACTTAATATGGTTTGTGGCTATCGTAAAGGGTATTATTTCTCTTACTTCTTTCTCAGCCTGCTTATCCTTTGAGTATAGGAAGGCTTCTGACTTGTTTGAGTTGATTTTATATCCGGCCACTTTGCTGAAGTCGTTTATCAGCTGTAGGAGTTCTCTGGTGGAGTTCTTTGGGTCGCTTATGTATACTATCATATCGTCTGCAAATAGTGATAGTTTGACTTCTTCCTTTCCAATTTGTATCCCTTTGACCTCTTTTTGTTGTCTAATTGCTCTAGCTAGAACTTCAAGTACTATATTGAAAAGATATGGAGAGAGAGGGCAGCCTTGTCTAGTCCCTGATTTTAGTGGGATTGCTTCAAGGGAAACTAGGGAAGAACCTTGAACATATGGGCACAGGGGAGAATTTCCTGAACAGAACTCCAATAGCTTATGCTCTAAGATCAAGAATAGACAAATGGGACCTCATTAAATTACAAAGTTTTTGCAAGGCAAAAGACACCGTCAAAAAGACAAAGCGGCAACCAACTAACTGGGAAATGATCTTTACCAACCTTACATCTGACAGAGGGCTAATATCCAAGATATACAAAGAACTCAAGAAGTTAAACTCCAGAGAGGCAAGTAACCCTATTAAAAAATGGGGTACAGAGCTACACAAAGAGTTCTCACCTGAAGAATATCTAATGGCTGAGAAGCACCTAAAGAGATGTTCATCATCCTTAGTCATTAGGGAAATGCAAATCAAAACAACCCTGAGATTCCATCTCACACCAGTCAGGATGGCTAAGATCAAAAACACAGGAGACAGCAGTTGTTGGCGAGGATGTGGAGAAAGAGGAACACTCCTCCACTGCTGGTGGAATTGCAGGCTGGTACAACCACTCTGGAAAGCAGTCTGGCGGTTCCTCAGAAAACTGGGCATGACACTCCTGGAGGATCCTGCTATACCACTCCTGGGCATATACCCAGAGACTTTACCTGCATGCAATAAGGACACATGCTCCACTATGTTCATAGCAGCCTTATTTATAATAGCCAGAAGCTGGAAAGAACCCAGATGTCCCTCAACGGAGGAATGGATTCAGAAGATGTGGTATATCTACACAATGGAATACTACTCTGCAATTAAAAACAATGAATTCACGAAATTCCTAGGCAAATGGTCAGAACTTGAAAATATCATCCTTAGTGAGGTAACCCAATCACAAAAGATCACACATGGTATGCAGTCACTGATAAGGGGATATTGACCCAGAATCTCAGAATACCCTAGACACAATCAGCATATCAATAGATTTCTAAAAAGATGGAAGGAGAGACCCCTGGTCCTGGAAAGACTGGATGTAGGGGAACGCCCGGACAGAGTAATGAGAGGGGGTTGAATGGAGAAAAGAGGGAGGGAAGGGGGCTTATGGGACTTTCGGGGAGGGAGGAAACGGGAAAGGGGAAGTGATTTGGAATGTAAATTAAAAAAATAAAATAAAATAAAAAAAAAATAAAAAAAAAGTGGGATTTAATTAAAAACAAGAAAGTTTCCTGCGATGCAGGCTTTGTAGATTTCTTTCACTTTGGAAAGTTGCAAGTAAGGGATTTAAGTAAGTGTGCGCACGCGCACGTATGTGTTTCTATCTGTATTCCCAAAAGAAGAAATTTTGTTGACAAGACTAGGTATTTTTTCATTTGGTTTGCTGGTGGTTGTTTTTGCTATTTCTTGGTTAAATAAAAAAAAAATTAAGACTACTCCATCCCTTCAGGTCAGATCTGGCATATTGTGAAATTACAGAGTTCATGCCTCACTGTGCTATGAGGAGCAGTTATTATAGCCTGGAAAGTGCCTTTTCTCACACCTTCTTTACTTTTGTTGAAATGTTCAGGTTTTTGACAATGTTCATTTATTTTTAAGATAGGACAGTGCCTAGGCTGGCCTTAAAACTTCAGTCCTCCTAGCTCCTGTTCCTGGGTACTGGGATTATAGTCACACACCACCGTGTTCCTCCTTAATCCACTCCAAAGTTCATGCTAGACTGTGATATAAATGAGAAAGAAACTGGTAAGCCATTTATTATTAAGCCACTAAGATTTCTATTAAAGCAGCTCTTTTCCCTTTATTAGTAGGTGTCAGATCCGCTTCTCCTCAGTGAATTGAGGATGACCTTTCAAGGACAATAGTTTTCTTATTGGCCAGAACTCCAAGTTCATATCAAAATCTGTAAATTACATTTCTTAACATAGGTCCCCAGGAGACTGATGCTTGGCTGCATTAAATTTATTAGCTATATGTACATATATCTGTATCCCAGCAAAGTCTAGGGTCAATCTGGATACTCCAGTGCCATAGTTAGACTTATGAGTCCTCTCCTCCATCTTTGACATTGTTAGGTACCAACTCTTTTGGGTTTTACTATTTTAGTTTATTTTAGAATCAATCTGCCCAATTTGTAGACCTCTCTATTCTCCTTCCTTCCTTCCCTCCTTTTATCCCTTCTTCCTTTCCTCCTTCCCTTCCTCCTTCTCTCTCTCTCTCCCTCTCTCTCACTCTCTCCTTCCCTCTCTCTTCTTTCTCATTCCAAACTCTTAATCTTTCTGGATCTAATCCAAGATGATCAGCTTCCTCTTTAAAATTGTGTACTACTTTTTCCTGATACACACCTTCTTTTTTTTTTTTTTTTTTATACAATGACATGGGTTTATTTTAGCCTAAAAGCACCCTTCCCTCCACCCAGATGATTTAAGACTCTATTACACAGTGTGTTCTTAATTGCTGCCAACTCAACTGCCTTTAGTCTTTTTTATTTATTTATTTATTTTTTTGCTTATACTCTGGTTCATTTTGTTTTGTTTTGTTTTTATTTTCTAAGTTTTTTTTTTTTTTAGAGAAACCCTGTCTCAAAAAACCAAAAAAAAAAAAAAAAAAAAAAAAAAAAAAAAAGAAACCCTATCTTTGATACACACCTTCTTAGCTATTTTAAGGTAGGAGCTTTGTAGTTTTCTGATAGATGCAGTTAAGAAATGCCAAATTAGCATATGGGTTATTTTAAGAGGAAATAACCTCAGGAAGAATAGCTTCAAAAATGGCCATTTAGCTTGTGTTTTCCTATATGAATAAAGACATAATGATTCTTTTGAGAGAGATGGTCTTCTTAACCAGACACTGGTCGTTAAAGCTGTAGTGTATTTGAATAAAGAAATGTTTTATCTTCCACTAATGTCTGTTACCTCACCATATTTCTTGAGTGACATCCTTAGAACTTACTACCTTCATCTGTTTATCAAACTATCATGTTACTTCACAGATTTATCGTTCTTTGACTAAGAAGTATAAACACATCATGTTGGGGCTTACCACTCAGGATAACCCCTATATTACATGTATAATTACTAACATTTTAAAGCTTTTCTCTTTTTTCTCTGTTTTTTCTTTTATTAGATATTTTCTTTATTTACATTTCAAATGTTATCCCCTGTCCCTGTTTCCCCCCTCCTGGAAACCTCCCATCCCATCCTCTATCTCCGTGCCTCTATGAGGGTGTTCCCCCACCCACCCACCCACTTCTGCCTCCCCACCCTGGCATTCCCCTACACTGGGGCATCGAGCCTTCACAGGACCAAGGGCCTCTCCTCCCATTGATGTCTGACAAGGCCATCCTCTGCTGCATATGTGGTTGGAGCCATGGATCCCTCTATGTGTACTCCTTGGTTGGTGGTTTAGACCCTGGGAGCTCTGGGGGATCTGGTTGGTTGATATTGTTGTTCTTCCTATGGGTTGCAAACCCCTTCAGCTCCTTCAGTCCTTTCTCTAACTCCTCCATTGGGGACCCTTTCCCCCCCCCCCCAATGCTCAGTCTGATGATTGTCTGTGAGCATTTGACTATTTGTTAGGCTCTGGCAGAGCCTCTCAGGAGACAGCTATATCAGGCTTCTGTCAGCAAGCACTTGTTGGCATCCACAATAGTGTCAGAGTTTGGTGACTGTATATGGGATGGATCCCCCAGATGGGGCAGTCTCTGGATGGCCTTTCCTTCAGTCTCTGTTCCACACTTTGTCTCTGTATCTCCTCCCATTAGCCAGGTTTTTCATTAGTTGAATTCCTAGGTTACCCAAAGAGCCTATAAAGAACATAAAGGGAAATTAGGGAACCTCTCTCCTGTACAATACCTTGGGATTTTTTTTCCACGTACAAATGCCCACAGAATCCAGAAGAAAGTGTGTCCACTGGAGGTGGAATTACAGGTGGTTGTGAGCTACCTAGTGTGGATACTGAGAACCAACTTGGGTCCTCTGCAAGAGTAGTATGTTCTTGTACCTTCTGAGCCATTTCTCCCACCCAGCAATTGGTATTTTTCAAAAACAGATCTGAGTTAGAGAACTAGCATTTTAAACTGCAAGTGAAGAATCACTACTGAACTAAACTGAGGACTAGTCCTTATATCCCAGTTTGGTCAAATTGTTTCTTTCATTGTTTCCAGAATATCATCTGTGGCTTTCCACCACATTGACCTCAATTTCTGTATAGAAATTGCTGACACTACTCCATCTCTGCTATAGTATTCTGACTCCCTGAGATGCACTGGACATTTTTTTTCAGGAACATGTTTTCACATCGCCCCCATCCCCACTGCAATTCTGTGAAATTTAGATTATTATCCTTGTCCTAAAAATGAGCAGAATCAAGAAGGAGAGAGATGAAATGATGTGCCCAGGGCCAGCACCCATAAAGTGCAGGATATAATCCCAGATCTTCCAATGCCTAATTCAGCATGTTCACATGTGTGATTGGCAAATGGATGAGAACTGCTCAATAACCAAATACAACAAACCTCACATCATAAAACATGTATAAGTTCAGGGTTCTTAGAGTATGTAGTGTTTTATGTGACTAAGTTTGTGGTAATTTGGTTATTCAGCATTACAAAGCTAATGCAAATGGCATATATCTACCACGGATGGTGATGATAATTATTATTATTTATTTTATTATTATTTTTGCCAATCAAGATTCAAAACAGTAGTGCTTAGACACCTCCCTTCAGCTGACTTGTAAGCTGACTTCAGGTGCAATTAAAATTCCCAATCAGGGGCTGGAGACCATCATACAATTCTACCTATTGCATTGCCTCATGCTTTCCAGAACTTTATCTTCACATATTTGATTTCATTTTTATCTTCTTCATTAACCATATTAACTAGACAAAATGGTATTATAACCACTCTTTAATATAAGTGCAGGAATTGGAACAATGAAAAGCAGCCATTTTGTACAGATAAGGAATTAAAACACCTGGCCATTCAGTGCCCTGACTTAAACTGCTGCACACTGTGTTGCTTTAAGAATTTATAGGCTAATGTGGACATAATAGAAATGTAGAACAATCTCAATTTCATGTAAATAGGTTTGTACTAATGTAAGAAACATTAATACCAAGTATATTATAATCCATTTATATAAATGTTTGCACTAAGAAAGAATTTATCGTTCTATAAAGATGGCTTGCAGTAGAGCCCCTTTCAATCATATCCATTAGCATCCCCACTAGGCCAATGACAAATGATAACATTATTATTATTTATACTAATAAGTACTCTTACCAATGGAATAATTTAGCTTAAGTCATCTGAATTTGAGTTTAATTTGGCTTTCCTGTAATTTTGATTCTCATTTTGATATTTATTGAATTTTCAGGAGCATGTTTAGGTAAGAAGTGAAGTGTGTGCTTATAGGAAGTGTGTATGTGTGTGTGTATGTGTGTGTATGTGTATGTGGGTATTTATAGATAAATACAACTGATTCAGTACTCAGATGTAAGCCTGTATTTGTATTCTTTTGTTGCTGCACTGGCTTTATTGAAGTCATGTTGACAAAGTGAATCAGGTAGAGATGGTGTGTGTCTCTATACCTGTATATGTATGTTAGGATATATATTTCTCTATGTGTTTTAAGAGATACCAAACAGGTGAGGAGAAAAGTTGCAAAGTGACAGACAAAGATGGAGATGGTACTGAACTATCTGGCTATAATGGGTCATAACTTCTCCAGTGTCTGACTATTGAAGAAGTTGGAGTTCACTTTCTACTTCCCTTCCCACACTCGAAAAGGACAGGTGGTAATAGCCTGAAAGAGGTGTTTCTGCCCTGCTGAGCTCTGTCACTGTCTCTTTGGTTTCACAGAGGACACCTCCATGCTTCCTCTCCAGGAACGCAGTTCTGAGCTCTGAGGGGACAGATTTTAGGTTTCTGAATTGTCTGAAAACAATAGCACATACTGGCAAAGGCTTCTCATAGTGGTTTGATTATGGTTGTCAGAAAGGCTTTGCCCTTATTTGGATTTAATATGTATTTTGAGAAGTATTATTTTTAAAATAATTTTTACTTTGCATACAAAAATTGATTTGATTCTGACATCTTTACAAATCTGTATCACTATTTTGTTCTCATGAAACTCCCACTGCCTTCCCTTTGCTGTGGTCATCTTACTTCAACACCTCCCTCTGAGCACTGACATTATCTAAGCCACAACACCTAGCAACTAGGAATTATTAATGGAGTAAGGAATACCAGAGAACTGCAAATTTGAATAAGAACAAGGTCCTGGAGGCTGTCATTTAGAGATTTATTTTATCTATGGAAATTTATGCCATTCTAGATTAAGGAGCATGTCCATTTAAATACCAATAACATCTATCTTCTTGAACCAAGCTGGAAAATAATTCTTTTAGTGAGATTGCCTTTTATTGATAACCAGAGTCTATTGTCTTTTATTCTAGAAACATCCAATTAATGCTTCCTCTTAACTGGGTTTTCTCCCCTTCATGCTAAGAGGGAAGTAGATATGCTATAGACTGATAAGGGAGTGAAGGACATGGAGAATGGTGAGACATATGGATTAGTTTTAGTGTCCTTTACTTGGAGAATAAATTAAAGAGATGAGCAGAAATGTCAACTCTGCACCTAGGACTTTGCTGGCCAACTGTATGACTTAAAGCCCACTCAAAGCTAAGTACATCCCATTGCGATATATATATATATATATATATATATATGTGTGTGTGTGTGTGTGTGTGTGTGTGTGTGTGTATATATCCTACTATTGTATCAGAAAGGTAAACAGTCTTTTTGATTTCCAACAATGAAAGGTAAAAACGTATTCCACAGCAGGTCATTATCACCAAATTTCTAGTAAGGCCTAAAAGACAACTTTTCCTCTTTGAAACAAAATAGGGGTGATAGGAACTGCTGTGGATGATAGGCCTCAGGGAAATAAGTCATGTTTAATGCC
Organism: Tokudaia tokunoshimensis; assembly: GCA_036184795.1. NCBI lineage: Eukaryota > Metazoa > Chordata > Mammalia > Rodentia > Muridae > Tokudaia > Tokudaia tokunoshimensis. The sequence goes on from BTHU01000023.1 coordinate 107,135,510, forward strand.
CTTGTTAATTTCAGTCTTTGCTCTTATTCCCGGCTGGAAATGTGAGATGCAGATCTGCTCATCTTTTCCTGTACATCACAACTTGACTCAAGTCCCAGCAAGTACTAGTCCCTGAAAAGGCTTCTTTTTTCATTTGAAAACTTAGCTACACATGCTTCAAAATAGACCCATCATTTTCAGATGATACTGAGGCTTAGAAGACTCAAAAACTTGCTTTACTTCTTACACATTTCCAGACCCACGGCATCTGACTCCAGAGCTCCAGCTATTCATTTAAACTCCCTCCATGTATATTTTGAGAAAAAGTCTGTAAGAAACTGTAATGCAAATGCATGGCTAAGAACCCTGTATTCGTTTGTTGAATACTTAATAATTATTTAAGTAAAAGTGTATTTGTATTATACAAACCTAGTACACTAAAATTATACTTGAGATTTTAGAATGAAAAATTAGTCTCCCATTTATCTTAGCTCCATAGTTTCCTGGTATTCCAGTTCCCTTCTCTAGAGAGTTAACTACTGTTTTTCTTTTTTTTTTTTTTCATGAAATAGCCAGCTTTATTCAGAGCGTCAAACAAATTATACTCTGAGCGTTAAGAAGAGTCATGCTGAGTAAAGTTTACAGTCACAAGGACAAGCTGACATGGCAAAAACATGTTTTGTCCATAGAGGTATATAAACAAATAATAGCCAGTTATAAAGAACAATCTAAGGTAAATGTAATCCTATCTGCTACTCATAGGAGGGGGATGAAAGCTCATTCCAAGAACAACCCATGTTATGGAGAAACAGAGATTGCTTACTTGGAGATTTCTCACAAGGTCTTGGAAATCTCCCCACACAGCTTCATTCATGTACCATATTCCAATACACCTTCCCTTTTTACTTTTTAATACTAGGATATCCAGAGTGATTAAAATTTGAGATGTTGTAAATACATCTAATTGCCATTTAACGCATGAGTATAATATAAGCAAGCAAACTATAATATTAGAACAGTAAAAGCATTGTGTCAAATACTCTGCCACCAAGAACAGCAATCCAAACTATGACCAGTACTATTACATTATTATAATGATCAGAAAAATCTAGAGAATAGCTTGAAAAGAGACCCATATGATTAGTAATTCTAGTATCTTGTAGAACATAAGTCTATATTCACTTGTAATAGGAGTACAAATGTTATGATATCCTATGCAAATAGGAAGTAATTTATATCCCAAGGAAAAATTAAACTCAGTCCATTTTCCAGATGAATGAATGAGTCTATTACAATCCCCATGTCCAGTTATAAACACAGGATAATTAGTAAAGTGCATAGGGCCTTAACTTGGCCCCAGGTGGACATACTTGACTTCTGATGATATGGCCAATATCTCCTTGCTTTTGACCTGGATATTTTCATACATCCTTCCAAAAATAGTATGAGCATATACTGCCATATTATGTCCACCTTTAAAATATACATTCTTAAAATATAGGCAGAAATATATTATACATGCTGATGTTTCCAGTCAAACTCATAAATCTTGCCTTGGCAAATAACATACCTCCAGGATCCAAAAAAAAAAAAAAAAAAAAAAAAGCCTACCAGCTAAACCACAGATGAGGACAGGATGGATATGATTTTTATATGGCCATGAAAAACCTGATGTAGTACAGAATTCATTCTGTAGTGTCAAACAGTTAGTCTGGATCGGAAGTGAGCCCATCTGGCAGTGTCTGCTTGGAAGAGCTTATGCTCACTTGGGTGTGTGCTATATGGCATTACTCCCTGAATGCACAGCTCTCTCATGTCTCATAAAATGCATCCCACTTAGTATCTCATGGGCTTAATTTTCCTTGTGTGTGCATTGGATGCCTGGTGGTGATTATACAGATGCCCACAAATTTTCTGTTTTGTTCGATGTAACAAATAATTTTTGTAATGGAATGAAGGTGATTCCTATGTCAGTTCCATTTATTCTTCATGTTGCTCTCTATTCTGAAGATTATATGCACTTCCTTATATATCCTCTTAATATATACTCTTAATATATACATATTCTCTCTTTTTCATATTCTTCTAATATATAAAAACTTTAAGTCATGCTGAAAACTTAGCTTTTTGAACACTGACAAAGATTGCTAGGATAGACAAACATGGAATACAAAAGAAACCCTGACTAGTATTTATCTAAAATTATATTTAGGCCCTAAAGATTGCCAGAAAACATATTACCCACTTACTGAAGAACAATGGAGATGATTTTTCTACCAGTTATAAATAATAGGTGTTAGATTTCTAGACAACTGGGCCTAAAGAGATGGCTCAGCAGTTAAGATCACTTACTGTTCTTGCAGAGAACTCAAGTTCAGTTTTTATTACCTCTATGGTAGCTTGTAGTCATCCATAACTTCAGGTCTAGGGGATTTGATATCCTTTCCTGGCCTTTATGGGTGCTAAGTATGCAAGTGGTACATAGACACACATGTAAGCAAGTACTTATATGTGTTAAATAAATAATGAATTAACTCTTTAAAAATTTCTAAATGACTACTATCACCAGTTTTAGAAGAGGTAGAGTTTATGGCAAGGATTACAGGTGTGGGTGGGAAAGACAGAAATATCTGTGTTTAGTAAAAGATAAGGTATTTAAAGCAAAGCTGGAGAGAATGATGAGTGATTAAGAACACTTGCTGCTCTTCTAGAGGACCCAGGTTCAATTCCCAGCACCCACATGGTGGCTCACATTAGTCTGTAACTCGAGTATGGGGGAGATTAGTTGTTCTCTTTCAGCTTCTGTAGGCACAGCATACATAAAGTACACAGACATACATTCAGGCTTTAAAACATTCATACACGAGAGTGCCCTCCGCCATCTTTGCTCCAGTGACTGGGAAGTTGGGACAGCCAGGTTCTGAGACAGACAGGCTTAATGTCGCTTGGGTCTCGGGTGGCTTGTGTGTGTGCAGCTCCCAAGTGCTGGGCAGATCTGCAGTAACCAGCGTGCTAGCTCTGCTGTGGGACTTCTGCCTGGCAGAGGGACGCCCCCTCCCCCCCTAGGAGAGATCACTCACCCCTGCACAGGGCAGGAGCCTACGAGCCTCCCTTTGGCGACCTCTGCTCCAGGAATCCACTAGGCTGAGCCTTTGGATGTGCAAGGCCTCCCCAATATAAGATCACTTGGGGCAAGGCACATTAGGGCTCCAAAGTCACTCAGGAGCAGGCAGGCCCCAGAAATCGGTGCCAGGGGAATCCTGGCAATCCAGGGGGGGCAGAAATAGCTTTGCAGGCTCACAGGAGGTCCAACCAACAGCCAGTGGCAGCAGGACCAACTAACATCAGAGGTATCCAGATGGCAAAAGGCACATGTAGGAATGTTACTAACAGAAATCAAAGTAATGTGGGACCATCCGAACCCAACTCTCCAACAGCAGCAAATCCTGGATACCCCACCACACCCGAAAGACAAGAACTAGATTTAAAATCACTTCTCATGATGCTATTAGAGGATCACAAGAAGGACACAAATAAATCTCATAAAGAGTTACAGGAGACCATGAATCAACGGTTAGAAGCCCTTACAAAGGAAACACAAAAATCGCTTAGAGAAATGCGGGAGAACATGGATCAAAAGATGGAGGCGCACAAGGAGACAACACAAAAATCGCTTAACGAGATGAATCAACGGGTAGATGCACTCACAAAGGAATCACAAAATTGGCATAAAGAAATGCAGAAGAATATGGGTCAACAGACGGATGCCCATAAGGAGGCAACACAAAAATTGCTTAAAGAAATGAATCAACGGTTAGATACCCTTACAAAGGAAACACAAGAACTGCTTAAAGAAATGCAGGAGACAATGGATCAACAGATGGATTCCCATGAGGAGGAAACACAAAAATCGCTCAGAGAAATGCAGGAGAACGTGGGTCATCAGGAAGAAATCCTGAAAGAGGCAATGCAAAAATACCTTAAAGAAATACAGGAAAATACAAACAAACAAGTGAAGGATCTCAGCAAATCCATCCAGGAACTAAAAAAGGAAGTAGAAACAACTAAGAAATCACAAAGGGAGACAACTTTGGAGATAGAAAACCTTGGGAAGAAATCAGGAGTCATAGATGCAAACATAAACAATAGAATACAAGAGATGGAAGAAAGAATCTCAGGTGCTGAAGATTCCATAGAAAGCATCGACTCAACAGTCAAAGAAAATGCAAAATGCAAAAAACGTGTAACCCAAAACATCCAGGAAATCCAGGACACAATGAGAAGACCAAACCTAAGGATTATAGGTATAGATGAGAGTGAAGATTTGCAACTTAAAGGGCCAGTAAACATCTTCAACAAAATTATGGAGGAAAACTTCCCTAACTTAAAGAGAGAGATGCCGATGAACGTACAAGAAGCCTACAGAACTCCAAACAGACTGGACCAGAACAGAAATACCTCCCTTCACATAATAATCAAAACACCGAATGTTCTAAACAAAGAAAGAATACTAAAAGCAGTAAGAGAAAAGGGCCAAGTAACATACAAAGGAAGACCTATCCAAATCACATCAGATTTCTCACCAGAGACTATGAAAGCCAGAAGATCCTGGGCAGATCTCATGCAGACACTAAGACAGCACAAATGCCAGCCTAGACTACTATACCCAGCAAAACTCTCAATCACCATAGATGGAGAGACCAAGATATTCCATGATAAAACCAAATTTTCACAATATCTTTCCACAAATCCAGCCCTGCAACGGATAATAGGTGGAAACCTCCAATACAGGGAGAGAAACAACACCCAGGAAAAAATGAGATAATAACCTTCTTGAATCAAACCCAAAAGTAGATAACCACTCAAACATAAAGATAGCGTCAAGAATGGCAGATGGCAATAATCACTATGCCTTAATCTCTCTTAATATCAATGGTCTCAATTCCCCAATTAAAAGACATAGACTACAGTTGTTGGCGAGGATGTGGAAAAAGAGGAAAACTCCTCCACTGCTGGTGGAATTGCAAGCTGGTACAACCACTCTGGAAAGCAGTCTGGCGGTTCCTCAGAAAACTGGGCATGACACTCCCGGAGGATCCGGCTATACCACTCCTGGGCATATACCCAGAGACTTTACCTGCATGCAATAAGGACACATGCTCCACTATGTTCATAGCAGCCTTATTTATAATAGCCAGAAGCTGGAAAGAACCCAGATGTCCCTCAACGGAGGAATGGATTCAGAAGATGTGGTATATCTACACAATGGAATACTACTCTGCAATTAAAAACAATGAATTCACGAAATTCCTAGGCAAATGGTCAGATCTTGAAAATATCATCCTTAGTGAGGTAACCCAATCACAAAAGAACACACATGGTATGCAGTCACTGATAAGGGGATATTGACCCAGAATCTCGGAATACCCTAGACACAATCCGCATATCAATAGATTTCTAAAAAGATGGAAGGAGAGACCCCTGGTCCTGGAAAGACTGGATGTAGGGGAACGCCAGGACAGAGTAACGAGTGGGGGTTGAATGGAGAAAAGAGGGAGGGAAGGGGGCTTATGGGACTTTCGGGGAGGGAAGAAACGGGAAAGGGGAAGTGATTTGGAATGTAAATTAAAAAAATAAAATAAAATAAAATAAATTTTATAAAAAAAACAAAAACATTCATACACATAAGATAAAAATTAAAGGAAAAGTCAGAAGAGAAAAATACTAAAACACAAACACTAACTGGAAAATTCACTCATTTGCTAAACGGTATCTGTACATATGTGCACGCATTTCAGACCTGCTACTGTAGAAAAAGCAGAATTTTTTCATTTTCTATATTTTTTATTTACATTCCAAATGATTTCCCCTTTCCTGTTTCCTCCCTCCCCAAAAGTCCCATAAGCCCCCTTCACTCCCTCTTTGCCCCATTCAACCCCCTCTCACTTCTTTGTCCAGGCATTCCCCTACATCTAGTCTTTCCAGGACCAGGGGACTCTCCTTCCATCTTCTTGGAAATCTATTGATATGCGAATTGTGTCTAGGGTATTCTGAGATTCTGGGTTAATATCCCCTTATCAGTGACTGCATACCATGTGTGTTCTTTTGTGATTGGGTTACCTCACTAAGGATGATATTTTCAAGTTCTGACCATTTGCCTAGGAATTTGGTGAATTCATTGTTTTTAATTGCAGAGTAGTATTCCATTGTGTAAATATACCACATCTTCTGAATCCATTCCTCCATTGAGGGACATCTGGGTTCTTTCCAGCTTCTGGCTATTATAAATAAGGCTGCTATGAACATAGTGGAGCATGTGTCTTATTGCATACAGGGGAAGCCTCTGGGTATATGCCCAGGAGTGGTATAGCAGGATCCTCCGGGAGTGTCATGCCCAGTTTTCTGAGGAACCGCCAGACTGGAAAAACCAGAAATTTAACAGCCATGCAGGTTTGGATTCAGATGCTACTTTGCTTGTAGATACTTTGAGCAAGGTATTTAACCTCTCTAAGCTACAGTTTCTCATCTGCAAAATGATTAGGAACACTGATTAACATCTTATTATATAAAATAAATGCAAGAGAACTAAACTGTCATCAAAGGACAGAATTCTTTTATTATTGAAACAAGCAAAGCCTTCCAAACACACAGGAATATACTTATTTACTATTGGTAAAAGTTATATTATACTGGCTTCTACGAGGCCATTTTCGTGCAAGTATACAGTACAAGTTGAGCACACTCTACCCTAGATGGATCCTCCCTTCTTTTCAACCACTCTTTCTCATTTTGTGCCCCTAGACAATTTCTTCTTCACTTTCATATCATTTGTACATAAGACTTTATGAATCTATAGCTTTATGCTTTATTTTTATGTTCTAAGGCCCACTAGATATTTCTTAATATATTTAACTCAATGTACAAAAGGTACTCATTTGTGGGCTGCTTTGTGATATTTTGATATGCAAAGTGTGTACTATTGAAGTCAGAGCAAGCATATTTCCTCAAGAACATTTGACAGTTAAATTTGTTACCTTCTTGAGTGTGGTTGACTGACTCTTTAAGGTTGTCTCAGGTGTCAGAGTATTCATACCCTGTGTAATCCTCTGTAAATGTAAGCTTGTCTCAACAACTGCTTTTGAAACAGAATGCAGCAAAAGTCATGAGCTATAATTTTGATATTAGAGTGTATGCTTGTCACTTCTATTTGTACAGTTGACTGTGTCATTGACTTTGATGCAGTACAGGTAATATGTTAGAGAAGTTCCAGTTTTGACAAGGAACCCCAGAGGGTCCCCTAATGAATAGCCTGCAAAGACACTTGGTTCAATAGCCTATACTTTTTTCTTTTTTCTTGGATACTTTATGTATTTATATTTCAAATGTTTTCCCCTTTCCTGGTTTCTCATTTTGGCACCCCTATGCCATCCTCACTTTCTCTGCTTCTATGAGGATGCTCTCTCTCCCATCCACTCACTCCCACCTCACCGCCCCAGCATTTCCCTACACTGGGGAATCGAGCCTTCACAGGACCAAGGGTCTCTCCTCCCATTGATGACAGATAAGGCCATCCTCTGCTACATAAGCAGCTGGAGACATGATACTCTTTGGTTGGTGATTTAGTCCCTGGGAGCTCTGGGGGATCTGATTGGTTGATATTGTTGTTCTTCCTATGGGACTGCAAACCCCTTCAGCTCCTTTAGTCCTTTCTCTAACTCCTCCATTGGGGACCCCACCCTCAGTCCAATTGTTGGATGCGAGCATCCACCTCTGTATTTGTCAGGCTCTGGCAGATCCTCTCAGTAGACAGCTATATCAGGCTCCTGTTAGCAAGCACTTCTTGGCATCCACAATAGTGTCTGGATTTGTTGAGTGTATATGGGATGGATCCCCAGGTGGGACTGTCTCTGGATGGCCTTTCACCATAAGCAGATGCTGGGCTATTGAGAATACTGATTGGATTTGAGGCACTGCTTCTTCTTCTTCTTCTTCTTCTTCTTCTTCTTCTTCTTCTTCTTCTTCTTCTTCTTCTTCTTCTTCTTCTTCTTCTTCTTCTTCTTCTTCTTCTTCTTTTTCTTCTTCTTCTTCTTCTTCTTCTTCTTCTTCTTCTTCTTCTTCTTCTTCTTCTTCTTCTTCTTCTTCTTCTTCTTCTTCTTCTTCTTCTTCTTCTTTCCCTCCTTCTCCTTCTCCTTCTTCTCCCTCTCCTTCTTCTTCTTCTCCTTCTCCTCCTCCTCCTTCTTTTTATCATCATTATTATTATCATTATCATTATTATTTTCTCTACCCATGCTTGGTTAACTCTCATTTACAGATAGGATTTTACAAACAGCATATTTTACAGACCCCTTACCCTGATGACAATAATAGAAGCACATTACAGTTTAGTCAGCTTTACTGTTTATAAAACCATCTTATATGCATTTCATTTAATTTCATGGCTCATCATCAAAATCATAAATGAATAATTTCTTACCTTACATGACAACAATTTATATAAACAAGGTAGTATGGTTTAGTGTAAAAATGATAGATTCTGTCATCAGACACATCTCTATTTCTAAATCCCTAATTTCCTAGATACATGATTTAAATAAGTGTTTCCTTGCCATTTTCAAGACGGTTTTAATCACATCCATCTTTTATGATTGTTAAGAAGAACAAGGTAACAAGTAAAGAAACAGGACAATTGGTGAGAACTCAACTATTTTCTTTAAAATAGTGTTTTTTTTTGAGTGTGTGTGTGCTGTTAGCTAGTAAAGTCTCTTAACTATTCACTATCTCTTCTACAGACCCAGCCTTGTGTCTATCTTCTGGAAGGAAGTTCAGTACAAATTTCTCCAATGGATAAACCCAGAGGCAGTCAGGGACATTATTATTATTTCAATAAATGGGGGTTAAATGTCCTGCCTTGGACTCAGATGGTTGATAGATGATCAAACTGGAATTTGAATTCTGTTTGTTATCTGTCTACACCAATGAATCTTCCTACAGTTTTTTGGGCTATTTTGCAAGACTGATGTTCTTGGAATAAAAAGAGATACTAGCGAGAGCCCAATTTGGATCTTCTCTTAGTATATAGATAGTTTTGAGAATGCTAGGAGTGGCCTCCTATCCCATTTCTCCATCTCTGGAGTCTCTCAAGAAAGAGCCATGTACACATGGTAGGCCCAAAAATAGAGGATTAGTTATTATAGTATTTGAACAAGTATGACCATAGTCTTTTTTTTTTTTTTTTTTGCAAAATGTTAGCATTTAATTAACCCCTGGAGGGTCTTTAAGCCACCAGGACACAGGCACCTCCAACACCCTTAATCTTCTCTTCAGTTCTTCTGTTGAAGGATTTGGCCTTCACGATGACAGGTTGTTTAGGGAGCTTTCCCTTGCCCAGAACTATGTATTAGCCCGATCTAACAACATCAATGATGGGGGCAGCTCCATTCTTGTTCTTTGCTGCATTGACCCGTGTCTGTTCATTGACCAACGTCCACAATTTATCCAGATTGACAGTTGGGCAGAAGCAATGGTTCCTCTTCAAGTGGTAATGCCTCAGAGCAACTTTCCCAAAATAACCTGGATGATATTTGTCAAAGATGATCCAGTGGTGATGCATGCCTCCAGCATTCCCGTGGCCTCCTGGGTGCTTGTGGTGCTTACCGATGTGGCCGTGGCGGTGGCTCACGTGGCCCCGGAGTCTTCCTTAGTCTGGATGGCATGGCGGTGGCAGAAAGGAAAAAGCAATCATCTTTTTTTTTTCTTTTTCGAGGCAGGGTTTCTCTGTGTAGCCCTGGCTGTCCTGGAACTTACTCTGTAGACCAGGCTGGCCTCGAACTCAGAAATCCGCCTGCCTCTGCCTCCCAAGTGCTGAGATTAAAGGTGTGCGCCACCACTGCCCGGTGCAATAGTCTTATCTATCGTTTAGACTTACTCATTGGTTTAGTTTCCTGGTTATTTGGGTGTCAGTCTCAGATAGGGAGGATACTAAAAGTAATATCAAAATATAAGTAGGGAAAACAATAGTTTCTGTAAAATTCCCAATGAGGTATTACAAAAGAGATAAGGCAACCCTTTATAAGACTAACTCATTGACAATTAGGTCAGAGCTAAGACAATTTTGGCACATGGGGTTTCCAAGGAATGTAAATCAGCTTTGGTACTTGAGAGGCCTTAGTACACAATAAGTGCCAAGTGTGATACACAGAGCTGCAGATGCTACTTAGCCCCAGGAACTGGCAGAGAGTTAGCACCTGGTGCCATTTTGGTTGGTTCATGAACAGCACCAGCCAGCACCAATAGCTTGATGTGGCTCTGGGGTCTTGGGGAGCAGGAGGAAGTATGTACTCAATATAAACTTGAGTGCCTTCATTTATCATGGAACGCTGATAGCAGTGGTAAGGTGGGTGCCTGTAATGCAGTTTCCACCGTTCTATAGGTAGCAGAGGCCTATGAGATCTACGAAGCAGAGGAATAGACCTGAGAAAGGCCATGGGATTATGAAAAATAAGGGGAAGCCCTAGAGACACTATAATGATAGCTCTGGATGAAAACACAGAAGTGCTCTGGCTTTTTCTTGTAGCCTGGTACAGATCACGTTATCATCCTGACACAGAGCCATATTCATCACAGTTTGCCTTGTACTTTGAGGCTCTTCCAGATCCTCATCCCATTATGACAGGAGGACTTCTTTACAGTCTCTATTCCCAGTTTTAACTCAGCACAAGTTCAGTAGTCCCTGTGAACTACTAGCATTCCTCCTAATACAAGCAATTGGAGACATGTTGCTGAACGATGTACCAAAGCTCCAACTGACTGTTTAGAGAATATTCTAAAACAGCCAGGATGCGTTTGATGAAGCTGATATATACTTTAGACTTTCTAGGAGATGGAGTTCAGGGTAGAAAAGTTGACTGGCCTTAAAAATATAGTAAGGATTGCTAACCATTTGATAGCTTGCTTGGCTTTTCTCTTATAAAGCTTGCCTGTGGAAGGTATAAAATGGTTGCCTGATACCTTTGAAGTCAATGATACAAATTATATCAGTCTATTGTAAGAAAAAAATAGTTTTTGTCACAATTACCTAATTGTCTTTCTGGGTCTTCATGGTTAGCCAAAGATGGGCATTAGGTGTGTCAAACATGATGCTCCCACTACCAACGGCAACAACAAAGCACTTATGTAACCCTTATATTCTGCTTAAGCAGTGTTCTGAACCATTTACTCCATCTTTTTTCTCACAGTGGCTTAGAGACTGGGCAACATAGTGGTCTTAGGCCGAACTAGGTTTTGTAATGTATTTCTAAGATCATTTGTTCCAGGCAAGTTATCAATGAGTTCTTGATAAAGTAAGTTTGGAAGTCACTGAATTTTGCAAGGTAATCATTGCTTTACTATAGGCCTTCTCAATGTTTTGTATTCAGATCTTTCTTATGTGTGTGTTTATGAATGCATATGCATGTGTGGCATGTGTATGTAGGACAAAGGGTAATACTGAGCATTGTCTTTAACTGCTTCTGTACTTTATACATATTCATATATTGGTTTTTGTATTTATTTTGAGAACTTTAGACATGAGTAACTTATCTGTATCACTCGACCACTCATCTACTCCTCTTCCCCCATCTCAGAATCCTCCCATGATCCTCCTCCTGAATCACACTCTCTAATTACTATTGTTACATGTATATACAGGTGTGTATATGAACACATTCGTGGACGCCTTTGGCTTTGTTCAGCATTATTCGTGTGTACATATATTCAGGGTTAATTACTTGTGACTGGACATTCTGTGCAGGAGCTTGTCTCTGGAGGAGACTGTTTCTCTCTTCCAGAAGCCATTGACCAGCTATAGCGTGTCATCTAAGGATGGGGTCATGTGGAATTTTCTCTCTCCATTTTGGCATGCCAAAGGGTGTCATAATGCTAATCTTGTTCAGGCAACTGTCTTGTTGAGATTTCATGCGTGCATATCTTCCTGTCATGCCCAGAAAACACAATCTAATAACAGATGTTCTGGACCTCTGGTTCTTCCAATCTTTCTGTCTCCTCTTCCATGATTTTCCCTGAGCCTTAGGTGCAGGGCTTGGACACCACACAGTCCCTTCTCTGCTTGTAGATCTCTGTAATAGACTCCATCAGTTGCACAAATAATTTGTTTTGGTGAGTGATAAGAAACACATGTATGTATGGGTATAAAATTCTAAGTATTTAGAATAATGCTAGAAATTATATTGGTTTATGAAAATCACATCCACTTTATATTTTATTTGAGACTTTTTTGGTTGTTGTTTATTTTTGAGATTGTATTTTCATTCCAACATGTCTCCTTCCCCTCTCCTCCTTTCCAACCTTCCCATATCCTCCTCCCTTCTCTTATTTTCATCAGTTGTTATCATATGCATCTATGAATTTGTATATCTTAAGTGATGAGGTTACATTGGCTGAAAGTCCTATATCTCCAACTTCCTTTTAGAACCAGGTGATAGAAAATATAGCATGAGTTCTAAAGCAGGTATGTACAGCAAAATAACTTGTGTGTGAAAGCCAAGTTAATAAAAAAAACCTCCATGAAACCCTCAACTCCCTAGTTTTTGTTTCAGGAGCATGTCGTCCTAGATAATGTATGGTTCTGGCCCAAGCTTGGTAATTTAAGAACCACTACTCTATAGAGGGGGGAGTGGGTGAACAGCAACCAGCACATTTGAATTTAAATTCTAGCTTCATCACTTAAAAACATGTGTAATTGTATTTCAGTGACTAACTCTCTGTGTTTCCACCTATGCATTTGTAAAGTAAGGATAATAGTACCAATCTGCTAGGGCTATTTTGGGGATTAATTAGTTAATATGCAAGAATATACAGATATATACTTGAATGTTTATGAATATGCTTTGACTAGTATTTGCTGTGTTATCATTAATCATTATTACTATTGTTAAGAGAAATATCCTGAGGGGAATCAGTTCTATCTCATCCTGAGTTGGGGCAATATTGCCAGAATTGGAGAGATGCATTAATTTGTCAATCTGTATCATCTTTCCTTTGTTTTTGAACAGGAACATTAGTGGTGGAATTTGAGTGGTTTTCTTCTTTCATATTTTATCATTTGTTTTATTTAACAACTTAGAATTGAACACATTAATGGGGTATAATGAAATGCAATGATGTTTTGATACATAGAGTCTAATTGGGGTAATTAGCATTTCTAGCACCTTGAACATCTGTAATTTTTTTTTTTGGTTATGAGAACTTCCATAACCCCATCCTGTAGTGATCTTGAAAATGTAATCTGATATTTTATTTTGCTTTGTTTTCTTACTTTATGCTAATACACAAAGCATTGAGCTTAATTTTAACATTTCTATACCTGTATATAATGTCTTTGAACATACTTGCCCACGTTATTACTTTGTCTTATCCCTTCTCTTTTCTCTCTTCCATTGTTCTAATAGGCTCCTTTTAGCTCTCATTACTTTTCTCTTCTTCCTAGATTCCACAGAGAGAGAGAAAACATGAAATATTTCTATTTCCAAGTCTGACTTATATTTAAGAGGAGTATCTCTAGTTTCACTCACTTTCCTGTAAATGACATAATTTTATTCTTCATTATGGTTAAATAATCTTATTGTATATTATAATTATATATAGTATTTTATTTATTAATTACTCTGTCAATGGTAAGCTTGGCTAATTCTGTAACTTAGCTATTGTGAATAATGTAGCCATAAAGATGGATGTGTAAGCTGGCTTTGAGTCTTTGAGTACATACCAAAGGAAAGTACCTTGGCTTTCTGGAGGTAGAACTGCTTCAGATATCCAAATCCCGAGTGGTGCACTCGCATACCCTGACAGGTCTCTCCTGACTTATCACCACCTCAACCTGCAAAATACTTGAATTCTCCTAGCAAAGAAGTAGCAGTTCATGCTTGGGCATAATTTTCTAAGACAGATGCCTCATTCCCCATTCGGGAATCTCATGCAACATTTTCATTGCAGTGCTCATCTACGAAGATCCCATTTATCCTACAGCTTCCATACTCTCATACGTTTAAAAAAATATTCACAACCAAGTCTTGGGGAAAGAAAGGTTCTATTTAAAATTCTGACACCTTCGGTAAATTGCACACAAAATAGAGAAATTGAATGAGTTAATCCATTGATTATATCCTCAGGGGTGCCTTCCTTTACCCAAGTTTCCTTATGTACCCCTAAATCTGATGACAATTAGGAGGCTGGTTAGCATCCCTAGCATGCAACTCTGCTCTGGTTAAAGGAAAGAAGGCAGATAAATCTGGACATCAGGTAACTGGTCCTCAGTCTCTCTGAATGACAGTCCAGTGTGTCTTAAAAGATCAACCTCTATACCTCATTGTGGTGGCTGATTCTGGTATGCTGGAGGGAAAGGTTAATGATGCCCAGTGGGTTCATTAGTTTTAGCTGAGTCTTTCTTGATGTACTAAAATGGAGTGCCGCTATCACCCACAGTGGCTTTCTCCCTCTGCTCATTAGTTAATGTCAGAGCCTTAACGGTACAGAGCAAAAGAAAGGGGATGTGTGTTTATGTGTCCCCATTTGCCTTTTCCTCTACATTCACCAGCTGAGAGTAATTTATTTCTTTCACCAAAGGAAAGTGTACCTTAATGATAAAAGTCCTGGCCAGTAAATTGGAAAACCGTGGTTCTGTTATCAGCATCACCTTTCAATTGCTCTACGACCTTGGATTTATGAACTAGATTTTCTAGACCTTTGTGCTTTTTCATATAAGATAGACAATTTTTGATCTTTTGCATTCAGTGTCTGTTGAATATACAACAAGATCATATAACTGGTCATGATTTGGAGATTGACTATTGCTTTATGGATATAAGGGATGAGTATTTTACCCAATGAATTTTGATTAGAGATACTGTGCTCACCCCCCCATCCTACTTAATAACCAACCTTACAGCTTAAAAAAGTATAAATGAAGCAACTATATATTTTACAAAAATAAAATGTAACATTGGGGTGATATTTTCCAAAAGGCTAAAGAAGAAAATGTCCCCCAGAAGAAAAAGCACAGCAAAATATGTCTGGTCCTGCAAATAGATCACTTTCAGAATGAAGCTACATTTCCAAATTGACCAGTAGATGTCAGTATTTGACAAGCCCAGAGCTTCTCACAGAGGCTCTGCATTAGCATCTCGCTCCATTTCAGCTCGCAAGTTTCTCTGCAAAGGAGGGAGAGTTTGTGTGAGGGAAGCTAAGATTTTGCTTTCTCACTTCTTACCCCATCTTGTAAAAAAACAGCCTGATGCTCTGGGTAAGTCGCCGTTATCTTCACTTTCAGTGATTCCCTTTATAGATCTGCAGTCTGCTGAGGAGTTTAAAACGCAAAATTAAACATGTGCTTAGCTCCCCGAAGGCCACATTCTTGTTCTTCACAAAGATGCTTCTCTTTTTCCAGACCAGCCTTCCTGTCCTACCCTTTGCGTAACAATCAAGTCTAACAGGGAATACTGCCATTTGGGGTTTAGGTTCTGAGCTCTGGGGAAAAGGTCTTTCTGTTCTTTTCTTTCTTTTTTTTTTTTTGCTATAGAATGACATTCAGATTGTTTAATGAAATCACCATTTTCTAAACATGGCAGGTACTTGGTGTGTCATTTGAAAAAAACTCATATTGTAGTTGTGTCAAACAACCCATTTCATTTTACATGTTCACTGGGAGAAGCCATCCAACTTGTTTCCAACTGTATGTGCTGAGCTCAGAGCAGCTCACCTTCTTCCTGGGGGAAGATGCATTTCTGTTATGTTCATTTCTTAGCATCATCCTGGATGTGGCACATTCAGACTATAGCTGTGGACAAAATCAGCTTGGTTCTTTGAAAAGGCTTCCTACCTCTTTCAGGCTTTTGAGATCAGACTTGCAGGGGTGCCACTCTTGGGGAGTTTTAAAGGGTTAGGTAGTCAGGTTTGTGTGTGTGTATGTGTGTGTGTGTGTGTGTGTGTGTGTGTGTGTGTGAGAGAGAGAGAGAGAGAGAGAGAGAGAGAGAGAGAGAGAGAGAGAGAACACTAGTCATTGGCATTGTTCATATGACCAAATAACTGACAAAGGTAACTTAAAGAGTTAATTATGGGTTCCAGTTCTGAGGTACAGTTTAACATGGCTGGAAAGTCATGGTACCAGGGGCTTACAGCAACTCATTACATTGTGTCCTTAGTAAGGATGCAGAGAGTGCTGGACACTCATGTCAGCTAGCCTCTTAATTTTTCAGCAGTGCAGGAATCCAACAACGGAATGTGCCATCCACTTTTTGAGCATGTCTTCTTACCTCAATTAACTTAATCAAGGCTGTCCTCACAGGAAGGCCAGGAGGCTTGTCTCCTAGGTGATTTTAGCTCACGTCATGTTGACAGTCAGTATTAACCTTCAGGGCCCCTTATTTCCCTTTATAAAAGAAGCTGCTCTGATGCATTTAGAGAGCATTTTTTTTTTATGGTTTGCTCTCATTCCTTTTGCCCTTGCCCAAATGGAATAAATGGTTTAATGACGAACAGTCACAGTGGCTTTAGAATTTGGTCCTGCTTCCTGGAGACTGGTGGAGGTAGTCCGGATGTGACAGCACTTACCAGTGTGGAGTAGTGCTCTGCTACAGCATCCTTCCTGGTTGCTGGCCAAGAACTGCCTTTATCCTGGGGAATGAGTCATCAAACATAAGCAGCTTGCTCTTGGAGGCACACTTGGCATCCGTTTCAAGGTCCTCTTGGATCTGGTGTGTGTCTGCTATCTCTTCACTATGTCTCAACCTCCTAGGTCTCTTCTCTGCAGTGTTCACAGTTTTGAGGGAAGCAAGGCCCCTCATTCTCCTAAAGGCTAAAAATTTGTTACTTTGATTTCAACTTATTCTTGAGGACTTATCCCCTCTTAACCCCTGAAAGTCCCTGTTGTTATACACTCCAGCTTTTAGTCTAACACCTTCAATTTTCTCTCCTGTGGCTTCGTTTCTATTTTCCTTCCAGGCGTAATTAAGGGCAGTGGTATTTCATTTTTAATTTACAGATAATAACTATGTGTTGTAATTGTAGGACACAATGTGATGCTTCTGTATGTGGTTGTGTTGAGGACAGATCCATCATGCTAACTACTAAGTCCATCACCCCACATACTTCTCCTTCTTCATATTAAAACATTTAAAATCAACTCTAAGAAATTTTGGAATACATAGTGCATCACTGTTTGTTATAGTCACCACCAGCACGGTATATCCCATGCAGTTCCTGCCATGTTGTGTCTTGTGTTGGCTAAAAAAACTCAATGAGGTAAAGTATGTAAAGCAACTAGCCCACTGGTTCTCAACCTTCGTAATGCTGCAACCCTTTAATACAGTTCCCTGTGTTGTGCTGACTCCCAACCATAACATTATTTCATTGCTACTTCATAACTGTAATTTTGCTACTGTTAGGAATCTTTGTGTAAATATTTTTGGAGATAGAGTTTTACCAAGAGGGTCTTGATCCACAGGTTGAGAACCACTGCACTAGCACCTTAAAGAATCCAAGCAGTCTGTGGCTGCTGGGTTAATATTGCTGTTACTGTTATCCTAAGTGGCTGCATGTCTACCTTTCATTCTCCTTCCTTTAACTCTTCAGTATTTCTAGGGGCTATCCTTACATTGCTTATCTGCATATGTACTGAGTATCTGTTTCCTTCTCTTTTGTCAACTATAGCATGAGTCCTGATGGGATTTTTGTTTTCTCTTTTTCTTTTTTGGCTTTCAGTATCCTGACCATGTGTTATGGATGCAAAGATCATCTTAAACAGTTCTAGAGAAAGATAACGGACTAAAACATTCTCCTTTCTTCCTAGAATTATTTATAGTCTGAGATATCTTTTTATTTTTGTTTATTCTCATTGTTCAATTATACTTGCTTCTTGCACTTCTGAAACTGTGACCCTGCTTTTCTATTTCAAATGTCACATTTGCTTTACTGATGTGCTAATCCAAATAGTATTTTTTTTTTCATTTATATAACCTTTGGTTTGGCACATCTTTTATTATATAGCTCCATATATTTTACACTTGAATGTTTTTTTTTGTTTGTTTTCAGTTTGACTTTCTTCTTATAATTTCTTGGAGATCATGGGATATGTGACTATTTCCTAACCACACTGCATGTGCCCAGTGCCAGGTTCTCAGCTTCAGTATATTATTTACTAAATCCCACAGGGAGACTTTGCTAGTTAATAGAAAAGTCAGAGGATGTAAGAATACTCTGGTAAATAGAAGATGGCAGTAGCTGGTGGAAGATGTGATAGATCAGTTTTAGAAATTTTCATGAATAGGTCGGTCCTCATTAGACTGAGGCAAGTGGAAACTTTCCTAAAACAAGAACATGGTCAAAATGAATTAGTGATTTTGGGTAGACAGTGGCTGACACCACAGGAGACAGTACTTCTAGGGTGTTCTGGTATAAATGGTCAGTGGCTTCAATTTTTCATGTGCCAGAAAGGCTGGGTTAGGTTACAGCAGACCATTTTGACTGTGTTAGAGTATTGTTTTTGAAAGAAAAATTAAATATATAGATTAACATTTTTGTGGTGCTATGGATAGAACTCAGGGCTTTATATATTCTAGGCAAATGTCCTACTGAGCTACATTTCAACTCTCATGTCTCAGTATTTTAACTTAAACTCTCCAGCAGGGAATTCTTTACAACACATTGTAGTATAAATGAGAAGGATGCTTTCTTTCTGTCTAAAGCCCATCAATCTTACACATACAGCACAAGGCCAAGGTCAGACTGATTCAATTGCTAAAGATCCAGTGAGTCATTTCTGGATTTCGACAGTGTATCACTTACACGGGCAGCGAAAAGAAGAATGAGCCCTAAGTGCCAGCTCCATGTGGTCCTTGTCCACACACTAAAAGGGATGACAGGGAAACAAAAGGGATGAGATTGTTGTAATATGAATGGTTGGATGCCATGTTGCTAAGTAGCTCATTCTAAGCTGCTGCTTAGCAGCTTTGTGTTCTGCAGAGTATGTATTTATGTAAGTTTATATTTATAAATTTTATTTATACTTTGTAAATTTAAATTCATATCTCTATGTTATATATTATACACAAACAGTTTTATTTTCCTGAAAGGATATATAGCAGAAAACCCATAGCTTATTGGAATGCAAGAGCTGAGAAAGAACTGTTTCAGGTCATCTCCAAGGAGAGGTTGGGAGGCAACTGCGTGATCACCTTCTAGAACGTCCTTAAAGGTTTCTAGTCATTGTATGATCCACGGCAGTGTTTGGCAGTCAGTCTAAAAGAACTGTGCTGCTGTTCAAGCCTTTGTCTGTGTGCTTTAATTATATGTGAATAAGGTCACTGTGTTTACTAGCTGTTTTCCATACAGGGCCCATTCTGTGTCTAGTGCCTAGTCATTCTGCCTCTGGTGTCATGTCATGTGTTTCTTCATTTTTTTTTAATTGAATACATTCCTCATTTACATTTCAAATGCAATAACCTTTCCCGGTTTCCCCCCTCCCTGAAAACCCTCAACCCCTCCTCCCACCCCCTGCCTCCAAGAATGTGCTCCTCCACCCAACCCACTCCCATGACCCCCACTCAATTTCCCCATGCTGGAACCTCTATTGAGCCTTCACAGGACCAAGGACCTCTCCTCCCACTGATGCCCAATGAGGCATTCCTTTGCCACTCTTTTGGCTGGAACCACGTGTACCCCTTGGTTGATGGCTTAGTCCCTGGGAGCCCTGAGGTGTCTGGTTGGCCGACATTGTTGTTCTTCCCATCATGTGTTTCTTCTTTCTGTTGAACATTGCACTTGATGCTATAGAAAGTCAGTAGAACTTACTGCAGCGATGTTCCTTTGGAGGTTGTACTAAGATTAACACTACTGTGAGAATCTTTGCATTAAGGGTCCTCAGGGTAAGTGTTCCTCCTACTGTAAATGAATTGATTTATGATGAATCTTGATATTGATGTCCTTTTAAAAGTGATGATACAGTTTGAAAAATTTCAAGTATTTATTTAAGTAATGTCTGGTTTGGTTTAACTGTCAATTTGACACAGTCTAGAGACATCTGAGAGGAGAAATTCAATTGAAGAATTGCCTTGGTCAGGTTGGCCTGTGGACATGGCTGTAGGTAGTACCTTAATTTTTATTTGATATATAAAGACACAATCTACTGTGGGCAGTGCCATCTCATGATAGATGGCACTGGACTGTATGAAAGGAAAAAAAATCTAGGTAAGCATGAATTTGCAAGTGAGCTACAGAATAGCATTCTCCATGGTTCCTGCTGCACATATTTGGCTGTGAAGTGAGTTCCTCAGTCAGAGGTAATGGTGTATGGAATAGCAAGCAGTCCTGTTTTCAAGGTCCTGATTTGATTTCTTGCCTTGACTTCTTTTTATGATTGACTCCGATATGTAATTATAAGGGGAAATACTCTTCCCCCCAAAACTGCTTTTTGATCAGAATATTTTTTAACTCAGCAACAGAAAGGAAACTGAAGCAGGTGGTAGTGGAGATTAAACCTATGCATGGCTCATGTTAGACAAGTTCTCTACCACTGAGATGTATCCTCAGCCCCTGAGAAGTATTTTTAAGATGCCCATAGGGTACCCAGTTTGGGTTAGAGTAGGTAGCAAGGAAGGACAGACAAGTTCATCTATTCATTCATTTTTTTCATAAAATATGTACTGAGTGATTTTTATGAGCCAGAGACTGTTCTAGACCCATCTGTGAACAAAACACATATGGTTTGTGTCCTGATGCAATTCTCCTTGAAGGTTGAGAGATGAAGGAAACCACTTAAAATGTAAACACACAAGAATAATCAGATGAAACCAGGTGTTCACAAATGTTATGGAGAAAGCAAATTGGCAATGTGCTATGGCAGACAAGCACTAAATAAGGAAGTCCTTTTTGAGAGAGAGAGATGTGAATTTCACAAACATGAGGAGGGATACCATTCTTGTTTGAGGGAATAGCTAGTATTTAGGCAGTGAACAGGGACTTGGCGTTCTAGGCTGAGAAAGCAGAAATACAGACAAATGGCTCAGAGAACCTTTATGAAGGAATATGGTAATGAATTTCAGAGAGAAAGAGGAGACTGCACATTGTGGACTCTCGACTGCACTTCCATCTATAGCCTTCTAAATATATAATGACCCAATATCTTTTAGGTCCCTTGAGAAAAAAAATTTAAATTAAAAAAAAGTACATGAGTATTTGGTTTTAAAAAGATCTCTTTATAGTAAAAATAATAAACCTTCCTTATTCTAAAAAATTGAAAAAAGAAGACTGGAAGTGAGGATGTCAGTCTCTGACATCTATTTTGATATTCATAACTTGACAGAGATTATTGTGAATCCATTTTAGGAGTTAAGGAAGCTTTTTACATATGATTTTCTCTCAATGGATAAATTTTGACAAATTAATCCACATTAAGGTCTTACTAAAATGTTACTGACTATATTTCATGCTTCCCGTGGCTATTTGCCTTTTAGAGAAGATTGTGAGGATAAAGCAACACATTTAGGGAAAGAATAATCAAACCTTTGGCATTTCAAACCCTGTGCTAGCTAGGTAAATAGCTCCACCTACAACTCTGTTCACATCTTAACTCTCCATCTTCCAGATCCGCAGTGTCAGGGAGCGTGTCTGACACTTAACTAGATTCCTGACTAACATGCCATCCATGTCCAAGATCTGGAAGTGTTCCAGATGTCTGCATAGCAGCCTGTGGGAGGGCATCTGCAGTTTTCATCTGCTGCCAGAGCCCATTTTCTTGAACTTTGGTTTCCTGCCTGAAGACAGGAATGATTCTTAACCTTCCCTCCCCACCATGAGCTTGGAAGGCTGACAAAGAATATTAAAATCATTGCCACCAAGTTTTTATCAACTGTAAGCAAAAACAGGAAAAAAAAAATTAAAGGCACAGCATAGCAGTTGCTTCTGAGTATGTAACATGGGAGAAGTTTTTCTTAAAACCTCTTTACCATGTACCTTGCCACCCACATGTTCTTAGTCAGATTTATTTTTTGCATATCAGTTTCTGAGGATGACAAGAAACTTGCCCTTTTCTTAACTATGGCTTTCAGAAGCAGATTATCCAGCACTTAGTTGAGACCTCTTACCAAATCCTTGGAATAAATAATACTCTGGGCTCAGGAAGTAGGTGTTGAATAGAAATGTTTATGACTCATAGCGGAGTGTCAAAATAGCACTGCTGATGTATGGGTCCCTTATCAGTTTTGGAAATGACAACAGGAAGAGCCAGATTTCTTCTTGCATCAAAATGTAACTAAAGGAAAGTTCTTGTTTTCTGGACTGCTAAGCATCTCTTGATATTCAAAGTCCCATATTGAGTGTTAGTCTTTCTTAAAACTGTCTTAAGCTTAGCCTACTGGACAAGGTCTATGGACAAGGAGTCCATGTATGAATGTATTTTACCAGGATGGATGGAGAAAATCATTGGCATTTCCCCAGCTTTTTTATCTCATGTTGCTTGTTCTGAAATGAGTATAGGATTAGAGCTGTATGGTTTTTTTCTAGAGATGGTTGAAAGTTGTTACATGACATTCAGCTGTTAGGTGGCATTCCAGGGCTTAAGCCTTTCTATTCCTTTTTGCTATGGGAAGTAAAAAAAATGTAGTTCTTTCATGAGATCCATGGATTTAGGGCATCAACTTCCCCTTGCCAGGAGCTCTTTTCTTGTGATATTATCTCAACAACTAAACTGTCAGTGTGGGTCCCCTTAGAGCAGTCCTCTCATTAGTGCTTGCTTTACATTAGAGATGTTCCATGGATGCCTCCAGGAATGTAAATGTTCAATGTAGGTACCATTTAAACAACAAATGCTTATCCTCCAGGTTCAGGTATTAAAGGCATTGCCTGAAAATTATATGAAATATGTTCTTCCTACTCATCAGTTGGGGAGTCAAGAAAGCTAACAAACAATAAAGACCATCATAAAATGGGGTGATAGATTAAGTGATTTAAATTATGAGGTTTGGAGGAGAAGGAAGGAGAACTCACGTGGGGCAGCAGAGAAAGGGAAGTCTTTCTAGATCAGTGGCTCTCAGCTTTCTCAGTGCTGTGACCCTTTAATATAGTTCCTCAGGCTGTGCTGACCCCCAACCATAAAATTATTTTCATTGTTATTTTATATCTCTAATTTTGTTACTGTTATAAATTGCAACATAAATATCTGATATGAGACCCACAGATTGAGATCCAGGATTCCCCTGGCACCGATTTCTGGGGCCTGCCCTGCTCCCGAGTGACTTTGGAGCCCTGATGTGCCTTGCCCCAAGTGATGTTATATTGGGGAATCCCTGCACATCCAAAGGCTCAGTGTAGTGGATTCCCGGAGCAGAGGTCGCCAAAGGGAGGCTGGTAGGCTCCAGCCCTGTGCAGGGGTGTGTGATCTCTCCCAGAGGAGGGGGGAGGGGGCGTCCCTCTGCAGGGCAGAAGTCCCACAGCAGAGCTGGCGCGTCGATTACTACAGACCTGCCCAGCTCTTGGGAGCAGGGTACACACAAGCTGCCTGAGACCCAAGCGATATTATGCCTGTCTGTCTCTGAGCCTGGCGGACCCAGCTGCCCTGGTGCTGGAGCAAAGATGGCAGAGTGCACTCTGCACTCTCTCGGTGGCGCAGGTCACTCTGCAGGGGGGATGGCCCACAGCAGAGCTGGTGCCCAGACGACCACAGTGCTGTCCCGCTCTTGGGAGCAGATGGAAGCCCCAACAAGCTGTGTCCCAAGCAATGTTATATTGGGAGGAACCTGGATACCTGTTTCCTCAGTGCAGTCGATCTAGGAACAGAGGTCGCCAAAGGGAAGCTGGTAGGCTCCCGCCCAGTGTGGGGGCGAGGTGGTGGGTGGCTGTGGGGTCCCTCTGCCAGGCAGAAGTCCCACAGCAGAGCTGGCGCGCTGGTTACTGCAGATCAGCCCAGCACTTGGGAGCCGCATACACACAAGCTGCCTGAGACCGAAGCGATATTATGCCTGTCTGTCTCTGAGCCTGGCGGTCCCAACTACCTGGACACTGGAGCCTCTTTCTATTTATTTATTTATTTATTTATTTATTTATTTTATTTATTTTATTTTTTCTCTCTCTTCTTTTATCCATATCTTCCTGTCTTTCCTTCTCCCTCTCTCCTTTTAGGGACAGTTCCCGAGAGAGAGCTTGACCATCCTGGCTCATAGTTTTGGAGCTGATGCTATTTTAGATCTCTGTTTGCACTGTCTATAGGTGACCCTTACTTAGATCAGGATCCTAAAGTTGGTCCTTTGAAGTGTGACTGGAGTAGTGGCAGGAGATAACAGCAGAGAGATCACATAAGATTCATGCATACAAGTTGCCAATAGTTACATGAAAAGTTGATTAGTGGCACGAATCATCAGGGAATACAAATCAAAACCACATGAGATCTCACCTTATGTATCTTTTTTTTGTTTTTTACAAAATTCAATTTATTTTTTCTTGTTTAATTATCATTATTTTTATTTACATTCCAAAGATTACCCCTTTCCCGGTTCCCCCCTCCCCGAAAGTCCCATAAGCCCTCTTCCCTCCCCCTGTTCCCAATTTACCTAAGAATTTCATGAATTCATTGTTTTTAATTGCTGAGTAGTATTCCATTGTGTAAATATACAAGGAAAATATCTCTGATAAAATTGAAGAAATATATAGAAAAACATGTTAAGATTGTCTATTTCATGGAAAAATTATACAGATAAAATGGTAGGCATAAAAATATTCCTAAGTTGATTAAAAGTGGAATTATAAACATTTTCTGACAGAATTGAAAATCTACAGGGAAAATATTTCTGATAAAACTCAAGAAATATATAGAAAAACACATTAAAGCTGACTATTTCATGAAAAATTATACAGATAAGATGGTAGGAAATGGACAATTTCCTTGACAGATACCAAGTACCAAAATTAAATCAGGATCAAATAGACCATCTAAACCGTCCTATAACCCCTGAAGAAATAGAAGTTGTCATTGGAAGTCTTCCAACCAAAAAAAGCACAGGTCCAGATGGTTTTAGTGCAGAATTCTATCAGACCTTCAAAGAAGACCTAACACCAATACTCTTCAAACTGTTCCACAAAATAGAAACAGAAGGAACACTACCCAACTCGTTCTATGAAGCCACAATTACACTAATACCAAAAGCACACAAAGATCCGACAAAGAAAGAGAATCTCAGGCCAATCTCTCTTATGAATATCGATGCAAAAATACTCAATAAAATTCTTGCCAACCGAATCCAAGAACACATCAAAACGATCATCCACCACGATCAAGTAGGCTTCATCCCAGGGATGCAGGGATGGTTCAATATAAGGAAATCCATCAATGTAATCCACTACATAAACAATCTCAAAGAAAAAAACCACATGGTCATCTCATTAGATGCTGAGAAAGCATTTGACAAAATTCAGCATCCTTTCATGCTAAAGGTCTTGGAAAGATCAGGAATTCAAGGCCCATATCTAAACATAGTAAAAGCAATTTACAGCAAACCGGTAGCCAGCATCAATCTAAATGGAGAGAAACTTGAAGCAATCCCACTAAAATCAGGGACTAGACAAGGCTGCCCTCTCTCTCCATATCTTTTCAATATAGTACTTGAAGTTCTAGCTAGAGCAATTAGACAACAAAAAGAGGTCAAAGGGATACAAATTGGAAAGGAAGAAGTCAAACTATCACTATTTGCAGACGATATGATAGTATACTCAAGCGACCCAAAGAACTCCACCAGAGAACTCCTACAGCTGATAAACGACTTCAGCAAAGTGGCCGGATATAAAATCAACTCAAGCAAGTCAGAAGCCTTCCTATACTCAAAGGATAAGCAGGCTGAGAAAGAAGTAAGAGAAATAATACCCTTCACAATAGCCACAAACCATATTAAGTATCTTGGCGTGACTCTAACCAAACAAGTGAAAGATCTGTATGACAAGAACTTCAAGTCTCTGAAGAAAGAAATTGAAGAAGACCTCAGAAGATGGAAAAATCTGCCATGCTCATGGATTGGCAGGATTAATATAGTAAAAATGAGCATCTTACCAAAAGTAATACACAGATTCAATGCAATCCCCATCAAAATCCCAACTCAATTCTTCATAGAGTTAGAAAGAGCAATTCAAAAATTCATCTGGAATAACAGGAAACCCAGAATAGCTAAAACTATTCTCAAGAGTAAAAGAACCTCTGGGGGAATCAGTATCCCGGACCTCAAGCTGTACTACAGAGCAATAGTGTTAAAAACTGCATGGTATTGGTACAGTAACAGACATGTAGATCAATGGAACAGAATTGAAGACCCAGAAATGAATCCACACTCCTATGGTCACTTGATCTTTGACAAAGGAGCTAAAACCATCCAGTGTAAAAAAGATAGCCTTTTCAACAAATGGTGCTGGCTCAGCTGGAGGTCAACATGCAGAAGAATGCAAATTGACCCATCCTTATCTCCTTGCACTAAGCTCAATTCTAAGTGGATCAAAGATCTCCACATAAAACCAGACACACTGAAACTAATAGAAGGGAAACTAGGGAAGAACCTTGAACATATGGGCACAGGGGAGAATTTCCTGAACAGAACTCCAATAGCTTATGCTCTAAGATCAAGAATAGACAAATGGGACCTCATTAAATTACAAAGTTTTTGCAAGGCAAAAGACACTGTCAAAAAGACAAAGCGGCAACCAACTAACTGGGAAATGATCTTTACCAACCTTACATCCGACAGAGGGCTAATATCCAAGATATACAAAGAACTCAAGAAGTTAAACTCCAGAGAGGCAAGTAACCCTATTAAAAAATGGGGTACAGAGCTACACAAAGAGTTCTCACCTGAAGAATATCTAATGGCTGAGAAGCACCTAAAGAGATGTTCATCATCCTTAGTCATTAGGGAAATGCAAATCAAAACAACCCTGAGATTCCATCTCACACCAGTCAGGATGGCTAAGATCAAAAACACAGGAGACAGCAGTTGTTGGCGAGGATGTGGAGAAAGAGGAACACTCCTCCACTGCTGGTGGAATTGCAAGCTGGTACAACCACTCTGGAAAGCAGTCTGGCGGTTCCTCAGAAAACTGGGCATGACACTCCCGGAGGATCCGGCTATACCACTCCTGGGCATATACCCAGAGACTTTACCTGCATGCAATAAGGACACATGCTCCACTATGTTCATAGCAGCCTTATTTATAATAGCCAGAAGCTGGAAAGAACCCAGATGTCCCTCAACGGAGGAATGGATTCAGAAGATGTGGTATATCTACACAATGGAATACTACTCTGCAATTAAAAACAATGAATTCACGAAATTCCTAGGCAAATAGTCAGATCTTGAAAATATCATCCTTAGTGAGGTAACCCAATCACAAAAGAACACACATGGTATGCAGTCACTGATAAGGGGATATTGACCCAGAATCTCGGAATACCCTAGACACAATCCGCATATCAATAGATTTCTAAGAAGATGGAAGGAGAGACCCCTGGTCCTGGAAAAACTGGATGTAGGGGAATGCCAGGACAGAGTAACGAGAGGGGGTTGAATGGAGAAAAGAGGGAGGGAAGGGGGCTTATGGGACTTTCGGGGAGGGAGGAAACGGGAAAGGGGAAGTGATT
The DNA here is from genome assembly GCA_036184795.1 of Tokudaia tokunoshimensis. Lineage (NCBI taxonomy): Eukaryota > Metazoa > Chordata > Mammalia > Rodentia > Muridae > Tokudaia > Tokudaia tokunoshimensis. The sequence continues at coordinate 107,163,144 of BTHU01000023.1, forward strand.
TGGAATGTAAATTAAAAAATAAAATAAAAAAAAAAGCAAAAAAAAAAAACAAAAAAAAAACATTCCTAAATTGATTGAAAGTAGAAGTAAAAACGTTTTCTGATAAAATTGAAGAATTGCATGGAAAATATCTCTGATAAAATTGAAGAAATTTATACAGATAAATTGGTCGGAATTAAAATATTCCAAAGTTGATTGAAAGTAGAATTACAAACATTTTCTGATAAAATTGAAGATTTACATGAAAAATATTTCTGATAAAATTGAAAAAATATATGAAAAAACATTAAAATTGAAGATTATCATGGAAAATTCTGTAGATAAAATGGTAGGCATAAAAATATTTCTAAGTTGATTGAAAGTGAAATTATGAACATTTTCTGATAAAATTGAAGACTTACATGGAAAATATCTCTGATAAAATTGAAGAAATATATAAAAACGCGTTAAGATTGAGTATTTCATGGAAAAATTATACAGATAAAATGGTAGGCATAAAAATATTCCTAAGTTTTTTGAAAGTGAAATTATAAACACTTTCTGATAAAATTGAAGATCTACAAGGAAAATATTCCTGAAAAAATTCAAGAAATATATAGAAAAACATGTTAAAACTGACTATTGCATGGAAAATTATACAGATAAAATGGAAGGTATAAAAATGTTCCTAAGTTGATTGAAAGTAAAATTATAGACATTGTCTGATAAAACCGAAGATCCACATGGATAATACTTCTGACAAAATTGAAGAAAAATACAGAAAAACAATAAAATTGAAAATTATCATTGACAGTTATACCGACAAAATGGTAGGCACAAAATTGATTGAAAGTGGAACTACAAACACTCCCCCCCCCATGAATCCGAAGATCTACATGAAAAACACCTCGACAATATCAAAGAAATACACAGAAAAAAGGTTAAAATTAAAGATTATCCTGGAAAATAATACAGTCAAAATGGTAGACACAAAAAACATTACTGAAAGAGGAGTTACAAACATTTTCTGATAAAATCGAAGATCCACATCAAAAACATCTCTGTTAGACTATGTTTTTTTTTGGAGAATTTAGTCTATTGATGTTATATTAAGGAATAGTGATTGTTGCTTCCTGTTATTTTTGATGTTCTTTTTATGTTTGTGTGGTTACTTTCTTTTGGGTTTGTTGGAAAAAGATTACTTTCTTGCTTTTTCTAGGGTGTAGTTTCCTTCCTTGTGTTGGTGTTTTCCATCTATTATCCTTTGTAGGACTGGATTTGTGGAAAGATATTGTGCAATTTGGTTTTTTCATGGAGTATCTTGGTTTCTCCATCTATGGCAATTGAGAGTTTTGCTGGGTATAGTAGTCTGGACTGGCATTTGTGTTCTCTTAGGGTCTGTATGAGATCTGCCCAGGATCTTCTGGCTTTCATCATCTCAGGTGAGAAGTCTGGTGTAATTCTGATAGGCCTGCCTTTATAGGTTACTTGACCTTTTTCTCTTACTGCTTTTAATATTCTTTCTTTGTTTAGTGCATTTGGTGTTTTGATTATTATGTGCTGGGAGGACTTTCTGGCCTGGTCCAGCCTGTTTGGAGTTCTGTAGGCTTCTTTTATGTTTATGGACATCTCTTTCTTTAGGTTAGGGAAGTTTTCTTCTATAAATTTGTTGAAGACCTTTACTGGCCCTTTAAGTTGGAAATCTTCACTCTCTTCGATACCTATAATCCTTAGGTTTGGTCTTCTCATTGTGTCCTGGATTTCCTGAATGTTTTGGGTCAGGAACTTTTTGCATTTTGCATTTTCTTTAACTGTTGAGTCAATGTTTTCTATGGTATTTTCAGCCCCTGAGATTCTTTCTTCTATCTCTTGTATTCTGTTGTTGATGCTTGTATCTATGACTCCTGAATTCTTTCCAAGATTTTCTATCTCCAGAGATGTCTCACTTTGTAATTTCTTTATTGTTTCTACTTCCATTTTTAGATCCTGGATGGTTTTGTTCAGTTCCTTCACTTGTTTGTTTGTGTTCTTGTGTAATTCTCTAAGGGATTTTTGTGTTTCCTCTTTAAGGGCCTTTACCATTTGACCCATGTTCTCTTGTATTTCTTTTTTTTTTTTTAATAAATCACATCTTAAGTCTTCCCTTTTCTTTCTTTCTTTTTTTTAAAATTTATTTATTATATGTAAATCCACTGTAGTTGTCTTCAGACACCAGAAGAGGGCGTCAGATCTCTTTTCGGATGGTTGTGAGCCACCATGTGGGTCCTGGGATTTGAACTCGTGACCTTTGGAAGAGCAGTCGATGCTCTTATCCACTGAACCATCTCTCCAGCCCCGTCTTGTATTTCTTTAAGGGAGTTATTTATGTCCTTCTTGATGTCCTCTAACAGCATTGTGAGAAGAGACTTTAAATCCAACTCTTGCTTTTCCAGTGTGTTGGGGTATCTGGGACTTGCTGTGGTGGGAGAACTGGGCTCTGATGTTGCCAAGTAGCCTTGGTTTCTGTTGGTAGGGTTCTTGTGCTTGTCTTTCGCCATCTGGTTATCTCTGGTGTTAGTTGGTCTTGTTGTCTCTGGCTGGAGCTTGCCCTTCCTGTGGGCCTGTAAGCCTTTGTCTGTACTCCTGGGAGACCAACTCTCTTCTGGCAGGGTCTGTGCACAGAAGGCTGTGGAGCTGTCTGGTTCCCTGCTGCAAATGGTGGCTGGAAGGGAAGACTCCTGTCCCAGCTGCTCCACTGATCTTATGCCCTGTGCGCTCCTAACTGTACCCCTCCAGAGAAAAAGTGGAGATCTCACCTCCGCACTCAGAAGTGAAATTGCTGCTGGGAGATCATTCTCTCCTAGTGGGCTAAGCACAGAAGGCTGTGGAGCTGCCTGGTTCCATGCTGCAGATGGCGGCTGGAAGGGAAGACTCCTGTCCCCGCTGCTCCACTGTCACCATATATGTCTTAAGATGGCAAGTATAAGTAAAAAAATAACACAGTAAATGTTGCTCAAGTTGTGGAGATGAAGCAACTCTATTACATTGTTGGCAGGGAATTTTAATTAGTACAGCTATCATGAGAAACAGTATAAAGGCCCTTCAAATACTGAAAATAGAACTATCATGTGATGTTAATCTCATTAACAGTTGTGTAGGACAAAAGAAAACGTTTGTCAAAGAGGACATCTTCACCCATGAATTGATTACACTACTATTTGCAAGAACAAGAGCCATGGTATGGAAATGTTGCTGACAGTAGCAACCTCTTATTGAGCTGAGATCTTCCCTTGTGATATTATCTCAAGGGCTATCTCTCAGCATGGGTCTCATTAGTGCAGTCTTCTCATTAGTTATTATTTTACAGAGTCTCCACAGATGGATAGATGGATGGCTAGATAAATAAATGCAGATCTATATATAATACACTGCTTATTCAGAACCCCCCAAACAAGGAAACCACACCATTTGTGACATGAGACCACTGGGGAACATTATGCTAAATTATGCTAAATGACATAAGCCAAGTACAGAATGACAAATACTGTATAATTTTTATTACATGTAGAATTTGAAAAAGTAGTAATCATAAAATCCAGAGAACAATAGTGATAGGGGCTGTGATGTAGGTAGGATGGATAGATGTGAAACTGAAGGGGACAAATTTAGTTAAATGAGTAAGTGCTGGCACTCTCTAATGTAGTCCCAGATAGTCTAGGCAGTGATGTTTGTGATAATTATTATATAATTCACATGTCTATCAAGTAATCACATTGAATAATATTAATATATATTTTTTAATTAAATATTTTAAAATAAAAAGAGATATGTTATGGAGGACATGATGGGTCCTTTATATGAGTTTAGGTAGTGATAATGGAAAACAAAGCATCAAGGAAAAACAACTAGGCAGGAATCAGGTTTTACTGGCTAGGAGTTAATAGGGACTTAATGTCAATTCCCACAATTTTAAGGGTAGATGAATGTTAGAATAGCAAGGAAAATGGGAAGCATTCATTACTGGGAGTTAGTTTAGGAGAGAAAGTGAGTTCTCTTTTTAGCAAGTTTAATGAAGCAAAAATTGGGTACTACTGGATTTTTCCTGCCGTTTGCACTGTGAACTTCTCCCTGTCTACAAACTTTTACACTAACTTAGGGTCTATGGAAATTTAAGACAGACATGGAAGCTCATGCAAATAAATTCTTAGAAGGGCCACTTTATGTTTTATTTCCATCCTCACATAGCTATTTGCTTCTACGCTTCAACAGTTATTGCCAGGAGAATAAATGTGAAACAAAATGTTTGGACGCTTGGTCTGTCCTGTAGGAACCTGATTCTGTTATGGATACTGATTTTGAAGTCTTCAGAAAAGAGACAAGGAGCAAAGAGCTCAGTGTCCCCAATGGAGGAGCTAGAGAAACGACCCAAGGAGCTAAAGGGGTTTGCAGCCCCATAGGAGGAACAACAATATGAACCAACCAGTACTCCCAGAGCTCCCAGGGACTTAATCACCAACCAAAGAGTACACATGGAGGGACTCATGACTCCAGCTGCATATGTAGTAGAAGATGAATTTGTTGGATATTGATGAGAGAAGAGGCCCTTGGTCCTGTGAAGGCTTGATGTCCCAGTGTAGGGTTGGTTGGTAAGCAGGGGGAGGGGGGGGATAGGATAGGGGGTTTTGGAGTGGAAATGTGGAAAGGGTATAACATTTGAAATGTAAATAATGAAAGGGAAATATCTAATAAAAATATTAATTTCAAAGAAAGAAATGATGTAAAGAATTGGAGATATCATCTTGAGCAAATTTGGAATAAGCTATGCATTTATGGCTGTTTCATGCTCATTTCGGGTAAAGCAATTCTGAGGAGTGTGCTATGTAAAAAGCATGCAAGCATTTAATGGGTGCCCACTTAAAATTATCTCAGGTTAAAAGAGATTTTATAGAAAGGCTTCCTGGTAGCTCACAAACTTGGAGAAAGGATTGAACAACCAGATCTTTGAAAGGACAAGAATCCAGGAAATGTTTATATATGTTTTGTTTATATTCGTTCCTTGAAATGTTTATATTTATATCATGGCTGTAAACTGGTGGTTCAAAAACTGTTAGATCTTTCTCTTCTCTGATTTTCTCTGTCCTTCATCCCTATACTGGAGGAGGGAGATCCTCTCTGTAGTGGTGAGCATAGTTCTTGCTAGGTCTGTGCTTACATATTCATACCTGAGAAGGAGAATGTTCCTTTTGGGCAGCTCCAGTTTTAGAAGACTTCGAGAAGAGGTTAGATTGCTTTGTCTCAGGTCACGTGACAAATACTGGACTAATCATCATCGTTAGTAGTATGGACCCTTTCCATATGCTCTCTTCACCAAATGCTCTGTCTGGGGATGTAGATTCATGTGAAAAGGATGGCGACCATGATTTATTTGGACCACATCTAGATACTAGAAAGGAAGAATGGTTTACCAAAAGAGGGGACAGGAGAGGCAGCAGAAGACAAATTTATCACCCCAATTTATGTTTTCCATAAAGCTCACATGGGTACCAAATGGGGTGAGAAAACAAGAACCATTTTTATAGCATTACCACTTTCTACCCTTTTCCATTGTTTATCCTACCTTACCCTCCACCCCATCATGAGAGGCTGTCTTTGAGTCATACTCAAATTATTTTAATGCCTTAAAAATACCATTCTTCCTGCTCTCTCAACTTTATTTCATTTTCAGGATGCCTCAAATATCGACTCTTACTTTCAAATCTGGGTTAGGTGCCCCGTTTATATCATCTTACTGTATTCTATTTCTTTCTATGTATGTTGCTGAGCCAAGTTCATGCTGGCCTTGAGCTTTCTAGGTAGTCAAGGTTGGTCTCAAATCCATGATCCTCCTGCTGTAACCTTTGAAATTCTTTCTAAATGTTATTTTTTTGCTGCTTGTGTGCTCTCCACATTAAAATGCTAAGTTGCATGCAGGGAATAAATTTTTTTTTTTAACCACAGTTTTATCTCTAATGTTTAATAACGTGTAAGACACATTGTTGGTTCTCAGTAAATATTTGCTAAATTAATCATTGAAAGAATAGTTGTGAGTCTCACTTGGTTGGTCCAAGTGCCCTGTAAGCTTCTTAGATTGGGTGACAGTGAGATTCAACAGAAGTAAAAGAGGCATAGTTCTATATACCTCTAATGTGATCAGGTTGAAAATAACTAGTTTTGGGCTGACACACAGCTTTATTTAGACATCTAGGCGATTTATATCAATGCAGACATTGTTTCCTCTATCTTTTCCACACTTGCACATTATAGTTCATAAGAAACATAAGGACATTATTGTAGAAGGTACTCATTGCCAAGAAGCTCTTAGCAGTGCCTCCACCCCATGTATGGAGAAAAAAGGACAGTGCAGATACCTTTGCAAATCACTTTCTGCCTTATTTTTTGAAAAGAGATCTCTCACCGCACCTGGAACTCATGAATACAGCTACACTGGCTGGGTAGCAAGCCCCAGATATCCTCTTGTCTCTGCTGCTCCAGCATCAGAGTTATAAACACACACTACCGCGCCTGGCTTTGTATGAGTGCCGGGGATCTGACTTAGGTCTTCATCCTCGCATGCCAAGCTCTTCACTCACTGTGTCATCTCCCTAGTCCCTGCTTATTGATTCACATATTTATAAATACATGCTCTTCTTTGGGACGGTTTCAAGCTGTGTAGGTCAGGCTGGCCTCAAACTTACCATCCTCTTGCCTCAAGCCTACTGAATGCAGTGATATGTGCCCTATTTTTAATTGAATCATTTCCGCTTTAAATTTGTCTAGTATGATTATAACTGGTTAAAATTCAAAGAAAGGTCATGTGACACTTTGTGAAATTCTCTAATGGCACCCTGTGAAGCATTCTATAGAGCTTTCTGCCTCTTTTAGGATTAAGGGTAAGTGAGGCAGAAATTATAGAACATTTTAATAAATGGTAATAATAAAATTCCTCTGTGTTATGCATTTCTGTGAAGCAGCACTTGCCAAATTGCGCTCCCCATCTGTTCCACAAAAGTGTGGCTCTACAGAAGAGCGTTTCATTGTTAAGTAAGTTTGTGATGCTGTATGCTACCATGCCCTTTTGGAAATTCATTATTTATGTAATAGTTCTGATAAGTCTTACCATGGAGTCATCTCTTTAAATTTGTGTAATTCGTTTTTCCACAATTTATTTAGCCTCCTTCAGCCGATCAGTTTCTTCAGATGGAAAACCTGTGCCAGAAAATCAACTAACCCAGACAAGCTTATTGAGCTTAATGTAGTTTTGTTTCAGACATACAAATCAGGAGGAAGTGGCTGAGCTGGGCAGCTTCCCTTTTAAAGCAGTTTTAGAAATTTAAATGCTATTGTTACAGAACGTTTCTTAGTCATTGGGGACAGCTCAAAGGACATCATATTACACTCAGAGAAACCTTGATTTCTAAAGTATTTTTGTGGTAAATGGTATCTATTTAGCTTTCATAGAATGTTAAATACATGGAATGATATATAATCCCATCAATAATTGTTTGAGATCACAGATAAAAAGATTAAGAGTTTTCAGAATTAAGCCTGTACCTAAATGTAATAGTGCTCTTCTGTATGTCCATGCCCATCTGGCTAGATAGGCAGAATTTTTGCCATTGCTTTTTGATTTTTTTTGGACTTCAGTCTGTAACAAACCTAAGGAGACTAGAGGCTCTCCTAAGAATCCCCCTAGGAGGTGTGATGACTAAGGAAACAAGATCAGTTGAGGAAGGAGAACCTTTTAAAATCAGAGAAGCTTTGCATTTATACTTTAATACTAATAGGTTTGAGGACATGATTTCTTTAAAGGAAAGCGTTGTTGATTTTTTTTTTTTAGTAAACTTGAGAAAAGATTGATTTTCTAGTTTCTGAGTAGAGCAAAGCAGGTACTTTCTCTAAATGAACGTAGCTTTACACAGACTCATGGATTATGGATATAAATGTAAGAAACCTTTAAAGCCCTTTTTTGGTTTCTCAAGAGACACAGTAGAGAATAAAAGGAGATATTGAGGGCTATATGGTTTCTTGCCACTTGAGGATGCAGAATTAAGGCAGTTTTGTAAAGAGGAGGGGCTCAGAGGCAGGTTCAGAAGCTACAGCTATGGCCAGGTTTATGGTCTTTGCCTTATGTGGTTCTAGACAAAGTGCACCTTCCAGGCATCACCTGATATCCAATGATCATTTTACACTTGGAAAAGTGGCCTGGAAGCCTGATCATATGGAGTAATCACCCAGAAGTTTAATGGTAGGATTGCAGAGAATAGCTCACTTGACACATCATCTGGTTTACAAGTGTCAGTAATACCTATGATGATCAGTTTAATGTGCTAATTTAAAATTGTGTAAGCTATGGTGTGGGATGTTTTACTCAAATACCAGTTTGGTATTTATTGCTGTAAGATTATTTTGTAAATGTGACTAAGCACTGTAATTAGTTGAATTCATATAAAGCAGACCAGTATAACGTGGGTGGGTAGGTCTCATTTGATCAGTGGAAAACTTGAAGAGCAGGAACTGAGGCTCCATTGAGAAGGCACTCTACCTCGAGACTGTAGTGCAGAACTTCCATCTTAAGGTAACGCTGTCGCTGTGTGAAGACAAACTTATTTCTGACTAATGTATTAAGTTGGACACATTACAGTTTTGAGATGAAGTGTTCTTAGCCTTTAAGACTCAGAATGCTGGATTTGGGGGAGGAAACAGGTGCTAGATATCACTTGTTTAGGCTAGTTTGTGATCTTGTATGAGGAGGCTGTGTCAGGTTTCCATTTGTAGTGACACACACCCCCTTTTAAATCTCAGCTATGCTCTCACACTCTTGCAACTCAAGCAGAGCTGTTTGGTCATTAGCCATGTTCTCTGTGTATAAATCAAACCAGGTACCCTGATACTTGTACACTGAACCCAGTACACCCTGACAGGTTCAACTCCAAACCCATTTCTTTCACACAGCCTTCTTCGACGGTCTAGTCTCTTCTGAATAGCTTGTTCTGAAGTTCTAACAGGAAGCCTCAAAATTTTCCTGCTCCTTGATGTTAGAAACTAGGTGCCTCAGTAATCTGGCAAGGTTTGAAAGCAATGCCCATGAAATGAAGAAGACAGAAGAACCTCTTGTTCAGACAAACTGTCTGAAAGCAAATGAGTAGCAACAGAGCGGTGTAGCACAGATGATCTCCCATCTTACCTTTCCATCTTTGAACTGCCAAGGCATTCTTTAAGTTATCCAGATGTTAGCTTGGGGTTGATGAAGATTTGTTTTATCACATCACTGAAAACATTATGGTCTTCTATCTCTTAGTGCCTGGGGCCTCCTTTTATATATCCAGAGTATCTTTTATGTATATTAGTCTATTTTTTCCAAAGTCTCTTACTTTTATAGTATAAAATAGTTGGCAGAGGCCATGAAATGAATTCTTCTTTTATATTGCCACTAGTCTTTATGAGGAGAGGACAACATATCCTCCCTCATAATGCCAAAATCAAAACAAATAGCTTTAGGTTTAAAGAATAACTTGGAAAATCAGTGTTATAATAATACTTTGTACTGATTGGTTTTGTGTGTCAATTGATACAAGCTGGAGTTATCACAGAGCCTCCCTTGAGGAAATGCCTCCATGAGATGCTGTAAGGCATTTTCTCAATTAGTGATCAAGAGGGAAGGACCCCTTGTGGGTGGTACTATCCCTGGGCTGGTATTCTTGGGTTCTATAAGAGAGCAGGCTGAGCAAACCAGGAAGAAACATCCCTCCATGGCCTGTGCATCAGCTCCTGCTTCCTGACCTGCTTGAGTTCCAGTCCTGACTTCCTTTGGTGATCAACAGCAATGTGGAAGTATAAGCTGAATAAACCCTTTCCACCCCAATTTGCTTCTTGGTCATGATATTTTGTGCAGGAACAAAAGCCCTGACTAAGACATAACTGTTATTTATTGTTTACTATAGAACACATTATTTAAAGTCATTTAGGTACATTTCTTTGTTTAACGATTATGCCTATTGTACAGATGAGGAAAGAGTCTCAAAAAGTTAAGTAGCTTGTTTAAAGTACCCAGATGGTGTTTGAACTCAAGTCAGTACGACTATAAATTTCATGAATTCCACCATATGCTGTACTACCTTCTTGTCAGTGTGCTTTATTTACTCTTCATCTGTATGATTTAATTAAATATTTGGCAATGTGCTATTGAGCAGAAATGGCTCTAGAATTTAGACATGACTCTGAAATTGTTCTTTTGCTAGTGACATGACCTTGGATATACCTATTTCATTCAGGTGAATGGTAAAAACATAAAGAACACTTCTTGCAGGAATATGGTAATAATTATGAATATGCCTAACACATACTGGATGCTAAGTGGAAGTATTTTCCTCTTTGTCCTTCCCTATTTCACACCATTAGCTTGTGTTTCCCCAAGGAGGCTAAAAATACTGGAGGGCCACATGCTTGATTTCTAATGTGGTCTCATAATCATGTAGAAAATGAGGCACATTGGGAAGACGGCAAATAGATGTAGACTAAAATGAAGTCTTGATTAAATTTGACAATCAGAAAATATTTTGAAAGCAAATAGCTAACTGTAAAATATCATTGTTGGCTCTCCTTTATAGCACGCTAACATTGGTAGAAATTTATTTCTAATTGTTTTAGCAAATACTTTTTAATTTGGGAGATGAGTTATCCTAACTGAAAGCAACTCTGATTTACTTATAATTTCATGCGCTTTCTCAAAACAAATAACAGACTTACCTGAGAATAACTGGAAATCTTTGTCTTGCTATTATTCTTTTATGTTCTAAAACTTGATATTGTAGGATTTATGTTTCAACCACTGCTTGAGAACCTGGGAGAGAATTATTCTCAGGTCCACAGCTATTCTTCACTTTGACAAAAACAGTATATAGTTAGCTAGTCAAGTGGGGTACAGAGCTAAACAAAGTGTTCTCACCTGAAGAATATCTAATGGCTGAGAAGCACCTAAAGAGATGTTCATCATCCTTAGTCATTAGGGAAATGCAAATCAAAACAACCCTGAGATTCCATCTCACACCAGTCAGGATGGCTAAGATCAAAAACACAGGAGACAGCAGTTGTTGGCGAGGATGTGGAGAAAGAGGAACACTCCTCCACTGCTGGTGGAATTGCAAGCTGGTACAACCACTCTGGAAAGCAGTCTGGCGGTTCCTCAGAAAACTGGGCATGACACTCCCGGAGGATCCGGCTATACCACTCCTGGGCATATACCCAGAGGCTTTACCTGCATGCAATAAGGACACATGCTCCTCTATGTTCATAGCAGCCTTATTTATAATAGCCAGAAGCTGGAAAGAACCCAGATGTCCCTCAATGGAGGAATGGATTCAGAAGATGTGGTATATCTACACAATGGAATACTACTCTGCAATTAAAAACAATGAATTCACGAAATTCCTAGGCAAATGGTCAGATCTTGAAAATATCATCCTTAGTGAGGTAACCCAATCACAAAAGAACACACATGGTATGCAGTCACTGATAAGGGGATATTGACCCAGAATCTCGGAATACCCTAGACACAATCCGCATATCAATAGATTTCTAAGAAGATGGAAGGAGAGACCCCTGGTCCTGGAAAAACTGGATGTAGGGGAATGCCAGGACAGAGTAACGAGAGGGGGTTGAATGGAGAAAAGAGGGAGGGAAGGGGGCTTATGGGACTTTCGGGGAGGGAGGAAACGGGAAAGGGGAAATGATTTGGAATGTAAATTAAAAAAAAATAAAATAAAATAAATAAAAAAAATAAAAAAAAAGAAAACTGGAAAGTGATGTACATTGTTATAGCACTTAGATATGACAATCGTCAAATAAATCTGTGAGTACATGAAAAAAAAAGTAGGCACACTATTTGACTAAATTGTTTGATTAAGTCAATTGACTTGGCCTCTGTAATTATTAGGGTTACTGAGAACCTAAATCTTGATATTGTATGATTTCTGTTTTAATCACTGCTTGAGAACCTGGAAGAGAATTTAAGAGACATGGATCAGAAAAAAAGGTTCAACATAATCTAAAATTAATTCTGGAAGGAGTGGCTAGATGCAGCTGAAGGAGAGGCCATAGCACCCATCAACTCCCAGTCTGAACATCGATTCCAAGTATTGTTATCTTAAAAACAAAAGCATCTATTCTTTGGCCAACATATCACTATTTATTTCATTCTACTCCACTCCTTGGTAGTAATTGCTCCACTCTAGATTTAAATTTTTTCTCATGTAGGACAGGCAGTATTTATCTTTCCATACTTGGCTTATTTTACTTAAAATGATGTCTTCCAGACACACTCAGTTTTAAAGATGGGAGACTTTGCTTAATTTTGTGTTTATATAATATTACACACACATACACACATATATATTATATGTATGTAGGTTGTATGCCATATAATGTATGTGTATATATAGACATACATGTTTTCTTCTTCATTTATCCATCTATAGATTCTTACATTGTCTGTATTTCATACCTTAACCATTGTGAATTCTATCACAATAAACACATAACAGGATTTATTTCTAAAATTCTGAATGTTTTTATTGTGGATATATATCTAGGAATGCGATTTTTGAATCATGTAATTTTTGAGAAATATCCATACTATTTTCTGCATGACTGAATTTGTCCTAATTTACATTCTCACCCCAAATGTAGAAGATTTCCCATTCTCCCCACCTTCTCAAACACTTGCTATTTTGCTTTTAAAGGTATTTCTAATTTACATTTTGCAGTGCTTGGGCATTACCCCAGAACTTTATATATGGAGGCAGACAGTCTACCAATGAGTTCCATTTCCAACCCATCTCATTTTTTGACACACACACACACACACACACTCACACACACACACACACACACACATTCACACACAGAGAGGTTTGATTTGAATTTCTGTAATAATTAGTGATATAATATATTTCTTCAGGGACTTGTTGGCTTAGTTTTAACTTTTTAGGTAAACTAAGTGTTTCAGCTATTATTAATTAGGTTCCTTGACATTAATTTAAAATTTTGATTTGTACAAAGAGTTGTGTGAGTTCTTTAAATATTATAAAAATAAACTACCATTTAGATAAAAAGTAAAAGACAACAGCAGAATTTTATTAAGTGGATGAACATTTTTTTATATTGGGAAAACGTTAAGTCCTGAGTAAAATAAATAAAAATAAATCTTGAAATTGCATAGTACTCAAAATAAGTCTCTGTTGATTAATTCCTTCCACAGAGATATTATGTAGTAAAGCCAGTACTCAAACTTTGGTTATTTCATTTTGACAAGGTCTTGCTATGTAGCATATGATAGCCTTAAATCTATAATCCTTTTTCTGCCTCAGCTTCACTGTGGGTTAATAAGCTTGCTCCACTATGTGTAGTAAATTTAGTACTTTTGATTAGTATTACCACATCAGCTAATTGTGAGCTCTCATCTGCAGATAAGGCAATTGATAGTGGAGATTTTCTTTAGAATTTTAATGACAGAATATAGTAAAGTTATAATGAATGACCTCTTTGCCTAAGAGGTGGGAGAATCCCCACTGTAATGATAAGAGAAGCCATGATGTATCTTAGAAAAGTTATTCCTGGATTGTGGACTGTTCTTTCTAGAATGGTCATTGGTGCTTTGAGTACAGTGAACAAGATCATTCACTTATATAGTGCTTATTGTCTCAAAGATATTATTCTAAGTTCATTTTGTTCATAACCATTTAATTCTTGGGCTAACTCAATGAATCAATTACTTTTATTTTAGCTTTTCAGATGAGAAAATTAAGGCACCCAAAGAAGGTAAATGGTTTGACAAAGTTATAAAGCTAGCAATAGAAGAGCCATGATTTGTATATTATGTAGTTCGAATGCGGAGTCTTCAATATTTACACTGTAATATCTCTACCTGATATAAAATAAACCCTAAAAGTATAAAATCATGTCTCACTTTTATGCTAAGATCTCTCTCACACCCATTATATTGCTTGATATACAAAATTAAATTAAAAAAAAATTTAATTATTCACTTTGCATTCTGTTCACTGCCCCCTCCTGGTCACCCACTCCCACAATCTTTCCCCCATTCCCCCTCCCCTTCTCCTCTGCGTCTGTGGGCTCCCCTGGGTACCCCACCTCCCTGGCACTTCAAGTCTCTGTGAGGCTAGGTGCTTATTCTCCCATACCATATCCCACATACAGGCAACAGCTTTCAGGATAGCTCCCTTTCCAGTTGTTTGGGACCCACATGAAGATCAAGTTGCATATCTGCTACATATGTGTGGGAAGGCCTAGGTGCAGCCCTGCATATTCTTTGGTTGGTGTTTCAGACTCTGAGAGCTTCAAGGGTTCAGGTTAGTTGACTCTATTAGTCTTCCTGTGGAGTTCCTAGCCCCTTTGGGGTCCACAATCCTTCCTCCTATTCTTCCATAAGAATTCTCAAGCTTCATTCACTGTTTGGCTGTGGGTGTCTGTATCTGTCTGAGTCAGCTGCTGGGTGGAGTCTCTCGGAGGACAACTTGCTCTTGTCTGCAAGCATAACAAGAGTATCATTAATAGTGTTATGAATTAGTGCTTGCCCATAGGATAGGTCTCAAGTTGGGCCAGTTATTGGTTAGCAATTCCCTCAGTTTCTGCTCCATCCCCATGCCTACGTTTCTTGTAGACAGGATATATTTTCAATTGAAAGTTTGGTGGATGGGTTGGTGTCTCTATGGCTCCACTGGGATTCCTGCCTGACTACAGAAGGTGAACACTTCAGGTTCCATATCCCCAGTGCAGAGAGTTACAGCTACGGTCACCCCCATCGATTCTTGGGCAACTTCCTTATTCCAGGTCTTTGTCTCATCTTGGAGATGCTCTCCCACTCCCCACCCCCATCATTTGCAGATTTCCATTATTTTCATGGCCACCTAGCCATCTCTCTTGTCTTACCCCACACCTGATCGCGAATCCTGCATTTCCCTCCGGGTTCCTTCCCTCTGTCTGCCTCTCACAACTACTTTATTCCCCCTTCTAAGTGAGACTCAAGTTTCCTCATTTGGAGCTTCCTTCATGTTTGGCTTCTTTGGATCTATGGAGTGTAGCATGCTACCTGAATTTTATGGCTAATATCCACTTATAAATGAGTACATATCATGCATATCCTTTTAGGATTGGGTTACCTCATTCAGGATGAAATTCTCAAGTTCCCTCCATTTGCCTGCAAAATTAATGATGTCTTTTTTAAATAGCTGAATAGTATTCCATTGTGTAGATGTACCACATTTTCTTTATCCATTCTTCAGTCAAGGGAGATCTAGGTTGTTTACAGTTTGTGTTTATTACAAATAAAGCTGCTATGAACATAGTTGAGCAAGTGTCTTGTGGGATGGTGGAGTATCTTTTGTCTATATGCCCAGGAGTGGTATAGCTGGTTCCTGAGATAGAACTAGTCTCAGTTTTCTGAGAAACTGCCAAATTGATTTCCAAAGTGGTTGTACAAGATTGCACTCCCATCAGCAATGGAGTGTTCTTGCTCCACATCATTGCTAGCATGTGCTATATCTGGAATTTTTGATCTTAGACTTGCTGATGGGTATAAGATGGAACATTAGAGTTATTTTGATTTGCATTTACTAGATGATTAAGGACTTTGGACATGTCTTTAAGTTCTTCTTGGCCATTTGAGATTATTTGGGTTGTTTATGCCTAACTTCTTAAGTTCTTTGTACATATTTCGTATTAACCCTCTGCCAGAGGTAGGGTTTGTTAAGATCCTTTCCCAATCTGTAGGCTGCCGATGTGTCCTACTGATAGGGTCCTTTGCCTTACTGAAGTTTCATGAGGTCCCATTTATTGATTGTTGGTCTTAGAGCCTGAGCCATTAGTGTTCTGTTCAGGAAAATTTCTCCTGTACCAGTGAGTTCAAGTCTTTTCCTTCTAGATTTGTTGTATTCCATTTTATGGTGAGGTCCTTGATCCATTTAGACTTGGGTTTTGTGCAGGGTGATAAGTATGGATCTATTTTCATTCTTTTACATGTAGACATCCAGTTTGTCCAGCACAAATTTGTTGAAGATGCTTTCATTTTTCCATTGTATGGTTTTGGCTTCTTTATCAAAAATAAAATGTATATAGGTGTGTGAGTTTATTTTTGAGTGTTTGATTGGATTCCATTGATCAAAGCTTATGGATACTATCATATCATCTGCAAATAACTAAAGTTTGATATCTTCCTTTCCAATTTGTATCCTCTTGATCTCCCTTAGTTGTCTTTATTGCTCTGGCTAGAACTTCAAGAACTATCCTGAATAGATAGGGAGAGAGTGGGCAGCCTAGTCTTGTCCCTGATTTTAGTGGAAATGCTTTAATTTTCTCTCCATTTAGTTTGATGTTGGCCATTGGCTTGCTGTATATTGCTTTGATTATGTTTAGGTATGTGCCCTGTATCCCTGATTTCTCTAACACTTTTAACACAAAAGGGTGTTAGATTTTATCAAAGGCTTTTTCAGTGTCTTATGAGATGATCATGTGATTTTTTAAATTTCAGTTTGTTTATATGCTGGATTAGGTTGATGCATTTTTGTATATTGAACCATCCCTGCATCCCTGGGATGAAGCCTATTTAATCTTGATGGATGAGATCTTTGATATGTTCCTCCATTCAGTTGGCAAGTATTTTATTGAGTATTTTTGCATGAATGTTCATAAGCCTGAAATTCTCTTTCTTTGTTGAGTCTTTTTATGGTATAGGTATCAAGGTGACTGTAACCTCATAAAATGAACTTGTCATTGTTTATTCTGTTTCTATTTTGTGGAATAGTTTGAGGAGTATTGGTATTAGCTTTTCTTTGAAAGTCTGGTATAATTTGCTACTAAAGCCATCTGGCCCTGGGCTTTTTTTTTTTTTTTTTTGAATATAGGGCTATTTTAATAGTTTACCTGATCTTGATTTAACTTTGGTAAGTGGTATCTGTGTAGTAAATCATCTATTTCATTAAGATTTTTCAATTTTGTTGAGTACAGAGTTTTGCAGTAAGACCTAATGTTTCTTTTTTTTTTTTAAAGATTTATTTATTTATTATATGTAAGTACACTGTAGCTGTCTTCAGACACACCAGAAAAGGGCGTCAGATCTCATTACAGATGGTTGTGAGCCACCATGTGGTTGCTGGGATTTGAACTCAGGACCTTTGGAAGAGCAGTCGGTGCTCTTAACCTCTGAGCCATCTCTCCAGCCCCTAATGTTTCTTTCAATTTCCTCAGTGTTGGTTGTTATGTCTCCCTTTTTATTACTAATTTTGTTTATTTGGATATGTCTCTCTGACTCTTTGTTCATTTGGCTAAGGGTTTCTCTGTCTTGTTAATTTTCTCAAAGAACCAGCTCTTGGTTTCATTGATTCTTTGTATTATTTTCTTTGTTCTAACAGATTAATTTCAGCCATGATTTTGATTATTTTCTGCCTTGTACTCCTTTTGGTGTGCTTGTTTCTTTTTTTTATAGAGCTTTCAGGTGTACATTTAAATTTCTGCTATGCAAATTTTCTAATTTCTTTATAGAGGCACTTAGTGCTATAAACTTTCCTCTTAGCACTGCTTTCATTGTGACCCATAAATTTGGGTAGGTTGTGCCTTAATTTTCTTTGAATTCTAGAGTCTTTAATTTCTTTCCTTATTTCTTCCCTGACCTAGAGTAGGGAGTTATTTAATTTCCATGAGTATGTAGGGTTTCTAGTGTTTCTGTTGTTGTTGAAGTCCAGCTTTAATCCCTGGTGGTCCAATAAGATTCAAGGAGTTATTTCAATTTTCTTATGTCTGTTGAGGCTTGCTTTGTGACCAACTATATGGTCAATTTTGGAGAATATTCCATAAGGTGCTGAGAAGAAGCTAAATTCTTTTGTGTTTGGATGAAATAGTCTATAGATGTCTGTTAGGGTCTTTTGATTCATAATGTCTGTTAGTTTCATTACTTCCCTGTTTAGTTTTTGTCTGGACGACCTGTCAATTGGTGAGAGTGGGGTGTTGAAATCTCCCACTATTAATGTGTGGGGTTTGACATGTGATTTAAGATTTAGCAATGTTTCTTCTCCAAGTGTGGGTATCCTTGTGTTTGGGACATAGATGATCAGAATTGAGATATCATCTGGGTAGATTTTTCCTTTGATGAGTATGAAGTGTTAATTTTAGTTGAAAGGCTATTTTATTAGATATTAGAATGGTGACTCCAGCTTGCTTCTTGCTTCCATTTGCTTGGAAAACTTTTTTCCAGCCCTTTACTCTGAGGTAATGATTATCTTCATTGCTGAGGTGTGTTTCTTGTATGCAGCAGAATGATGGATCCTGTTTTTGCATTCATTGTTGGCGTGTTTCTTTTTATTGGGGAAGTGAGTCCATTGATGTTGTGAGGTATTAATGACCAGTGATTGTTATTTCCTGTTATTTTGATGTAGGTTGTGTGTGTGTGTGTGTGTGTGTGTGTGTGTGTGTGTGTGTGTGCTTTCCTTGCTTTTGCTGGTATAGAACTACTTATTTCATTTTCTTTGGATGTACTTATCCTCCTTGGGTTGGAGTTTTCCTTCTAGTATTTTCTATAGGGCTGAATTTGTAGCTATATATTGTTTGAATTTAGATTTGTCTTGAAGTATCTTGTTTTCTCCATCTATGATGATTGAGAGATTTGCTGGGTACATTGTCACCTATGTTTTTTTTTTAAGTGGTTGCAAGATATCTGTCCAGATCCTTCGGCTTTTTTTAAAATGATGTTATGTGGTCTTTATTCTTCAACGATTAAGTTTGTCATTTTATGCATACAGGTTTGAGTAGATAGAAAAAGCATCTTAATAAAATATTTTTTGAAATTATAATAAAAAACAATTGGAATTCTTAAATATAATTTTATACTAAACATTATAAATTTTTTCCCTACATATGACACGTGTTAGGACGTATAGTATGATTTTATTTATCCTTGAGAATATCACATTTAAGTTCTTATTATTGGTGTTTTTTATTTTTTAACTATTTTTTTTGTTGCAAAAGGAAGTAAAAACATTTTATGATAAAATTGAAGATTTACATGGAAAACATTTCTGACAAAATTGAAGAAATATATAGGAAAACATGTTAAAATAGACAGTTTTCATGGAAAATTAAAGAGTAAAATGGTAGGCATAAAAACATTGCTAAATTAATTGAAAAAGGAAGTAGAAACATTTTATTATAGAATTGAAGATTTACATGGAAAATATTTCTGATAAAATTGTAGAAAAATATAGAATAACAAAATTGAAGATTATCATGGAAAATTACAGATAAAATGGTAGGCATAAAAATAATTCTAAGTTGATTGAAAGTGGAATTATAAACATTTTCTGATAAAATTGAAAATCTGTAGGGAAAATATTTCTGATAAAATTCAAGAAATATATAGAAAAACGTTAAAATTGACTATTTCATGGAAAATTATACAGATAAAATGGTAGGCCGAAAAATATTTCTCAGTTGAATGAAAGTGGAATTATAAACATTTTTGGATGAAATTGAAGATTACATGGAAAATATTTCTTTTTTTAAAAATTTTTTATTAGGTATATTCTTTATTTACATTTCAAATGATTTCCCTCTTACTGGTTTCCACCCTCCCCAAAAGTCCCATACACCCTCTTCCCTCCCCTTGCTACCCAACCAACCCACTCCCCCCTCCCCTTCCTGGTATTCCCCTACATTGCCACATTGAGCCCTTCCAGGACCAGGCGCCTCTCCTTTCTTCTTCTTGGTATCCATTGATATGTGAGTTGTTCCTTGGGTATTCCAAGCTTCTGGGCTAATATCTGATTATCAGTTAGTGCATATCATGTGTGATTTTTTGTGAACGGGTCATCTCACTCAGGATGACATTCTCCAGTTCCACCCACTTGCCTAAGAATTTCATGAATTCATTGTTTTTAATAGCTGAATAGTATTCCATAGTGTAAATACACCACATTTTCTGTATCCATCCCTCCATTGAGGGATATCTGGGTTCTTTCCAGCTTCTGGCTATTATAAATAAGGCTACTATGAACATAGTGGAGCATGTGTCTTTATTGCATGTTGGAGAGTCCTCTGAATATATGCCCAGTAGTGGAATAGCTGGGTCCTCTGGTAGTATTATGCCGAGTTTTCTGAGGAACCGACAAACTGATTTCCAAAGTGGTTTTACCAGCTTGCAATCCCACCAGCAGTGGAGCAGTGTTCCTCTTTCTCCACATCCTTGCCAGCACCAGCTGTGTCCTGAGTTTGTTTGTTTGTTTATTTATTTATTTATTTTTTAAATTTTCTATATTTTTTTATTTACATTCCAAATGATTTCCCCTTTCCCGTTTCCTCCCTCCCCGAAAGTCCCATAAGCCCTCTTCCCTCCCCCGTTCCCCATTCAACCCCCTCTTGCTTCTCTGTCCTGGTATTCTCCTACATCCAGATTTTCCAGGACCAGGGGTCTCTCCTTCAATCTTCTTAGAAATCTATTGATATGTGAATTGTGTCTTGGGTATTCCGAGATTCTGGGTTAATATCCCCTAATCAGTGACTGCATACCATGTCTGTTCTTTTGTGATTGGGTTACCTCACTAGGGATGATATTTTCCAGTTCTGACCATTTGCCTAAGAATTTCATGAATTCATTGTTTTTTTTATTTTCTAAGTTTTTAAATTTACATTCCCAATGATTTCCCCTTTCCCGTTTCCTCCCTCCCCGAAAGTCCCATAAGCCCTCTTCCCTCCCCCTGTTCCCCATTCAACCCACTCTTGCTTCTCTGTCCTGGCATTCCCCTACATCAAGTCTTTCCAGGACCAAGGGTCTCTCCTTCCATCTTCTTGGAAATCTATTGATATGTGAATTGTGTCTAGGGTATTCCGAGATTCTGGGTTAATATCCCCTTATCAGTGACTGCATACCATGTGTGTTCTCTTGTGATTGGGTTACCTCACTAAGGATAATATTTTCATTTCTGGCCTAAGAATTTCGTGAATTCATTGTTTTTAATTGCAGAGTAGTATTCCATTGTGTAAATATACCACATCTTCTGAATCCATTCCTCTGTTGAGGGACATCTGAGTTTTTTCCAGCCTCTGGCTATTATAAATAAGGCTGCTATGAACATAGTGGAGCATGTGTCCTTGTTGCATGCAGGGGAGGCCTCTGGGTATATGCCCAGGAGTGGTACAACCGGATCCTCTGGGAGGGTTATGCCCAGTTTTCTGAGGAACTGCCAGACTGCTTTCCAGAGTGGTTGTATCAGCTTGCAATCCCACCAGCAGTGGAGGAGTGTTCCTCTTTCTCCACATCCTCACCAACAACTGCTGTCTCCTGTGTTTTTGATCTTCGCCATTCTGACTGGTGTGAGGTGGAATCTCAGGGTTGTTTTAAATTGCATTTCCCTAATGACTAAAGATGTTGAACATTTCTTTAGGTGCTTCTCAGCCATTAGATATTCTTCAGGTGAGAACTCTTTGTTTAGCTCTGTTCCCCATTTTTTAATAGGGTTATTTGGCTCTCTGGGGTCTAACTTCTTGAGTTCTTTGTATATATTGGGTATTAGCCCTCTGTTGAATGTAGGGTTGGTACAGATCTTTTCCCAATTAGTTGGTTGCCGTTTTGTCCTTTGCCTTACAGAAACTTTGTAATTTTATGAGGTCCCATTTGTCAATTCTTGATCTTAGAGCATAAGCTATTGGTGTTCTGTTCAGGAAAATTTCCCCTGTGCCCATGTGCTCAAGGCACTTCCCCAGTTAGGAAAATATTTCAGACAAAATTCAAGAAATATATAGAAAAGCACATTAAAATTGACTATTTCATGGAAAATTGTACAAATAAAATGGTAGGCATAAAATTATTTCTAAGTTGACTGAAAGTGGAATTATAAATATTTTCTGACAAAATTGAAGATTTACATGGATAATATTTCTGATGAAATTGAAGAAATATGTAGAGAAACATGTTAAAATTGAAAATTATCACAGAAAATTATACAGATAAAATGGTAGGCCTAAAAATATTTCTACACTGATTAAAAGTGGATTATAAATATTTTCTGATAAAACTGATGATTTACATGGAAAATATTTCTGATAAAATTGAAGAAATATATAGAAAAACATGTTATGATGACTATTTCATGGAAAAATTATATAGATAAAGTGGTAGGCATAAAATTATTCCTAAATTGAATGGATACAGAAATTGTGGTATACTTACACAGTGGAGTACTGTTCAGCTATTAAAAATAATGAATTCATGAAATTCCTAGGCAAATGGATGGATCTAGAAAGTATTATACTGAGTGAAATAACCCAATCACAAAAGATCACACATGGTATGCACTCACTGATAAGTGGATATTAGCCCAAAAGCTCAAAATAAACATGTTACAATTCGTAGATCACAGGAAGATCACGAAGGTAGACCAAAGTGGGGGTGATTTGGTTCCTCTGAGAAAGGGAACAAAATAATCGCAGGAACAACTATGGAGACAAAGAGTGGAGCAGAGACTAAAGGAAAGGCCACCCAGAGACTCTCCTACTGGGGATTCATCCTATAAACAGTCACCAAACCCCGAAACTACTATGGATGACAAGAAGTGTGTACCGAAAGGAGCCATTTATTGTTGTCTTTTGGAGGGGCCCTGCCAGAGCCTTACAGATACAGAGGTGAATACTAGCAGCCAACCATTGTTCTGAGCATGGGGTTCACTACAGAGGAGTTGGAGTGCAAGCTGGAGGACCTGGTTTTGCAGACCCATGGGAAGAATGACAATGTCGTCCAACCAGATGCCCCAGGGCTCCCAGGGACTAAGCCATCAACCAAGGGGTACATATGGTTCCAGCTAAAAGAGTGGCAGAGGAATGCCTCATTGGGCATCAGTAGGAGGAGAGGTCTTTGGTCCTGTGAAGGCTCAATAGAGGCCCCAGTGTGGGGAATAGAGTGGGGATCATGGGAGTGGGTTGGGTGAAAGAGCATATTCTTGGAGGTGGAGGTGGGAGGATGGGTTGGGGGTTTTCAGGGAAGGGGGAAACCAGGAAGGTATATAACATTTGAAATGTAAATGGAGAATATAGTCAATAAAAAAAGAAAAAGAAAAAATAACGCAGAAATACACTACTCTGACTTCTTTTTTTAAAAAAAATATTCTTAAGTTGATTGAAAGTAGAATTACAAACATTTTCTGATAAAACTGAAGATTTACAAGGAAAATATTTCTGATAAAATTGAAGAAATATATAGAAAAACATGTTAAAATTGAAGATTATCATGGAAAATAATACAGATAAAATGGTAGACATAAAAAATATTACTAAATTAATAGAAAGAGGAATTACAAACATTTCCCGATAAAATAGAAGATTTACATGAAAAATATTTCTGTCAGTCTATGTCTTTTTATTGGGGAATTGAGTTCATTGATGTTAAGAGATATTAAGGAATAGTGATTGTTGCTTCCTGTTATTTTTGATGTTACTTTTATGTTTGTGTGGTTATTTTTTGGGGTTTTGTTGGAAGAAGATTACTTTCTTGCTTTTTCTAGGGTGTAGTTTCCCTCTATGTGTTGGCATTTTCCATCTATTATCCTTTGTGGGGAATTTGGTTTTATCATGGAATATCTTGGTTTCTCCATCTATGGTGATTGAGAGTTTTGCTGGGTATAGAAGTTTGGGCTGGCATTTGTGTTCTCTTAGGGTCTGTATGAGATCTGCCCACGATCTTCTAGCTTTCATCGTCTCAGGTGAGAAGTCTGGTGTAATTCTGATAGGCCTGCCTTTATAGGTTACTTGACCGTTTTCTCTTATTGCTTTTAATATTCTTTCTTTGTTTAGTGCATTTTGTGTTTTGACTATTATGTGCCGGGAGGACTTTCTGGTCTGGTCCAGTCTGTTTGGGGTTCTGAAGGCTTCTTGTATGTTCATGGACATCTCTTTCTTTAGGTTAGGGAAGTTTTCTTCTATAATTTTGTTGAAGACATTTACTGGCCCTTTAAGTTGCAAATCTTCACTCTCTTCTATACTTATAATCCTTAGGTTTGGTCTTCTCATTGTGTCCTGGATTTCCTGGATGCTTTGGGTTACAAGCTTTATGCATTTTGCATTTTCTTTGACTGTTGAGTCAATGTTTTGTATGGTATCTTCAGTCCCTGAGATTCTTTCTTCTATCTCTCATATTCTATGATTCCTGAATTCTTTCCAAGGTTTTCTATATTTAGAGATGTCTCACTTTGTGATTTCTTTATTGTTTCTACTTCCATTGTTAGATCCTGGATGGTTTTGTTCAATTCATTCACTTGTTTGCTTGTGTTTTCCTGTAATTCTTTAAGGAATTTTTGTGTTTCCTCTTTAAGGGCTTCTACCTGTTTACCCATGTTCTCCTGTATTTAAGAGATTTTTGTGTTTCCTCTTTAAGGGCTTCTACCTGTTTACCCATGTTCTCCTGTATTTCTTTAAGAGATTTTTGTGTTTCCTCTTTAAGGGCTTTTACCTGTTGACCCATGTTCTCCTATATTTCTTCAAGGGAGTTATTTATGTCCTTCTTAAAGTCCTTTATCAACATTATGAGATGAGACTTTAAATCCAACTCTTGCTTTTCCGGTGTGTTGGGGTATCTGGTACTTGCTGTGGTGGGAGAACTGGGCTCTGATGTTGCCACGTAGCCTTGGTTTCTGTTGGTAGGGTTCTTGTGCTTGCCTTTTGCCATCTGGTTATCTCTGGTGTTAATTGGTTTTGCTGTCTCTGGCTGGAGTTTGTTTCTCCTATGGTCCTGTAAGCCTGTTTCCATATTCCTGGGAGATCAACTCTCTTCTGGCAGGATCTGTGGACAGAAGGTTGTGGAGCCACCTTGCTCCCTGGTGCAAGTGGTGGCCAGATGGGAAGACTCCTGTCCCAGCAGCTTCACTGATTGTATGCCCTGTGTGCTCCTCTCTGTTCCCCTCCAGAGAGAACGTGGAGCTCTCACCTCCTCACTCAGAAGTGAAAGCACTGCTGTGAGATCACTCTCTCCTGGTGGGCTGTGCACAGAAGGATTTGGAGCTGCCTGGCTCCCTGGTGCAAATGGCGACTGGAAGGGAAGACTCCTGTCCCAGCAGCTCCACTGATCATATGCCCTGTGCACTCCTAGGTCTCCTTCTAGCTTTTAGAATCTCTGTTGAGATATAGGGTGTAATTCTGATAGGTCTGCCTTTCTATGTTACCTGCCCCTTTTCCCCCTGGCTGCTTTTAATATTCTTTGTTTTGTAGATTTTGTGTTTTGATTATTATGTGAGCAGAGGATTTTCTTTTGTGGTCCAGTCTACTTGGTGTTCTAGATAAGCTTCTTGTATGCTTATATGCATCTCTTTCTTTAGGTTGGGAAAGTGTTCTTCTATGATATAGTTGAGAATATTTCTGGG
This sequence comes from Tokudaia tokunoshimensis, assembly GCA_036184795.1. Classification (NCBI taxonomy): domain Eukaryota; kingdom Metazoa; phylum Chordata; class Mammalia; order Rodentia; family Muridae; genus Tokudaia; species Tokudaia tokunoshimensis. The sequence goes on from BTHU01000023.1 coordinate 107,188,547, forward strand.
CCTTTAAACTGGGACTCTTCAACTTCTTCTATTCCTATTATTCTTTGATCAGGTATTTTCTTTTTTTTTTATTTCTTATTTTATTTTATTTTTATTTTTTTATTTTATTTACATTCCAAATCATTTCCCCTTTCCCGTTGCCTCCCTCCCCAAAAGTCCCATAAGCCCCCTTCCCTCCCTCTTTTCTCCATTCAACCCCCTCTCGTTTCTCTGTCCTGGCGTTCCCCTACATCCAGTCTTTCCAGGACCAGGGGTCTCTCTTTCCATCTTCTTAGAAATCTATTGATATGCGAATTGTGTCTAGGGTATTCCGAGATTCTGGGTTAATATCCCCTTATCAGTGACTGCATACCATGTGTGTTCTTTTGTGATTGGGTTACCTCACTAAGGATGATATTTTCAAGATCTGACCATTTGCCTAGGAATTTCGTGAATTCATTGTTTTTAATTGCAGAGTAGTGTTCCACTGTGTAAATATACCACATCTTCTGAATCCATTCCTCCGTTGAGGGACATCTGGGTTCTTTCCAGCTTCTGGCTATTACAAATAAGGCTGCTATGAACATAGAGGAGCATGTGTCCTTATTGCATGCAGGTAAAGCCTCTGGGTATATGCCCAGGAGTGGTATAGCCGGATCCTCCGGGAGTGTCATGCCCAGTTTTCTGAGGAACCGCCAGACTGCTTTCCAGAGTGGTTGTACCAGCTTGCAATTCCACCAGCAGTGGAGGAGTGTTCCTCTTTCTCCACATCCTCGCCAACAACTGCTGTCTCCTGTGTTTTTGATCTTAGCCATCCTGACTGGTGTGAGATGGAATCTCAGGGTTGTTTTGATTTGCATTTCCCTAATGACTGAGGATGATGAACATCTCTTTAGGTGCTTCTCAGCCATTAGATATTCTTCAGGTGAGAACTCTTTGTTTAGCTCTGTACCCCATTGTTTAATAGGGTTGCTTGCCTCTCTGGAGTTTAACCTGTACTACAGAGCAATAGTGTTAAAAACCGCATGCTATTGGTACAGTGACAGGCATGTAGATCAATGGAACAGAATTGAAAACCCAGAAATGAATCCACACTCCTATGGTCACTTGATCTTTGACAAAGGAGCTAAAACCATCCAGTGTAAAAAAGATAGCCTTTTCAACAAATGGTGCTGGCTCAACTGGAGGTCAACATGCAGAAGAATGCAAATTGACCCATTCTTATCTCCTTGCACTAAGCTCAATTCCAAGTGGATCAAGGATCTCCACATAAAACCAGACACACTGAAACTAATAGAAAGGAAGCTAGGGAAGAACCTTGAACATATGGGCACAGGGGAGAATTTCCTGAACAGAACTCCAATAGCTTATGCTCTAAGATCAAGAATAGACAAATGGGACCTCATTAAATTACAAAGTTTTTGCAAGGCAAAAGACACTGTCAAAAAGACAAAGCGGCAACCAACTAACTGGGAAATGATCTTTACCAACCTTACATCTGACAGAGGGCTAATATCCAATATATACAAAGAACTCAAGAAGTTATTTTCTTTTTTCTAATTAATTAATTAATCAATTATCCACCCATCCACCCTCTCACTGTTCCATATCCCATACCTCCTTCCCAAACCCCTGTTTCCACATAGATGTCCCCACCCCCTACCCCACCTGACCTCTAAACTCTCTGGGGCCTCCAGTCTCCCAAGTGTATCATCCCCCAATGAACAAAGACCAGGTAGTCCTCTACTGTATGTTTGCTGGAGGCTTCATATCACCTAGTGTATGCTGCCTATTTGGTGGTCTAGTGTTTGAGAGATCTCAGGGGTCTAGATTAATTGAGACTGCTGGTCCTCCTACAGGGTCTCCCTTCTCCTCAGCTTCTTTCAGTCTTCCCCAACTCAGTAACAGGGGTCAGCTGCTTCCGTCCATTTGTTGGGTGCAAACATCTGCGTCTGACTCTTTCAGTTGCTTGTTGGGTCAGATTTCCTGGATGTTTTGTGTCAGGAATGTTTTAGATTTAACGTTTCCTTTTACTGATGGATCAATTTCTTCTATTGTAACTTCTATGCATGAGATTCTTTCTTCCATGCTCTGTATTCTGTTGGTGATGCATCTGTTGTTCCTGTTCTCTTCCTTAGGTTTTCCATCTCCAGAATTTCCTCAGTTTATGTTTTCTTTATTGGTTTTATTTCCACTTTCAGATCTTACACAAATTTATTTCCTTCACCTATTTAATTGTATTTTCCTGTATTTCTTTAAGAGATTTATTCATTTCCTCTTTAAAGGGCCATATCATCTTATAAGATTGGATTTAATGTCATTGTCTTATGTTTTGTTTGTGTTAGGATATTAAGGGCTTGCTGTAGTGATGTAGCTGTATTTTGGGAGTGTCATATTGCCCTGTTCTTTTCTGGTTGTGTTTTTTCCAAGGGCATTTAGCCATCTGGGTGGTTTTGGTCCCTGGATGCTTTTGTTGTAGTAGGTATTGGGAGTGGGTGAACCTCTATGGTTCTGGTGTGGCAGACCACTGATGAGTATCCCTGGTCTGTATGGTTCCACACCAACAATTCTATATGGTTCAGGATCCTTAGGTCTGAATGGAGGTCTTCCTGGGCTAGCACTCTGCTCAAGAAAACTTGACTTGGCCCAGAGGGTTCAGAGAACAGGAAAGATGTATAGGGGGAAGGGAAGTTTGCCTGTATGTTTTAGGAGTCTGATGGAGGTGGAGGAGAGGTGACAGGAGAGTGGAGGATCCCCAGTTTGGTTCAGGAGTCTGATGAAGATAGAGGAGAGGTCATAAATACTTTTTATATTAATAAAGATGTGAACATATTAATAAGTTTGACCTGTGTTCCATTTCTAGTGTGCCTGTGTGGCCTAAAATATCTTATTAATAACTAGCTACATAGTTACAGGGAATTATTTTGGAAATAGTACTAGATTGTTTCTGTGTGATGCCAGCAGTCTGGGCAATCAGAGTTGTGCCTAACTATCCTTTGTGTACATTATCAGCTTTAGTCTGTAGCCTTGGTGATCTGGTTCTGTGCCCAAGATCCACTGTGGCTGTACTCTGGGTGCCATCTGGTGACTCGTGACTATATAGACCCAGCTATAACAAGACTATGAATAAAAAGAACCCCAGTTCAGATTCTATGAAGTCTATAATTTGGGATTGTATATGTATAACACATAGATAGTAAGAACTACCTAAGAGCTATTCATACCTTGCCTTTGAGTGTAAGAAGATACCAAAGCAAGTGTGTTATGATGCAATCATAAAGCATTCATCATCCTGGCAGAATGAAATTATCAATATACTTATAAGATTTTCTGAGATGTAGTGGGAAGGTGTATTAGACTGTTTGTCTATTGTTGTGATAAATACTCTAATCCCCAAATTGAGTGAGACAGGGTTTATTTTAGCTTATAGTTCCAAAGGGACACAGTCAATTATGGAAAGTGCATTAGTTATGTTTCTGTTGCTGTGATAGAGTAACATGACAAAAATAACTTGAAGAAAAAATGTTTATTGTAGCTAACAGTTCTTGAGGGATAGAGTCCATAATGGCAGGAAAGAAATGGCAGCTGGTCCATGAGGCAGGCCTAATAGTCATGAAGCAGAAAGACCACATTCTATCTATATATAGGAGAGAGAGAGAGAGAGAGAGAGAGAGAGAGAGAGAGAGAGAGAGAGAGAGAGAGAAGTAGGGCAAGGCTATGAATCCTCAAAGCTCAGCTCATTTACCAGTGACATACTTCATTTACTTCCTAAAGTTTCCATTGCATCTCCAAACATATTCAGCAACTGGGGACCAAATGTTCAAATACATAGGCCTTATGTGGACATTTTTCTTTCATTTAATCCACGGTAGTAGGGAAGACATGGGCCCAGGAGGGGAATGCATGGCCATAAGAGCCAGGAGCTAGTTGATCACATTGCGTCTGGACTCAGGAAGCAGAGAAAAAGATTACTGAGTGGGACCAGATTATAAAACTTGAAGGAACTTAGTCATGTATCTCCTCTACCAAGGCTCTACCTCCTGAAAATTCTCTAACCTTCCTAAGCAATGCCAACAGATAGAGAACTACGTGTTCAAAGACATGAACAAATGGTGGACACTTCAAATTCAAAATATAGCAGGAACTCTTAGTCATGAGATCAAACTCAGAACTTGCATTAGGCCTTTTATGTGTTATACGTTTGTTTTACTCCTTTAAAGATTTATGTTAATATCAACCAACCAGAGCTCCCAGGCTCTAAACCACCAACCATGGAGGGATCCATGGCTCCAGCTGCATATGTAGCATAGACTGGCCTTGTCAAGCATCAGTGGCAGAAGAGGCCCGTGGTCCTGTGAAGGCTCAATGCCCCAGTGTAGGGGAATGCAAGGGTGGGGAGGCAGGAGTGGGTGGGTGGGTGGGGGTACACCCTCTTAAAAGCAGGAGGAGGAGGGATGGGATAGGGAATTTCTGGGGGGGGGGATTGGGAAATGTAAATAAATAAAATATCCAATAAAAACAAACAAAAAAGATTTATGTTAATTAGTTCTTTGAGAGTTTCACACAACATGTTTTGATCATATTCATTCCTCCCCCAACTCCTGCCAGAGCAATTCCCACTTCCTACACACCCAACTTTGTTAGTTCTTTTATTAATACTCATTGAGTCTGATTTGGGATTCCTATATTTTCTTGGTGTGTGGCCTTCCACTGTTGTGTGGTTGCCTTACCAAGAGCCAAACTCTTAAAAAAACTATGTACCAGTAGCTGTCAATTGCTAACATCCCCCATCAATAGGGATAGGACTTCATGCTCACCTCCCTTCTCCATGTTAGCATTTGGTCTGACTTGACCTTGCACAGGCCTTGAAAATGCTGCCACAACCACTGGTGAGTTCATACGCATGGCCTTGTGTCTTTATAATTATCCACCACTTCTGGTTCTTAAACTCTTTCTACCCTTTCTCCTTTGAGCTTTAAGAGGAGGGAATGTGATATACATGTTCTATTTAGGTATTTCAAAGTCTCCTATTCTCTGTATTTTGACAATTTGTCTTTGTGTCCTCTACCATCTACAACAAATAGAAACTTCTCTGATGAAGATCTAGAAATGTATTAATCTGTGGGTATAAAAATAAGTTTTAAGAAAGTATTTTCAATTACATTCTTGCCATTTTGCACCAGTTGTCATGCCTTGCCAGGTCAGTAATGATTATAACATACATGGTTTGTAGCAGGGTAAGATTGGTAACCACTTTTCTTCTCCTGTAGTATACATGGCACCTTCAGCACTGTGAAAGCTAGCCAATAGGAATGAGGCTTCCACGTCAGTACCAGCTTGATATTTCCATGTTCTAAGACTGAAGAATGTAGCATCTTTAGCAACAGGGTTTTATTATGAAGTTCTGGGGGTACCAATAGTGTGGGCATTAGCTTATAATGCTTGAGAGTCTATGATATTTCCCTGGCCAACATCTCCCAAAGAGGAAAACCATTCCTGGTAGTGGGTTTTTATTTGTCAACCTGTAGTATCTAGTAGGGATATTATTACCCCATTATAAATTAACATCATTCTCTCTCTCTCTCTCTCTCTCTCTCACACACACACACACACACACACACATACACATGTATGTGTATGTATGTATATATGTATATATTATATATATAAGTATGTATATATATAGTATGTATAGTTCAGGAAGTTTCTAAAGTGTTACATAGATTCCCATGTGATGTATTTGAAAGGTCTTTAGTGTTATTTATCCCTGTCTATGATTCAAACAAGAATCTTATTAAAAGAGTGTGGTTGCTTATCTAGGTCTCTCTTAAAATACCATCTCCATGCCTTTACTTTGGGGCTCTTAAGTGACATTAAACAGGTTTAGAAGTTTTAAGACAATATTGAAAATAGCAGGGATTTTATTTGTTTTAGCCTTCAGGATATATAGTTACATCTATAATTTAATCATGAGAAACCATAGTTTAATCATGTAACTTGATAGAGCTAATATGCTGTTCACAGTTGAATATGTTTTTTTTTACCTATTCAAGACCCTTTAATTAAACATTTTGCTTGAACTGATTTTTTTCCCTCAGTGGTCAGTAAACTCAATTAGTCATGTGATTAACTTTTTAGTTGTTTCTTATACTCAATATACTAATTTGCTCTTTGAAATTGTTTTCTGCAACCAGTCATTTTGGATTTTTGTCTTAAGTCCCCAGTAAAACCCATCTACAAGTTGGTCAGACTTATTTTTTAGGGGAGTGTGAAGAATTGAATAAATAAGGCATGATCCTATGCAATATTGGCATTCTGTTGTCCTCTCTTGATCAGAAATAGAATGGTTTGGACATTTAATCAAAACAAAAGAAGAGATGAAAGTGTATTGTCAAACCATAGTATTTCCCACAAGTAGTAAAATCTGACTACTTGTCAAGAATGTGGTTATATAACGTATCAACTGTAAAGGAAGTAAGTTGATAATAATATATTCATCTTTTTCTAAAAGTGAGGATTTTAACTGGGCTTGGACATGATTAGTCAATATTCTTTCTGCTTTGAATAAACTCTCTATTTTGCATTCATCATCACTTGTTCCCTGAGACAAAGGCTGGTGAACTTTTGTTTCCAACACTATTCTTGTTCATAATTGTCATTAACTTAATAGAATTGGATCTATTCTTTTCTCTGGATTTCATTTCCTTGAACATGAATATTCTGCTTCTTTAGATATATAACTAAAGACTGTATAAATCAAAGAACTAGAAGAATTATCTTTGATTGAAGGAGGTGGAAGTGCTATAAATACATGTCTAGACACCCCCCCCTTAGCTTTCATCTCTGCATCATTAATAAATTCATTAATGAGGGCTCTGTTCACATATCTATTATCAACTCTAATCATTTGTGTGTTTGAATCAAGCTCTTCTGCCTTCATTAGTGTCATTAATGCCTGTCAGCAAATGATAATGTGGGAGACTCTTACAAATTTATATGCTTTCCCAGAATGAAAACTCAACTGCAGTCAGTATTCTTGCATGACAGCAGCTGTAACAAATGACTGTCCTTCCCAGGAGAAGTGTAAACAGGTCGCTAATTAATGCATTTACCATTAGCCTCTGTTTAGTCTTCAGTCATAGCGTATTCATTTATTATGTTGGGACACCAAGTACAATGTTGTTATGGAAATGAGGTATTTGTACAATCTTCTTAGATCCACATGACAGATTGAGTTATCTACCTATTTTTCTCTCAGCACTTTCCCAGATATTAGTGAGTATGTGGATGACCTTGGAGAAGGTCTAACTTTATTGTCAGTCTTCTTGTGTAAATTGCATAATGGTTTGGCAGTTTATTTAAATGTAGGCAGTGGAAATCATCCCTTCAGTGTGGGTACAAAATTGGTGTAGGGCATAAGAGGAAAGGGAAATAAACTCTAACTTTTAGGACATGTTTTTCTCTCATGGAATTAAAAAAACAAATTAGTGAAGTGGTACAATGATTCATTATTACCAAAAGAGTAAAAAGTAGATTTTGATGATCAGACTTCTTCTCTCATGTCCACAGTGGTTGATATCTCTCAAAAACTACAGTTAAGGCATTTATTTCTTCAAGATGGCAAATCCCCCAAATCTTTAGATAAAAGCTTCAAATAAATAGGAGAATTAAAGAACAGGATGTACTTTTTTTTAATAACACACACACACTATATATTAATCAATCATTTTAATTTGCATTAAATTTATTTATTTATTCAGTATGTGTATGCAGGCATGCATGTGCCCACACCTGTGTTGGGTTGAAGGCAAGTGCCTTTAGTGTTCCATCTTGCCAGCCCTTCAGTAAACATTTACAGGGTAATACATTGGACAAGGTACTATTATATATGTTTAGAATACTTACATGGAAAAGTACAGCCTAACTTTCAAGAAACTCAGGATAAAATAATCTGATAATTCTTTTTATTTCATCACAAGTAACATAGACACTATGATAATCGCATGACCAGGATGCTGCAATATTATAAATGAGATTTTTTTTCATCGAAAGCATAGAAAAAACATAATGAAGAAGGTAAAATTTGAGTTGATTCTTAAGGGATCTTAAGAGATCAATTGAAATTTTTAGAGGAGGATTAAGTATGTCAAGTTGATAGAATGGAATGTGCAAAATAAAATATTAGGCAATGTACTAGGATGGCAAGAAATTTAAGATATTGGAGGACTGTGTGAATAGAGGAGTGACTGAGATTAAGTTATGTATGAAGAAGCATATGAGAGCCAGGCAGAAAATTTTCTGAATCTCACGAAGAGTGTTTGGACTTTATCACATTGGAAAAGAGTTAATGGAATCATGGCATAGCCAGGTAGGGTTTGAAATATTACCCTAGTGGTAATAAGATATTTTGGGCTAGGAGGGAAAACAAGTAGGGATAGTAGCTAGAAGCTTGATTAAGTAGTCTAGGCAAGTATGTGGTAAGGAGTATTCAATTCATCACTAATCCAGCTCAGAGAAATTAGTGACCACCTATATGTATATAAAGTGGGAATTAAGAATCAATGTGTCCTTATGGTTTCAATTATTTAGAAACACTGAAAAACTGTGTTACTATTGAATATTGTTAGCAATCCATACACAGAAAAACTGAGGCATATGGATGATGTAATTTGTGAAAATGATCATTTTAGACTTCTTATTGGCTAATTTCTTTCCCAGAGTCTTCAAGTCTTTATCTTCCTTTTCTTTCTCCTTTTATTCCTTCTAATTTCTCCCTCTCTTTCTCTTTTACTTTTTACTTTTTTTTGGAGACCAGATGTCATGTAGTCCCACCTGATTTCACTATGCAGCCAAGACTCCCCATGAACTTTTGAGTCTCTTACTTCACCACTGTAGTGCTGGACCTTGCAGGTCCATACCAGCATGTCTAGCTTCCATGTTTCCACTTTTCTTTTCCATTTGGGGGTGTGTGCCTCACTATGTAGTTAAGGCTATATATATTCAAACCCAGGATTCTCATTCTTCAGACCCTAACTGCTCAGAATATAGGTGTGTGCTACCATGTCTAATCAGAACTTCTTAAAAGGTTTTGGATCTAAACCTCAACCTGGAGGAGTGAATTAGGAACCACATATATTATGAAAAAGATTTTTATTCAGGAATAGGGTGCTTCTTTGTTATTTAAGCTATATACATATGATAAGCAGGCATACAGTTAAGTAGTGATGTAATTAATAAAGTTGGAAGAGTACTGGACTGGGAGTCAGGTGGCATAAGTCTAATTCTGGTTCTTCTTAAATAATTAAGTTTAGATAGTCTTTAAACCAAGTTGGGGTCAAGTATTCTCATTTCTAGTGTAATACTTAACATTTAACATTTGATATTTGGTTTTATCTGTATCTATGACTCATCCTGTAGTTTGAACAACATTCATCTATCCACTTACATATTCAATAAACAATTTTTTAAACTAAAGCAGCATAACTGTCCAGGGATTTATGACCAGGTGTTGACAGGTCAGATTTTAAGGGTTTTTGTCACTTTTCTTCACATTTATACACTAACCTGCTTGTAATATTTAATTGCTATCTTCAGATTCAACCTCCATTCTTCTTGGTATGGAAAACAGTATTGAACACTAAGAGGTTTTAGCAACTAAGAGGTTGCTAAAAAGAAATGTATGGTTCATTTCCATTCTTGTGCTTTCCTAAAATGCTGCACTAACCAGCAGAAGGGTAAAGAAAACTGAAACAGATATCAGTTATCTGCTGGCACCTTATAGGCAAATATTTGGTTCCATTTTCCTCTGGTTCAAGAAGACATTTTTCTTGTATAATTGATAGAATGGCACCAAATTTAAGCTAAGTGCTTTTTATAAAGTCAATTCTTTCTTTGGGTTTAGCTTTACCAATATCTAGAAAAGAGACAATGATGTGTATTTCTCTTCATTGCTTCAAAGAGAAATGTTTAGAACATGAAGGATGTTATAAAGATGAAGGGAAGTCTAAAACAGGAGTAGTAAAATGAATTTCAATGCTGTATAACTTCTGGTTGACTGATATTAGTTATTCATGGCTTGGTGTTCAAGAACATCAATTGTGTCTAAGCTCATTTGGAAAGAGTAATAACTATTGTATGTATAGGGTAGGTAATGGCAGAACACAGCCAATAATGTATTAGAGCTTATTACTGGAGTAATGAGACTCTTTGGGGGTGCCATTGTCTCAGCCAAACAGGGAAGGACACTTCTATTGTTTAATTTAATTATGTCCTCTACAAATTGCAGTTTATTCAAATTATCACAGTGTTTTATCCCTATGAGTCTATGGGGATATGGGGAAAATGCTTTTCTTCTTCTTCTTCTTCTTTTTTTTTTTTTGATTGCCATGAATTTCACTGGCCAATTTGGAAGATGACACAGGGATCTTAAATTGCTGATTTTTGAATAATAATAAATCAGTTATAATGATTGACAATGACAACTACATGTTTGTTAAAATTAACTGCTACTTTGGAGTGGAGTTAAACTGTCCAATTTACAGTCAGCATTTTATCTTTTTTGGGTCAGAGTAAGGAATGTATTAGGAATTTGCTAACCTTGTGAAGAGAGAAAGAAAAGGGAGAGAAGAAGAAAGAGGGGAATAAAGGAGAGAGAAAAAAGAAAAGGAGGGGGAAGAAGTGGGGAAGGGGCATAGATGAGGGATGGAGAGAACAGAGAGGGAAGGAGAGAAGAGAAAGAGAAAGAGAGGCAAACACAGTAGTATAGAGAGGGAGAGAGTTTTAAGAATTTCAAGTTGCAGATATATAATCCTAATTCACAGAGAGAGAGAGAGAGAGAGAGAGAGAGAGAGAGAGAGAGAGAGAGAGAGAGAGAGAGAGAATGTGTTTGCACGTGTATATGTGTGTGGAAGCCACAGGTGTCCATTCTCAGAAACACAACCTATCTTTGTATTAGTCAGGAGTCTCTAGAGCAGCGGTTTATGACACTGTGGGGGGTTGAATGATCCTTTCACAGGGGTCTCTGAAGACCATTGGAAAACACAGATATGAAGTAGCAACAGAGATAATTTTACAGTTGGGAGTCACCAAAACATGAGGAACTGTATTAAAGGGTGGCAGCATTAGGAAGGTTGAGAACCACTGCCCTAGAGGAACATACCAATAGAATGAGCATATGTTAAAGGGAAATTTATTAAACTGGCTTACTAAATATGACCTAGGTCATATTCAACAACAATGAAAGTCTGAGAACTGAGGCTACTGAGTTCATGACTCTGAATGTGTTAGCAGCTCCATACTGGCACTGATGTCCTGGAGAATTATTTGAGCCCTGGTTTTCATTTTACATTGGCAAACTGGAAAATCTAGTTCTTCTAATGTCAGTAGTAGCAACATCAGAAACAAGATTCCAATAGGGTACATGAACTTGCCAGTACAAAATAGGGCAAGTAGGTAAAAGGAAAAAATATTTTTTACCCAGATTTCTTTTTGGCTGGGCTGCCAACAGGAGGCACTACCCACATTTAGGGTTGATCATTCTCCTTCAATTAGAGTAATCAAGAAAATCTCTCACAGCTGTTCCCAAAGGTTTCCTTGTTAGTCATTAATTCCAGATTCCAGCCAAGTTGGCAGTCAAGACTAACAGGATCTCTTATTTGTCTGGAGCACACCAATTAGGCTAAAGTACATGACTAGTGAGGTTGAGGTACCCTTTTTTCTCTACCTGTCCCTACCTATTTTTTTTTCAGGACAATATTTATTATAAGTGTAGAGTTTTTTCATTATTATTTTTTTATTTTAAACTTTGTTCTTTAAAAATCTCATACATATATTCAATGGATCTTGAGCCTATACACCCCTGACTCTCCTCTAATTCCTTGCAGGAACCTCCATCATATCTGCCTAACTTCATGTCCTCTTATTTATTTATTTGCTTGGTCATTTAACTCACAGGGTTCACTAGTGCTGCCCATATATGTACATGGGAGTGGAGTCATCCCTGCATCATGAGGAAATTACCAGTGGTCATACTCCTAAATAGAAATGATTTGCCTTCCCCCCAGCAGCCATCAACTGCCAATAGCCTGAGGCCCCTCCCCACTTCATGGTGACATATTTTTTTTTTTATTTTCTAAAAAAGAAAAAAGAAAAGAGGGAGGGAAGGGGGCTTATAGGACTTTCAGGGAGGGAGGAAACTGGATGTAGGGGAACGCCAGGACAGAGAAGTGAGAGGGGGTTGAATGGGGAAAAGAGGGAGGGAAGGGGGCTTATGGGACTTTCGGGGAGGGTGGAAACGGGAAAGGGGAAATAATTTTGAATGTAAATAAAAAAACTTAGAAAATAAAATAAAATTAAAAAAAAACCCAATGCAGTGATAGAAGATGACTTCATTATCATATTATCAAATAAAGGCAAACCAGATAAAAATTAAACAGAGAAATATTGGAGATAAATAACACCACAAATCAAAAAAAAAACCTAAAAGTCATCTACAGAACTTTCTACCCCAACACTAAAGAATCCATATTAATCTAAGAAGCCCTTCACAGAACTTTATTCAACATTGATCACATTTTAGGACACAAAGAAAATATCAGCAAATAGCAGAAAACAGAAATTACCCTCTATTATTATTTTACCAGAATGGAATAAAGGTAGGTATCAATAGCAATAGGAAATACAGAAAATACACAAATTCAATAAAACTAAACAACATATATCTGAATGGTAACTGGGTTAAGGAAGACATCAAGAAAATATTAACAATCCTTGAACTAGATGAAAAGCAAAACATACAATATACAAAAATCTGTGGGGTGCAATGAAGGCAGTTATTTTTTTTCTTTATTAGATATATTCTTTATCTGCATTTCAAATAATTTCCCCTCCTGGATCACCCCTCCCCGAAAATCTCATAAGCCCTCTTCTCTCCCCCTGTTCCCCAATCAACCCACTCTTACTTCCCTGTCCTGGTATTCCCCTACACTGCCGCACCGAGCCTTTCCAGGACCAAGGGCCTCTCATTCCTTCTTCTTGGGCATCAAGAATTGTGTCTTGGGTATTCCAAGCTTCTGGGATAATATCAGCTTATCAGTGAGTGCATACCATGTGTGTTCTTTTGTGAATGGGTCACCTCACTCTGGATGACATTCTCCAGTTCCACCCACTTGCCTAAGAATTTCAGGAATTCATTGTTTTTAATAGCTGAGTAGTATTCCATAGTGTAAATATACCATATTTTCTGTATCCATTCTTCCGTGGAGGGACATCTGGGTCCTTTCCAACTTCTAGCTATTATAAATAAGGCTGCTATGAACATAGTGGAACATGTGTCCTTATTGAATGCTGGACAATCCCCTGGGTATATGCCCAGGAGTGGTATAGCTGGGTCCTCCGGTAGTATTATGCAGAGTTTTCTGAGAAACCACCAGACTGATTTCTAGAATGGTTGTACCAGCTTGCAGTCCCAACAGCAGTGGAGGAGTGTTCCTCTTTCTCCACATCCTTGCCAATACCTGCTGTCTCCTGATTTTTTTTAAGGTTAATAGATTTTTTTATTAGATATATTCTTTATTTACATTTCAAATGATTTCCCTCTTACTGGATCCCTCCCTCCCCAAAAGTCCCATATGCCCTCTTCCCTCCCCCTGCTCCTCAACCAACCCTCTCCCGCCTCCCCTTCCTGGCATTCCCCTACACTGTCGCATTGAGACCTTCCAGGACCAGGGGCCTCTCCTTCCTTCTTCTTGGGCATTATTTGATATGTGAATTGTTTCTTGGTATTCCAAGCTTCTGGGCTAATATCTGCTTAACAGTGAGTGCATATCATGTGTGATCTTTTGTGCATGGGTCACCTCACTCAGGATAACATTCTCCAGTTCCACCCACTTGCCTAAGAATTTCATGAATTCATTGTTTTTAATAGCTGAGTAGTATTCTGTAGTGTAAATATACCACATTTTCTCTATCCATTCTTCCATTGAAGGACATCTGGGTTCTTTCCAGCTTCTGGCTATTATAAATAAGGCTGCTATGAACATAGTGGAGCATGTGTCTTATTGCATGCTGGAGAATCTTCTGGGTATATTCCCAGTAGAGGTATAGCTGGGTCCTCTGGTAGTATTATGCAGAGTTTTCTGAGGAACGGCCAGACTGATTTCCAGAGTGGTAGTACCATCTTGCAATCCCACAAGCAGTGGAGGAGTGTTCCTCTTTCTCCACATCCTCGCCAGCACCGCCTGTCTCCTGAGTCTTTGATCTTAGCCATTCTGACTGGTGTGAGGTGAAATCTCAGGATTGTTTAATTTGCACTTCCCTGATGGCTAAGGATGTTGAACATTTCTTGATGTGCTTCTCAGCCGTTCGATATTCCTCAGGTGAAAATTCTTTGTTTAGCTCTGTACCCCATTTTTTAATATGGTTATTTGGCTCTCTGGAATCTACCTTCTTGAGTTCTTTTTTTTTTCTAAGTTTTTTTATTTACATTCTAAATCATTTCCCCTTTCCCATTTCCTCCATCCCCGAAAGTCCCATAAGCCCCCTTCCCTCCCTCTTTTCCCCATTCAATCCCCTCTCGCTTCTCTATCCTGACCTTCCCCTACATCCAGTCCTTCCAGGACCAGGGGTCTCTCCTTCCATCTTCTTGGAAATCTATTGATATGCAAGTTGTGTCTAGGGTATTGCGAGATTCTGGGTTAATATCCCCTTATCAGTGACTGCATGCCATGTGTGTTCTTTTGTGATTGGGTTACCTCACTCAGGATGATATTTTCAAGTTCTGATCATTTGCCTAGGAATTTCGTGAGTTCATTGTTTTTAATTGCAGAGTAGTATTCCATTGTGTAAATATACCACATCTTCTGAATCCATTCCTCTGTTGAGGGACATCTGGGTTCTTTCCAGCTTCTGGCTATTATAAATAAGGCTGCTATGAACACAGTGGAGCATGTGTCCTTATTGCATGCAGGTAAAGTCTCTGGGTATATGCCCAGGAGTGTTATAGGCGGATCCTCCGGGAGTGTCATGCCCAGTTTTCTGAGGAACCTCCAAACTGCTTTCCAGAGTGGTTGTATCAGCTTGCAGTCCCACCAGCAGTGGTGGAGTGTTCCTCTTTCTCCACATCCTCGCCAACAACTGCTGTCTCCTGTGTTTTTGATCTTAGCCATCCTGACTGGTGTGAGCTGGAATCTCAGGGTTGTTTTGATTTGCATTTCCCTAATGACTAAGGATGATGAACATCTCTTGAGGTGCTTCTCAGCCATTAGATATTCTTCAGGTGAGAACTCTTTGTTTAGCTCTGTACCCCATTTTTTTAATAGGGTTACTTGGCTCTCTGGAGTCTAACTTCTTGAGTTCTTTGTATAGATTGGATATTAGCCCTCTATCGGATGTAGGGTTGGTAAAGATCATTTCCCAGTTAGTTGGTTGCCACTTTGTCTTTTTGACAGTGTGTTGTCTTTTGCCTTACAGAAACTTTGTAATTTTATGAGGTCCCATTTGTCAATTCTTGATCTTAGAGCATAAGCTATTGGAGTTCTATTCAGGAAATTCTCCCCTGTGCCCATATGTTCAAGGTTCTTCCCTAGTTTCCTTTCTGTTAGTTTCAGTGTGTCTGGTTTTATGTGGAGGTCCTTGATCCACTTGGAATTGAGCTTAGTGCAAGGAGTGCTGTTAAGCTGCTAGTGTATGCTCTCTCTCCAGCTTTTTTTTGGAGGCACTCAGAGCTATGAGTTTTCCTCTTAGCACTGCTTTCATTGTGTCCCATAAATTGGGTATGTTGTGCCTTCATTTTCATTAAATTTTAAAACGGTTTTGATTTCTTTCCTTATTTCTTCCTTGACCAAGGTATTATTGAGTATATCATTGTTCAGCTTCCATGTGTATGTGGGTTATCTGTTGTTTTCATTGCTATTGAAGACCACCCTTACTCTATTGTGATCTGATAGGAGGCATGGAATTAGTTTCATTTTCTTATATCTGTTGAGGTCTGTTTTGTGACCAATTATAGCGTCAGTTTTGGAGAAGGTACCATGAGGTGCTGAGAAGAAGGTATATTCTTTTGATTTAGGATGAAATGTTCTAGAGATACCTATTAAATCCATTTAGTCCATAAATTCTCCTAGTTTTACTCTATCTCTGTTTAGTTTGTGTTTCCCTGATCTGTCCATTAAGGAGAGTGTGGTGTTGAAGTTACCCACAATTATTGTGTGGGGTGCCATGTGTGCTTTAAGCTTTAGTAAGGTTTCTTTTAGGAGTGATGGTGCCCTTTTATTTGGAGCATAGATGTTCATAATTGAGAGTTCTTCCTGGTAGATTTTTCCTTTGATGAATGTAAAGTGCCATTCCATGTCTTTTTTTTTGATGATTTTTGGTTGAAAGTCTATTTTATCAGATATTAGAATGGCACCTCCAGCTTGTTTCCTGGGAACATTTGCTTGGAAAACTGTTTTCCAGCCCTTTACTCTGAGGTAGTGTTTGTCTTTGACACTGAGATGTGTTTCCTGTATGCAGCAAGATGTTGGGTCTTGTTTACATATCCAGTCTGTTAGTCTATGTCTTTTTATTGGGGAATTGAGTCCATTGATGTTAAGAGATATTAAGGAAAAGTGATTGTTGCTTCCTGCTATTTTTGATGTAATTTTTATGTTTGTGTGTTTATCTGTTTTTTGGGTTTGTTGGAAGAAGCTTAATTTCTTGCTTTTTCTAGTGTGTCATTTCTCTCCCTTTGTTGGTGTTTTCTATCCATTATCCTTTGAAGGGTTGGATTTGTGGAAAGACACTGTTTAAATTGGTTTTATCATGATATACCTTGGTTTCTCCATCTATGGTAATTGAGAGATTTGCTGGATATAACAGTCTGGTTTGGCATTTGTGTTCCCTTAGGGTCTGTATGACATCTGCCCAGGCTCTTCTGGCTTTCATAGTCTCTGGTGAGAAGTCCAGTGTAATTCTGATAGGTCTACCTTTATATGTTACTTGACTTTTTCCCTTACTGCTTTTAATATTCTTTCTTTGTTTAGTACATTTGGTGTTTTAATTATTATGTGATGGGAGGAATTTCTTTTCTGGTCAAATCTATTTGGAGTTCTGTAGGCTTCTTGTATGTTCATGGGCATCTTTTTCTTTAGGTTAGGGAAGTTTTCTTCTATAATTTTATTGAAAACATTTATTGGCCCTTTAAGTTGGAAATCTTCACTCTCTTCTATACCTATAATCCTTAGGTTTGGTCTTCTCATTTTGTCCTGGATTTCCTGGATGTTTTGGGTCAGGAGCTTTTTGCATTTTTCATTTTCTTTGACTGTTGTATCAATGCTTTCTATAGTATCTTCTGCATCTGAGATTCTCTCTTCTATCTCTTGTATTCTGTTGTTGATGCTTGAATCCATGACTCCTGACTTCTTTCCTAGGTTTTCTATTTCCCGAGTTGTTTCCCTTTGTAATTTCTTTATTCTTTCTACCTCCATCTTTAGATCCTGGATGACTTTGTTCAATTCCTTCACCTGTTTTGTTGTGTTTCCCCTTAGTTCTTCAAGGGCTTCTCCCTGTTTACTTGTGGTCTCCTGTATTTCTTTAAGGGAGTTATTTATGTCCTTCTTGAAACCCTCCATCAGCATCATGAGCTGTGATTTTAAATCCAGTTCTAGCTTTTCTGGTTTGTTGGGATATCCAGGACTTGCTGTTGTTGGAGAACTTGGTTCCAGAGGAGCCATGTTGCCTTGGTTTCTGTTGGTGGTGTTCTTGCGTTTGCCTTTTGCCATCTGGTTATCTCTGGTGTTAGCTGGTGTTGCTGTCTCTGACTGTGGTTTCTCTGTGCTCCTGGGAGACCTGTTCTCTCTGTGTACACTGATATGTAAGTACTTCTGTGAGACTCACTGACTTACAGTTGTATTTGGCTATGTAACTCTGTGGCCCCATCAACTCTGGATGCAGGCTGTAATCAGAAGTCTCCTGACCAGGCTTTTCCTAGGCTCTTTTGTCCTCAGGGTTTCAGGCTGTTTCCTCTGAGCAGCAAGGGTGATCCTACTGTACTACTGGGACCTCTCTGCATTCCTGAGTGGTTAGCTACCTCCGTGTGTCCCTTGGATATGGTACCCAGTGGCAGAGGATGGCCTCAAGCTGGACACAGAAACTGGAAGGCTCCTGCCAGATGATTCCAGACAGAATCCTCTGTGTTACAATGCAGGTTTCACCTGTGCTGGCTGACTCCTCCACACTGCTGAGTAGGTAGCTGGCTTCCTGTGCCACTTGGAGATGCCATGCTGTGACAGAGGATGGTCCCAATCCGGGGACCGAAGCCGGAAGTCTCCTCCCAGAGGATTCCAGATGAGATCCTCTGCTCTGCAATGCAGGTCTCACCTGTGCTGGCTGACTCCTCTGTGCCATTGGGTATGGCTTCCTATGCCACTTGGAGATGGCGCACTATGGAAGAGGAAGGTCCCAAACCGGGGACTGAAGCCAGAAGTCAATGAAGGCAGTTCTAAGAGATGATTTTATGGTGCAAAGTGCTTGCATAAAAAAATTGATAGATGTCACATTAATAATTTAATGATCCACCTGAAGAAAGGCCATGGAAAAACAAGAGCAAACCAAACCCTAAAAATAGTAGATGAGAAGAGAGAATTAAAATCCGGAATGAAATTTATAAAATATAGATTAAAAACAATACAAAGAATCAATGATGCAAATACCAAGATCTTTATTTTATTCATTTATTTTCCTTGACCCTTTGACTTCTTATAATATATATACATATACATGTATATATAACTAATATTATT
Organism: Tokudaia tokunoshimensis; assembly: GCA_036184795.1. Taxonomy (NCBI): domain Eukaryota; kingdom Metazoa; phylum Chordata; class Mammalia; order Rodentia; family Muridae; genus Tokudaia; species Tokudaia tokunoshimensis. The sequence continues at coordinate 107,207,302 of BTHU01000023.1, forward strand.
TTTGACATTATAATATAATTACATTTTTCCTTTTCTCTTCTCTTTCTAAACCCTCCCATATACTCCTCTCTGCTCTTCTTTAGGTTCATGACCTCTTTTCTTCACTAATTTTTATTGTATTTCTACATGTAGATACATATAAACATGCATATGCATATGTACATGTATATATATATACATATTGCTAAATATTATGTTTACTCTATATGTTACTTGACATATAGTAAAGGTTGATCATATTCTGTTTTTTCTTCCAGCTGTTCTCTGACCCTCCTTAGTGTTTTGAAATGATAAACAAGACTGACAAACTTTTATTCTTTTTTTACATCCCTACCATGGTTTCCTCTTCCTCTTCTCCTCCCAGCTACTACCCCTTCCTCCTCTCTCTCCCCATCTATCCACTTCCCCTCCATTTCTCTTCAGAAAATGTCATGCCTTCCATGGATATCAACAAACCACAGCATAGCAAGTTGCTGTAAGTTAGGCACCTCTTCTCCTATTGGACTGGGTGACTCAGTGGTAGGAAAAGGGTCCCAAAAGCAGGCAAAGAGTCAGAGACAACCCCTACTTCCACTGTTATGAGTCTTACAAGAAGACTAAGCTATACAACTCTAATGTATATGCAAGCATCTTACGTCAGTCCCATGCAGGTTCCCTGCTTGTTGGTCCAGTCTCAATGAGATCCTGTGAGCTCTGCTTAGTTGCTTCTGTGGGCCATGTGGTGTCCTTGACCTTTATGTTTCCTGCAATCTTTCTTCCCCCCTTTTCTGCAGTAGTCTCTGAGCTTTGCCTAATGTTTGACTGTGGGTCTCTGTATCTGTTGCTATCAATTGCTGGGTGAAGCCTCTTTGATTACAATTGGACTAGGCACAGGTCTATGAGTATAGCAGAATATTAGCAATCATTTTCTCTTCCAGGAAGATGATAAACTCATAACCAAATTAATCAAAGATGCAAATAGAAGATCTAAATTAATAAAATTGGAAAAAAAGGAGGCATTATGACAGATAAAAATGAAATCAAAATATCATAAGGACCTATTTTAAACTCTCTGCTTATTAACCATACATATTTTATGTTAAGGCACAGAGACAGACTATATGATGTGTACAATATCTGGTTTAGTTCATCGGAAAAACAATTTTCTAGGTATTGATAAAAGAAGAGTTAATATAAAAAACATTAATGTCATTTACTGTGTGCAGATAGAAAAGAGTTGATATATTAATAATATAGTTTCATAAGATATTACAAATCTCAAACCCTTTGGGATCATGAGAATCACTTGACTCAATTCATCCTAGAATATAGCCATATGGTGGCATGCCATGCCTGGCCCTGGAGTTCTCAGGCACTGTATAATTAAAATTAAAATTAAAATTGGTTTTGTTTTCAGAAGGACAAATTTTAACTTCTGAATCTACTTCTATGTTGGCATGTTATATTTTAAAAATACTTGTTTAAATTTAATTCAGAAAACTGGGCATGACACTCCCGGAGGATCCTGCTATACCACTCCTGGGCATATACCCAGAGGTTTACCTGCATGCAATAAGGACACATGCTCCACTATGTTCATAGCAACCTTCTTTATAATAGCCAGAAGCTGGAAAGAACCCAGATGTCCCTCAACGGAGGAATGGATTCAGAAGATGTGGTATATCTACACAATGGAATACTACTCTGCAATTAAAAACAATGAACTCACAAAATTCCTAGGCAAATGGTCAGAACTTGAAAATATCATCCTTAGTGAGGTAACCCAATCACAAAAGAACACACATGGTATGCAGTCACTGATAAGGGGATATTAACCCAGAATCTCGGAATACCCTAGACACAATTCGCATATCAATAGATTTCCAGGAAGATGGAAGGAGAGACCCCTGGTCCTGGAAAGACTGGATGTAGGGGAATGCCAGGACAGAGAAGCAAGAGGGGATTGAATGGGGAACAGAGGGAGGGAAGGGGGCTTATGGGACTTTCGGGGAGGGAGGAAATGGGAAATGATTTGGAATGTAAATAAAAAAACTTAGAAAAAAAGAAAAAAATCTTTAAATATAATTTTTGGCAATATTATATATGTAGGCAATGTATTTTGAACACACTCACCCCAACTACCTTCTATTATTCTCCTTCCACTCCTACAGTCCCCTTATTTCCACTAAGGCCCCCTTAAATGTCTCTGTTGTTGTGGTGGTGGTAGTGGTCATGGTGGTGTGTATAAGTCTTGTGTAGGTAAACATATGTACTATGTTCAGAAAAATTGTAAATATTTCCCCACTGTCTATTACAGTATCTACCACATGGTAAGGTTTTTTAGCAGCATATCCATCATCTATAAAACGCTTGTGAAATGGACTAGGAAGTAATTTGGTCTAATGCATACTTAAGGCTTCCTTTTTTCCCTGATGCATATAAAGGTCAATTCCAAACATCTTTTATCCAATGGGAATAAGAATGAAAATGACACAAGGCAAGAGAATAGCTATTCTGTGGTGTTAAGTGTAGAACTATGGTCTGAGATGGGTGCACATGTTTTCCTTTGGACCTGTAATTTCCCCCTGTGCACTGTAACAGTTATCTTATAAAGTATCCTGTATTTTAATCTACAGGTAGTTGTCAGGCCTACCTTTCTCCATGGGGACAAGAGTAGAGTTGTGAATGATCTAGTTGCTGCAATCATCTGTCAAAAACCTACTCTTTCCCTTCCTTTTGTTTTTGAATCAACTTTTTCATGATGGGATTTTCATGAAGACTTTGTTTCTGTTCATCGCCTTCCTTCACTGTTCTCCTTGTCTCCCTATTGTTGGTCCCTTTCCTCCTGTAGAGTAGGCCCCTTTCTGCTTTCATGTCACATGAGTTCTATTTTCCTTCCCTCTTAAGATCTTTTCATCCTGTCTCATGATGTCCATTCTGGTTTCATGACCTACAGACCTACCTACCTACCTACCTACCTACCTACCTACCTACACACACACACACACACACACACACAAGAGACACACACACTCACTTAAATCTCGATTTCTCATATGGAAGAAAAGAGTATTTTTTCTGAGTCTAGCTTATTTTTCTTAACATTATGATCTCCAGTTGCATTCACTGTCCTATAAATGTTATGATTTTTTTTTTGTGACTCAGTGAAACTCTTTGTGTATTTTCATTCTGTTTATCATTCATCTGTTGATGAATATCTAGGCTGGTTCTATTTCCTAACTAATTATTCAGATAGTACAATAAATGTGAATGCATAGGTTGTTGTATGTTGACCTAAAGCCCTTTGGATATACATCTATCTATCTATCTATCTATCTATCTATCTGTCTGTCTGTCTGTCTGTCTGTCTGTCTGTCTGTCTGTCTGTCTGTGTGTGTGTATACATCCATGTTAGGACTGACTCATACAGCAGATCTATTTTTAGTTTTTTAAGGAACATCTACAGCCTTATTTATAATAGCCAGGAGCTGGAAAGAATCCAGATGTCCCTCAACGGAGGAATGTATACAGAAAATGTGGTATATTTACACAATGGAATACTACTCAGCGATTAAAAACAATGAATTCATGAAATTCTTAGGCAAATGGGTGGAACTGGAAAATATCATCCTAAGTGAGGTAATACAATCACAAAAGAACACACATGGTGTACAGTCACTGATAAGTGGATATTAGCCCAGAAGCTCGGAATACCCAAGACACAATTCACATATCAATTAATTCCCAAAAAGAAGGAAGGAGAGGCCCCTGGTCCTGGAAAGACTCAATGCAGCAGTGTAGGGGAATACCAGGACAGGGAAGCGGGAGAGGGTTGAATGGGGAACAGGCAGATGGAAGAGGGGAACTGGGAAAGGGGAAATCATTTGGAATGTAAATAAAGAATATAGAAAAAAAAGGAACATCTACACTGACTTGGGTATTGACTACATCAGTTCATACTCCTATTAGTGGTAGATATAGTTACCTATTTTCTCTTATTCACAACAGCATTTGTTATTACTTGTTTTCTTGATGTTACCCATTCTGACTGGGAGTGGGGTAAAATTTGAAAGCAATTTTTATTTATATTTCCTTGATGCTTAAGGATATTGAATAATTAAAATGGATTTTTGACCCATTCCTGTTTCTTCTTTTGAGAACTATTTAGTTCATTTACTGACTAGAAGGTTTGTTTTTTGTCTTTAATTTTTAAAGTTCTGTCTATATTGTATATATTAACCCCATTGTCTGGTGTATCATTGGAAAAGATACTTTTCCCGTTGGTCTTTATTCTTTGGTTTGGTGCATGCTTCCTTTCCTTCACAGAAACATTTTAATTTCATGCCATCAATTTTATAAATATTTCAGAAGTCTCTATAAAAGAAAAATCCCCCACATGATTTAAAATGAATTAACTTGTAGAATATTTTCATTCTTGAATATGGTATCTTTTACCATTGGAAGGATGTAGTTTGCTTCTAGGAGCCTTTGCTTTTAGCCTAAAAATAGTCTTTTGGTAAATAAAATAAAATAAAATAAAATAAAATAAAAATCAGGTACAGGAGGATATTTAAGTTCCATTACTTGGCCACTTCAAGCTCCTCCAAGATGTTCTGTGAACAACAAAGGCAAATGAGAAACATTAATTGAGAACTGCTTCAGAATACAAGTTACTTGAAAGTCTTTCCCTCATTATGGTAAAGCACTGGACCAAAGCCAAGTTCCTCACAGGTTCTCCATCTAGCTGAGTTTATTCTGACCATGAGAAAGTGTCCTAGTTTATATGGCTGTTGATAGAACTAAAGTAAGAGAATGTAGGACACTTTTCATAATGAATCCTTCTGGAAATGGAAAACTAACAGCAGGTGTTGCCATCAAAACAGTTTTGGTTTTCAAAGCTAGCCCTTTATCTCCTGCCCCAGTAGTCTCTCCCCTCCCCTCTCGTGGTATTTTTACTAGAACCAGAACAAATTTTGGCTCCATAGGATCCCAATTACCCTTGCCCCTGGCTTAAGTATAGGCAGGCTGAGTTTGGGAAGTTCACAGGTCTAGGAGCTTTAATAATAAAGTTTAAGTAGAGTCAGAGCTCTAGTATTAATGTCAGTGATTTCAAATTATTAATAATTTACAGGATTGACCCAAAGCTACCTTTATTATGCAAAATCTTAAAAAATAAATTTATTATCCGGGTGGTGGTGGCACACGCCTTTAGTTCCAACAATGGGGAGGCAGAGGCAGGTGTGTCTCTGAGTTCAAGACCAGCCTGGTCCATAGAGTGGACAGCATTACACAGAGAAACCCTTGTCTTGAAAAACAAAACAAAAGAAATGGTATGAAAACTGTTCAAATTTTCACAGGAATAAAGAAAAGTATAATGATCCTCCGAGTACCTAATCACCCAGTTTCAACATTTATTATTATATGTCCTTAGCAGGAAGACTTACCCATTCAAAGTTTAATTATTAGTTTGATATAGAATTATTTATTTACTTCTCAGTCTTTAAATAAACTATTCTAAAATAGAACACTCACTTTTAATTCGTAAATGATCTGTCTGTTGCAAATAGTTCCTAATTGTCTCAGTGTGATTCTGAGATAATATTTTCATAAAGCATTTTGAATCCAGTTGTTGCTTTTCAAAACAGTAAATATACATAGATTTACATTTATTAAAAAAATAAATCAACATTAAGGGTAAAGATTGTATTATGTAAGGTGGATTTCCAATCCAAGTTATTAAGTATAAAATGGATGCTCAAATGTTGAGTTGTTTTTATTTGAAAGCAGCAATAACGCTGTTTTTCTCAAACTGTGCCAAGATTTTGATTTTCTCTGGCTCACACTGACCCCTTTGCTATTGTCTCTAGATAATATCAATTTCCAAAGAGATCAGATTAATATCAGGTAGAAGGGATTCACAGCCCTGGGTTTTCTGTAACAGTGAAGGTCTTTCCATGAGGGCACAATCACTTAAGGCTATTATTTCAGGCAGGATCCCAGGAAACCATCAGCTTGTTTTCTTCATGCAGAATCAAAGGGGAGTGTGAATGAGGCCTAAATGAGATGCTGATTATCCATTAGTCCTCCAGGAAAGAACTGACTCATACTGTCCAAAGGGCATTAAATCAATCTGGATTGCTGCAGTGGATGATTCCCATTCAAACTGTTGGGATTAACAACATTATTATTTTTACCATCCACCAGATTTATTATGTTTTGTGTAAAGCAGGACCAATGTGCTTGAAACCACTTGAAAGTGCTTGAAGTTTTCATAGCTTCTAAAAAATGTATATATGCCTGGTATAAGTAGGTCTATCTGAGGCCTATCTCTGGTGTGTCAAAGCAATTAACTTCTTGCCTATAGAAGATACAATGTAATCTCCCATTTTTAGCTGATTAGCATACTGGGATAAGTAAGCAAGGAAAGAACAAATTGTTTTCAGCTTATTATCTTTCTCTAAAATTCCAGTCATTCTCACTATCGTAGGCTGCTATACCACATTTTTTTTTATTTTATTTTTTTAATTTACATTCCAAATCACTTCCCCTTTCCCGTTTCCTCCCTCCCCGAAAGTCCCATAAGCCCCCTTCCCTCCCTCTTTTCTCCATTCAACCCCCTCTCGTTACTCTGTCCTGGCGTTCCTCTACATCCAGTCTTTCCAGGACCAGGGGTCTCTCCTTCCATCTTTTTAGAAATCTATTGATATGCGGATTGTGTCTAGGGTATTCCGAGATTCTGGGTCAATATCCCCTTATCAGTGACTGCATACCATGTGTGTTCTTTTGTGATTGGGTTACCTCACTAAGGATGATATTTTCAAGATCTGACCATTTGCCTAGGAATTTCGTGAGTTCATTGTTTTTAATTGCAGAGTAGTATTCCATTGTGTAGATATACCACATCTTCTGAATCCATTCCTCCGTTGAGGGACATCTGGGTTCTTTCCAGCTTCTGGCTATTATAAATAAGGCTGCTATGTATACCACATTTTTAATGGAGTTATTTTTCTTAAGTCTGTAGAGAGGAAAGAGAAATGTGGTATCCTCCATCTCTCTTGAAGGAAGTACTTGGAGTTAATCATAACACTTGACTGTGAAAAGCTTCTAGTAATCTCAAGGGGATATGTGGTTTCCATGAGCCCTAGTTATGATGTGATGTGTAATTGGAGTCCCTGGGGTTTGAGTTAGTGTGGCTGCAAATCAATTAAACTGAGCACTTTCAAAAGTATGTTCTCTGATCTAGGTAAAAAAAGAATCCTGAAGCATCTGTGTAAATTGAGTCTTAAAGGGCCCCATATGGCCTTTGTTTTGTGGAGATTAATTATTTTTTCATTGCTTTCTGTTCTGTCATCTTTTCCTCTATTTGATTCTGGCTGAATTTGGAAGTAGGACAGGGTATCAATAAGAGCATGTAATTCCCTTCTGTTTGAATGAGCAGGTCTTGAGATAAGAGCAATTCTGAACTAGAATGCTTAAAAGGTTTTTCCCCCCTTTGAGTTTGACTAGTAATAACTATTGGTTTTGAAGCCATGTTTGAAAGAATCTCTTTGAGAGCTTTATCATGTCACTGCGCTACTACTAGTCTCCTATATTAGAAAGATATTATTAAGTATTTAGATCCAGGGACTTCTTATTTCAGGAGTCAGAAAGGGGGAGTGAAGAAATATTCGGTATATAACAGCCTTGTCTCTTCATTGTTCAAAACAGAATTTCTCTTCTCATTCCTCATCTTCATTTTCTGGCATCTTCCCAAGGCTGGCTCAGGTTCCCGGAAGGAGGATCAGGTCGTGCCTCATCTCTGTACTTTTTTATTTGCTTATTTCAAATGCTCTCTGCTCCCCACAGGAGCTTTCTGGCCATCCAGGATGAATCATCCTTCCTCCTTCCATACCGTGGTGTGGTCTGTGCCCTCTGAAATACAGGAAACCATTGGGAGCTTGATGTGGTGACACACACCTGTAATCTTAGCACCGGGGAAGCCGAGGCAGGGAAGCATGAGTTCAAGACCACCTTGGGCAATATGCAGACTTTGCTTTTTTTTGTTGTTGTTGTTTCAAACAAAAGCAAAAGAATCAAATAAAAAAGACACAGAGATTTGCTTTGGCACAATACTTATTAACTGATGTCCTATATGTAAAAACGAATGTACTCTCTCAGTGTATATTTGCGTGTATGTGATCCATTCATAGGGTATGCCATGCCCCTAAAAGTAGAGCTGCTTCTCTTAATCTTTGGTTCTGTTTCATTCCTTTCATATTTTATTTCCATTTAACTAAAAAGGATTATTCAAAAAGAGAGCAAGTCAACACTATTGTTTGGTATTACTTCTAAACCGGAGGTGGTGGTAGTTTTCATGTGTTTATGGAGGATACTGAGGGAATAACATAAAAACATTTGGGAGTCACTTTAATGAGCTAACTTTTTTCCAGGGTTGATGTTGGAGTGGGGATTTCCAGTGGTTGGGGCCGTGTGTCAGTGGATCTTAAGAGCTCTTCATTATTCTATTACCAGCTTGCATATTCTCATAGGGAGACATGCTGTCTCTACATTGGCCTGAGCCTTGTGTTTTTAACTCTAGTTTAGAAGCTTAGATTCAAGCTCCAATACTGCTCTCAACTACTTGTTCGATTGTCAGCAGTTTCCTTTTCCCTTAATTTGCTTATCTGTCAAGTTAGGCGGTTGGTGTACATTACATATGTCAAAGACTCTTTCAAGCTCCCTGGCTGTGTGGCTTGCTGTTTCTAAATTCATGAATCTTCTTATTGTGTGCGAAAGAGGGCATCATTGATTGAAGCTCTCCTAGAATTTGTTCAGTAGATGTTCTGTTTTGCTTTTGCAATGTTTGGAATTGAACGTCAGTGCAAGTTATGTTAGTAGTCTATAACTTAGCTCCATCTTATTCACACAAATAAGAAGGCATTTTTAGCTTTCTTCTTTGGTGAGCTATAAGATACCAGCAGAACTAATTAATTATTTCAGGTACTTAACTATAAACCTAGTTTTCCAAATAAAAAGTAAGTAGCTCAGCTTTGGAGGGAAGGGAAAGAAGCATTTGGGAACTGATAGTGTTTATCAGAGCTTTTACACTGAAATGACTAGGAGTTCAGAAGTTAATGTGGTCTCACTTTGGCAATGAGTCACTTTGCCTCTATCAAGATTTGAAAAGAGTCTTTTGTTCTTATTTTTTGAGTTGTTTGTTTTGTTTTTGTTTTTTGAGACACAGTCTCTTTACATAACCTGGCTGTCCTGCAACTCACTCTATAGACCAGGCTGGACTTGAATGCAGAAATCCACCTGTTTCTGTCTCCCAAGTGCTGTGATTAAAAGTATGAGCCATTATGCCCAGCTATAATAATAGTCTTTATCGTGGGTATGGTAGAACATTGCTGCGGTGTGTTCCTTGCTTTGTTGTGGTCACAGAAGTGCAGTTGGGATTTGAGAAAGAGGTTGGCCAGTATTCAGAATTTGTAGCTCTGTTCTTCATGCTCCCACAATGCACTCTGATCAGCTTTTTGTACTGCCTTGAGTTATTGGATGGTATGGTGCCCCATTTCTGTTCTGCCTTTTGTGAACTCTCAGAGTTCCTAGAGTAGAAGCAAGTATTTTAGGCATCTATGTAAATATCACTCAGTACAGATATTCCATGAGTCTCTTCTGAAGAACCTTGGAGCATCTCCTTACAGCATAGCACCCCAAATTTTATTTTTAGCAACCAGATCATTCATTATGCCACACTTTCTTTTTTTTCTTTTCTAAGTTTTTTTATTTACATTCCAAATCATTTCCCCTTTCCCATTTCCTCCCTCCCCGAAAGTCCCATAAGCCCCCTTCCCTCCCTCTGTTCCCCATTCAACCCCCTCTCGCTTCTCTGTCCTGGCATTCCCCTATATTCAGTCTTTCCAGGACCAGGGATCTCTCCTTCCATCTTCTTGGAAATATATTGATATGCGAATTGTGTCTAGGGTATTCCTAGATTCTGGGTTAATATCCCCTTATCAGTGACTGCATACCATGTGTGTTCTTTTGTGATTGGGTTACCTCACTAAGGATGATATTTTCAAGTTCTGACCATTTGCCTAGGAATTTCGTGAGTTCATTGTTTTTAATTGCAGAGTAGTATTCCATTGTGTAAATATACCACATCTTCTGAATCCATTCCTCCATTGAGGGACATCTGGGTTCTTTCCAGCTTCTGACTATTATAAATAAGGCTGCTATGAACATAGTGGAGCATGTGTCCTTATTGCATGCAGGGAAAGCCTCTGGGTATAAGCCCAGGAGTGGTATAGCAGAATCCTCCGGGAGTGTCATGCCCAGTTTTCTGAGGAACCTCCAGACTGCTTTCCAGAGTGGTTGTACCAGCTTGCAATCCCACCAGCAGTGGAGGAGTGTGTCACATTCTCCATATCCTCACCAACACCTGCTGTCTCCTGTGTTTTTGATCTTAGCCATTCTGACTGGTATGAGATGGAATCTCAGGGTTGTTTTGATTTGCATTTCCCTAATGACTAAGGATGATGAACATCTCTTTAGGTGCTTCTCAGCCATTAGATATTCTTCAGGTGAGAACTCTTTGTTTAGCTCTGTACCCCATTTTTAATAGGGTTACTTGGCTTTCTAGAGTTTAACTTCTTGAGTTCTTTGTATATATTGGATATTAGCCCTTTGTCGGATGTAGGGTTGGTATGCTGCACTTTCGATGTCATCTACTTGTGTCTCTGCTTCACAACCCTTTTGGGGCCAAGGACTTAGCATCCTTTTATGTCACAGTGACTGGCAATGAAGAGGTTCAAAGTAAATATCTGGTGGATGTACAGATGACATTTTGCTTGCAAGAATACATCTGTGTGGCAATTCTCTCATTCCTGCCTTGTGAGGCTCGGAGACATGTATTTCCCTTAGTGTTTTGCGAAATGTTTTGTCTAAGGTGATTTCATCTGCGTTATTTGTAAACTCATTGCTTGAACACTGTATGGAGGCATATGAGAATTCTCTCTTCTCCGTTCTTTCTTCCATCTACCCTGTTCATAGCAATCTTATTGTATGTTTATGTGCATCTCTTTCTTTAGATTAGGGAAGTTTTCTTCTATAATTTTGTTGAAGATATTTCCTGGCCCTTTAAGTTGGGAATCTTCACTCTTTTCTATACCTTTTATGCTTAGGTTTGGTCTTCTCATTGTGTCCTGGATTTCCTGGATGTTTTGGGTCAGGAGCTTTTTGCTTTTTGTGTCTTCTTTGACTCTTGTGTCAATGTTTTCTATGGTATCTTCTGCACCTGATTTTCTATCTTCTATATTTTGTTTTCTGTTGGTGATGCTTGGGTCTATGACTCTTGATCTTTTTCCTAGGTTTTCTACCTCCAGAGTTGTCTCCCTTTGTGATTTCGTTATTGTTTCAACTTCCATTTTTAGATCCTGGATGGTTTTGTTCAATTTCTTCACCTGTTTGGTTGTGTTTTCCTGTAATCCCTTAAGGGATTTTTGTGTTTCCTTTTAAAGGGCTTCTACTTTTTTTTTTTTAACCTGTGTTTGCCTGTATTTCTTTAAGGGAGTTATTTGTGTCATTCTTAAGTCCTCTATCATCATCATGAGATGTGATTTCAAATCTGAATCTTGCTTTTCTGGTGTGTTGGGTATCCAGGACTTGCTGTGATGGGAGAACTGGGTTCTGATGATGCCAATTAGCCTTGGCTTCTGTTGTTAAGATTCTTGTGCTTGCCTCTTGCCATCCAGTTATCTCTGGTGTTAGCTGGTCTTGCTGTCTGTGACTGGATCTTGTCCCTCTTGTGGACCTGTGAGCCTGTGATTTTAGGTGTTTCAGCATTCCTGGGGAGACCAGCTCTCTTCTTGGCAGGGTTTGGGTGTGGTGTGCTGTGGGACAGCCTTAGCTTCAGGGTGATGATGGAGACTGGAAGGATCCTGTTCCCAGATGCTCCACTGTTCCTGTGCCTTGTGTGCTCTTATCCTAGCCAGTCCTACTTTGGACAGGTATTGGAGAGAAACTGCTGATTTCACCTCTGAGCTTAGGAGTGAGAGCACTCCTGGGAGACTATCTTTCTCCTGGCAGATTTTTTTTTTTTTTTTGTGGAGAGCTGTGGAACAGCCTTAGCTCCCTGTTGTAGATGGAGACCAAAAATGTATGCTTTTAAGGGGCATTTATTCCACCAATAAATTGCTGGTATATTTATTTTAAAATACTGTTTTCTTTTCATGTTAAAAATTTCCTGGATATTAAACATTAAAAATCTTAGCTGGAGAGATGGATCAGCACTTAAAAGTACAGGTTGGTCTTTTAGAGGACCTGGGCTTGATTCTCAGAATCCAGCTAACAGCCATCTATAAATCGAGTATCTGATACCCTCTTCTGGATTCTGTAGGCACTGTGTGCACATGGTTCACAGACACACATGCAAACAAAACATATACACACATAAAATACAAGTGAATAAATCTTTTAAGAATGTTTAGATTTATTTGTGTGTGTGTGTGTATGTATGTATGTATGTATGTATATATGTGAGTATGCTTGCTTGTCTATATGTGTACCAGATACATGCAAATATCTTTGGAGATCAGAAGAGGGTGTTGAAACCCCAGCACTGGATTTATAGGTGTTTGTGTGACTCTGATTTGGATGCTAAGAACCAAATCCTGGTCTTCTGTAAGAGGAGTAAGTACTCTTAATTTCTGAACTCTATCTAAAGAGTCCTTTTAACCTTTCTCCCAAAGTTAAGAGGAGTTTATGCACTGCCTTTATGGTATGAGAATATTTTGATTTTACTATATTTTTGTATTTATATCGTGCTTTATAATATCATAAGTTTTCATTTTGTTATTTATCTTTTGATATGATTTGAGAGTCTCTATAACATTTCTTATAGGCCAAGTCCACTTGATACTTCACCCTTTATTTGTCCAGGAGTCTTTTCTTTCCTTTGTTAGGTATAGCTTTCCTGTGTTATAAAATTTATAACTTTGCATAGCATAGCATATCATCTTTTATCTTGGCCTTCAGGTTTCTTTCTGTTTTTTTTTATTTTCTAAGTTTTTTTTAATTTACATTCCAAATCATTTCTCCTTTCCCATTTCCTCCCTCCCCGAAAGTCCCATAAGCCCCCTTCCCTCCCTCTTTTCCCCATTCAACCCCCTTCTCTGTCTTGGCATTCCCCTACATCCAGTCTTTCCAGGACCAGGGGTTTCTCCTTCCATCTTCGTGGAAATCTATTGATATGCGAATTGTGGCCTTCAGGTTTCTTTAGAGATAACTCTGAATGTTCCTTTGAATATGATAAGCTGCTTATATCTTGGTACCTTCAAGATCCTCTCATTGTTTTGACTTTTTTTGCATATTTTATCATATTATCTATTGGTGACAATAGCTTTAGACTCAATATCTTTGATATTCCTTGGTTAGAGTGGAGAGGGTTATTTTTCTGGATTTTTTCCCTGTCATTTCTTTAAATAAGTCTTCTGCTTCCTTTTCTTTTTTTCCTACAATTTATTTTTTTTATTCACATTATATCACAATCGCAGCCCCCTCCCTCCTCTCCTTCCAGTCCCACCCTTGCAAATCCCTCCCCCATTACCTCCTCCCTTTCTCAGAGAAGGGGAAGCTCCCCTTTGAGTGCCACCAGCCCTAGGACATCTATTCCCTGCAGGACTAAGCGTCTCTTCTCCCACTGGCAGTCCAGGTAGGGGAACTGGATCCAATGGCAGGCAACAGAGTCAGAGACAGTCCTTGCTTCAATTGTTAGGAGACCCGCATGAAGACCAATCTGCACATCTGCCACAAATATGTAGGTGGCCCAGGTTCATCCCCTGCATACTCTTTGATTGGTGGTTCAGCCTCTGTGAGCACCCATGGGCACAGCTTAGTTGACTCTGTAGGTCTTCTTTTGGTGTCCTTGACCCCTCCTGCTTGCTCAATTCTATTCCCCATTCTTCCAAGCTCTGCCTAATGTTTGACTGTGAGTCTCCTCATCTATTTCCATCAGCTGCAGGATGAAGCCTCTCAGGAGACAGTTATGCTAGGCTTCTGTCTGCAAGCATAGCAGAGAGAGCCAACCCCCGACACTACTAATGATACTCTGCTATGCTTGCAGACAGGAGCCTAGCATAACTGTCCTCTGAGAGTCTCCTCCCAGCAGCTGACTGAGACAGATGCAGACACCCACAGCCAAACATTAGACAGAGCTGCCTCTTTTTCTTTCTTTTGATGCTCATTTCACGACTCTTCTCATGTGCATATCACTTGGTTTGATGTTTTCTCATACTATGCTTTTCTGAATCTTTTCCCTTCTTCCCCCCCCCCCCCACTTTTGTTCCCATGAATCATTTCAAATGGCCAGGATTTGTGATGAATGACCGGTACTTATGTCCAATTAAGTCTTGGTGTTAACCATCTTGATGACATTTTCCATTTCAGACATTCTGTCCTTCACTTTTAGTTTCTGTCTCACTGTCCTCTTGTGGTTTCTCCTTCATCTTTGAACTTCTTTTGTGCGTGAATTGTTTCCTGATTTTGTTTATTTATCTTTATATTTTCTTCAACAGTAACCTAGGTTCTTGAAGAATATTATATATATATTTTTGGTCATGTTATAGATTGTCCTTCATTAGCATCTGGGATGAGTGCTTCTTTTTGCTCCTTTGGTGCTCTCATCTTTTCTTTATTATTTATGATCCTTATAGCTATGCATTGGTGTCTGCACGCTTAAAGACTTGGCCCCTTCCAACAATATTTGCAGATGGGTTTAGGGATTCTGGATGTACTAGCTGGCAATATCAATTGGTAGGCTTATTATTCAGTTTCTCACTGGCTGGGTAGTACCTGGGTCATCAATTGGATCAGATTGTTCTGTTAGTCCACAGGTGTCTGGTATTTCAGTAAGTTGTGGGAATCTCGTACTGGGTTCCACTGCAGTGGTTCTATCAACTGGGCATGTGAGTATCTAGTTGTTGTGTTCAAAAAGGTCCATGAACTTAGGTCCATGCATGCTTAGTGCTACGTGGACATGGAGCCTTAATTTCTAAGGTCAGCAGGGCAGGACTGGTACTGTGACCTACAAGCTACATTATCAGCACACCAGAAACACACACGCACACACACACATACATGTACACATGTGTACGTACACACACACACACACACTGATACACACACACACACACACACACACACACACACACGGCATATGGCTGTCTAGAACAATGTACGAATGATTATAGAACTATCACACAAAGAAACACAACTTTGAGGATTTATGTCAGGATTTCCCTAGCTTTGTTGTATAGTAGTAGCACAGAGAAAAATTTAAATTCCTAATATGTGGTGTGGACCTGTACCAATTCCATCAGAAGGGTGGGAGCCAAGCATTTTTTAAGTCCCCTGGTAGCTTGTAATATGAAGCGAGACCTGGGAACTAGTGGTTCAGCTGATCGATACAGAAATCACCATCTTTCCCTGAAGCCTCTGAGGAGGCATAAATGGCAAGGAAGCCTTTGAACACCTGAGGTTATTTAGTCAATCAATACTCCGGGTAAGATTCATGATTATTAGGATTCTTGAACCTTCCTTGCAATCATGGGCTTTGTTCTTCCTTGAGAAGCATCTCTTCATTATTTTAGCATCATATAAGGAGAGGATGTTTCTGAAGAGAGGGAGGAGAGTGACTCCCAAACTTCTTTATTGGAGGAGACCTGGGAGGGGAGGGGTGGAGGTGGTGTTGACACAGTGTATTGCAGCTGCACTGTCAAGCAACACACAATACCTGGGCTGTGTGTTTGTTTAGGATAATGAATGCAGGCTGTGAGGCAAGATGAAAGCCATCACTTGTTAGCACTGTGAGGGAGGAAGGAATGCAAATTTCCTTTCTGGTTAAGGTGACTTTTAGCAAAAGAGAGAGGGAGGTGGAAGTTTCATTACCTGAAGCTTCTTAGCACCATTTTCCTATATTTATGAATTCATACATTTGTCAGGTTGAAACCATATAAGTTTTACTGTAATTATATATTTGCTAACTTTGGTATGCATTTATGTATTTCAATGTGATGGCATACTTTTTAGATATAATACTGAATGGATGAATAAAGCCAAAGATCTATCATCTAAAACATTTAATTTCTTTGTGACAAGAACATCTGAATTTGACTCTGAATGACAGATACTGAAACGATCCTCATTCCTTTACAATTTACAGTGACCATGCTAGTAGTTTATCTTAAGTTCTAATTCTTGGTTCCTCTGAGAACTTTCATAGACTTTAACTAACATCTTCACATTTTCTGGTCTCCTCACTCCCAGAAACAAAAATGTACCCTCTGCATTTCTCCCCTTTTTTCACATAATATATCCTGATTTCAGTTTCCCCTCCTCTATTACTCCTAAGTCCTCCTTCCCTTCCCTCACATCTAGATCTATCCTTTTTTGCTTCCCATTAGAAAATAAACAGGCTTCTAAGGCATAATAATGCAATACAATGCAGTACAGTACAATACAATACAGTACAATACAATAAATACAGTACAGTACAATACAATATAAACTAACACATTCGAACTGAACAAAACAAATTGGAAAAGAACCTAAAAGAAGACACAAGAATTAGAGACCAACTCATTCATTCATTTAGGCATCTCATAAAATCACTAAACTGGAAGCTATAATATATAAACAGAGGACCTGGTGCAGATCTGTGCAGGCTGTGTGCATGATGCCTTAGTCTCTGAGAGTTCATATGAGTTTTGCTCATGGGGATTCAAAGGGCCTTGTTTTCTTGGTGTACTACACCACCTCTGGCTCTTACACTTTTTCTGCCTCCTTTTATGCAAAGGTTTCCTGAGCTCTGAGGAGAGGTATTTGATGGAGTTGTCATATTTAGAACTGTGTGTTCCAAGGTCTTTCACTCGTTGCATAATGTTTGGCTGTGAGTCTCTATTTGTTCCCATCTGCTGCAAGAGAAAGTTTCTCTGATGATAATGATGGCTGAATAAAGGCACTGATCAAGGCACTGGTTTACAAATGTAGCCCAATGTCATTAGGAGTCATCTGATGGCTAGATTTTTTTTAAAGTCTTCAATCTTTTTATTTTAATTTTTTATTATTATTATTTTTATTTTCTATATTCTTTATTTACATTCCAAATGATTTCACCTTTCCCGGTTCTCCCCTCCCCGAAAGTCCCATAAGCCCTCTTCCCTCCCCCTGTTCCCCATTTACCTAAGAATTTCATGAATTCATTGTTTTTAATTGCTGAGTAGTATTCCATTGTGTAAATATACATGGAAAATATCTCTGATAAAATTGAAGAATATATAGAAAAACATGTTAAGGTTGACTATTTCATGAAAAATTATACAGATAAAATGGTAGGCATAAAAATATTCCTAAATTGATTGAAAATAGAAGTAAAAACATTTTCTGATAAAATTGAAGATTTACATGGAAAGTATCTCTGATAAAATTGAACAAATTTATACAGATAAATTGGTAGGAATTAAAATATTCCTAAGTTGATTGAAAGTAGAATTATAAACATTTTCTGATAAAATTGAAGATTTACATGGAAAATATTTCTGATAAAATTGAAAAAAAATGGAAAAACATTAAAATTGAAGATTATCATGGAAAATTCTACAGATAAAATGGTAGGCATAAAAATATTTCTAAGTTGATTGAAAGTGAAATTATAAACATTTTTTGATAAAATTGAAGATTTACATGGAAAATTCTCTGATAAAATTGAAGAAATATATAAAAAACACATTAAGATTGAATATTTCATGGAAAAATTATACAGATAAAATGGTAGGCATAAAAGTATTCCTAAGTTTTTTGAAAGTGGAATTATAAACACTTTCTGATAAAATTGAAAGTCTATAAGGAAAATATTCCTGAAAAAATTCAAGAAATATATAGAAAGACATGTTAAAACTATTACATGGAAAATTATACAGATAAAATGGAAGGTATAAAAATGTTCCTAAGTTGATTGAAAGTAAAATTATAAACATTGTCTGATAAAAGTGAAGATCCACATGGAAAATACTTCTGACAAAATTGAAGAAAAATGCAGAAAGACGTTAAAATTGAAGATTATCATGGACAATTATACCAACAAAATGGTAGGCACAAAAACAGTCCTAAATTGATTGAAAGTGGAACTACAAACACCTCCACCCCCCATGAAACCGAAGATCTACATGAAAAACACCTCCAACAAAATCAAAGAAATACACAGAAAAAATGTTAAAAATTAAAGATTATCATGGAAAATAATACAGTCAAAATGGTAGACACAAAAAGCATTACTGAATTAAAAGAGGAGTCACAAACATTTTCTGATAAAACCGAAGATCCACATGAAAAACATCTCTGTTAGACTATGTTTTTTGTGGAGGAATTGAGTCTATTGACATTGTAAGATATTAAGGAATAGTGATTGTTGCTTCCTGTTATTTTTGATGTTCT
Organism: Tokudaia tokunoshimensis; assembly: GCA_036184795.1. NCBI lineage: Eukaryota > Metazoa > Chordata > Mammalia > Rodentia > Muridae > Tokudaia > Tokudaia tokunoshimensis. The sequence goes on from BTHU01000023.1 coordinate 107,225,749, forward strand.
TTTTATGTTTGTGTGGTTACTTTCTTTTGAGTTTGTTGGGAAAAGATTACTTTCTTGCTTTTTCTAGGGTGTAGTTTTCCCTCCTCATGTTGGCGTTTTCCATCTATTATCCTTTGTAGGGCTGGATTTGTGGAAAGATATTGTGGAAATTTGGTTTTATCATGGAATATCTTGGTTTCTCCATCTATGGTAATTGAAAGTTTTGCTGGGTATAGTACTTTGGGCTCGAATTTGTGTTCTCTTAGGGTCTGTATGAGATCTGCCCATGTTCTTCTGGCTTTCATCGTCTCAGGTGAGAAGTCTGGTGTAATTCTGATAGGCCTGCCTTTATAGGTCACTTGACCTTTTTCTCTTACTGCTTTTTTTTTGTTTGTTTTTTAATTTTATTTTGAATGGGAAATTGCAAGGGTGGGGGGGACAGACATGAAGAGATTGGGAGATAAGTGGGATTGGGGTGTATGATGTGAAATTCAGGAAGAATAAATAAAAAGATACACACACACACACACACACTCAAGTGTGCGCATGCATTGCTGGAATGAGCATACCCCCTTCTTCTGTGAGGCCATCTTACATATTTCTACATAGTTCTCTTCCTCTCTCATGCTCATCACTCCATTCTAGGATCCTCTGTCATCTTAAATGCTTAGATTTTTGGACAGCCTTTGGATTTGTCTCTTACTGCTTTTAATATTCTTTCTTTTTTTAGTGCATTTGGTGTTTTGATTATTATGTGCTGGGAGGTATTTCTGTTCTGGTCCAGTCTGTTTGGAGTTCTGTAGGCTTCTTGTACGTTCATTGGCATCTCTCTCTTTAGGTTAGGGAAGTTTTCCTCCATAATTTTGTTGAAGATATTTACTGGCCTTTTAAGTTGGAAATCTTCACTCTCTTTTATACCTATAATCCTTAGGTTTGGTCTTCTCATTGTGTCCTGGATTTCCTGGATGTTTTGTCTCAGGAACTTTTTGCATTTTCCATTTTCTTTAACTGTTGAGTCAATGTTTTCTATGGTATGTTCAGCCCCTGAGATTCTTTCTTCTATTTCTTGTATTCTATTGTTGATGCTTGCATCTATGACTCCTGAATTCTTTCCAAGATTTTCTATCTCCAGAGATGTCTCACTTTGTGATTTCTTTATTGCTTCTACTTCCATTTTTAGATCCTGGATGGTTTTGTTCAGTTCCTTCACTTGTGTTCTCCTGTAATTCTCTAAGGGATTTTTCTATTTCCTCTTTAAGGGCCTCTACCTGTTCACCCATGCTCCCCTTCATTTCTTTCAGGGATTTTTGTGTTTCCTCTTTAAGGGCCTTTACCATTTGACCCATGTTCTCCTGTATTTCTTGAAGGGAGTTATTTATGTCCTTCTTGATGTCCTCTAACAGCATTGTGAGAAGAGACTTTAAATCCAACTCTTGCTTTTCCAGTGTGTTGGGGTATATGGGATTTGCTGTGGTGGGAGAACTGGGCTCTGATGTTGCCAAGAAGCCTTGGTTTCAGTTGGTAGGGTTCTTGTGCTTGCCTTTCGCCACCTGGTTATTTCTGGTGTTAGTTGGTCTTGTCTCTGGCTGGAGCTTGCCCCTCCTATGGGCCTGTAAGCCTGTGTCTGTACTCCTGGGAGACCAATTCTCTTCTGGCAGGGTCTGTGCACAGAAGGCTGTAGAGATGTCTGGTTCCCTGCTGCAAATGGTGGCCAGAAGGGAAGACTCCTGTCTCAGCTGCAACACTGATCGTATGTCCAGTGTGCTCCTAGCTGTACCCCTCCAGAGAGAAGGTGGAGATCTCACCTCTGCACTCAGAAGTGAAATCTCTGCACTCAGAAGTGAAATTTCTACTGGAAGATCATTCTCTTCTGGTGGGCTAAGCACAGAAAGCTGTGACGGTGCCTGGTTCCCTGCTGCAAATGGCGGCTGGAAGGGAAGACTCCTGTCCCAGCTGCTCCACTTTTCGAATGCCCTGTGCACTTCTAGCTGTACCCCTCCAGAGAAAAGATGGAAATCTCACCTCCGCACTCAGAAGTGAAATCGCTGCTGGGAGATCATTCTCTCCTGGTGGGCTAAGCACAGAAGGCTGTGGAACTGCCTGGTTCCATGCTGCAGATGGCGGCTGGAAGGCTGATGGCTGCATTTTTTTTTTTTTGAGCAGCAATATTTGGTTTTACCCTCGGTCTCTGGTATATTTAATCTCTGGTGGTTCTTGGTCACCAAGCAGTGTTGGGTATGGGTTCCATTTCATGGAGTAGACCTTAAGTCAATTTGAGCATTGGTTGTTTATTCTTGCAAGCTTTATGCCACTGCTGTCCTAGCATTTCCTCCAGGCAGGGCAGCCTTGTAGATCAAACGGTTTGTTCCTGGATCGGTGTTTCCATTTTTCTCATGGTAGGTGTGCAGAGTACATTCTTGTACCAAGGAGGCTAGCATGTGTGGAGAGAAGGCTCTATGTAGGTACCAGTTTGACTGGGAGATGCCCAGGTTGGGCTCTGTCTTTGCTATTATTTAGCAATTTCACTTAGATCACTTTCACATATGTATATACTTTAGGAAGATTCTTCGATATCAGGTCTCTATACCATCTCTCAAATAGTCCTTAATTTTAGCTGTCTTTCCCCATATTTTCTCTCTGACCTCCACCTCCCTTCCCCTTTTTCACTTGATCCTCCCATTCCAGATCCCCTGACACATCTATTCATAACCATCTATTTTATTTCCTCTTCTAAGGGAGATTCCCTCCCTTCTAGTCCCTTACTCTCTACTTATCCTCTGTGGTTAAATAGATTTTAGCTTGCTTATCAATGACATGAGAAAACATCAACGTGTAAGTGACTACATAAAATATTTGCCTTTCTGGGTCTCAGTTACCTCCCTCAGGTTGGTTTTTTCCCTAGTTTCATCCATTTACCTGCAGATTTCATGATGCCATTTTTTCTCAGCAGGTTTTATTTATATATTTGTGCATATACACATACATAAACACATAAAATACATATGTATGTAACTATGATAAAAGAAAGAGTCATCACCTTGTGAGGGTTTTAAGACAGGGTATCTGGCAGGATCTGGAGGGAGAAAAGAAACTGTGTAAAGTGATGTAATTATACTTCAATTAAAAGCATATTTAAAGAATACCTTTCCTCCCACCCTCCCTCCCCCCCTCTCTCTCAACCACTTTGATTTGTCTTTTTTTTCAATTTCCTTTTTTATTAGATATATTCTTTATTTCTATTTCAAATTTTGTCCCCTTTCCTGGTCTCCCCCACCCCCCGAAAAATCCCATAAGCCATCTCCCCTCCCCCTGTTTCCCAATCAACCTTCTCCTGCTTCCTTGTCCTGGTATTCCTCTACACTGTGGCATCGAGCCTTTCCAGGACCAAGGGCCTCTCTCTTCCCTTTGGTGTCCAGAAAGGCCATCATCTGCTGCCTATGCATTTGGAACCATGGGTAACTCCATGTATACTCTTTGGTTGGTGGTTTTGTTCCTGGGAGCACTGTGAGTACAGGATGACTCATATTGTTGTTCTTCCTATGGTGCTACAAACCCCTTTAGCTCCTTGGGTCCTTTCTCTAGCTCCTCCATTGGGGACCATGTGCTCAGTTCAATGACTGGCTGAGAGTGTCCCCCTCTGTATTTGTCATTCACTAGCAGAGCCTCCCAGGTGACAGCTATATCCGGCTCTGGTCAGCAAGCACTTGTGGGCATCTATAATAGTGTCTGGGTTTTGTAACTGTATATGGGAAAGATCCCTGGGTGGGGTAGTCTCTGGATGGTCTTTTCCTCAAACTCTGCTCTATACTTTGCTTCTGTATCTTATTCTGTGGGTATTTTGTTTCCCCTTCTATGAAGGACCAGAGTATTCATACTTTGTTCTTCCTCCTTCTTGGGCATCATGATGCCATTTTTAATACCCGAGTAACAGTATATTCTGTGTACTAAGTTTTCTTTATTCATTCTTCTGTTGAAGGAAATCTAGATTGTTTCCAGTTTCTTGCTATTATGAATATAGAGAACAGCAATGAACATGGTTGAGCGATTGTGTCTGTGGTAGGATGAACATCCTTTGGTTATATGCCCAAGAATGGTATAGCTGAATCTTGAGGTAGATTGAGCCCCATCTGTCTAAGGAACTGCCACACTGATTTCTACAATTTACCTTATATTTTCCAGTTCAAATTTTTCTAGCTTTCAGAAACAACTTAATTTACATTCCAAATCATTTCCCCTTTCCCGTTTCCTCCCTCCCCGAAAGTCCCATAAGACCCCTTCCCTCCCTCTTTTCTCCATTTAACCCCCTCTCGTTACTCTGTCCTGGCATTCCCCTACATCCAGTTTTTCCAGGACCAGGGGTCTCTCCTTCCATCTTCTTAGAAATCTATTGATATGCGGATTGTGTCTAGGGTATTCCGAGATTCTGGGTCAATATCCCCTTATCAGTGACTGCATACCATGTGTGTTCTTTTGTGATTGGGTTACCTCACTAAGGATGATATTTTCAAGATCTGACCATTTGCCTAGGAATTTCGTGAATTCATTGTTTTTAATTGCAGAGTAGTATTCCATTGTGTAGATATACCACATCTTCTGAATCCATTCCTCCGTTGAGGGACATCTGGGTTCTTTCCAGCTTCTGGCTATTATAAATAAGGCTGCTATGAACAGTGTGGAGCATGTGTCCTTATTGCATGCAGGTAAAGCCTCTGGGTATATGCCCAGGAGTGGTATAGCCGGATCCTCCGGGAGTGTCATGCCCAGTTTTCTGAGGAACCGCCAGACTGCTTTCCAGAGTGGTTGTACCAGCTTGCAATTCCACCAGCAGTGGAGGAGTGTTCCTCTTTTTCCACATCCTCGCCAACAACTGCTGTCTCTTGTGTTTTTGATCTTAGCCATTCTGACTGGTGTGAGATGGAATCTCAGGGTTGTTTTGATTTGCATTTCCCTAATGACTAAGGATGATGAACATCTCTTTAGGTGCTTCTCAGCCATTAGATATTCTTCAGGTGAGAACTCTTTGTTTAGCTCTGTACCCCATTTTTAATAGGGTTACTTGGCTCTCTGGAGTCTTTCTTCTTGAATTCTTTGTATATCTTGGATATTAGCCCTCTGTTGGATGTAGGGTTGGTAAAGATCTTTTCCCAATTTGTTGGTTGCCGTTTTATCCGGAATTCCCCAGCATGTAATAAGGACACATGCTCCACTATGTTCATAGCAGCCCTATTTATAATAGCCAGAAGCTGGAAAGAACTCAGATGTCCCTCAGTGGAGGAATGGATACAGAAAATGTGGTATATATACACAATGGAGTAATATTCAGCCATTAAAAACAACGAATTCATGAAATTCTTAGGCAAATGGATGGAACTGGAAAATATCATCCTGAGTGAGGTAACCCAGTCACAAAAGAACACACATGGTATGCAGTCACTGATAAGTGGATATTAGCCCGGAAGCTTGGAATACCCAAGACACAATTCACAGATCAAATGATGCCCAAGAAGAAGGGAGTAGAGGCCCCTGGTCCTGGAAAGGCTCGATGCAGCAGTGTAGGGGAATACCAGGACAGGGAAGCGGGAGGGAGTTGATTGGGGAACAGGGGGAGGGAAGAGGGCTTATGGGACTTTCCGGGAGGGGGGAACCAGGAAAGGGGAAATCATTTGAAATGTAAATAAAGAATATATCTAATAAGAAAAGAAAAAGAAAAAAAGAAAGCATGGGCTAAAACAATTTACCCAAGCAAAACTGTTTGCTTTTTAAAGTTGACTACTTGGCGGATTTTGCTCCAGTGGCAGAAGTCTGACAAATACCAAGGACCTCAGTATCTTTGTGAGGAGGGGAAGGATATAAGCATTTCTTGTCCTGCTTCCAGTTTCCTGCTAGTGAGGTTAAATTCAGGACAGGTGTTGGACAAGTGGTAGATGCTCCATTCCTCACAATTCCAAGGGACAGAGACTCTCCCTTGAGCAGAATAAACTGAGAAAGCTGGGACTTCTAATCATTCAAGTTCAAGTTCATTGCTCAGGTAGAAGGCCTGGAACAGATGAGAGTGAATAAAAAGACCAGAGGGCAAACAGCAACAACAATAAACAAAGCATACACAACATCTCATCACAGAAACTGGAGTGTGTCACAGCGTGTCCCACAGTCTGTCCCTCTGTCCACAGTTTTCACTTGCAAATGTTCATTGCAGTGAGTCATTGGTTTGATTTGAGGTCTCTGGTGTCTGTGACACCATCAATATTGGATCCTGATCAGAACTCCTCCTAGTTATATTGTTGTTGCCCCGTGTCATGAAGATCTCGCAGCTTTGCATCAGTGGGACCTGTCCTTTCACACATTCTAATCATTCAGCAGATAATATTGATTTTGGTGTGGGCCAGCTCAGAGCCCTGGATCTGGTCCTTAGTGGTATGATAGCTGGTTAGCCTACTGTCTCCCCCTTAGCCACACCACCTCCAGGGTGAGCCCTCCTCTGGCACTGCTCAGGCTAGGCCACCAATGCTGCCATCAGTAAGAGAAAAGGGCAGTTCTCCTGCTCTAGTGCTTTTGGGGCCAACTCATCTGCTCTCATACCCTGGGGGCTGGCTCACCGGCTCCCATACCTACAGAGCCAGCTCCACTGTGCTGCCCGGTCAAGGCACAGGCCCACTCTCCCAAGTGCTGCAGCCAGGTAAGAGTCTGGGCTAGCTCTCCTGCTCTCACGCCCTCTGGCTGGCTCACTCACGCCTTCCTTCACCATTAGGAACAACTTCACTGTGTTGCCCACACTTCTGCATGCTTTAGGCAGTAAGAGGGCCGGGCTAGCTCTCCTGACTGTTGCAGTTGGTGAAGGGTGAGGGGTGAGAGGTGAGGGGTGAGGGGGTGAGGGGGGTGAGGGGGTGAGGGGGTGAGGGGTGAGGGGTAAGGGGTGAGGGGTGAGGCCCATCACCCCTGTACCCACGCCATTGCCACCTTACAACGGACTAGTGCCTGGGACAACTCTTTCTCGATCTTGTCCTCAGAGCTGGCTTACCTGCGCTGCCAAGGAGAGGTGCAGGTCTGCTCCCCACACCCTGTGCTTTTCCTAGTGCTCGCCCAACATTGCTGGTTCACCTGTGCTTTCACCACCAGGGGCTGCTCTGCTGTGCTGTTCAGGTAAGGTTCAGGGTTCACTCTCCTGAGTGCTGCAGCTGGTGACAGACAGGAACTCATGACCTTGTCGGCAGCTTTCTGGACTGCTGGAGGTGGTGAGGTGCTGGGGTGGGGGTGGTTATCACTTCTGTGTCTATGCTACCCCACAGCAGATGAGTGGCAGGGTCAGTTCTCTCACACTCATTCATGCCCTTGGCGCTGGATCATCCACACCCTTGCCATCAGGGACAGCTCTACTGTGCTGCCAGGGCCTGCTCTCCCAAGTGCTGCCACCGGTGAGAGATGGGGCCAGCTCTTTAGAGTTGTATCCAATGATGGACAGGGCCAGTTCTGCACAGCCCCTGGACATCCATTTGCTCCCTAGTGGCTGCCCTAAACAGGAACATCCCAGTGTTCTCTAGTGGTAATATGAGCCATGGACATCCACATTGACCCCTGGCACTGAGTAGTCACAGACTCAGACATGACTTTCAGTGGCAGCTTGGGCCAGGACCTCACCATGGTCCAGGTGGTAGAGTGGGCCACTCAACAGGCTACTCCTTTCCACCCTCCCGTCTCCAGTTCTATCTCTCTTCATAATGTTCAAGCCATTCCACTTTTCTTTCTCTCCCATCTGATCACCACATGTACATTGTGGTGGCTCTTGCTGCAGGCTGGCCAAGTGGCTGGCAGACCTCTCTGGGTGACATCCTCCATCCATGCTGTGTGGCATGTCAGCAATGGCTACCTATGGCCCACCTGTGCCATGCACTGGAGGGCAAGTCCAGGGGTGGCATGGTGATCCACAGATCTCTTGTCTTCCTCCTTCTACATTGTACTGCCTGGATTTGATTTGAGTTGAGTTTTATGAGTCCTAGGCATAAGACAGCTTTGGCGACCAAGCCAAGCATCAAACTAGGATGAACAAAGGATTGCCATCTCTCCTGCCCCTGACTGCTAAGAACACCACCACCAACGAGGTGTCATTTGGTCCAGTGCCAGGGGGCCTAAGCCCATTCTTTTTTAAAATTGTTTTTGTCAGAGTATTTTATCATAGCAACAGAACATGAAACTAAGGCACTAGCAGTCACACAGATACACATGCTCTCTCTGTCTCTGCCTCTGTCTCTCTGTCTCTGTCTCTGCCTCTGTCTCTCTGTCTCCCTCTCCTCTTCTCTGTTCTCTCTTTCTGTCACCCTCCCTCCCTTTCTCTCTCAGATCTCAAAAATTTATGTCCATAAAATCAGAATTTAATTGAATCAGCCTATAGAAAAATTTATGCTCCAGAGTATTGAGAAAACAGTAGAACAATAAGGCAGCAATTAGCAGACCCAATAGCAGGGTAGGTTCATGGAAAGAGAAAGCGACCCCTGCCAAAACAATGTTGATTCCAGTTGCAAGTGCCTCTGTACATGCCAAGCAGCTTCCTCTGAGAAATATCAGAGGCTTCACACTGTGGGAAGCAAATACAATTCACTAAAATTATCCAGCTAGCTATCAAACAAATAAATGTGCAAATAAGTATAACAACCCCCTCAGGGGGAAGAAAAAATACAAGAAACTAGAGCTGCTAGAACATATTATTCAAAATGTCTCATTTTCAACAAAAATTTATAAGCTATCCAAAATGTAGCCTACATATGTTGCAAAAACAAGCCGCAGATACCGCCCATGAGAGCAAGCAGATGTGAGACTTAATAGATAACCTCCTTTCTTACATACTATATTCTTAATGTAAATTTTCCAGCTTTATAAACAGTATGTTTGAAAAGTATGTTCCAATGATCCTCTTGGATCTATTTAGAATCTGTTTCAATATCTCCTCTTTCATGTATTTTATTAATTGGGGTCTTCTCCTGTCATTCTTTTGGCAAAAATTGGCTATATTTTGCTACGCTAATCTTATCTTTTCAAACATAAAATATTTTTATTAGTTCTTTGAGAATTTCATACAATTCAATTCATTTTCCATGTATCCCCCTGACTCCTCTCAGGCCTACCTTTACCCTCTCCCAACTTCATTCATGCCAGTCCACTAGATCATTAGACCACATTCTTGAAGAAAAAAAAACCTGACTCTTTGTCTCTTAGAAGTCATTAATGGCTAATAATATCTCCTAAGTTAGGAATCAGGAGCCTTTCCACCACCCATTCTGGAATATTGATTGCCTCGATCTTGTGCAGGCACACAGCTGCTGTAATTCACAAACGTAGCTTTTTTTTTTTTTTTATAAATCTAGAAGTTATCTCCCCAACCTGTTTCAACCTTTATATCCTTTATTTCCATGAGTATGTCACCTTGCTGGAGAGTAATATAGATGTCTAATTTAGGGATAAGCAAACCATAGTCTCTTATTCTCTCTGAACTTGAATCAGTTGTAAATTTTTATGTTAAATACTACTCACTGTACAATGAAACTCCAATGAGGTCTGAGAGCTGTGCTACTCAATAGGTACAGAGGTATTAATTTAGAGGCAGCTTGATACTTTCCACAGTTGTGGCTTCTTGTCAGCCTACCAACCATTGGATGTTGGTGAGATCTACAGCATCACACATGTGTTTCATTCTATGTAGTAGTCTTAAATTCAATCAGAAAGCAGTTGGTCATCCCTACAACACTCATGCCACTCTTGCAACTATGACTATAACTCGTCAATCATTTTGTCATTGTTGTAGTCACAGGATCTACACCCAAATAAGACTGTTCATGACTTTTTATTCCAGCAGCCTATACAGCAGCTTCTGGTACTAAGAAAGCAATCAAGCAGGGAGGATGCTTCTTTATTAGTGCCAGCGTGATTTCTCCATGTTCCGTGAACATGGTATCTTCAACTCTAGGGTTTTACTATCAAGTTCTGGTAGGCAGTCAAAGCCATGACAATAGCTTTCATTGTTTTACGATCTATGGATCACCCATGACCAATAACTCAAAATAAGTTATCTTAGATCTGGCATTGGGATTTTTATTTTATAACCTATATCATCTGCAATGATCATTATCCTTTGTATAGGATAACTCTAAGAGAATAGACTCTTGTTTTATTGATTATGTATATTGTTTTAAAAATATTTTTATTTCATCTTAGTGTGTGTGTGTCTGTGTGTCTGTGTGTGTCATGTTGCATGTATGTGTAAATCAGAGGACAACTTGCAGGAATCAGTTCTCTCCTTCTACCATATTGTTCCTTGGGACTGAATTCAGGTTGTTCAGCTTGGTGATAATTGTCTTTATCTGTTGACACATCTAATCACTCTTACTTAGGAATTTTTCTTTTTTAACTTAAAATTATTTTTACTAGTTCTATGAGAATTTTATACAATTTGTTTTGATCATATCTGCCTCCCTTCCTTAAACTCAACCCAGATCCACCCTCTTTATGTCCTTTTCTTCTTAGCTCCTGAGGTCCAATTTATGCTACCCACATATTCTTGGATCTGTGAACTTCCACTGGAGTATGGTCAGCTTACCATGGGCTACACTTTTGAACAAAGCTGAATCTCCATTTATAGCAGCTATCAGTTGTAAATAACTCCTTGTCTACAGGTGGAACTTCATGACCATCTCCCCTTTCAATAATGGGATTTGGTCTGGTTTGAGCTTGCCACAAGTTGTGCATAGTACTATAAGTGCTATGAGTTTATAAGTAAAGTTGCCATGCTGTGTCTAGAACATGCTGTTTCTTTATAGCCATCCATTGCCTCTGGCTCTTACATACTTTGCAAACCTTCTTATTCTGTGATCCCTGAGCATTGAGAGGAGGAGGTATGATATAGTTGTCTTATTTAGGGATAAGCATTACAAAGTTCCTTTGATACACCTAAGGAAGGCATTGGAACAACATGGAGGAAATTCAGAGATTGATAAAGACTTACTTTAAAAGTATATATTCTCTATCAAACTGGAAAAATTAAAAGACATAGATGAATTTCTCTATATATCCTTATCAAAGTTGAATCAGAAGAGAATGGAGATTTGGCTTAGCAGCACTGGCTAATCTTCTAGAAGATGAGAGTTTGATTCCTACACAGCAACTTGACTCTAGTTTTAGGGTCTCTGACCCCTCTCTTCTGTCTTCCTGAGTACCAGGCACAATATGATGCATGCAGACCCAACTTACATGGACTCAATGCGTGGAGACAAAACACTCATATACATAAAGTGAGATAAAAATTTAAAAAAACAATCAAAAAATTAAGTCAAGATGATGCAAACAATTTAGAGACCTGTAACATCCAATGAGATCAAATCAGTAGTTAAAATATTCCAATGTAAAAACAAAACAAACAAGCAAACAAACAACAAGAACAGCAACAAAAATAGGCCAACCTCATCAAGTTTCATTATGTACCTAACCCTCAAGAGACTGGATGCCCCAGGGAGTTTAGAGGTCTGTTTGGGTGGGTGGTGGGCAGTAGGGACATTCTCCTGGAGACAGGGGGCGGGGAGGAGGTATGGGATGTGAAACAGTCGGAGAGTGGACTGGGTGGGGGGAAGGAATAAAATCTGGAGTATAAATAAATAAATAAATAAATAAATGACAAAAAGAAAAAAGAATACCAAGAAATGTAAAGCTAAAACTTCTGCATCAAAACTGTTTTGTTTTTTGGGAGTCTGTTTCAAAGCTTAGTTTACAAATACTTCTGGACTAGAGGTAAGCAGGATTACTTGCTCTTCCTTGTTTATTTTTATCCTGGCCCATGTACTCATCCTTACAGAGTGTTAAATGAAATCTTTAAACAAAATCTTGAAATCTTTTGTGCCCTGGTTAATACCATGTTTGCTTGTTTGTTTTTTAAATCCCACTGTCTGCCAAAAGTTTTTACACTCTTAATTCACATAATTCTTTCTATAGTATTCTCTAAAAGATAACTCATGTCTCTGATTTTCAGATGCAGAAAATGAGAGTCAGGAATACCAATTTACTTTGCAGGTTATTCAGCAAATTGATAGGAGGGCTGGGGTTCAAATCCAGATCTTGAGGTGATAATTTCTTCAGTGCTAACTTGGGTCTCCATGTTTCCTATCTTACAGTTGTCCTAAGCTTTCCATTTCTTAGTCTGTGCTTTAGTCCGGGCTACTCCCCTTGTTCTGACAAGTTCTTTGAATCCATGCCTCACTGGAAAACAACGAATTAATGTATGAAAGTGATAGAAAGGAACCTGATATACAACGATATGTTCAATAAATAGAATTTTACCGTTGTATCCCATTTGAGATTTGCTGCCACACTATAAAATTGGTATCATTTTCCATTTTACAGATGAGTAGATAGGTTTAAAGCATCTAGGAACTGCTAGCAATGATGCATGCATTCCATCTGGAATAAGGCTAGTGGGATATCAGTTGTCTAGACTAAAAGATGAGGTCATAAGTTCCATCACTTATTTTGCTCTCTGTGATGAAGATAAAAAGCAAATGGGATTTCAACCAAACTGCTTTCTTCCTCATATTGTCAATGGTACCCACCAAACCTGTTAACTCACAGTAACTCTCAAAGAAACTCTATAAAGCCTCAAGACTTAGGAAACACTTTAAAAATCATTGTATTATAAACTAAGCTGCCTGTCACAGGAAAAAAAAGAAATCAAAGTTTCATCTTTTCTACCTACAGCAAGGTTACAATCTCATTGCCTTAGCAGGTTATTTCATTTATTTCTGAATTATTCCCTCTTTATATATATAATGTGTACACACACACACACACACACACACACACACATCTTACTAGCCATTCTTTCCTAAATATACTAATGAAAATGACTCTAGAACATTATCTTAATCCCTAGTGAATATGCCATCATAGTCATTAGCAAACACCAGTGTAATATGTATGATCCCCCTTTGACAAATTTCTTAGGATATTAAAATTTGTAGATGCTTGAATTCTTTCCAAAAAGTATTATTTCATTTTTACTTTCTTTCAAATGGGTATTTTGCTTCCTTGTTTGTCCATGTACACGATGCAGTGCCCATAGAGACCAAAGAAAGGCATTGGGTCTCCTGGAACTGGAACTACAGACAGTTGCAAGCAACAGTGTAGATGGTGGGATTCAACTCCTGCTCTCTGAAAGAGTCATCAGTGCTGCAGTCTTCTAGCTGCTAAATTTATTTCATAAAATGGCACAGTATGTGCATTAAATCTTTGCACATTTTCTGTAAACTTTAAATTAGCTCTGGATCATTTTCATGACTACTACAATGTAAAGGTAATATAACTTGTTATCACACCAAATCATTTATGGGATAATGGCAAGAAAAATGTCTGCACATGTTCGGTATGGTCCATATAGGTACATATATTCTTTTTATTTTCCACTGCTAGGGGTTAACAAGCCCAGGGCCTTATACCCTTGTTCATGCTAGGCAAGCACTGTAGCACAGAGCTAAACCCTAGATGAGACAAATAGTTTTTCAAATATTTTCTATATATGATTGATGGATTCCATGAATATGGAACCCACAGATATTGATGGATAACCACATTTAGTGGTGATGTTTCTTTCCCAAATAAACTCCCTTTAAGTCTACAAAATATAAACTATAACCTTGGATGAAAATATAAGTCATGGTACTAGATAAATAGATCCATAAAATATTTATTAGGATAGCAGCCAGTATCCAGTAGTATATCATAGAATACCTCCCTGCAACAAGAGCATCCAAAACAAAAACAGGTTTTTATCTTCAATGTATTTTTGGAACTGGTATTTATGAACCAAATCTGTGCTGTTCATTGAAAAGCAATTGTTTGGGAATTTGTTACACTATACTAAATGAGAACATAAAGGAAAAGAAATATAACCCGTTGTGAATGCGAACATTTTTTGGCTCACTTCCTATGGTTTTCCTTGTAGTATTAGACAAGACCCCCAGGGCTACAAAAAGTTAAAGGAATTGACCTGGGCCAGAGATATTTCTTTGTTTTGTTAACAGTTATGTCTAGGAGGTAAAAGAATGCAATAAATATGACAAGGTTGCTGATAAGGTCTGTAGGAGTTGAGGAGGCAGAAAGATTGCTGTGGGTTGTTTGGTAAGGGAAGTCATCAAGAAAGAAACTAGACAGAAGCTGGAAATTGAGGAAGGGCCATCATTCAGAGACATAGGGTAAAGACAGGGCATTGCAGCCGAATGTAGCAATGTTAGCAAAAGCCCAGCAGAGTCAAGAATGTATAAGGCATTTGGGGGAAGATGGTTTAGAGTGACTAGTCCTTCTTAGAAGGGGGAACAAAATACTCACAGGAGCAAATAAGTAGCCAAAGTGTGGAGCAGGGACAGAAGGAAAAGCCATTCAGCGACTACCCTACCTGGATATCCATCCCATATACAGTCACCAAACCCAGACACTATTATAGATGCCAACAAGTGCTTGCTGACAGGAGCCTGATATAGCTGTCTCCTGAGAGGGTCTGCAAATGCCTGACAAATACAGAGGCAGATGCTCGCAGCCAACCACTGGACTGAGTGTAGGGTCCCCAATGGAGGAGTTAGGGGAAGGACTGAAGGACCTGAAGGGGTTTGTAATCCCATAGGAAGAACAACAATATCAACCAACCAGAATCCCCAGAGCTCCCAACCAAAGAGTATACATGGAGGGACCCATGACTCCAGCTGCTTATGTAGCAGAGGATGGCCATTTCAGACGTCAACGGGAGCAGAGGCCCTTGATCCTGTGAAGGATCGATGTTCCAACGTCTGGGAATGTGAAGATAGGGAAGCAGGAAGCAGGAGTGGGTGGGTAGGTGGGGGCACAACCTCATAGAAGCAGGAGAAGGGGGGATGGGATGGGGGTTTTTGGCAGGAAAATCAGGAAAGGGGATAACATTTGAAATGTAAATAAAGAAAATATCCAATCAGAAAAAGAAAAATAGAAAGACTGAGCATGAAAATCAGTATCACAAATAACATGGATCTATGATATCCCAAGTTAAGGAGCTTTTTGTGTTGGTATATTTGGAGGTCAAAGGTCACCAGCTCATGTCTTCTTTAATCACCTTTTCTCATTCTTTTAAAATTACATTGTACATATGTATGTGTTATATATGTACATATGTGTATATGTATGTATTTGTATGTATACATGTCACCTTATGTATATGGAAGTCAGATGACAACTTTTGGCACTTCTCTCCTTCCACCATGTGGTTCTCAGGATCAAGCTTAGGTCATCAGGCTTCATGACATATTCCTTCTACTGCTCAGTCATCTCGTCAGCCTTACTTTTCAAGAAAGGGGTTCTCACTGAATCTGACGCTTACTAATTTGACAAGAGTGGATGACCAATAAACCTTAGTAATTATTCTGTATACATTGACCTGACATAGGAGTTAGGCACACACCATCATGTCTGACTTTTAAAATAATTACTAGGAATCTAAACTCAATTTCTCAAACTTGATTGACAAGAACTTTACAGACTGAATCGTCTTCCCATCCTTCAGTTAGGCATATTTTAAACAGTTAATCTCATAGAAACAGAAAGTAGTATGTAACAGAGGCTAGACTTAGTGGATGGGAGGGATATTGTATGAAGAATATAAAATTTCAAAACAGATTTCTTGTTTTTTTTTTAGAAACAAGAAATATGGCCTTTAATTAACAATATGTGAATATCTGCTCATTAATTGTTTTTTTCCTTACCCCAATGATTTATTTATTGGTTTTTCATGAGTCAGCAGTAACATTATTAGACTAGAAGTGACCGGAACCAATGTTTATCTTACCTCTCCTGTTTTGTTTTTTGTTTCAGTGTATATTTCTGTTTTTTTATTTTTATTTTCTATATTCTTTATTTACATTCCAAATGATTTCCTCTTTCCCGGTTCCCCTCTCCCCAAAAGTCCCATAAGCCCTCTTCCCTCCCCCTGTTCCCCATTTACCTAAGAATTTCATGAATTCATTGTTTTTAATTGCTGAGTAGTACTCCATTATGCAAATATACATGGAAAATATCTCTGATAAAATAGAAGAAATATATAGAAAAACACATTAAGATTGAGTATTTCATGGAAAAATTATACAGATAAAAAGGTAGGCATAAAAATATTCCTACGTTGATTGAAAGTGAAATTATAAACATTTTCTGATTAAATTGAAAATCTAGAAGGAAAATACTTCTGATAAAACTCAAGAAATATATAGAAAAACATGTTAAAACTATTTCATGAAAAATTATACAGATAAGATGGTAGGCATAAAAATATTCCTAAATTGATTGAAAGTAGAAATAAAAATATTTTCTGATAAAATTGAAGATTTACATGGAAAATAACTCTGATAAAACTGAAGAAATTTGTACAGATAAATTGGTAGGAATTAAAATATTCCTAAGTTGATTGAAAGTAGAATTATAAACATTTTCTGATAAAATTGAAGATTTACATGGAAAATATTTCTGATAAAATTGAAAAAAAATGGAAAAACATTAAAATTGAAGATTATCATGGAAAATTATACAGATAAAATGTTAGGCACAAAAATATTTCTAAGTTGATTGAAAGAGAAATTATAAACATTTTCTGATAAAATTGAAGATTTACATGGAAAATATCTCTGATAAAATTGAAGAAACATATAAAAACGCTTTAAGATTGAGTATTTCATGGAAAAATTATATAGATAAAATGGTAGGCATGAAAGTATTCCTAAGTTTTTTGAAAGTGGAATTATAAATACTTTCTGATAAAATTGAAGATCTATAAGGAAAATATTCCTGAAAAAATTCAAGAAATATATAGAAAAACATGTTAAAACTGACTATTACATGGAAAACTATACAGATAAAATGGAAGGTATAAAAATGTTCCTAAGTTGATTGAAAGTAAAATTATAGACCTTGTCTGATAAAACTGAAGATCCACATGGAAAATACTTCTGACAAAATTGAAGAAAAATACAGAGAAACACTAAAATTGAAGATTATCATGGACAATTATACTGACAAAATGGTAGGCACAAAAACATTCCTAAATTGATTGAAAGTTGAACTACAAACATTCCCCCGCTGCCCCGCAACGAAACCGAAGATCTACATGAAAAACACCTCTGACAAAATCGAAGAAATACACAGAAAAAATGTTAAAATTAAACATTATCATGGAAAATAATACAGTCAAAATGGTAGACACAAAAAACATTACTAAATTGAAAGAGGAGTCACAAACATTTTTTGGTAAAATGGAAGATCCACAAGAAAAACATCTCTGTTAGACTATATTTTTTGTTGCGGAATTGAGTCTATTGAAGTTATAAGATATTAAGGAATAGTGATTGTTGCTTCCTGTTATTTTTGATGTTCATTTTATGTTTGTGTTGTTACTTTCTTTTGCATTTGTTGGAAAAAATTACTTTCTTGCTTTTTCTAGGGTGTAGTTTCCCTCCTCATGTTGGTGTTTTCCATCTATTATCCTTTGTAGGACTGGATTTGTGGAAAGATATTGTGTAAATTTGGTTTTATCATGGACTATCTTGGTTTCTCCATCTATGGTAATTGAGAGTTTTGCTGGGTATAGTAGCCTGGACTGGCATCTGTGCTCTCTTAGGGTCTGTATGACATCTGCCCAGGATCTTCTAGCTTTCATAGTCTCTGGTGAGAAGTCTGGTGTAATTCTGATAGGCCTGCATTTATAGGTTACTTGACCTTTTTCTCTTACTGCTTTTAATATTCTTTCTTTGTTTAGTGCATTTTGGTGTTTTGATTATTATGTGCCGGGAGGTATTTCTGTCCTGCTCCAGTCTGTTTGGAGTTCTGTAGGCTTCTTGTAAGTTCATCGGCATCTCTCTCTTTAGGTTAGGGAAGTTTTCCTCCATAATTTTGTTGAAGATATTTACTGGCCTTTTAAATTGCAAATCTTCACTCTCATCTATACCTATATCCTTAGGTTTGGTCTTCTCATTGTGTCCTGGATGTTTTGTCTCAGGAGCTTTTTGCATTTTCCATTTTCTTTAACTGTTGAATCAATGTTTTCTACGGTATCTTCAGCCCCTGAGATTCTTTCTTCTATCTCTTGTATTCTGTTGTTGATGCTTGCATCTATGACTCCTGAATTCTTTCCATGATTTTCTATCTCCAGAGATGTCTCACTTTGTGATTTCTTTATTGCTTCTATTTCCATTTTTAGATCCTGGATGGTTTTGTTCAGTTCCTTCACTTGTTTGTTTGTGTTCTCCTGTAATTCTCTATGGGATTTTTGTGTTTCCTCTTTAAGGGTCTTTACCATTTGACCCTTGTTCTCTTGTATTTCTTTAAGGGAGTTATTTATGTCCTTCTTGATGTCCTCTACCAGCATTGTGAGAAGAGACTTTTAATCCAACTCTTGCTTTTCCATAGTGTTGGGGCATCCGGGATTTGCTGTGGTGGGAGAACTGGGCTCTGATGTTGCCAAGTAGCCTTGGTTTCAGTTGGTAGTGTTCTTGTGCTTGCCTTTTACCATCTGGTTATTTCTGGTGTTAGTTGGTCTTGTTGTCTGTGGCTGGAGCTTGCCCCTTATATGGGCCTGTAAACCTGTGTGTACTCCTGGGAGACCAACTCTCTTCTGGCAGGGTTTGTGCACAGAAGGCTGTGGAGCTGTCCGCTTCCCTGCCACAAATGGCAGCTGGAAGGGAAGACTCCTGTCCCAGCTGCTCCACTTATCTTATGCCCTATGCACTCCTAACTGTACCCCTCCAGAGAAAAGGTGCAGATCTCACCTCTGTACTCAGAAGTGAAATGGCTGCTGGGAGATCATTCTCTTCTGGTGGGCTAAGCACAGAAGGCTGTGGAGTTGCCTGGTTCCCTGCTGCAAATGGTGGCTGGAAGCGAAGACTCCTGTCCCAACTGCTCCACTGATCGTATGCCCAGTGTGCTCCTAGCTGTACCTCTCCAGAGAGAAGGTGGAGATCTCACCTCAGTGCTCAGAAGTGAAATTGCTGCTGGGAGGTCACTCTCTCCTGGTGGGCTAAGCACAGAAGTTTGTGGAGCTGCCTGGTTCCCTGCTGCAAATGGCGGCTGGAAGGGAAGACTTCAAAACAGATTTCTAGTTGAGATTCTCAGTGTTCTTACCACCTAATGTAAATATATAAGGCACTTTACATATTAATTAATTCAATCTAACTGGTCTATAATTTATAAATCTATCAAAATTTCATGTTATATACTACAAATATGCACATACTTCTTAATTAAAAATTCAAAATGGCAGTGCAACACATCTCATATCATAAAATACAATATTGAAAAGGGAGATTCACTTTCATATCTAGTTTTGATTTTTTCTTTTTTTCTTTTTTTAATTAGATATATTCTTTATTTACATTTCAAATTTTGTCCCCTTTCTTGGTCCCCCCCCCCAAATCCCATAAGCCATCTTCCCTCCCTCTGTCCCCAATCAACCCTCTCTTCCTTCCCTGTTCTGGTATTCCCCTATACTGTGGTACTGAGCCTTTCCAGGACCAAAGGCCTCTCTTCCCTTTGATGTCCAACAAGGTCATCCTCTACTGCCTATGCATCTGGAGCCATGGGTAACTCCATGTATACTCTTTGGTTGATTGTTTTGTCCCTGGGAACTCTGGAAGTACTGGTTGGTTCATATCGTTGTTCCTCCTATGGTGCTGCAAACCCCTTCAGCTCTTTAGGTCCTTTCTCTAGCTCCCCCACTGGGGACCCCATGCTCAGTTCAATGGCTGGGTGAGAGTGTCCCCCTCTGTATTTGTCATGCATGAGCGGAACTAGAGACAGATCCCAAACTGTGTCCTATTTCAGGGACAACAGATATTGGATTCATCTCTGCATTCAATGTTTCCTGAACTGAACTCAAAGATAATCTTTGAAGAAATTAGTTAAGGGATCCTTTTTTTGTTGCTGTTGTCTCAACCGCTGTAGCTATAGTATATTCTTAATGTAACAATCAGGTTTCCCCCACCCTTCTCCCTTTTAAAAAAATAAGTGTATAATTTCTTTACCAAAATTTTCTCTTCCCAATATAGGACTCATTCTTTTAAGTTTTCTTTATTTTAAAATTACTTTTATACAGAATGTTTTTGATCATAGTTTCCCCTTTCCCCAACTTCTCCCAGATCCTTAGCACCTTCCTTCACACCCAACTTGATGTTTTCCCCTCCCTATTATCTCTAAAATAAAGTAAAGAACAAAATGAAAAATTTCTATCATAGCTACAGGTCCTACCTCTTGGAGTCTTGTCACCTTCCTTACCTCTGCATATGTTGCTTGCTTCTTTGTCGTTGTTCATTGAACACATCCAGTGCATTGATGCCTTTTGCAATTTCTAATTTCTCTTTCTGAAATGTTCTCTGTAAATATTTTCATGTATCTTTTTTTATTTTATTTTCTATATTCTTTGTTTACATTCCAAATGATTCATATATCTTTCAGAGCTCATCTCAAGTTGAGCCTTCTTCTTAATAAGGCTATTTCTTATCATCCCATCTAAATTATAATCCAATGTATATACTCTGTTTATCTCTGCTTTATATGTTTCTTCAACACTTGTTGCTATAGAATGTTACTTAAATTTTAATTATTTGTCCCTTACCATTAGAAATGTAAGCTCTATCAGGGTAGAGAAGAAATAAGTTTATTGGGCCATTAAGAAGAGAATAGTGACATTTAATTCTGGATTATGTACCCACTTTTGCTTCATCACTTCCACAACTCTCAGAAAGGAATATACATACCTTCCCATTGTAGTTTCCATTTTTTAGTTGCCAAAGAAGGGCCTGTCTGTTGGATAGACCTAAGCAGCCAGATTCAGTAACCTGGTGTCATTATCAGTCTGAGTCCAAATAGGAGGAATAATTTATGCACTACTTTTAAACACACACACACACGTATGTACATGCACAGACATGCATATACACATACATGGATGCATGCATGCATGCAAGCATACACAGGCACACACACAAGGCATGCACACATGTGTGCACACACACAAGGCATTCACACATGCATGCACACATGTACATACTATCCTTAGGGCTGAAATTATAGTTTAAAAGGGAGAATTTCTTCCACTTTTGTTTCTGCAGACAGAGCTGAGATTCAGATAATGATGGAAAAGGTCTAGGTGTGACTAACTGATCGACAAACATTTGCTTTTGTGCTATTCTCATAAAACTTGCCAGAAAACTACCAAATGAACATTTCCAGAAACATACTCTTGCTGGGCTTCATGGGCTGTATCATTTTATAGAAACTAACCACAAAACCACTGACTTACTTAGGGTTTTACTGCTGTGAACAGACACCATGACCGAGGCAACTCCTGTAAGGACAACATTTAATTGTGGCTGGTTTACAGGTTCAGAGGTTCCATCCATTATCATCAAGGAGGGAGCATGGCAACGTCTAGGCAGGCATGGTGCAGGAGGAGCTGAGAGTTCTACATCTTCATCTTAGGCTGCTAGGAGAAGACTGGCTTCCAGGCAGCTAGGACAAATTTCTTAAAGCCTACTCTAACAAGGCCACACCTAAGTACAACTGCCTGGGTCAAGTATATATAAACCATCACAACTACCTAAGAGGGGAGTAGCCTGAGGAAGCTTTTATTTGGGAGATACCACCTACAGTACAGAAGCTGAACACTGCCAAAGGTATTTGTCTCATGGAACACACTGGAACTAGGAACACAAACCTCTTCTTCTTGTGTCTATTTTGTATTTGCTGACAAAAGTGGTATTGTAATGGTTAGAAGAGGAAATCTGTTTAAAGAGCCCAGATCCAGCCTCATAGTTATAGTACTATGCTGCAAAATAACCCTCAAAATGCTGTCATATTTGTTAAGTCTTGCCCGCCCCAACCTCAACAGCCTGTTTCTTCTATTCTTAGATTCTAGCCAGTGGGGTGACTCTCTATTTTTCTCATCTCAGTCAAAATCTGATAAACATGTTCTTCTAATTTTAATTTGTGTTGATTCTACTTAGTATAAACATTCATTAAGAAAAACTGGGAAATTCATTGCTTTCATAGAAAAATTCAAAATAATCCCTATTTCTATGAGGGATAACCACATCTAACCTTTAATATATGTTCTTATAGAAATGGATCTCTCTGTATAACATATATACCAAATATAAGCATATATACTTCCTCTGCAATCATACATGTAAGCACACACAAATCAATAGCCATTTGTCCATAAACATTCCTGTGTCTTCCCATGCATTTATACAGTTGTAGCATTGATATAGATGGAAACAATTTTTTTGATAGAGAAGAATTGTTATTCTTCAATACCACTAGGAAATTAATTTGTATATGAAGTTGAGGGCTATTAGAAAAGCACAACAAAATTTACACAAGCTCTTTAGGAGAAACACAGCTTCAACGTCAAGAGTGTTATTACTGACCTTCAGTAAACAAAGAACATTAACAAAGGACTGACGTGCATACTCAGGAAAACTTCTCACTTATAATAAATTGCAGCACAGAAAATTGGCTGACATAGACTATATCCATAATTGAGATTAAAATTATTATAGTCTTTTAAAAATATTTTTATTTTAGAATTTCACACTCTGTTTTGTATTATTCAGCCCTCCTCCAATTCTTCCTATATTGGTCATCTCTACTTTCTCTTCCCTTCCCATCCAGCTCTGAGTTTTGCTCTTTTTTCTCCCCCATCAAGTCTAGTATGTATATGAATGCCATTTTCAACATTTTTTGTCTTGTTTTATGAATTAAAGTTTGTCATATGTCCTGTCTTAGGGTTTTACTGCTGTGAACAGACACCATAACCAAGGTAAGTCTTATAAAGGACAACATTTAATTGGGACAGGCTTACAGGTTCAGAGGTTCAGTCCATTATCATCAAGGTAGGAGGAGCATGGCAGCATCCAGGCAGGCATGGTGCTGGAGGAGCTAAGAGTTCTATATCTTCATCTAAAGGCTTCTAGGAGAAGACTGAGTCCCATGGTTAAGAGGAGGGTATCATTGGCCACTCCCACAGTGACACACTTCCTCCAACAACGCCATACCTCTTAACAGTGCCACTCCCTGGGCCAACTATATTCAACCACATGTTCTATATGAAACTAAGAAAAACATCTTGGCTACCGTACTTGTGAATCCTTAATCTTTAGCAATATGGCAGTGTTTCAAGTGGTTAGAAAGTAGAGTTCGACAAACTTCTAGTCTCTGAAGCTGTCTCCTCGTTTTTATGAAATAGAAAAAAAAGCTGTATCCGGCTCCAGTCAGCAAGTACTTGTGGGCATCGATAATAGTGTCTGGGGTTTTAACTGTATATGGGATGGAATACTAGGTGGGGTAGTCTATGGATGGTCTTTCCCTCAGTCTCTGTTCCACACTTTGTCACTGTATCTTCTTCTGTGGGTATTTTGTTTCCCCTTCTAAGAAGGACCAGAATAATAAAGGCTTTTTTTTTGAGACAGGGTTTCTCTGTGTAGCCCTGGCTGTCCTGAAACTCACTCTGTAGACCAGGCTCGTCTCGAACTCAGAAATCCGCCTGTCTCTGCCTCTCAAGTGCTGGGATTAAAGGCGTGCACCACCAGTGCCCAGGAGAAACAACAATATGAGCCACCTGGTACTCCCAGAGTTCCCAGGGCCAAAACTATCAACCAGATAGTACACATGTTGTTACCCATGGCTCCAGACGCATAGGCAGCAGAGGATGGCCTTGTTGGACATCAAAGGGAGGAGAAGCCCTTGGTCCTGGAAAGGCTCAATGCCACAGTGTAGGGGAATACCAGAACAGGGAAGCAGGGGAGGGTTGATTGGGGAACAGGGGGAGGGGAGATGGCTTATGGGATTTTCGGGGGGAGGGGACCAGGAAAAGGGAAATCATTTGAAATGTAAATAAAGAATTTATCTAATAAAAAAAGAAAAAAAGCTGTACCTACTTCACAGACTTATTACAAGAATTAAATAATATATAACATGCTTATGACTGTTACAAATTAAAGCCTAATGGATGCTTACTAAAATCAGCTTTTAGTAAGCACAATGCATATCAATGAAAACAACCATGAAAGCAAGTACACAGAGTGAATTTTGGTCCACTACCATATGCTGAAGGGATTGGCCTAATCAAGTGTATCTTTCTTTCAGGGAACAAAATGGAAGTTTAGAGAAACAGAAAATTGTCCTATTCATATAAAAATGCAAGTGTCCCGTCCCTTTCCCTTAGGAGAAGCCATAGCATAGGATGCTGAATCCCTCACTCATTCAGTTGGCAAAGCAAAAGAGAGAAAAGCAAAAAGAGTTTGAAAGAAACCTAATTCCAGACATAAATACGTAGTATGCTTGGATACATACAAGCTGCTGCCATTTCCCTAATCTCTTATCACAGTTCCATTTCTGCATTAGAGAAGAGGCTTTCTGTGCATCGGGATGAAACCTTGCCAGCAATATTAAAACACCAAAGGTATGGCACCCCACTGCTTTTCCCTACTGACTCATTTCAAGTCAGCAAAGAAGTGAAGAGCAAGGCAAAATAAAGAAGGAAGTTTGATTTAGGTTTAAATCACAATTTATTTACTAGAGTCTGCTTCTTAGAGTCTTAAATACCACATTTTCTTTGTATTTAGCTTACTCATTTTACTTAATATTTTGAGTAAATATTCCTGATACAGAAGTATCAGGAATGTTTTGATCATTTGCTTTTAAAAATTTCAGGAATCCTAGAGATGAAAATGTTCCTCTAATAAGATTTTTTTTTATCAGCTGAGGAGAAATATGTAGGAGTTTTGTTCCCTTCTGTTTGGTAGCACATTCAGAGATCATATACGTCCCTATAGGCACAGATAGGCAGATAGGTTGTGGTAGCCTGGAGGAGTGTAATATAGTGGGATGCTGTCTCCAGTGGTTACTTTCTCCACAAATTTATGACCATAGTTTGCTTCTGGGTTTCTAGTTTCAAAACTTTGTAAATAAATTATATTTTCATGTGACTTTTCATGCACATTTCCTTGTAGATATTCCTTATCTGCCCCATACTGTATGTACAATATATTTTCTATGATAAAAAGTAAAAAAAACACATTTTAGTTATTGTTTAAAAAGTAAATTCATATCTTTATGTCTCCTATGACTATCATATCCAAAATTTTTCTTCCCTGGAATATGGGAATATGTCTTTGGGACACTTTAGGCTCAGTAACAGGTGATATAATAAACTCTCTTTCCTAAAGTCTACTCTTACTTAGCAGTCTATTTTTCCAGCATCTAGGAAGAATAGGATTTTCAATTCTATTACAGCATCTATATGATATTTCATGGGTACCCAGAGAGCATCCTCAAAACATGGGTACACTATTGGGCACACTGCACCTTTTCGAAGACTGTATTTTGTTGTTTGTCATAATCCTCTAGAATTCCTTGTCCAATCATTTCTAGCAATGAAAATCTTGACAAACTTAGATATCCTATAGCTTATGATATCTTGAGTATCCTAGCTCAAGAAAAACTATTTCCATTAAGAGTTTCCTAGTTCAAGAAGCTCTGAGATGGGGGAAGGTAAATTACTGAAGCTCAGATATGGACAGTGGAAGCTAGGACAGATTCTATGGGATAGATGGTGAAGAATAGCTGTGACGTATGCACTGAGTTGATGCCCTTAATGAATATATTCTATATTTGAAAAATTATCTGACATTAAATGTTAGTGAAAGTTTATGACTATGAATCAGAATCATCACTTAAACACGGCTACTAATATTTCAAGTAGCATTAGAAGTTTAAAACATTTCTTAGTGCATCTTAATTGAAAAATCAGTGAACTACTTGTGACTTGATTCACTCACGAATATGGTTTGATTGTATCCATCCTTCCAACTAGCCAGTTGATTCCAGTTTCCTATTCACCACCATCACAGTCCCTTTCTTCTTTAATATCCCTTCAACTTTCAAATACCTTATCCTAGGTTCCACAGGAGAGAAAATATATGATAGCTGATTTCCAAGTTTCGTTTATTTTAACTAATGTGTTAATCTCCAGTTATATTCATTTCCCTGCACCTTATTTACTAATTGGTGGGAATCTAGGCTGACTCAGTAACTTGGTTGTTGTGATCAGTGCTGGGATAAACACAGGTAGGCTGGATGTTGTATTTTGAAAATGAAATATCCTCCACAGGACCATATACTGTAGGCTGGGTCCCCAGCTTGTGGCACTGTTTTTGGAGGTGCTGAAGAGTTAGGAGGTGTGGCCGACTTAGTTGGAGACAGTAGATCACTAAAAGCAAGCTCAGTTCTTGAGGTATCTTGTCTATGCACTCTTCCTTTCTGCCCCCTTTTCCTAATTTTTGGCTGTAATGATGTGAGCCCTAACTTCCTGCCAGCTCCCCCATCCCTGTCCCCCAGCCATGATAGACTGAAACCTTTGAAACATGAGGCAAGGTAATCTATCATTTCTCAATTTGTAGACAACAATGAGTCAAGAGTGACAGTTTCTTAAACATGTGAAAAAATGAAAATGGGCTATATAGCAAATAACAGAGTGACTATTTCTACACCTTGAGATTAAAGGTATTTTTTTTTTAAATTCAGGTTCTGTCCTTTACTGGTTGTATAATGTTAAAAAGGCTGCCGACAGGCTGGAGAGATGACTCAGTGGTACGAGCACTATCCACTCTTCCAGAGTAACCAGGTTCAGTTGCCAGCTCCTACATGGCAGCTTCCAACCATCTGCAACTCCAGTTCTAAAGAAACTGATTCCTTCTTCTGACTTCCACCAGCACTGCACATATGGCATACTGACATCCATGTGGGCAAAACCCTCATACACATGAAATAAAAATAAAAATGCAAAAAAATAGAATATTAAAATCCCCTGTTTCTGTTTCCTTGTTTGCAAAGATAGTGTAAATACTTCTCAACTTAAGAGGGAATATCCCCTCCAGTTAAGACAAAATAAAACAAACAAAACAAAAAAAAAGAACAAAACGAACAAAAAAAAAACCTGCAAGAAATTGAGAGTAATTAAAAGTGCACCAAATGGCCCTAACATACACAGTGCACTGTAGAGTTTGTGCTGTTTATCGTGTTGGCCTCATGGATGCCTGAGAGTTGTGGCTTTACTGCCAGGGCTCAGCATGGAGAAAGCACAATATCACACCTCAGTAGCCCAGGAAAATATCAAAATTCAGAATAAAAAATTTTCTAACTATGCATCAAATTTGCGCCATTATAAAGCTGAGAAACTGAAGTCAAGCCATAGCAAATTGGAGACTGTCTGTAATAGTCTCAATAGCATAGGGTTGTTGGGGCTAGAAAAAATATCAAAATTTAAACAGCGCAAAATCAAAGGCGCTCACTGTCCAGCTCGACCCTTGAAATTCTGTCCATGCCTAGTTTCCTCTCAAAGAGTGCAATATTCAAACCAAACGGGAACAAGAGCCCATGTTAGCTTAGAAATAACACCAAGTACATCCCGAATTCACAATTTAGAGCTTTTGAACATTACTTGTTAGGTGAAGCAAAACAAAACAAAACAACAGCAAAAACAACAACAACAAAAAAAATCCACCTAATCTGTTATTTCCTTTTCAAGTGTTTATAGTGTCATTTCTTAAGTGGTTCTTTAAACTTTACAATGCTTTTATTTTTAAATAATCAGAAAATGTAACAGATGTTCAACATCCTTAGTCATTAGGGAAATGCAAATCAAAACAACCCTGAGATTCCATCTCACACCAGTCAGGATGGCTAAGATCAAAAACACAGGAGACAGCAGTTGTTGGCGAGGATGTGGAGAAAGAGGAACACTCCTCCACTGCTGGTGGAATTGCAGGCTGGTACAACCACTCTGGAAAGCAGCCTGGCGGTTCCTCAGAAAACTGGGCATGACACTCCCAGAGGATCCGGCTATACCACTCCTGGGCATATACCCAGAGACTTTACCTGCATGCAATAAGGACACATGCTCCACTATGTTCATAGCAGCCTTATTTATAATAGCCAGAAGCTGGAAAGAACCCAGATGTCCCTCAACGGAGGAATGGATTCAGAAGATGTGGTATATCTACACAATGCAATACTACTCTGCAATTAAAAACAATGAATTCACAAAATTCTAGGCAAATGGTCAGAACTGGAAAATATCATCCTTAGTGAGGTAACCCAATCACAAAAGAACACACATGGTATGCAGTCACTGATAAGGGGATATTAACCCAGGATCTCGGAATACCCTAGACACAATTCGCATATCAATATATTTCCAAGAAGATGGAAGGAGAGACCCCTGATCCTGGAAATACTGGATGTAGGGGAACGCCAGGACAGAGAAGCGAGAGGGGTTTGAATGGGGAAAAGAGGGAGGGAAGGGGGCTTATTGGACTTTCGGGGAGGGAGGAACCGGGAAAGGGGAAATCATTTGGAATGTAAATAAAAAAAATAGAAAATAGATATAAGCTCTCAGTAACTGTCTCAGCACCATGTCTACCTGCTTGCTCTCATGCTCTCTACCATGATGTTTACAGACTCTATTACCCTCTGAAAACATGAGCCCATAAATTAAGTGTTCTTCTGTGAGTTATCTTTGTCATAGAATTTTATCATGGCAATACAAATGTAAATCAGGTGTCATACTGAGAATATCTTCTACTTCTTTTGAGGCAAAATCTCTCCTTGGCCTTGAGTTCTCTAAATAATCTGGCTGGCCAGCAGGTTCCAGGGATCTCTGTCTTCATATACTCAGTGCTGAGATAAGGTGCATTCGATGTGATGTCTGGCATTTTAATGTGTTTGCTCAAAAGATCTTTATGTTTTTAAGAAAACGCTTCACTGATTAAGCTATCTCTCTAGATCCTGTGTTTTAATTAAGACCTTTGATCCACGTTGAATTGATTTTTGTGCATGGCTAGAGACGGGGATCTAAGTTCATTTTTCTTGCTGATAGATACATAATTTTGTTTTTAGAATAGTGTGTAATTTTTCCAGTGTATAGTTTAGACACATTTGTCAAAAATTAGGTGTCCATAGGTCTCTCAGTTTGTTTCTGGATCTTCTTGTCTGCTCTATTCTGCACATCTGTTTTTCTATTGGTACATAGACATCTCTGTCACTATCAGTCTGTAACGTAGTTTTTGTTCAAATTTTGGGATACCTTTAGTAGTGTTCTTTATCCTTAGAATCGCTTTGGCTATTTATAATATTTTGTGATTCCATATGATTTTTCCCCAATTTATGTTAAACCTGCCACAGGAATTTTGATAAGAATTGCAGTTAATCTGTAGCTTATTATTATCAACAATATTAATTCTTTCAATTTAGGAGAATGGAGACATTTCTAGATTTTTTTAGCATTGTTTTTAATTTTTTTTCTTTAGTGTCTAAAATAATTTATTACAGAAGTATTTTACCTCCTTGATTATGTTTATTCTTATGTGTTTTGGAGCTATTGTTACTGGGGTTTGTTTCATAACTTCTCCCATAGGAAGTTTGGTGTTGATATATACAAAAGTACTGAATTTATATGCTGATTTTGAAACTTGCTCCTTTTCTGTAAATATTTGTTTATCAGAGGTAAACATTTTCAGTAGAGACTGGGGTTTTAAAGTACAAACTCATGACACCTCCAGCTGGGTATAGTGTGCCTTCTCCTTTCCCCTTTTCATCTTCTTTTTTTTTTTTGCCTTTTTGATAATAATTTTTTTTATTTTATTTTTTTAATTTACATTCCAAATCACTTCCCCTTTCCCGTTTCCTCCCTCACCGAAAGTCCCATAAGCCCCCTTCCCTCCCTCTTTTCTCCATTTAACCCCCTCTCGTTACTCTGTCCTGGCATTCCCCTACATCCAGTCTTTCCAGGACCAGGGGTCTCTCCTTCCATCTTTTTAGAAATCTATTGATATGCGGATTGTGTCTAGGGTATTCCGAGATTCTGGGTCAATATCCCCTTATCAGTGACTGCATACCATGTGTGTTCTTTGGTGATTGGGTTACCTCACTAAGGATGATATTTTCAAGTTCTGACCATTTGCCTAGGAATTTCGTGAATTCATTGTTTTTAATTGCAGAGTAGTATTCCATTGTGTAGATATACCACATCTTCTGAATCCATTCCTCCGTTGAGGGACATCTGGGTTCTTTCCAGCTTCTGGCTATTATAAATAAGGCTGCTATGAATATAGTGGAGCATGTGTCCTTATTGCATGCGGGTAAAGTCTCTGGGTATATGTCCAGGAGTGGTATAGCTGGATCCTCCGGGAGTGTCATGCCCAGTTTTCTGAGGAACCGCCAGACTGCTTTCCAGAGTGGTTGTACCAGCCTGCAATTCCACCAGCAGTGGAGGAGTGTTCCTCTTTCTCCACATCCTCGCCAACAACTGCTGTCTCCTGTGTTTTTGATCTTAGCCATCCTGACTGGTGTGAGATGGAATCTCAGGGTTGTTTTGATTTGCATTTCCCTAATGACTAAGGATGATGAACATCTCTTTAGGTGCTTCTCAGCCATTAGATATTCTTCAGGTGAGAACTCTTTGTGTAGCTCTGCACCCCATTTTTTAATAGGGTTACTTGCCTCTCTGGAGTTTAACTTCTTGAGTTCTTTGTATATCTTGGATATTAGCCCTCTGTCGGATGTAAGGTTGGTAAAGATCATTTCCCAGTTAGTTGGTTGCCGCTTTGTCTTTTTGACAATGTCTTTTGCCTTGCAAAAACTTTGTAATTTAATGAGGTCCCATTTGTCTATTCTTGATCTTAGAGCATAAGCTATTGGAGTTCTGTTCAGGAAATTCTCCCCTGTGCCCATATGTTCAAGGTTCTTCCCTAGTTTCCCTTCTATTAGTTTCAGTGTGTCTGGTTTTATGTGGAGATCTTTGATCCACTTAGAATTGAGCTTAGTGCAAGGAGATAAGGATGGGTCAATTTGCATTCTTCTGCATGTTGACCTCCAGCTGAGCCAGCACCATTTGTTGAAAAGGCTATCTTTTTTCCACTGGATGGTTTTAGCTCCTTTGTCAAAGATCAAGTGACCATAGGAGTGTGGATTCATTTCTGGGTCTTCAATTCTGGGTCTTCAATTCTGTTCCATTGATCTACATGTCTGTTACTGTACCAATACCATGCAGTGTTTAACATTATTGCTCTGTAGTACAGCTTGAGGTCCGGGATACTGATTCCCCCAGAGGTTCTTTTACTCTTGAGAATAGTTTTAGCTATTCTGGGTTTTCTGTTATTCCAGATGAATTTTTGAATTGCTCTTTCTAACTCTATGAAGAATTGACTTGGGATTTTGATGGGGATTGCATTGAATCTGTATATTGCTTTTGGTAAGATGCTCATTTTTACTATATTAATCCTGCCAATCCATGAGCATGGCAGATTTTTCCATCTTCTGAGGTCTTCTTCAATTTCTTTCTTCAGAGACTTGAAGTTCTTGTCATACAGATCTTTCACTTGTTTGGTTAGAGTCACGCCAAGATGCTTTATATGGTTTGTGGCTATCGTGAAGGGTATTATTTCTCTTACTTCTTTCTCAGCCTGCTTATCCTTTGAGTATAGGAAGGCTTCTGACTTGCTTGAGTTGATTTTATATCCGGCCACTTTGCTGAAGTCGTTTATCAGCTGTAGGAGTTCTCTGGTGGAGTTCTTTGGGTCGCTTATGTATACTATCATATCGTCTGCAAATAGTGTTAGTTTGAATTCTTCCTTTCCAATTTGTATCCCTTTGACCTCTTTTTGTTGTCTAATTGCTCTAGCTAGAACTTCAAGTACTATATTGAAAAGATATGGAGAGAGAGGGCAGCCTTGTCTAGTCCCTGATTTTAGTGGGATTGCTTCAAGTTTCTCTCCATTTAGATTGATGCTGGCTACTGGTTTGCTGTAAATTGCTTTTACTATGTTTAGATATGGGCCTTGAATTCCTGATCTTTCCAAGACCTTTAGCATGAAAGGATGCTGAATTTTGTCAAATGCTTTCTCAGCATCTAATGAGATGACCATGTGGTTTTTTTCTTTGAGATTGTTTATGTAGTGGATTACATTGATGGATTTCCTTATATTGAACCATCCCTGCATCCCTGGGATGAAGCCTACTTGATCGTGGTGAATGATCGTTTTGATGTGTTCTTGGATTCGGTTGGCAAGAATTTTATTGAGTATTTTTGCATCGATATTCATAAGAGAAATTAGCCTGAGATTCTCTTTCTTTGTCGGATCTTTGTGTGATTTTGGTATCAGCGTACTTGTGGCTTCATAGAACGAGTTGGGTAGTGTTCCTTCTGTTTCTATTTTGTGGAATAGTTTGAAGAGTATTGGTGTTAGGTCTTCTTTGTAGGTCTGATAGAATTCTGTACTAAAAACATCTGGACCTGTGCTTTTTTTGGTTGGAAGACTTCCATTGACCACTTCTATTTCGTCAGGGGTTTTAGGACGGTTTAGATGGTCTATTTGATCCTGATTTAATTTTGGTATTTAGTATCTGTCTAGGAAATTGTCCATTTCCTCCAGATTTTCTAGTTGTGTTGAATACAGTTTTTGTAGTAGGATCTGATGATTTTTTGAATTTCCTCAGTTTCTGTTGTTATCTCTCCCTTTTCGTTTCTGATTTTATTAATTTGGATACTATCTCTGTGCCCTCTGGTTAGTTTGGCTAAGGGCTTATCTATCTTGTTGATTTTCTCAAAGAACCAACTCCTCGTTTTGTTGATTCTTTGTATGGTTTTATTTGTTTCTACTTGATTGATTTCAGCCCTGAGTTTGATGATTTCCTGCCTTCTACTCCTCTTTGGTGTATTTGCTTCTTTTTGTTCCAGGGCTTTCAGGTGTGCCATTAAGCTGTTAGTGTATGCTGTCTCCCGTTTCTTTTTGACGGCACTCAGGGCTATGAATTTTCCTCTTAGCACTGCTTTCATTGTGTCCCATAAATTAGGGTATGTTGTGCCTTCATTTTCATTAACTTTCAAAAAGTCTTTGATTTCTGTCTTTATTTCCACCTTGACCAAGTTATCATTGAGTAGAGCATTGTTCAGCCTCCATGTGTACGTGGGTTTTCTTTTGTTTTTGCTGCCATTGAAGACCACCCTTATTCCATAGTGATCTGATAGGAGGCATGGGATTATTTCTATCTTCTTATATCTGTTGAGGTCTGATTTGTGACCAATTATATGGTCAATTTTGGAGAAGGTACCATGAGGTGCTGAGAAGAAGGTGTATTCTTTAGCTCTAGGATGAAATGTTCTATACATATCTGTTAGTTCCATTTGGTCCAAGGCTTCAATTAGATTCACTGTGTCCCTGTTTAGTTTCTGCTTTCCTGAATGATCCATTTCAGAGAGCGGGGTGTTGAAGTCACCCACTATTATTGTGTGCAGTGCGATGTGTGCTTTGAGTTTTAATGACGTTTCTTTAAGAATGAGGGTGCCCTTGCATTTGGAGCATAGATATTCAGAATTGAGAGTTCTTGATGGTGGATTTTTCCCTTAATCAGTATGTGCCTTCTGTATCTTTTTTGATGACTTTAGGTTGAAAATCAATTTTATCCGATATTAGGATGGCTACTCCACCTCGTTTCTTGGGGCCATTTGCTTGTAAAATTGTTTTCCAGCCTTTTACTCTGAGGTAGTGTTTGTCTTTGACACTGAGGTGCGTTTCCTGCATGCAGCAAAATGCTGGGTCCTGTTTACGTATCCAGTCTGCTAGTCTATGTCTTTTAATTGGGGAATTGAGACCATTGATAATAAGAGAGATTAAGGCATAGTGATTATTGCCATCTGCCATTTTTGACGCTATCTTTATGTTTGAGTGGTTATCTACTTTTGGGTTTGATTCAAGAAGGTTATTATCTCATTTTTTCCAGGGTGTTGTTTCTCTCCCTGTATTGGAGGTTTCCACCTATTATCCGTTACAGGGCTGGATTTGTGGAAAGATATTGTGAAAATTTGGTTTTATC
The DNA here is from genome assembly GCA_036184795.1 of Tokudaia tokunoshimensis. NCBI lineage: Eukaryota > Metazoa > Chordata > Mammalia > Rodentia > Muridae > Tokudaia > Tokudaia tokunoshimensis. Next base: position 107,259,691 of record BTHU01000023.1, read on the forward strand.
ATGGAATATCTTGGTCTCTCCATCTATGGTGATTGAGAGTTTTGCTGGGTATAGTAGTCTAGGCTGGCATTTGTGCTGTCTTAGTATCTGCATGAGATCTGCTCGGGATCTTCTGGCTTTCATAGTCTCTGGTGAGAAGTCTGATGTGATTCGGATAGGTCTTCCTTTGTATGTTACTTGGCCCTTTTCTCTTACTGCTTTTAATATTCTTTCTTTGTTTAGAACATTCGGTGTTTTGATTATTATGTGACGGGAGGTATTTCTGTTCTGGTCCAGTCTGTTTGGAGTTCTGTAGGCTTCTTGTACGTTCATTGGCATCTCTCTCTTTAAGTTAGGGAAGTTTTCCTCCATAATTTTGTTGAAGATGTTTACTGGCCCTTTAAGTTGCAAATCTTCACTCTCATCTATACCTATAATCCTTAGGTTTGGTCTTCTCATTTTGTCCTGGATTTCCTGGATGTTTTGGGTTACACGTTTTTTGCCTTTTGCATTTTCTTTGACTGTTGAGTCGATGCTTTCTATGGAATCTTCAGCACCTGAGATTCTTTCTTCCATCTCTTGTATTCTATTGTTGATGTTTGCATCTATGACTCCTGATTTCTTCCCAAGGTTTTCTATCTCCAAAGTTGTCTCCCTTTGTGATTTCTTAGTTGTTTCTACTTCCTTTTTTAGTTCCTGGATGGATTTGCTGAGATCCTTCACTTGTTTGTTTGTATTTTCCTGTATTTCTTTAAGGTATTTTTGCATTACCTCTTTCAGGATTTCTTCCTGATGACCCACGTTCTCCTGCATTTCTCTGAGCGATTTTTGTGTTTCCTCCTCATGGGATTCCATCTGTTGATCCATTGTCTCCTGCATTTCTTTAAGCAGTTCTCGTGTTTCCTTTGTAAGGGCATCTAACCGTTGATTCATTTCTTTAAGCAATTTTTGTGTTGCCTCCTTATGGGCATCCATCTGTTGACCCATATTCTTCTGCATTTCTTTATGCAAATTTTGTGATTCCTTTGTGAGTGCATCTACCCGTTGATTCATCTCGTTAAGCGATTTTTGTGTTGTCTCCTTGTGCGCCTCCATCTTTTGATCCTTGTTCTCCCGCATTTCTCTAAGCGATTTTTGTGTTTCCTTTGTAAGGGCTTCTAACCGTTGATTCATGGTCTTCTGTAACTCTTTATGAGATTTATTTGTGTCCTTCTTGTGATCCTCTAATAGCATCATGAGAAGTGATTTTAAATCCAGATCTTGTCTTTCGGGTGTGGTGGGGTATCCAGGACTTGCTGCTGTTGGAGAGTTGGGTTCGGATGGTCCCACATTACTTTGATTTCTGCTAGTAACATTCCTACGTTTGCTTTTTGCCATCTGGATACCTCTGGTGTTAGTTGGTCCTGCTGCCACTGGCTGTTGGTTGGACCTCCTGTGAGCCTGCAAACTATTTCTGCCCCCCCTGGATTACCAGGGTTCCCCTGGCACCGATTTCTGGGGCCTGCCTGCTCTTGAGTAACTTTGGAGCCCTAATGTGCCTTGCCCCAAGTGATCTTATATTGGGGAGGCCTTGCACATCTAAAGGCTCAGCCTAGTGGGTTCCTGGAGCAGAGGTCGCCAAAGGGAGGCTGGTAGGCTCCTGCCCTGTGCAGGGGTGTGTGATCTCTCCTAGGGGGGGGAGGGGGCGTCCCTCTGCCAGGCAGAAGTCCCACAGCAGAGCTGGCGTGCTGGTTACTGCAGATCAGCCCAGCACCTGGGAGCAGGTTACACACAAGCTGCCTGAGACCGAAGCGATATTATGCCTGTCTGTCTCTGAGCCTGGCGGTCCCAACTACCTGGCCACTGGAGCAAAGATGGCGGAGGGCACTCTCTGTGGCGCCGCTCACCCTGTAGACGCGATGGCCCGCCGATCTGGCACCCAGACGACCACAGCGCTGACCTGTTCTCGGGCACATACAGAAGCCCCAACAGGCCGTGTCCCAAGTCATGTTATATTGGGGATAGGGAGCTTGGGGTACCTGTCTCTTCAGAGCAGTCTGCGGGAACAGATGTCCCCTTTTCATCTTCTTTATATCTTTGTCACTGCTTTAGCTAAGTCTCCAAACACTAGAGTATGGAAAAGTGTAATGAGTGGACACCTTTGTCTGATTTTATTCTACAAACTGTTTAATTGCCTCCTTGATTTCTTTAACGATTTGCTATTTGTTCAAAATTATATGATACTCCAGGGCTTTGTGTACTTTCTGAGGACTCTTGATGCTGCTGTCTAGTTTTAGTCCCCAGTGGTCTGATAAGATGCAGAAAATTATTTCTATTTGCTTGTGCACGTTTGGGTTTGCTTGTGGTCTATAGCTGCTTAGAAGGCTGTGTATTTTCTATCTGAAATTTCTTTGTTGAAGTTTTCTTTTAGTTTTTGAAAGTCCTGTGTGAATGTGAAGTAAGACATTGAAATCCTCTACTATCCTTTTGTCAAGTCCTATCTGGATTTTTGTACCTTTTAACATTTGCTTTATGAAATAAAGAGCCTGAATATTCTGTGGAGAAATACTAAAATATTTATATTTTTGATGCATTTTCTCTTTAATACTTACTGAAAATCATTATCTCTTGACAAGTTTTATTTTAAGTATACTTCATTCATTATGAATATCACTATGCCATCATATTAATTGTTTCTGTTGCATTTTATTTTTGACATCTTGATTTTTATATAGCCTAGTATATCAAAAATATTCTTCTCTTGTCATATTAATTTGGGATTCTAAATGCTGACCACGTTTGGGTGTCTATTTCTTTCTTTAGATTTGGATTTCAGCTATAATTTTATTAAATAGGTTGAATCTAATGTTTCTTAGAAATTTTGCTCATATTCATTATAACTCTCTCTCTCTCTCTCTCTCTCTCTCTCTCTCTCTCTCTCTCTCTCTCTGTATGTATGTGTGTATGTTATTTTCTTGACCTCATCTATTCCAGAGTTTTGTTCTACTTGGTCTTATTCGCCTTCTGCATTTTTTTCCTTTGGAGACAGGGTTTCTCTGTGTATCTCTGGTTGTCTTGGAACTCATATCATAGGCCATGCTGGCCTCAAACTCAGAGATCCTCTTGCCTCTGCTTCCTGAGTGCTGGAATTAAAGGCATGTGCCACCACAACAAGGAATGTGGTATTTACATATTTATTTATTTATTTATTTACTTACTTACTTATTTAGCTGGTTGATTTTTTTCATTTCCAGAATATCTGCTTGGTACTTTTCAGCATCTCAGTTTCCTTGTTGAATTGTTCCTATATATATTTAAATTTTTCTTCCAAGTTGCTAATTATTTCATCCCCTTTAATAAATTTCTTGTCTAGGTCCTGAATTTATTTAGTAACTTTCATGTCTACATCTTGAATTGACTTCTGTATCTGTTTATTTGAGTGCTGTGTGGAATTTTTTATCTCTTTTAAGGCAGGAATCTTACATGTTTATCTTGCATCTCAGCTATCTCCTTATCTTTCTTTTCTAGTATTAATAAGTTGTCACCTTGTAGAGGTGTCATAGTCGAATGCTGTCTCTTGGCTTTTTTTGTATTTGTTTGTTGTGTTATGTACATCTGTTGGGATGCACATGTCCTCTGAATTTTAATTTTTTGAGAGGAAGCCAGCTGCAGTAACAACTGTGATAGTTTGGCAGCAGTCTAAGTACTAGCTACAGGAGAAAAAAATCTTTTTCTTTTTCTTTTTTTTTTTTTTTTTTGGTTTTTCGAGACAGGGTTTCTCTGTGTAGTCTTGGTTGTCCTGGAACTCACTTTGTAGACCAGGCTGGCCTCGAACTCAGATATCCGCCTGCCTCTGCCTCCCAAGTGCTGGGATTAAAGGCGTGCGCCACCACCGCCCGGCTAGGAGAAAAAAATCTTGTTCACTTAACCACATATTCCCTGTTGAGTTCAGAGACAGTAGCAGTAAGGTACTCTGGTTGGGTATAGTTTATAGTGTTTTTGAAAAAGAGCTAAAGGTATCAACATTTAAGTTAGTGAAGTGAGGATGTAATGAAAGGGGGAAGAAGAGTTAAAGTAAGGGTTGGAAAGAAAGTAGAGTTTGATTATGAAAACAGCAGAGAAAATATTTAATATTAGATTTAGAGAAAAGCAATGTCAGATATAAACCTTTTTCCAACAAGATACAGTTTAAAACCCAATAACAGAACTTATAAAGTACAAAAGTATACATACTAAAGCAACTTAAAGTGTAAGCATATGTTTATGTAATAAAAATAAAATAAATGTATCACATACAGAGATAGCTGCTACTACCTCAAAGGTTCTTCTGAAGGCAGAAGATCTACTTTTCTGGGCAAAGGTTTTTAATGAAGCATTTAAGGGCCCATCCTACACTCTCCCCAATGCTTTAGATATTTTGTCCTGGACAAATATATGTGCCTGCACAACTCCTACACACTCACACACACACATACCCACACACACACACACACACACACACACACACACACACACTGCTCTGCCACTTTCATACTGCTTTCTTTATCTGCAGCCACCTGCTACCTCTGTCTATTGCCAGCTGAGCTTCTAATTTTGTCTCCAGCTTCCCTACACACCGACATATCTCCCTTGCAGATCCTCCATACCTTAGCCGGTCTTTCTCTCTCTTGAGCTCCCATAGCACACTTTCATCCTCTCTGTTAGTGTGTTAAATATGACTTAATGTCATCCAAATGTCTGTCTTGCTCTCCAGAACATAGACTAGATAGAACAAGCCATGAATCTTAAGGATGTTTGAATTCCTTTCCTCTACCGCTACTCAAGACATAAAGTGATCAATATATGCTCAGTGAATGAGTGGATGACTAGAGCATGGAGAATGTATCTTACAGCTTCAAGGGGTGAGAGCTGAACTCTTCTTCATGTGGGAACATGCTTGTATGGGTTTGGAATTTTTATTTTTTGTACGATGCTGACTCCTGTAAAGCGAATATTAGTGGAACTGTTTTGAGTTGTGAAGCAAAAATGATTAAACAGAGACAGAAAGGAGGCTTAGAAAGTAAGATCACTGATGATGTACTTAAGCATTGCTCTGTGATTATTTAGTAAAAAAACAAAACAAACAAACAAAAAAACCCAAAAGAGGCAAGTATGGATATAGCCTTGTTGAAAGAATCATTAGATGCCTTCCTTATCCAAGATTTTCTATCATGCTCCCTGTTCTACTTTCTGTCCCAGGTCAATGTTGCATCCTTCACTCACCCTCAAGTGTTAGGCTTTTGTGAGATTATGAGTATATTACAACAAAGACTATGCACAGAAAACAGCTTTTCTCTGTCATTGTCCTCAGGATGTATTATCCCTCTTTGGGGTGCAAGTCTTCTCTTCTCTTTGAAGATGGTCATGAGAAAAGAGTATGTATTTTTCTGAAGTCTCCTGACTCACTGTCTGAAGTAAAGACAGATATGTTTTCCTTGTGATTATTTTCCTTCCAATGCATACAAGGAACATACTTGCAGTTGAATAAATTGGATTGGTTATTCAATTCAGTAAGGGAGAATCAACTTTAAAAAGTCAAATAAAACCAGATGGCAAATATCTTAAATATCATTTGATTCTATCAACTTATCTCCCTGAAGTGACTGGGCATAAACTCCACTGTGGAAGTAGCATATAATTCTGCATGTCTGTAAAAAAAAGCGATTTCTTAAGATCCAAATTATGGAGTCCACTGAAGTTATATAAAATTTCCTCAAAGTTTCTTTCAAAAAATTCAAGTATAAGAAAATTTCCCTATTGGTGTAATAATACATAAGCATAGTATTTCACAATATAATCTGTTTTTAGTTCATTATTTCATACGGAGAACAAGCTTTATTTCATTTGGTCTTTGTTGGCATATAATGAATGTGACAGGACTTGCTAAACACCTTCCAGTTCTTCAACATTCGGCTCTTCAGCACTGAGGTCTCACTGTTCTCTCTCAACTGTGCCCTCTGTTCAAAGTAGCTTTTGAGTATGTTACTTCATAAGAATCTAACTCTTTTCTTGAGAACATTTTGCTTCTGCTGGGGTTTGAGCCACACAGAAATTTAATGACTATTCCTGCTTGCAGGAGCCATCGGTAGGAGGCAATTGGTAGATGAATTCTTCAGTGGGTCATGTCTACCTTGAACCACTATGCTTTTGTATGTAAATATAAGTAAATTGGCAGGATGGTTATGAAGTTAAAGGGTACAGCTGATGATAACCAAGGTCTAGAAAGAAAGGTATCTGATTCTGAGTCATAGTAGAGCCTGATGCCTTTGTAATTTATTGGTTGCTAAATGTGTCAGTTGACTTTGGAGGAAAGAAAAACTTTCTGCATATAGATATGATGACCCTGGCTGGAGTAAACACGTGGGGCAATGTAGTTTTGGATAAAAGGCCTTTGTTGAATCTTCATGATCTAATTCCATTGCCTGCCACATAGAACCTTTGAAGGGTTCTTCTGAGGCAAAGCCCAAGTTGGTTTCTCCTTGGGCCTTTGTTTTTACTATGGGGCTTCCACAGATACCACTCTTAACTTCCCATTGTTTCGCTTGTCTGAGTTTTCCCTTCTCCTTATGCCTGAGTGTTGACCTGCTCTCTACAGCAGCTCACTGTCCACAATCTTAACAATGGTGGCTATTGTTAGACATAGCCCTGGTTGTTAAATCCTAATTTCAGCTCTGTTGAAGAATCTATTTGATTCTTCTACATGAGATATCATGTAGATGCCGAAGAATCATCCCACAGATATTAATCATGTCTATCTCATGGGACCAAGACAAGACCCAAGGGGGTCAGTGAGCCCAGCATGACCTTGGGTAGTGAGTGGGCAAAGGTAGTATAGGGAGAAGATGTGGGCTAGGTTGATACTCTATCTTAAATGGGGAAGTTTGTGACCTATAGTTGTGCAAGGCAGCAGCTGTAGTCAGAGAAGCCAATACTATCTGTTGGAGAACACAGAGGCCAAGTAATAGCTAGAGGGAGTAGATCAGCAATCTTAGTCTTAGCCAGAAACCCTGAGGGCAGTGATACTGAAGAAGACTGGTTAGATGGGCCCCTCAGAGAAGGAGAAAGGTTGGGATCTTGCAGTAATAGACAGGACCTGATTCACAAGCATGTAATTTCTCCATGTTTGGTTTCTTTTTATGCTTCTGGATCTGGTCCAGTACTTTCTGTACTGCATCTGGACGACTGCTACATTCTGATTCAGCTCAACAGTGATCTCCGATCATGAGATCCCGCTTCTATACATCTAATGGCTCAGGCCGGTTTCCCCGGAGACGAAGAGTGAGAGCTGCTTCCCAGAAGAGCAATGTCCATGGCCTCTGTCTGTATCTGATCCTGTGCTTTGGCCTGGGCATAGGCTTGGGCTTGGGCTTGGGTCTGGGTTTAAACCCAAGTTTTGGTTTAAGCCTTGGCCTGGGTCTGGGTACAGGCTTGAGCATCAGATTAGGCCAGAACCCTGACATGTCTCAGATGACCTCCTTGGATTTAGCGAACCAGGAGTCAACTGACAATGTTGTCGTTGAGGATGATCCTGTGGGATCTATCATGGAAGAGAAGGATGAAAACATCGGGCAGATCTCAGATGTAAGGGGTAAGTAATACAAGGAGATTTCCCTTTCCCCCACCAAGCATGAAGTGGAAGGTAGCGGTAGGAGGTGGGAAGTGGGAAATGAATTCATAAGATGGTACACAGAGGCAGGGACACTGTAGGTTTTCATAGGCAGCTTCTGTAGAGGTGCTGGATATTGGCTATACCTAGTGTTGATCTTAGATGGGGAATTGGTGGTGGAATCTCCTCCAGTATAAGGCTGGATATGCTGGAGTAAAAGCTCAGTTCAGTAAATACCTTTGCAGTTTTGAAGGAACATCTGCTACTCTCTACCATCCCATGTTTAATAAGACACCCGAGATTCTCAGTGCAATTCATGAGCCCACACATGAATGTCAGTGGGAAGGTGGTGTGTGGCAGGAAACTTGGCAGAAAAAAGAAAAGAAGGCTCAAGGAAAATCAAGACTGCTATACTTCAATTTGGTTTATGACTTTTGCTCTTAAAAAAAATGAAGTGCAAAGGTTCTTAGAAATCAGTTCACCAAATGATGAACTGGTTCAGGAACATTTGGTGGAAAGAAAAGAACCAGCAGTTTGAGAAAACAGTCATCTTCACTGTAGAATTTGTCTGACGCAAACAATTATCTTCCCAGCAATGCTATGCCCAAGTCTAGAGGTTACTGCTAGCTCCAGTGACTCCAATTCCTTCTTCCTCAAAGGAGAAGTTTATCAATAGTGTTGACTGGGAGACACATGGGGAACCATGGAGCAACATCACTATGGAAATTATCATGCAGCAGGAATGTGGAAGGCAGAGTAGGTGATGTCAACAGCAGGAAGCTGCTTGTCTGTTCTTTTCTATCCCATTGCTTCTCCTGAGGATAGAATATGGATGCTGCTACTAGTTTTGAATTAGGTTAGTTTGTCCGTGACTGACTCTTCCCAATGTTTCTCTTATTCTTCACTCTAGCAATCAGTAAATATGAGTATGACAATTGGGAGGTTATACATGAAATTGCTGGAGATGAGACTGTGAAAGAAGGAGCAGAAGAAGGTGGGGAAGATAATTATCAGACCAAACCATCCTGAGAAATCCCAGCAGGACAGCCACAGCACAGGTATCTGCGTTGTGTTTTGTGTGTTATTCAGTCTTCCTGCTTTTGTTTATTACTTGGAGCTTAAGTACTCACTAAATTCAAGCAAGTTAAGAAAAATCTTGATGTTTAGAGTGAAATTCAATTTAATCTAGATTGTTTCCAGAATATTAATGTGCATAGTAAAACAAACCACACTGTGTTCCAATACATTGGTTCTCCCAAGGTTGTTTTTCTTCTAATCTTAGGTTACTAAAAATGGTAAATGCCATAGACCCAGCACCTCCATCGGCCATACACCAAGACCTATTTAGAAAATAGCTACTGGAAGCAGCAGCATAAATGGCTGGGGCAGGCACTAGTGGGGCCTGTGATCCCAGGTCCCAGGTTGCAGACTCAAATATTAACTAGAAACAGTAGTTCCAATAAGTACTTTCAAATAGCAAAAATGTTGGCATGTTAAGTAGACCACATTTAGATAGTAAGTATGTCTTTAGTTGTAGATGTTTGTATTTTATGTTAGCCAAACAATAGGGTAATAATATATTTTAAATTAATCATTTTAGATAGTGTGCTAAAAATGGGTTCCATTTTGGTATTTTTGTACATGTGCATCCTCATACTTTCCTCATATCCATGTTCTCCAGTCACTCTTGCTGGTCACCTTACTACTCCAAATAGAATTTGTACTTTGAGAGACCTCCACACTGTTCATAGTGGTGGCACTAAACCCCAGCAGTGGGGTTGTAAGACTTCTTTGTTCTTAAAATTCTCCCCAGCATCTGTTCCTTTGAGGATAGCCATTAGCACTGGAGGTGGGGGTGGGGGTGGGGGTGGGCAAGACGGAATCTCAGTGATTTGATAATAGTTTTGATTTGCACTTTCCTGTTGACTAAGGATATAAGGATATTTTGCATTATGCTTACAGATCATTTGCATTTTTTCTTACAAGAAATTTCCTTCCAGTTCATTTGTCAACTCATTGATTGGTCAGTTTGTGTTGTGTTATATACATATCACAGTACTCGAGTCATTTACATATTCTAAATATGAATCACATTTCAGGTGTGATTTCAGGCAAAGATTTCTCCCATTCTGTGGGTTATTTTCTGTTCTGTTGCTTCCTTTGTGGTGCAGAAGGCTTTGAATTTTATGCAAATCCAGTTTGTTGGTTTTTTTTTTTTTTTTTCAGTTCTTGGTATTATTTCCTGAATGATGTGAGTCTGTTTTGGAATGTCCGTGCCTATCCTCATATCTTGGAGGATTTTCCTCTTGCAATTTAAAACTCTCAGCCCTGCCACTGTGGCTCTTGATATATTTGGAATTAATTAATTAATTAACTTCCCTCCAGGGGGTGAAAGAAGAATCTGTCTCTACTTGGCTGTATGTGGCTATCCAGCTTTGCAGTACCCATTTTTGAAGAGGCTGTCTTTCCCACAATGACCTTATTGAGAATCTAGTGTCTGTAGTTGTTTAAGGTTTTTATTTTTTCCCCCACACGTCTATTTCTGTGCTAGTAGCATTCTGTTTTTTGTTATTATACCTTTGTAGTATAACTTGAGCTCTGGTGTGATACTTCCAGTAATAGGCTTTCTGCTTAGGATTATCGTAGTTTTTTTGTACTTCCGTGTGAACCTGTGAGTTTTAGGATTGTTTTCCTTTTATTCTTATGAAGAATATCATTGGAGTTGTGGAGATTACATTGAATCTACAGATCAGTTAATATAACAAGGTCTCAATTATGCTGATGTATGAAAATGGAACAGCCTTCTATCATGCAGTGTTTAGTTACTTAAGTCTCTTCAGGTTTTTGTAGTTTTAATTGTAGATCATTCACCTTCTTGTTCAGGTTTATATGTAGTTTTGTTATTTTGTTTGAGGCTCTTATGAATGGAATTGCTTTCTGAATTTCTCAGCAGGTTTGTTACTAACTGATTTGACCATATTGTCTTTGTATCTCGATACTTTTCTGAATATATATATTCAGAAATTCAGGAGTAACAGAATTCTGGTACAGTCTTTGGGGTCTTTTATTTATATAACCCTATCTTCTAAAAATACAGATAATTCAACTTTTTTTCTTTGCTATTTATAATTGCATGATTATATTTAAATTGGCAAATCAGTCCTAAGGTATATCTTAGTTGGAAGCATATTTAAATAATCAACGTTTTGTTATTTTTTTTCTCCATTTTCACAGCAATATATTTCATGACAGCCTCCCTTTCACATTGCAGATATGGCAAGCAAGAGTCTCAGGTTTTTTAATGCCAGAATTATCTTTCAAGTAAACATACAACACAGCATGTGCATGCATGGGCATACACACACACATATGCACACATGCACACACACATGCTCACATGCATAGAGAGCTTTCTAGTGTTTACCAAGAGAAAGACAAGTTGCTGGGGTCACAGGATCAAAATCTATAAAGACATCATAAAGATGTTCAATCACACAGGTTACAAGTTACAAGAGGAAAATGTGTTTTCTATCAGTTCAGATATACTGCACAATTGTACAGCACACATGTACACTTTCTTACTGCCTTACATTTAGAAAGTCACTGATCCTGATTAATGTATAATTGTTCTTTTTTTTTTTTTTCTCATTTGGTCATTCAGTTAGGAGGAATGAAAAGAAGAAGGAGAATGAAGAAAGAATCTGTGGTTCACTGTCTTTTAAGTTTTCATTTCTTGGAAGGCCATGGAAATTTTAATGTTGACATCATTCCAAAGTTCATCATACCCAAAGTGGTATCCAAAGAAAACTGCCCTTTCTTTTCTTTGTTGCAAATACATTTGACCCTGTTTGACAATGTTAAAATAATTTTAATTAATATAAAGATTTTATATAAATAATTATGATACAAATCTTTTAGCCATTTACTAAACTTTTCTTCAATGAAATGTAAACCTGTTTTAAATCATTTTGTCATTAAAGATCCAAAGAAATGCCACGTTTAAAATGTTTTCTTATGAGACAGATATGAAAGGCTTTGCTAATTGTGGTATTTACTGCACTAGTCACTAACCACCTTTAGCTCCCAACCATTTCAAATGTGACTGGTCTGATTTTAAATGTACTGTAGTTGTGAAAAATACTGTAGGTTAATATACTATAGACATGCTAAAATAGCAATAAATATAGAGAATAAAGATATACTATTACAATGTTGCCAGTTTCCTTTTATTTCTTAGGACTGCTGCTGGAAGAGTTATATTTCCACATGTAAATTGTATTAGATGCCCACTGTACAGTGTTATACTAGTGAATAATTTTAAAGGAAATTTTATGGGTTATCTGGAGACCACACAGTTCTGCAGAGACCAACAGAATCTTTGACTTAATTCTTTACTACTACTACTACTACTACTACTATTACTACTACTACTATTTTATTTATTTACATCCCAAATGTTGCCAACCCTCCCGGTCTCCTCCTTGAAGACTTCTTCTGCCCATTCCCCCTTCCCTTCACCTCTGAGAAGGTGTCCCCCCCCCCAGTATTCCCCAACCCTGGGACATCAAGTCTCTATAGGATTAGGTGCATCCTCTCCCACTGAGGCCAGATAAGGCTCGGCTACATGTGTGCCAGGGGCCTCAGATTAGCCTGTGTGTGTTCTTTGGTTGGTGCCTCAGTCTCTGGGAGCTCCTAGGGCTCCAAGTTAGTTGACATTGTTGGTCTTCCTATGGGGTTGCTACCCCATACAGTTCCTTCAGTCCTTTCATGAACTCTTCCACAGGTGTCTCCAACCTCTGTCCAATGCTTGGTTGTGGGTATCTGAATCTGTCTCAGTCAGTTGCTGGTAGAGCCTCTCAGAGGAGAGCCATGCTTGGCTCCTGACTGCAAGCACAGTATAGCATCAGTAATAGTGTCAGGGATTGATGCCTGCCCACAGGATGGATCCCAAGTTGGGCTGGCCACTGGTCAACCATTTCTCCAGTCTGTTCCATTTTTGTCCCAGAATTACTTTTAGACAGGAGCAATTTTGGGTAAAAGTTTTGTAGGTGGTTTGGTGTCCCTATCCCTCCACTGGGTGGTCCTGTCTGACTCCTGGAGGTGGTCTCTTCAAGTTCTATATCCCCTTAGCATTTCAGCTAAGGTCACCTACATTGAGTCCTGGGAGCCTCCCCCATCCTAGGTCTTTGGGACTTTCTAGAGGTTCCCCTATCCCCATGCCTGGTAGCAGCACATTTATAATCATTCTCTTGGCCTTGGGGGGGGCTCTCTCCTGTCTCCCCCGGTACCTGACCTGCCCTCTTTCCCCCCCTCTTCCTCCTTTCTCCTACCCAACTCCCTTGTTCCCTCTGCCTCCCATGATTATTTTGTTTACCCTTCTAAGTGGGATTTAAGCATCTTTACTTGGACCTTCCTTCTTGTTTAACACCTTAGGCTCTGAAAGGCACTTCTTGGGGAGATTTCTTTCTTTTTTTTTTTTTTTAAAGATTTATTTATTTATTTATTATATGTAAGTACACTGTAGCTGTCTTCAGACACCAGAAGAGGGCGTCAGATCTCCTTACGGATGGTTGTGAGCCACCATGTGGGTGCCTTACGGATGGTTGTGAGCCACCATGTGGGTGCCGGGATTTGAACTCATGACCTTTAGAAGAGCAGTCAGTGCTCTTACCCGCTGAGCCATCTCTCCAGCCCCCTTGGGGAGATTTCTTGACCTCTAGTCAAGACCTACTAAATCAGCCACTCTGTGTTTGTGGGCCAGTCTCCTGTGTTTTAACCAGCTCCCCAGATGATTTTGTGCACATTAAGTCTTGAGACTTACTGGGTTAGAGTTCCAGAAGAACCATCTGAAACTCACCTAAAGTCAGACTAGGGTTACTTCACTGGCCTGAAACTATTACAAGCAGACTGATTAGGATGACCAGGGCTGGAAGGGGCAGTAGTCACAGTGGGACAGATTGGCCATGGCTTTGGAAAGCTACATGTTTCAAAAAGGGTCATGAAATCTAATGAAACAAACTACTTCTGTAGAATGACTGTGGATACATTTAGAGAAAGACTAAAATGCATCCCTAGAAATGTAACACAGTGAAGGTATATATTTATAAAGTTAAGTGATGAATATATAAATACATCTAGTAGTACTTTCTAGAGTTTCAAAAATACTACCAAGGAAGTAAAAGTTCTTCCTGGAGTATGGGCAGATCTTAGAGTCCAAGAGTCCTAAAACCTACCATTTGTCATGATGGAGATTTATTTGTCATGGAAGAATATAAACCATGAAAAAAACACAATTGTATTGTTTGAAAAAAGCAAGGGTCTTAAACTGAACTATTTTTCTGAACCCAGTTACATGTCTGTTGACCAAATTACATATCTATCCTGTACCCCTTTCCCTTCCTCGCTGTGTGTCATGGCTTGTTTCTTGAGCATAGTAGCTCCGTGACTCTGAAATTGACTGGGTTTGCAATAGTGACTGGTCTCAACTGGTTTGGGTTTAGCTGTATCCCTTCCACCATGTGTCTTCTGGTCCCCACACACAGAATAGAGGATAATATGTAACCTCCATATCAAGACCTACAAAGAGACTAGCAGTGTGGCCAGAAGCAGCTATTTTTCCTTAGTCAGTAGACTTGGTTTATAGTCCAGGAATATATGAAAGCTATCCTTTACCAAATGATGGCCTTGAAGAATGGAATGAAGGGGTGGGCATACTTAAGAAGACTTCACTAACTTTCAGTGAACCTGGGTGAAACTTCAGGTGAGATTTGTTGTACTTTGGAAAAGAAGCCATTTGAGGGACTCGGCTACAAAAGTGCCTACATCTTAACTGCTAGTCTGGGAGTTCTAGGTAGAGGTGGTGACACCAAGACTACAGCAGGATGGGAAAGGAGAGATCATAATGTGTTGGGCCATTGCCCCTCCCCACACAGTGAGCAGCTCTCTCATACTGACTGTCTTCTTCCTACTCTCCCCTTTTAGCCTCCTGGCTCCCTTGAGGTTGTAAGTAGGTGTGTCAGTGGGGAGAAAGGAGCTCCTAGTAACTTTTGGAGAGAATGTACCTTTAGGAATGAGAGTTGGGGAGGCTGCTTCCCAACACTAAAATTTCCATGGGGCACTGATTCCCCCAGAGGTTCTTTTACTCTTGAGAATAGTTTTAGCTATTCTGGGTTTTCTGTTATTCCAGATGAATTTTTGAATTGCTCTTTCTAACTCTATGAAGAATTGACTTGGGATTTTGATGGGGATTGCATTGAATCTGTGTATTACTTTTGGTAAGATGCTCATTTTGACTATATTAATCCTGCCGATCCATGAGCATGGCAGATTTTTCCATCTTCTGAGGTCTTCTTCAATTTCTTTCTTCAGAGACTTGAAGTTCTTGTCATACAGATCTTTCACTTGTTTAGTTAGCGTCACGCCAAGATACTTAATATGGTTTGTGGCTATCGTAAAGGGTATTATTTCTCTTACTTCTTTCTCAGCCTGCTTATCCTTTGAGTATAGGAAGGCTTCTGACTTGCTTGAGTTGATTTTATATCCGGCCACTTTGCTGAAGTCGTTTATCAGCTGTAGGAGTTCTCTGGTGGAGTTCTTTGGGTCGCTTATGTATACTATCATATCGTCTGCAAATAGTGATAGTTTGACTTCTTCCTTTCCAATTTGTATCCCTTTGACCTCTTTTTGTTGTCTAATTGCTCTAGCTAGAACTTCAAGTACTATATTGAAAAGATATGGAGAGGGCAGCCTTGTCTAGTCCCTGATTTTAATGGGATTGCTTCAAGTTTCTCTCCATTTAGATTGATGCTGGCTACTGGTTTGCTGTAAATTGCTTTTACTATGTTTAGATATGGGCCTTGAATTCCTGATCTTTCCAAGACCTTTAGCATGAAAGGATGCTGAATTTTGTCAAATGCTTTCTCAGCATCTAATGAGATGACCATGTGGTTTTTTTCTTTGAGATTGTTTATGTAGTGGATTACATTGATGGATTTCCTTATATTGAACCATCCCTGCATCCCTGGGATGAAGCCTACTTGATCGTGGTGAATGATCGTTTTGATGTGTTCTTGGATTCGGTTGGCAAGAATTTTATTGAGTATTTTTGCATCGATATTCATAAGAGAGATTGGCCTGAGATTCTCTTTCTTTGTCAGATCTTTGTGTGCTTTTGGTATTAGTGTAATTGTGGCTTCATAGAACGAGTTGGGTAGTGTTCCTTCTGTTTCTATTTTGTGGAACAGTTTGAAGAGTATTGGTGTTAGGTCTTCTTTGAAGGTCTGATAGAATTCTGCACTAAAACCATCTGGACCTGTGCTTTTTTTGGTTGGAAGACTTAAGAGTAAAAGAACCTCTGGGGGAATCAGTATCCCGGACCTCAAGCTGTACTACAGAGCAATAGTGTTAAAAACTGCATGGTATTGGTACAGTAACAGACATGTAGATCAATGGAACAGAATTGAAGACCCAGAAATGAATCCACACTCCTATGATCACTTGATCTTTGACAAAGGAGCTAAAACCATCCAGTGGAAAAAAGATAGCCTTTTCAACAAATGGTGCTGGCTCAGCTGGAGCAGAAGAATGCAAATTGACCCATCCTTATCTCCTTGCACTAAGCTCAATTCTAAGTGGATCAAAGATCTCCACATAAAACCAGACACACTGAAACTAATAGAAGGGAAACTAGGGAAGAACCTTGAACATATGGGCACAGGGGAGAATTTCCTGAACAGAACTCCAATAGCTTATGCTCTAAGATCAAGAATAGACAAATGGGACCTCATTAAATTACAAAGTTTTTGCAAGGCAAAAGACACCGTCAAAAAGACAAAGCGGCAACCAACTAACTGGGAAATGATCTTTACCAACCTTACATCCGACAGAGGGCTAATATCCAAGATATACAAAGAACTCAAGAAGTTAAGCTCCAGAGAGGCAAGTAACCCTATTAAAAAATGGGGTACAGAGCTACACAAAGAGTTCTCACCTGAAGAATATCTAATGGCTGAGAAGCACCTAAAGAGATGTTCATCATCCTTAGTCATTAGGGAAATGCAAATCAAAACAACCCTGAGATTCCATCTCACACCAGTCAGGATGGCTAAGATCAAAAACACAGGAGACAGCAGGTGTTGGCGAGGATGTGGAGAAAGAGGAACACTCCTCCACTGCTGGTGGAATTGCAGGCTGGTACAACCACTCTGGAAAGCAGTCTGGCGGCTCCTCAGAAAACTGGGCATGACACTTCCAGAGGATCCGGCTATACCACTCCTGGGCATGTACCCAGAGACTTTACCTGCATGCAATAAGGACACATGCTCCACTATGTTCATAGCAGCCTTATTTATAATAGCCAGAAGCTGGAAAGAACCCAGATGTCCCTCAACGGAGGAATGGATTCAGAAGATGTGGTATATCTACACAATGGAATACTACTCTGCAATTAAAAACAATGAATTCACGAAATTCCTAGGCAAATGGTCAGAACTTGAAAATATCATCCTTAGTGAGGTAACCCAATCACAAAAGAACACACATGGTATGCAGTCACTGATAAGGGGATATTGACCCAGAATCTCAGAATACCCTAGACACAATCAGCATATCAATAGATTTCTAAAAAGATGGTAGGAGAGACCCCTGGTCCTGGAAAGACTGGATGTAGGGGAACGCCAGGACAGAGTAATGAGAGGGGGTTGAATGGGGAAAAGAGGGAGGGAAGGGGGCTTATGGGACTTTCGGGGAGGGAGGAAACGGGAAAGGGGAAGTGATTTGGAATGTAAATTAAAAAAAAATTTAGACCATGTACTCTATATGGACCTATTAGCAAATAAATCCCAACAATATTCCACTCTGAAAAAAAAAATTTCCATGGGGCAAAAAGTTTATTTTTTGGTGGTAGTGTTACAATATGCTAGTAGAATTAACTCCAAAATAATGCCTTTTAAAATTACATTATGAAGGATAATATATCATATGTGGGTGAATGTAAAATATTTTGTACCTTTTGTACCAGTTTTGTGACAGATAGTAGGGA
This sequence comes from Tokudaia tokunoshimensis, assembly GCA_036184795.1. Classification (NCBI taxonomy): domain Eukaryota; kingdom Metazoa; phylum Chordata; class Mammalia; order Rodentia; family Muridae; genus Tokudaia; species Tokudaia tokunoshimensis. Next base: position 107,277,333 of record BTHU01000023.1, read on the forward strand.
CTATCTGGGGATTTTTTGTTGTTGTTGTTGTTGTGTTTGTTTATTTGTTTGAGAAAGAGTTTCTCTTTGTAGCCCTGGCTGTCTTGAAACTCACTTTGTAGACCAGGCTAACCTCAAACTCAGAGATCAGTCTGCCTGTACCTCCTGAGTGCTGGGATTAAGCACACACACCTCTATGCCTGGCTTATTCAGAGTTATTTTTAATATTTACTGTAGTATGATTTTTTTCTACATGATAATTGAAAAGCTAGTTAAACTTTAATGTCAGTAAGACAATAGTAATAGAACTTTACAAATCTTTTTATGTTTACTCTTAAAACGGTGTATATTTAGAGAGTTCGCACACCTATTTGTATGTTTAGAGTACAGGGTCGAATGTTAGGCTTCTCCCTTTGTTATTATCCACTTCAAATTTTGAGACAGTGTCTTACTGAACTTTTTGTGTATAGCTTTAGATAGATCAGTTGGCCAGTGAACTCTGGAGATGTGCCTGGTTCTGTCTCACCAGCATAGGTGTCATAGATGTGTACTTTAGTGTAAATGCAGATGATGCATATTCAAATAGCTTCAGAATCTCAAAAGCCATGGCTACAACGATATATACCATACTTCTACTACTGATCTTTTAAAAAAATATTTAATAAAAATTTATATACCTATAAATATAAATCAATTTACATATGTCATTTGAAGTTTTTAAAAATAACCATGCTGTGGATATTAGAATGCAGTATCATACTTTTCCTTTTGTCAATGCCAGACATTTAATAGCCATAATGTTAAAGAAATTACAGACTTATTTTTTTCCATTTATACAGGGATAGCACACTAAATGGAATGTATACAGTCTTATCTACATTAGTTTGATCGTAAAAGGTATTCTGTCAAAAGAGGAATTATATTTCCCAACAACATGAAAAAAGAAAGCACAGCGACATATCAATTTATATAGTCATTATTCATGTATAATAGAGGTTGAAGTTGATTTCTTTTGTTTCATTTTTAAAAGGATGTTTCATTTGTGTGTGTGTGTGTGTATTAGTCAGGATTCTCAAAAGGAACCAGAAATGATAGAATGAATATGTTTATGAGTGAATGCCACAGGTATAGGTGCCTACAGAGTCCAGACGATAGCATTAGATCTTCAGTAGTTGGAGTTGGAGTCAGTTGTGAGTTAACCTATGTGAGTTCAAGTCTTCTGAAACAGTAAGAAACACTCTTTTTAACTACTGAGCTATCTCTCCAACACCCTTATTGCTGTTTTTTTAAACAGAGTATCATTCTACAGCCAACACTATTCCTTTAGCCTCCTAAATGCTGGGATTTACAAGCATGAGTTTGAGTAATTTTTGTTTTCTTATTCCAGATTCTGTAACTTACTAATTCTGAAATTCTTAGAAAGGTAACTAAATCTGCTTGCTTTCATCTCTATGTTTCAAAAAGACATATTTTGCAGAAGTAGTTCTTAGAATACGTTTATGCCCTACTCAATCTACAATAAAATTATAAGTCAAGTTTGTGTTTTAAAAAGCCTAACATAATGGATGCCATAGATTAGCTATGCAGTACAGTTTAGAGTATCTCTTGTTTTGCTACCAGTAACACATGACTGACAGGTACTTGTGGTTCAATGTCATCCCAAAGAATGGAAAATATCTTCTAATGCATCTTGCAAGCCCAGAAGAAAGTCAAATTTCAGAATTGAAAGAATGATGTGTCATTCACCACAATCAAGTAGGCTTCATCCCAGGGATGCAGGGATGGTTCAATATAAGGAAGTCCATCAATGTAATCCGCTACATAAACAAACTCAAAGAAAAAAAACACATGGTCATTTCATTAGAAGCTGAGAAAGCATTTGACAAAATTCAGCATCCTTTCATGCTAAAGGTCTTGGAAAGATCAGGAATTCAAGGCCCATATCTAAACATAGTAAAAGCAATTTACAGCAAACCGGTAGCCAACATCAATCTAAATAGAAAGAAACTTGAAGCAATTCCACTAAAATCAGGGACTAGACAAGGCTGCCCTCTCTCTCCATATCTTTTCAATATAGTACGTGAAGCTCTAGCTAGAGCAATTAGACAACAAAAAGAGGTCAAAGGGATACAAATTGGAAAGGAAGAAGTCAAACTATCACTATTTGCAGATGATATGATAGCATACTTAAGCGACCCAAAGAACTCCACCAGAGAACTCCTACAGCTGATAAACGACTTTAGCAAAGTGGCCGGATATGAAATCAACTCAAGCAAGTCAGTAGCCTTCCTATACTCAAAGGATAAGCCGTCTGAGAAAGAAGTAAGAGAAATGATACCCTTCACTATAGCCACAAACCATATAAAGTATCTTGGTGTGACTCTAACCCAACAAGTGAAAGATATATATGACAAGAACTTCAAGTCTCTGAAGAAAGAAATTGAAGAAGACCACAGAAAATGGAAAAATCTGCCATGCTCCTGGATTGGCAGGATTAATATAGTAAAAATGACCATCTTGCCATAAGCAATATACAGATTCAATGCAATCCCCATCAAAATCCCAACTCAATTCTTCATAGAGTTAGAAAGAGCAATTCAAAAATTCATCTGGAATAACAGAAAACCCAGGATAGCTAAAACTATCATCAAGAGTAAAAGAACTTCTGGGGAAATCAATATCCCGGACCTCAAGCTGTACTACAGAGCAATAGTGTTAAAAACAACATGGTATTGGTACAGTGACAGGCATGTAGATGAATGGAACAGAATTGAAGACCCAGAAATGAATCCACACTCCTATGGTCACTTGATCTTTGACAAAAGAGCTAAAACCATCCAGTGGAAAAAAGATAGCCTTTTCAAGAAATGGTGCTGGTTCAACTGGAGGTCAACATGCAGAAGAATGCAAATTGACCCATTCTTATCTCCTTGCACTAAGCTCAATTCCAAGTGGATCAAGGACCTCCACATAAAACCAGACACACTGAAACTAATACAAAGGAAACGAGGGAAGAACCTTGAACATATGGGCACAGGGGAGAATTTCCTGAATAGAACTCCAATAGCTTATGCTCTAAGAACAAGAATTGACAAATGGGACCTCATTAAATTACAAGGTTTTTGCAAGGCAAAAGACACTGTCAAAAAGACAAAGCGGCAACCAACTAACTGGGAAATGATCTTTACCAACCCTACATCCGACAGAGGGCTAATATCCAATATATACAAAGAACTCAAGAAGTTAAACTCCAGAGAGGCAAGTAACCCTATTAAAAAATGGGGTACAGAGCTAAACAAAGAGTTTTCACCTGAAGAATATCTAATGGCTGAGAAGCACCTAAAGAGATGTTCATCATCCTTAGTCATTAGGGAAAGCAAATCAAAACAACCCTGAGACTGCATCTCACACCAGTCAGGATGGCTAAGATCAAAAACACAGGAGACAGCAGTTGTTGGTGAGGATATGGAGAAAGAGGAACACTCCTCCACTGCTGGTGGAATTGCAAGCTGGTAAAACCACTCTGAAAAGCAGTCTGGCAGTTCCTCAGAAAACTGGGCATGACACTCCCGGGGGATCCAGCTATACCACTCCTGGGCATATACCCAGAGGCTTTACCTGCATGCAATAAGGACACATGCTCCACTATGTTCATAGCAGCCTTATTTGTAATAGCCAGAAGCCTGAAAGAACCCAGATGTCCCTCAATGGAGGAATGGATTTAGAAGATGTGGTATATTTACACAATGGAATAGTACTCTGCAATTAAAAACAATGAACTCACGAAATTCCTAGGCAAATGGTCAGAACTTGAAAATATCATCCTTAGTGAGGTAGCCCAATCACAAAAGAACACACATGATATGCAGTCACTGATAAGGGGATATTAACCCAGAATCTCGGAATACACTAGACACAATGCGCATATCAATAGATTTCCAAGAAGATGGAAGGAGAGACCCCTGGTCCTGGAAAGACTGGATGTAGGTGAATGCCAGGACAGAGAAGTGAGAGGGGGTTGAATGTGGAAAAGAGGGAGGGAAGGGGGCTTATGGGACTTTTGGGGACGGAGGAAACGGGAAAGGGGAAATGATTTTGAATGTAAATAAAAAAAACTTAGAAAATAAAAAAAGAATGATATGAATATGCATCTGAATATGCATCACTTTTGAACCACCATAACTTTAAAAAATCTAAGTCAAGCCATATTATACTGGACACAATCTGTAATGTTCCAAGCATTATAAGGTCATTACAAAGTCCTCCATCCCCTGGGAAGCTTGTGCTAGGAATAGCTCACCAATTGTGCTGCTTCCTAACTCAGTTGACTGAATCAATCAATATGTTACAGGCTAATAACAGAAGTGTTTACCTCATAATTGCCCTTCTGCCAAAGACTAACAGTATAAAATATTCAGAAGTCACTCCTAAACAAAATATCACATAGTTTTTTTTTTTACTGGATGGCTAAGAAAAAAATATTGCAAATTTGGAATGAAGGTACTTTGCAGAGGACTAATGTATGAAATATATATAAATATATATATGGTCTACAGAATACTAAATACCAAGAACTCAAGCAACCCAATTAACAGACAAGCACTGACATAAGCAGCTCTCAAAAGATGATACAAATGGCCAAACAATATGAAAAATACCCAACAGGGATAGCAACCACAGTAATGCAAACGAGAGCTATCAATTGAGGCTGCCTCTCACCCTATTCAGAGTGGTGGTCATTAACAAAACAAATAACAATAAATGCTGCTGAGCACCTGCAGAAAGGAAAATACTTATTTACTGCTGATAGAAATGTGAATTAATCCAGCTATAGTGGAAATAAGTATGAAGGTTTCAAACCATGAAATATAGATCTACCATATTACATAGCTATACCTCTCATGGATATTTATTTAAGGGCTTCTGTAACTCAATATTTTCTCAGAGATACTTGCAAACCAATGTGTACTGTAGTGTTATTCACGACAGCTATGTTATGGAGCCAAACCTAGGTGTTCATCAGAAAATGGGTTAAAAAAATTCTGGTTCATGTATACAATGGAATTTCTTTTAAGCCACAAAGAAAAATGATGCTTTGCCATGTGAAAAAAATAATGGATGCAAATGAAGATATTCATACTAAATGAATTAAATCAGACTCATACAAATATTATGTTTTCTTTTATTTGTGGATCCTAGGTTTTGAATAAATATATAAAGTATGCATATGTGATATAAGTGAGAATGGAACTATTTAGGGGAGTGAAGAGGACTAGTGGGAGTAGAGAAGTGAGAACAAGGGAGGCAGGAAGAGTTATGGGGGAAACAAGGTCAAGTTATGCAGCATACCTGTAGGAAAATGTCCTTATGAAAGCCATTCCTGTGAATGATGATTATATACTAGTTAAAAACCATGGAAGAAAAGCATTGTTAGATTTTTGAGACATAAAATTTCAAAATAATGCACTGAGGAACATTAAGTCAAATAAAAAGTAGGATAACATTTTCACAGGGTTAATATCAGAAATACAGTCTTATCTCACTCCATCTACCTATGTCATGGAACTGACTGAAGGCAGATTATAAACTCTGACAATCAGGCAATCTCTAATTTCATGTGGTGGGGAAAAGCTTATTCTTTCAGAAACAAATTACCAAGGTCTCTGAAAGACCACGAAATTACTGGCTAGTGTCACTCCAATAATTCAAGGGCAAAAAATCAAGAAAGAAATATTATTGATACAGTAGTATGCATGTATAACATTGTTTGCACGATATTATTTTACTTGATTCTGAAAGCAACCTTGAGGTAACAAGTTAATTATTTCCCTAACTTAATGGATGATAAAACTGAAATCTACACATAAGTAACCTCCCCCATAATACATCAAAGGATAGTTGCTAAGGTTATCTCTAGTCTCATATTGAAATTCTACCTTGCTTGGATTTGCAGCTTTGTGAGAACATTTTGGATTTGAAATTTTTCTACATTGTGTTATAGATTTAAACTAATGAATTATCATATCATCATGCTTCAGTTTTTGAAAGGGTATCAGAGAGAGAACAAAAGTGTTGAAAGTTGTATATGTCAATGAGAGAAAAGTATTCCCTGCTTAAGTTGATAGGATTTAATGGTATTATCTTTCCTAAGCATGATATATGAAATCTTTTACTTGGTATGTTTTTCAAAAGCTAATTTTGGTGTTACAATTTTAATAGGATGATATAAAATAGGTGTGGCTTTCTCCATATATCTCAGACTCAAATTTTGAGTATTAATTATGCCCTGAATCAACAAAAAGTCTTGATGTGTTGTTCTACAAACTTCCTAGCAACCCTAACCATTTGATGTCTATTATAGTTTCTTCTTCCAAGAACACCCTGCCTTTATTTTGTTTTAAAATTTGGCAAAATTAATTAACTACCTTCCAGGATATGGCATTCAACAGTCCTGACAACATCCATTTAAACTCTACCCATGCTTTTCTAGGTAGCTTTAACCATGTCAAATCACCTAAATGCTTATTATCTTTGGGAGGGGAGACTTTTTACAACTGCTGAAGTCTGATTCATACAACATTTTTTTATGTATTTATTTTTATTTTTATTTTATTTTTTAAAGCAAGGAATTACATTTATTTTCTTAAATTTATAAGATTATCTACTCAGCAAAAATTAAGCAAGTATTGATGTCATAGGAGGGTTAATTTTTCTCTTTTTCTCATTTATTTATTTACTTTTTTATCTATTCATTTCACATCCTGATTGAAGCCTCCCCTCATTTCCCCCTCACATGGCCCCTCCCTGACTCCTTCCCTTCACCTCTGAGAAGAGGGAGGTCAACCCACTGGGTACCAACCCACCCTGATACTTCAGGGTTAGGGGTTAGGGTTAGGGTTTCTGTGTGCCAGGATGGAATTAATGGCCACTCTAGCTTCTGTGTGCCTAGATACCTAGGCAGGTTCCGTGACTTGAAAATGAATACAACACTTTTTGAAAATTACATTCCGTCTGTCTGTCTGTCTGTCTGTCTGTCTGTCTGTCTGTCTGTCTGTCTATCTATCTATCTATCTACCTATTTATCTATTGTGTGTGTTTGTGTGGGTGTCTACATATGGAGGTCAGAGGACAATTTGCGGGAGTCAGTTTTCTCCTTCCATTATGTATGTTGTAGGGATTGATATAAGATCATCTGACTTGGTTGTAAGAGCCTGAACCTGCTGAGCCACATGACCAGCCCCACACAACACTTTCATGAGTCTTTCTGATTGCAAGAACCTTTACCATATGGAGATTGCCAAATGATTAACTGTATTAATGTCCCAGAGTTATGTCCATGATGAACCAATGTAATTTTGCCAATGAATAAAAATTTAAAAAAATATAAAGGCAAGACTGGTATGAACCAAAAGGATTTTACTGACAACTAAGTGAAAGTCCTGTGAACTTCTACAAACCATGATCTTTTGTCGAATGGCAGGCATGTAAATCCTTCCTTTTGAACAAAGCAGACTATAACTTGATGTATGGCAAGGACCTGGAGATATCATTTAGCAACTGTATTTTTTTCCATTGGCTACTGAATATACTAATCTTGATTTTGACTTTTCAATGAGTCAGCTTTGAGCTTGCTGACTTTGTTGGTGGATTCTTCACAATCCACCCACCGTTTATCTGCTACACAGTACCTTTCTTGCTTGACCCAGATCATCTCAGACAAGTCTGGAGTGCTAGCACCAGGGATCATGCCCTTGCTCTTTCTGTGGTACTCCTTAACTACCAGCATATACCCTTGCACTGTTAGCTGTCAAGTTCTCCCCAGGCCTCTTACTACACTTCAGTCCCACATTCCTCAGTTTCCTCTCAGAGGCAGCCAGTTCAGCAGCTGTTATTTCAACTGTGGAAATCGTCTCTTTCATGCTTCTTATTTCCCTGGCCCATTCACATCCCCTGGGTTAGCTGACCTATCTGCTATAAGGGTTTGAGACAGGAACCAAGAAGGTCAGAATGGCCAGCTTAATCTGGTAGGAGTGGATTGGGTGGCTGGAAATGGTGATGGGAAGGACTGAGGTTCTGGTGCTGGCATGAGTAAGAAGCCATTGGTGACCTGGGTAACTAAGTCACAGAATGTGGGCTGATAGAGGTCATGGACCAAGAAAGACCTGGATAATGAGGAAGGTGAGCAGTCTTGTCTTGAGACACTTAGCTTGAGGATTTGGAGGAGGACTTGGATATTAGATAAAGGGGAGGAGCAGGGTCTGGTTATGAGCCTAGACAAGGCAATGGAAGCCTGTAAGTTCTGGATATTTGGTACCCTTTTCAAATTTCTGATTTGATATACTCCATTATGCACTGCATCTAGGATAATGACTAAATCTCAACTTGACTCCATATGGCAGCTCATAGTTTGGTTCCCTAATGAGTGACCTGTCAATCAAGTTCCAGATGTCCTAGAAGCCAAGTATAATAGGTGCCTTCTTTAAATATGAAGTCCAGGGCCAGGGCCTATTCCTGCTAGCATGATTTTTGTCCTAGACCTAGCCTTGGGCTGGCTCTGTGGCTTAATCTGGGCCTATATCTGCCCAAGGATGCCTATCAGTTCCTGGAGCTCTAAAAAACAAGAGACAAGGCTGCCATGTCAGAGGATTCTGTGGAGATGACAGTGTAGGTGGAAGAGAAAAGGACAGATGTAGCAGATGAGACAATTGGGGTGAATAAAAGGGATGCAAGAAGAGGGGAATCAAAGTGACCCATCCATCACTGCTGGGACTTAAGGTGGTAAGCAGCAGCAGGGAAAGGGAAATTAGTTGCACTTAATGATGCAGGCACGCAGCAAGGTTATAGCCACCATTTAGGCAGCCTATTTGTTTTGGCTTAGTCAGTGCTAGCTTTTGACAGAAAAATGGGGCCTATGGAACCTCTACCCAATGACATAATGTGCCAGAATAAAAGCCACCTTTAACAGTTTTTGGAAAACATTTACTGTTTCTACCAAATTGTATATGTTTTATTATTATTATTATTATTTATTATTATTATTTTCTATATTCTTTATTTACATTCCAAATGATTTCCGCTTTCCAGGTTACCCCCATCCCTGAAAGTGTCATAAGCCCTATTCCCTCCCCCTGTTCCCCATTTGCCTAAGAATTTCATGAATTCATTGTTTTTAATTGCTGAGTAGTATTCCAGTGTGTAAATATACAAAGAAATATATAGAAAAACACGTTAAGATGGACTATTTCATGGAAAAATTATACAGATAAAATGGTAGGCATAAAAATATTCCTAAGTTGATTGAAAGTGGAAATATAAACATTTTCTGATAGAACTGAAAATCTACAAGGAAAATATTTCTCATAAAACTCAAGAAATATATAGAAAAACATTTTAAAACTATTTCATGAAATATTATACAGATAAGATGGTAGGCAAATAAATATTCCTAAATTGATTGAAAATAGAAGTAAAGACATTTTCTGATAAAATTGAAGATTTACATGGAAAATATCTCTGATAAAATTGAAGAAATACATAAAAAAACTTGTTAAGATTGAGTATTTCATGGAAAAATTGTACAGAAAAAATGGTAGGCATAAAAATATTCCTAAGTTTTTTGAAAGTGGAATTATAAACAATTTCTGATAAAATTGAAGATCTATAAGGAAAATATTCCTGAAAAAATTCAAGAAATATATAGAAAAACATGCTAAAGCTATTATATGGAAAATAATACAGATAAAATGGAAGGTATAAAAATGTTCCTAAGTTGATTGAAAGCAAAATTATAGACATTGTCTGATAAAACTGAAGATCCACATGAAAATACTTCTGACAAAATTGAAGAAAAATACAGAGAAACGTTAAAATTGTAGATTATCATGGACAATTATACCAACAAAATGGTAGGTACAAAAACATTCCTAAATTGATTGAAAGTGGAACTACAAACAATACCCCGCCCATGAAACCGAAGATCTACATGAAAAACACCTCCGACAAAATCAAAGAAATACACAGAAAAAAGGTTAAAATTAAAGATTATCATAGATAATAATACAGTCAAAATGGTAGACACAAAAAGCATTACTGAATTGAAAGAGGAGTCACAAACATTTTCTGATAAAATCGAAGATCCACATGAAAACCATCTTTGTTAGACTATATTTTTTGTCGGAGAATTGAGTCTATTGACGTTATAAGATATTAAGGAATACTGACTGTTGCTTCCTGCTATTTTGATGTTCTTTTTATGTTTGTGTGGTTACTTTCTTTTGGGTTTGTTGGAAAAAGATTACTTTCTTGCTTTTTCTAGGGTGTAATTTCCCTCCTCACGTTGGCGTTTTCCGTCTATTATCCTTTGTAGGGCTGGATTTGTGGAAAGATATTGTGTAAATTTGGTTTTCTCATGGAATATCTTGTTTTCTCCATCTATGTTAATTGAGATGTTTTGCTGGGTATAGTAGTTTGGAGTGGCATTTGTGTTCTCTTAGGGTCTGTATAAGATCTTCCCAGGATCTTCTGGCTTTCATTGTCTTAGGTGAGAAGTCTGGTGTAATTCTGATAGTCCTGCCTTTATAGGTTACTTGACCTTTTTGTCTTACTGCTTTTAATATTCTTTCTTTGTTTAGTACATTTGGTGTTTTGATTATTATGTGCCGGGAGGACTTTCTGGTCTGGTCCAGTCTGTTTGGAGTTCTGTAGGCTTCTTGTATGTTCATGGACATCTCTTTCTTTAGGTTAGGGAAGTTTTCTTCTATAATTTTGTTGAAGATATTTACTGGCCCTTTAAGTTGGAAATCTTCACTGTCTTCTATATCTATAATCCTTAGGTTTGGTCTTCTCATTGTGTCCTGGATTTCCTGGATGTTTTTTCTCAGGAGCTTTTTGTATTTTCCATTTTCTTTAACTGTTGAATCAATGTTTTCTATGGTATCTTCAGCCCCTGAGATTCTTTCTTCTATCTCTTGTATTCTGTTGTTGATGCTTGCATCTATGACTCCTGAATTCTTTCCAAGATTTTCTATCTCCAGAGATGTCTCACTTTGTGATTTCTTTATTGCTTCTACTTCTATTTTTAGATCCTGGATGGTTTTGTTCAGTTCCTTCACTTGTTTCTTTGTGTTCTCCTGTAATTCTTTCAGGGATTTTTGTGTGTCCTCTTTAAGGGCCTCTACCTGTTCACTCATGCTCCCCTGTATTACTTTCAGGGATTTTTGTGTTTCCTCTTTAAGGGCCTTTACCATTTGACCCATGTTCTCCTGTATTTCTTTAATTTATGTCCTTGATGTCCTCTATCAGCATCGTGAGAAGAGACTTTAAATCCAACTCTTGCTTTTCCACTGTGTTGGGGTATCCTGGATTTGCTGTGGTGGGAGAACTGGACTCTGATGTTGCCAAGTAGTCTTGGTTTCTGTTGGTAGGGTTCTTGTGCTTGCCTTTCGCCATCTGGTTATTTCTGGTGTTAGTTGGTTTTGTTGTCTCTGGCTGTAGCTTGCCCCTCCTATGGGCCTGTAAACCTGTGTCTGTACTCCTGGGAGACCAACTCTCTTCTGGCAGGGTCTGTACACAGAAGGCTGTGGAGCTGTCTGGTTCCCTGCTGCAAATGGCAGCTGGAAGAGAAGACTCCTGTCCCAGCTGCTCCACTGATCATATGCGCACTCAGAAGTGAAATGGCTGCTGGGAGACCATTCTCTCCTGGTGGGCTAAGCACAGAACGCTGTGGAGCTGCCTGGTTCCATGCTGCAGATGGTGGCTGGAAGGGGCCCAACTTGTATTTGTTAAGAGATAGTCTCAGTGCAACTCATGAGCTTGTATATGATGACAGTGGGTCTTCAGAAAGGGACTTAACAGAGAAAGAAATGGTAAGGCTCAAATGAATGCTTAGTATCCCACACACATGACTGCTGCATATCATTATGGTTCATGTCTTGTGCAGATTCTTAACAAATGATTCTTCCAAATGATTATTTCAAGAGTTCTGGCTAGAAAGGGAGTACTTATGGGGTTGAGTAAACATTTCAACTTCACTGTAGAATTTGTTTTCGCGGTAAACAGGTATCTTTCCCACAGATACACAGATACACATAGTGCAACCTGTCCCATGACTAAGTATATCAAACCCATAATGGGCCATTATGCCGGGACGTTTGTCATGGAAAAAGATAGGCAAATAAGTCATGGAAAACGATAGGCAAATAAAAAGGTGTTTAGCAGTCAATTGAAATATGATCCCCAGCTAAAATTGTCGGAAGCCCTCTAGGAAAGGCTAAAGGTATGTAAATGACTTTTCTGGAGATGGCCTACCATGTTGCAGGTCCTTTGATGGGTGAGCTCTGAGGCAAGGTCCCTTCTTGCTGCTGATATGCCTTTTCCTGTCACTATTACATAACCTAATGATTCCTTGGCATTAGCCCACATTATTGGGCAGATTTTCTACAGATTAATATGAAGATGTACTGTCATGTAGTAATGCTGTGTAGACAAATTGATGATTTCATAATTCCTAATGATGATTTTATAAAATCCCCAAATTTATACAAGTAATTTCGAGCCATCTAAAAGCTGCAAATAGGGTTCTATATACCTTCATGAGTCTAGGACTAATTTCACTAAGATAAGAAAGCAGTCTTGGAACAAATTTATGGTCAGGGAAAACATTCCTTCTAAGTTAGCTGTGAGACCATTATCTGGTAATTAAACATCATAAACTGGGAATAGACAATTTATTGTAGGAACAAGGATAAAAATAAAATATTGACAGGCTTATCTATACAGAACTTCAAAATAATAAGACCCTAGGTAGATGAGTCATCTATTCACAAAAATGGGCTAACTTGTGACATGAAAATCATTGCTTTAGCTGATTGAGAGAGATCCTTACAGCCAACCATTGGACCGAGGTTGGGGACCCCTATGGAAGAGTTAGGGGAAGGACTGAAGGACTGAAGGGGATTGCAACCCCACCGGAAGACAGAGAGTATCATGTAGCAGAGGACTGCCTTTCTCTGGCCTTAGTGGGAAATGATATGCTTAATCTTGTAGAGCCTTGATGCCTCAGAGAAGGGGGCTGTTGGGGAGCACCCTCTCAGAGGTTAAGGGAAGGGAAGAAGGAGTAAAGATCCCTGGGAGGGGGACATTGAGGGGGGAAACATTTGGAATGTAAATAAATAAAATAATTAATTAAAAATAAAAACCTATTGCTTTAAACTTACAATGAGCTTATTGGTCTAGAAGATAGATAATGAATATTTAGTCAGGTACTAGTCTTCATGAAAAGAAATGTAACCATTTCTGCAGTAACTCTTTGTCATTTTATGACATGAACTATTGTCTTGGACTTGCTATGAACTGTAAAGATGTTTGAAAAACCATGTGATCAATTATCCTGAGAAAGTATAAGAACTAAGAACAACAATAAAATGATGATGCAGTTTTCTTCAGCTTCATCCAGTATGTTTCTTTCTTTTCCTTTCCTCCTCTTCTCTTCTCTTCTCTTCTCTTCTCTTCTCTTCTCTTCTCTTCTCTTCTCTTCTCTTCTCTTCTCTTCTCTTCTCTTCTCTTCTCTTCTCTCCTCTCCTCTCCTCTCCTCTCCTCTCCTCTCCTCTCCTCTCCTCTCCTCTCCTCTCTTCTCTTCTCTTCTCTTCTCTTCTCTTCTCTTCTCTTCTCTTCTCTTCTCTTCTCTTCTCTTCTCTTCTCTTCTCTTCTCTTCTCTTCTCTTTCCTTGTTTTGTTTTCTTTTCTCTCTGGCTCATGAAGAGTTAATGAATTTTAAGCTTCTGGTCAGTGAGAGGCCTCAGTACCTGAGAAAAGAGAAAAATACCAAAGTAATTAACTCTTAATCCCTGCTTTACTAACAGCATGATCTAATGACCAGAAGTCAGTAGCTTTTGGTCTTAGAATAGCAGAGTTAAAAGACAGAAGAATAACAAAAGAGAAAGCTGACTCCAGGCCCTTTTGTTGTCTTCCCTGAGAAATCCTGTGATGCTAAGCTGGTCACTGGCATGAACTCTTATCTAATACAAATATATGTATGATGATCCAGGCCAAATAGCTAGTTAATATTTATTTTCTTCCCTTGTTAGGTGATACAACTTGTAGCCTGTTCACAGTAGCCCCCATAATTTTGAAAATGACTGGTTCTGGAAGCTCACCTTTCTTTAACATTTAGGTGGAGATGTTTTAATTACTGTACCATTCTTAACCATAATTTTACTCTTATAAAGAATTTAAACCATTGAGAATTTCAGCACCCTTCTGATCTAATTGCCTTTGAAATCGCCTATCCATGCAACCTTGTAGGCATCTTTCAATGCAATCCAGGTGATAGACAATTTTAACTATCACAACTCTTATCTATATAAAGGTTCTGTGTTCTCATGGGGCATCTCTACTATCTTCTTTCCTTTACATCTGCTTGATCTTAAGGAAATACAGTGGCTGCTCCCACCTTCATACACACTAAATCATGTATCTCATTGTTAGAGCTCTAAGTTACCAGCAGTCACTGTGATTTGTTTTAGCTCTACTGACTAAAGAGTTAAATACTGCATAGAAATTAGGCTCTTGGAAAATATACCAGATATGACATCTATCTTGGAGGGATTATATTCCACAGGTTGTGTCCAAATACCCTGGAAGGACATAGGAATGACGGGAAAGGAGACACTTAAGTTCTGCTCTCTTTAGGTTGTACATGTCAAGCTAATCTGGTACAAAAGACAGTTGTGGTGGACACACATTGGATCTTTGATAGATACACAACAAACTTGGTATCTATAAAATGTAGTATTTAATGCATTAAGTTGGCTGATTTTGATACAAATGAAGATGTGGGTGGACACTGACCAGGACAGTTGGGATAGGAATGGTAATAGAAAGTAGTAACTATTTTGCTATCAGAAGGACTGCTTTCATTGTAAGGGGTAAATGCTTGGGTGGTATTCAGTACACTATTCTCCATTATAGGCCTGTTTCTTAACATTCCATCCATTTCCTTCTCCATTTTGTTATAAATACACAGTCATTTTCTAACCATGTTGACATTGTTTGCTTTCTCTACAATTATTTTATTTTCATGCCTTTACTCTTAGTTAACTAGTTAGTGATCTACCAGTAGTCAGATAAACTATGATCCCCTGAGTATTCTTAGCATCACCTGTTAATGACACATCTCAGAACTATCTGAGGGAGACTCAATTAGGGGGTTTCTTCAATCTGATTGACCTGTGGATCTGTTTGTGGGGATGTTTTTGATTGGTAATTGATATAGGAGGGTCCATCCCACTGTAGGCAGTACCATTCATTGGCAGGGTTCCCTGGGCTACATAAGATGGCTAGATGAGCAAAGGCTGGGGAGAACGTCAATAAGCAGTGTTCCTCTATGTTTGCTACCACTGTTCCTGCTTGAATTTCTCTCCTGACTTCCCTCAATGATGGATTATTACTTGGAGTTGAAATGTAAAATAAACGCTTTCCCTACCCAAGTTGCTTTTGATTGTAGTGTTTATCACACCAACAGAAAGCAAATTAGAACAAGCACATTTCCAAGCACCAACTAGCTTTCCTCCTCCAAATTAGTCTCAGGATCAAATAGACCATCTAAACTGTCCTATAACCCCTGAAGAAATAGAAGTTGTCATTGGAAGTCTTCCAACCAAAAAAAGCACAGGTCTAGTCTCTTGGCCACATATATCATAGCACTCTGTGCTGTATCTTACTCTGTATTTTAGAACTTTCCAACTTTTGCTAATTTTGCACAAGAGTCTCTTGAGTTGATCATGTTTGTGAGTCTTCAGTCCCTACCACAATTTGCAGATGTAGCAAGTATATATTCTGTGAGCGATGGAATGAGTTAAGTCTAAGATATTTGTCTTACAGCTTCAAGTGAATAGTCCAGCTCTACGTGAATTAGGAAGGTACTTGGGCCACTGTGTGTGGTGTATTATTTTATCTCCCAAAGGGCATTCCTCAAGTAAAACATTAACCCAAACAAATACATTTACTTTTGTCCCAGTTCTTTTTTATTATTATTTTATTTTCTATATTCTTTATTTACATTCCAAATGATTTCCCCTTTCCCAGGTCCCCCCTCCCTGAAAGTCCCATAAGCCCTCTTCCCTCCCCCTGTTCCCCATTTACCTAAGAATTTCATGAATTCATTGTTTTTAATTGCTGAGTAGTATTCCATTGTGTAAATATACATGGAAAATATCTCTGATAAAATTGAAGAAATATACAGAAAAACACGTTAGGATTGACTATTTCATGGAAAAATTATACAGATAAAATGGTAGGCATAAAAATATCCCTAAGTTGATTGAAAGTGGAATTATAAACATTTTTTGATAAAATTGAAAATCTACAAGGAAAACATTTCTGATAAAACTCAAGAAATATATAGAAAAACATGTTAAAACCATTTCATGAAAAATTATACAGATAATATAGCAGGCAAAAAAATATTCCTAAATTGATTGAAAGTAGAAGTAAAAACATTTTCTGATAAAATTGAAGATTTACATGGAAAATATTTCTGATAAAATTGAAAAAATATATGGAAAAACATTAAAATTGAAGATTATCATGGAAAATTATACAGATGAAATGGTAGGCATAAAAATATTTCTAAGTTGATTGAAGGTGAAATTATAAACATTTTCTGATAAAACTGAAGATTTACATGGAAAATATCTCTGATAAAATTGAAGAAATATATAAAAAATGCATTAAGATTGAGTATTTCATGGAAAAATTATACAGATAAAATTGTAGGCATAAAACTATTCCTATGTTTTTTGAAAGTGGAATTATAAACACTTTCTGATAAAATTGATCTACAAGGAAAATATTCCTGAAAAAATTCAAGAAATATATAGAGAAACAAGTTAAAACTGACTATTATATGGAAAATTATACAGATAAAATGGAAGGTATAAAAATGTTCCTAAGTTGATTGAAAGTAAAATTATAGACATTGTCTGATAAAACTGAAGATCCACATGGAAAATACTTCTGACAAAATTGGAGAAAAATACAGAGAAACATTAAAATTGAAGATTAACATGGACAATTATACTGACAAAATGATAGGCACAAAAACATTCCTAAAATGATTGAAAGTAGAACTACAAACACCCCCCCATGAAAAAAAGATCTACATGAAAAACACCTCCGACAAAATCAAAGAAATACACAGAAAAATGTTAAAATTAAAGATTATCATGGAAAATGATACAGTCAAAATGGTAGACACAAAAAGCCTTACTGAATTAAAAGAGGAGTCACAAACGTTTTCTAATAAAACCGAAGGTCCACATGAAAAACATCTCTGTTAGACTATGTTTTTTGTCGGGGAATTGAGTCTATTGACGTTATAAGATATTAAGGAATATTGATTGTTGCTTCCTGTTATTTTGATGTTCTTTTTATGTTTGTGTGGTTACTTTCTTTTGGGTTTGTTGGAAAAAGATTACTTTCTTGCTTTTTCTAGGGTGTAGTTTTCCTTCTCATGTTGGTGTTTATCATCTATTATCCTTTGTAGGGCTGGATTTGTGGAAAGATATTGTGTAAATTTGGTTTTCTCATGGAATATCTTGTTTTCTCCATCTATGGTAATTGAGAGTTTTGCTGGGTATAGTAGTTTGGAGTGGCATTTGTGTTCTCTTAGGGTCTGTATAAGATCTGCCCAGGATTTTCTGGCTTCCATCGTCTCAGGTGAGAAGTCTGGTGTAATTCTGATAGTCCTGCCTTTATAGGTTACTTGACCTTTTTGTCTTACTGCTTTTAATATTCTTTCTTTGTTTAGTGCATTTGGTGTTTTGATTATTATGTGCCGGGAGGACTTTCTGGTCTGGTCCAGTCTGTTTGGAGTTCTGTAGGCTTCTTGTACGTTCATCGGCATCTCTCTCTTTAGGTTAGGGAAGTTTTCTTCTATAATTTTGTTGAAGATATTTACTGGCCCTTTAAGTTGGAAATCTTCACTCTCTTCTATACCTTATAATCCTTAGGTTTGGTCTTCTCATTGTGTCCTGGATTTCCTGGATGTTTTTTCTCAGGAGCTTTTTGCATTTTCAATTTTCTTTAACTGTTGAATCAATGTTTTCTATGGTATCTTCAGCCCCTGAGATTCTTTCTTCTATCTCTTGTATTCTGTTGTTGATGCTTGCATCTATGACTCCTGAATTCTTTCCAAGATTTTCTATCTCCAGAGATGTCTCACTTTGTGATTTCTTTATTGTTTCTACTTCCATTTTTAGATCTTGGATGGTTTTGTTCAGTTCCTTCACTTGTTTGTTTTTGTTCTCCCGTAATTCTTTCAGAGATTTTTGTGTTTCCTCTTTAAGGGTCTTTACTATTTGACCCATGTTTTCCTGCATTTCTTTAAGGGAGTTATTTATGTCCTTCTTGATGTCTCTAACAGCATCGTGAGAAGAGACTTTAAATCCAACTCTTGCTTTTCTGGTGTGGTGGGGCATCCAGGACTTGCTGTGGTGGGAGAAATGGGCTCTAATGTTGCCAAGTAGCCTTGGTTTCTTTTGGTAGGGTTCTTGTGCTTGCCTTTTGCCATCTGGTTATCTCTGGTGTTGTTAGTTGGTCTTGTTGTCTCTGGCTGGAGCTTGCCCTTCCTATGGGCCTATAAACCTTTGTCTGTACTCCTGGGAGACCAACTCTCTTCTGGCAGGGTCTGTGCACAGAAGGCTGTGGAGCTGTCTGGTTCCCTGCTGCAAATGGCAGCTGGAAGGGAAGACTCCTGTCCCAGCTGCTCCACTGATCATCTGCCCTGTGCACTCCTAGCTGTACTGTTCCAGAGAGAAGGTGGAGACCTCACCTCTGCATTCAGAAGTGAAATCACTGCTGGGAGATCACTCTCTCCTGGTGGGCTAAGCACAGAAGGCTGTGGGGCTGCCTGGTTCTCTGCTGCAAATGGTGGCTGAAAGGGGAGACTCCTGTCCCAGCTGTTCCACTGATAGTATGCCCAGTGTGCTCCTAGCTGTACTGCTCCAGAGAGTAGGTGGAGATCTCACCTCTGTGCTCAGAAGTGAAATTGCTGCTGGGAGATCACTCTCTCCTGGTGGGCTAAGCACAGAAGGCTATGGAACTGCCTGGTTCCCTGCTGCCCTTTTGTCCCAGTTGATTTTGATTTTTACCTTCCCTGGGGTCTTAGGATTACAGGCTGTGTAACATGCTGAATATATAAGAAGATGACAGAAAACATTACCCTGCTATTAAGCATAAAATTGGACAAGAAGGCAAAACCACAAGAGACTATACAAAACAATTTCAGATGAATTTATTCAATGTCCTGTATTCTCAATTGTCTGCATTTGAAATGCTAAATAGTGGTGCTAGTGCAGAAATGATTTCTCTTTATAAATTTTTAAGTTTTTTAGAATTTCATATATGAGTACACTGTATTTACATCATTGGCAACTCTCCTTCCCCTTTCCAGCTTCTCCCCTGCACTCCTTCTTTTGAATTCATGATCTCTTCTTCTATAATTAACTGTTTTTAAACTAAGAACATCTAAGAACATCTCTCTCTCTCTCTCTCTGTGTGTGTCTGTGTCTGTGTGTGTGTGTGTGTGTGTGTGTGTGTCTGTGTTTGTTTAGAGCTGGCCACTTGAGATTAGATAACCAGCCAGGGGCTTGCCCCAGGACACAACTGACTTTCTATCTCCCAGCAACCCTTGACTCTATGTAACTTTTCATTTTCATCTAGGTTTGGGGCTTTGTGAGCTCTCTCTCTCACCTAAACTGGCATGTAAACTGGTGTGGTCTGATGAACATTCTTTATTTTTATTGGATATGTTATTTAGAGTTCAAATGTTATCCCCTTTCCTGGTTTCCCCTCCTCAAACTCCCTATGCCATGCCCTCTTGCCCTGCTTCTATGAGGCTGCTCCCTCATCCACCCACTCCCTCCCGCCTCACTGCCATGACATTCCCCTACACTAGGGCATCAAGCCTTCACAGGACCAAGGGCCTCTCCTCTCATTTATGTTCAACAAGGCCATCCTCTGCTACATATGCAGCTGGAGCCATGGGTCCCTTCAAGTGTACTCTTTGGTTGGTGGTTTAGTCCCTGGGAGCTCTGGGGGGTCTGGTGGGTTCTTAATTGGGAAGTATTAATGATTGAGTGACTATGCTACCATCCTACTATATTGTTGAAATTGAGCCTTCAGCGAGATGATATTGGCAAGTGTGTTGGGAAGGCATCCATAGGTGACTAGATAAGGCCAGGAAAAGTCTTCTTACTAAGACTCTGGGAAGCTCCCTTACATTGGCTATGTGAGAATACAGCAAGAAAATAGCTCGCTGAACTGAGGATATAATAAAGCAATGTAGACATTGCATGGCAGATGCATGGTTCTTCCCAGGATAGTAAGGAGATGGAGAAAAGAAGGCAGAGGAGAAAAATGAGGAGGAATGATGTGAGGAAGAAAAAGAGGGTTGTGACAGCTAATTTTCGTTGTCAACTTGACTATATATGGGATCAAATAAAACCCAAGCTGCTGGGCACTCTGGTGAGGGATTTTCTTATTCAGATTATTTAAAATAGGAAGACCCACCCTAAATTTGAGCCGCATCTTCTGGTTGCAGTCAATACCAAAGAAGATGAACAAAGGATTTTCCTTGCCCTAACTCTCACAGACAAGTTTATCCAATGTCTTCAGGATTGCAGCATAGAATGGTTTTAGTAGCTGTCCAAGAATCCTCCAGACTCTAGTGACAAATTGGAACTAATGTGATATTCAACCTCATAGAGTGAATGACTATCAGATTTTTGGTCTTAAAATCATGAGATAGGCATTAATAGAATACTTGGGTTACATCCTAAAGGTCAGTTTAACAACTGTTTAATAGAGTTTATGCCAGTGTCTGTCAGTGCGTATATATATATATATATGTGTGTGTGTGTGTGTGTGTGTGTGTGTGTGTGTGTGTATATCAAATTACTTCTGTTCCTTAAGAGAATCCTGACTAATACAAGGGAAAAGTACAGCAAAGGGAAGGAAAAAATGAGAGAAGAAGGGGTGGGGTTTAGAGAAACACTTTCAATATTTGGAAGATCACCTGTATGAAAAATGTAACATTGGACTTAAACATTTTTTTTAACCAATGTAGTTAACTATTCACATGATCTCAGAAATATCTCTTAGTGTCTATATCATAAAGCAATGAAATATTTTTTCTAAATAGCTATATGCTCAGTTAACTGAAGTAATGCTCGTAACTGCCTGATTAGTACAACAACAAAAGTGTCTGTCAAGGGATGAACTGATAAAGAAAAAGTAAATGTACACAATGGAATAGCATTCAGCCTTTAAAATGAAAGAGAAAAGTCTTCCACTTGTGACAACACCATGGAAGGATTTGGAGAACCTTGAGCTAGTTGAAATAAACCAGCAAAGACAGTTACATGTGTGTGTTCTAAAACATGTGTGGAAGGTAGAAAAAAGGATCTGAACAGCAGAGACTGTATTTTTATATTTCTGGAATTGAGAGGTCAGAAAATGAGAAGATGATAGTCAATGCTTATGAACACTCTCACAGGAAGCATGGTTTAGATCTTCAGGTGAACTGCCATTGTGGTCACTGCAACTAATAACAGAATAAGGAACATTGCAGTTGCCTGTTACTACAATTTCAGCAGTCATTTCATTTTTGATGTTCTTGTCACACACACAAACACACATACACAACATTAAATGTTTGAGATGATAGACATTTACCTTTATTTATTCATTCAATATTGTATGCAAAATCATATCATCACCTTGTACACGTAAGTACATATTACAATTTTCACGTATATAATTACAATATTTTAGCCTGACAAACAAATGAATGCATATAGGAAAATGGTGCTAAGAAGCTTCAGGTAGAGAAACTCCACTGTCCTCTCTCTTTTGCTAAGTCACCTTAACCAGAAAGGAAATTTGCATTCCTTCCTCCCTCACAGTGCTAACAAGTGATGGCTTTCATCTTGCCTCACAGCCTGCACTCATCATCCTAAACAAACACACAGCCCAGGTATTGTGTGTTGCTTGACAGTGCAGCTGCAATACACTGTGTCAACACCACCTCCACCCCTCCCCTCCCAAGTCTCCTCCAATAAAGAAGTTTGGGAGTCACTCTCCTCCCTCTCTTCAGAAACATCCTCTCCTTATATGATGCTAAAATAATGAAGAGATGCTTCTCGAGGAAGATCGAAGCCCATGATTGCAAGGAAGATTCAAGAATCCTAATAATCATGAATCTTACCCGGAGTATTGATTGAATAAATAACCTCAGGTGCTCAAAGGCTTCCTTGCCATTTATGCCTCCTCAGAGGCTTCAGGGAAAGATGGTGATTTCTGTATCGATCAGCTGAACCACTAGTTCCCAGGTCTCGCTTCATATTACAAGCTACCAGGGGACTTAAAAAATGCTTGGCTCCCACCCTTAGCCATTCTCATGGAATTGGTACAGGTCCACACCACATATTAGGAATTTAAATTTTTCTCTGTGTTACTATTATACAACAAAGCTAGGGAATTCCTGACACAAATCCTCAAAGTTGTGTTTCTTTGTGTGATAGTTCTTTAATCATTTGTACATTGTTCTAGACAGCCATATGAAGTGTGTGTGTGTGTGTGTGTGTGTGTGTGTGTGTGAGAGAGAGAGAGAGAGAGAGAGAGAGAGAGAGAGAGAGATTTGTTTTTCTGGTAGATGTGCAGCTGGTAGATGTGATTTTTAATTAGTCTTATGCCAACTTTCCATTCACTTGCACTTATTTTTGTTATAAATTTTAATTATTATCCTACGCACAACAAAAACATAGCTAGACATATTCTTAAGCTAAATACCCATCCCTAGACATTTTTATTAGACAGAATTGCTCCCTTATGACCTGTGAAGAGCAATTTTAATTTCAGTGTTATGCCCTTCCTTGAGAATTTAGATTTTATGGACCACCTCTGGGATATGAACTCTGTAATGAAGCCCTCTTTTGTGAGTATTCTCAGAGCCTCTGGCTGGAGGACTACTCAGATATCCTGAGCTAACTTCATGCTACCTGTGGTTCCATTCCCTTATTAACCATTGCCTTACTTTTGCTTTACATCAGAACTTCTAGTGAAAAGTAAGGTTCTGAATGAGGTTGTATACTCATACAATACAAGGACTTTGTGCTGATTTTTTTTGTACAAATATGAGATTTGGGGTAGAAAGTTATTTGAGAACTTGTTACACTAATGCATCCTTTCTTTCCAAACTAGAAAGCCAGGACCCAAGTATATAAATAAGCTCAGTCACCAAGACACTCAGCAAATTTTGGAGGACTTAAATTTGGAAATTGCTCCAATAACCTTGTTCTGTAATAAATACTAGCCACTGCTTTCTTGCACTGCTTTGAACAGCAATATAGGAAAGTACTTAGGAGCGTGGGCCTTATAACCAGAGTTTTGACACTCCAATCCCCCTACACAAAAAACACAGCCAGCTAAACACAGCCTTGAGCAAAAGATCCATTCACAGATATCTTTACAAAATTCAATTGCTCCCTCTTGAGCTGTGGAGACCAATTTTAATTTTATTTTCAGTGTTATGCCCCTTCTGGAGGATGTAGATTTTCATTGACTGGCTATTGTTTATTATTCTCCATTTCATCTAGCTCTGTTTTAACCTGTATTTCCATCCATCTGCTACTTTTGGATATAGATTACTTTTATTTTTCTGGCTTCTAGCTGTAAAAAATTAGATTATTGATTTTGTGATATAGCCTCTCTTTTTACATGCATATTTCAACCCACAGGTATAGTTACTTTCATGTCTACATTTTTCCCATGCTGTTTTCACTTTTATTTTTATGATTTTACTTGTGTGTTTTTTTTTTGATCCACTGATTGCTTAAGGTGTTTGATGGTCATCTTTAATTTGTGCATGGAACATGAAGTCATAACTGGATGTTCCATTTTGAAGTGGAGCCTAGATGGAGGAAGTAAGTCCTTGGGACATGCATCTAAGAGCAATATCTTGTTCCTGGATGCTTCTTTATTTCCTGTCTGCCATGATTTTAGAAGCTTCTTTGTGTCATACCATCGGGTCAGGATGTTTCTGCCTTTCAATAGGATTAGATGCAATGGATCCAGCCAGCTGTGGGCTGGAATTTCTTAATGAGTCATGCTGTTGGGTCCCAGAAGACTAGAATGCTGATCAGAGTGCATAGGAGTGCAGACAGAAATGTCTGTGCTCATGAGATTTCAGACTGGAATGAAGACTCGATCAGGAGTTTGTCATTCATGTTACATTATTGCCATTAACGTTTGCCCATTCTTTGAAACTTCTTAGGAGACTGAATTTAAACATGAGAAACTAATTAATAACATGAATAAAAGTTCACAGCAGCATAACCTCAGGCTGTTGTAGCTGTGTGTAGCAAAATTTGCAGTGAAATTGAGAGCAAAATACATAGTGAGATGATTTATAAAACTTATAGTTTGTCCAGAACAGGAAAAGTTTGGGGGGGTGGTGGTCAAGGAACATGTGTCTCTGCATGTGAACCATAGGTATTAGTTAGACACTAGCCATTAAAGATTCAAGGATGTAAAAGTATAACCTTACTTGAAAGGTTTTGTTTGAGAAAAGCACTTGAAGTTGCTCACCCAAACAGGGTCCCTAGGGAAGTATTTCCCCATGTTTATCTAACCATGTTCACAGAGGCCATTGCAACCATGGTCCAAGGGGCTCTTACCTAATGCTGTTTTTGAAGACATAAAGAATACAACAGTAATTTATTTTTTTTGGAAAGTCAATCACTGTGTGGCTGGGTGAGAGTCCCAGGAACCAGTCCCCAGGAGAGCAAGGTTTGAAGCTATGACATTCCATCTGATGATGCAGTGTGGACTCCATGAAGTTAGAGATGCCAGCAATGTAGGAAGTCTGTTAAGAAAAGTTGTAAGCACTCAGCAGAACCAATTCAAGAAGGAGGCCACAGGGATGAGGCTATGCCTTTTGGTGCTCACACTTATCATCCTATAGCCTGAATTTCATGCATGAAGATCCAGGATTAGACGTTTGCCCCAGTGGCTTTTTATATTGCTTTACTTCTATCCCTCTTTTGTACCTCTGTTCCTTCCTTTTGGATTGCTATTTTTTTTCTGTGCTTATCTCTTCAGTGTGTTTTGGAAGTATCTAAGTGGATCTTGAATTTTACAGAAAGTGAGAGCTAAGAATTTCTTTGGGTCTTAGAGAAGAATGGACTTTTAAGCAATGCTGGAACTTCTGAGACTGGAAGAAGTCAGTGATGGACTTAATGGATTTTGCACTATGAGGTGGAAATGAGTCTTCTCGGGGCGGGGGGAGGTCAGAGCGTTTTTTTTCTTTCCTTCCTCCCTTTTCTTTTGTTTCCCCCCTTTAGTTCCCTCTTCTGTCTCAGGTAAACAGACTCTTGTGCCACATACGCTTGCTGCCAGGATTTTTTGCCCTGACTCCTCTGGTCCAAAATGATGGAGCCAGCCAACCATGGACTGAAATCTCCTAAATCTTTCTTCCTTTAAGTTGCTTTGTTAACCCCCTCCCAACCCCAGGACATAAAGTTGATTAGCACAAGTGTATTAATTTGGTGACTCATTTAGATTTCTTTCATATGTGTGTGTACTTTAGGAAGTTTCTACAGTAGTAGGTTTCCATACCTTGGTTAGGCTTTGAGAAAGGTAGAGATTCTCCCAGCCATCTTGGTCTTAATGGCAGCAGTAGCAGAATCTTTCCCTAAAAAAAAATGTGTACCAAATCCAGAGCCAGTGTGTCTTAGGCAAGGACTTGACCGTTGAGCTACATCCTGAGACAGGTGGGGGCTTTGTAAATGTGGATAGAGCAGGGTCTTACTCTATGGTCCAGTCAATGATCCTCCTATCTACCATACCCTTTCAGATAAGTCATTTTCTAGAATATACTCCTAATCTGGCTTTTCATAGGTTTATTTTAGGATATTTGTGTTTGAAGTCATTATTAATATGGAAAAACTTATTTTTGTCATTTGGTCATTTGTTGCTTCTGTTTCTTATGCTACTCATTTTCCATAATCATTCCAATTTTGCCTTTTCTGATTCTTCCCTTTTATACCATTTTGATGCCTTCCACATTTTCTATTCTCTGTGTATATTAATTGATTATTGTTTCTTCTTATAATATTAATTTACTATTATTATTATTATTATTATTAAATTATTGGGAATTGAAACTAGGTAGGAAGTTCAATGTATAGGCCTGAGAGAGGTTAGGCCTGGAGAAAACATTGATAATACTTGGTGCACAGAACTTAGTAGGGAAGAACAGAAAATGCAGTACTAACCCCTGAGAGCATGAAATCATAACCTCCCTACTGATGGATGATTTTATATTTACTCATTACAACTCCTATTTGAGCATTGGCACAGCTTCTCATTGCTAAATGCAATAAGGTAAAAAAAAAGGTTTCCTATGTTTTCTAGGTAATAAAACCCGATAAATCCTGTTATTTTATTATTTATTTTAGCTGCAAGGTTCTCTTTTAACCTCTCTTCTTGATTATATCAATTCATTACTTACTCATTAGTTTCAAAACATTAATTTTCTTTACAACTTAAAATAAAGACCTTCATTTTCTCCTGGAGAGGATCAATCTTTAGAAAAATTAATAAATACCACATTGTGTTTCTTGATTCTTCAGATAGGCCTGATAAGATCAAATATTTTGTTAATGAACTCAAAGGCATGCACATAAACCACATAAGTGGCATATGTCAGCTACATGTCATCTTACTTGATTGTAGCTTTTATGCTTGCCTTGATCATCTTTCTCTCAAAAGTGGGGTGGGGTGGGGGTGATTTTTATGTAGAAACAGCACTACATTCATATTTTTTGAGAGAAGACTGAAACTCTTAGTTTATATCTGAATAATAGCGTACCCTGACCCTTAAAACTGAGCAATTTGGGAGGGGGCAGATGGATTATGAATAATGGTGCATACCTACAATGAAAAATTTAGAATTATGTTATATGCTAATGGAATAGGGTTTACAAGTTGCCTCACCCCTACCTGTGTAATTCTCATTATTATCTCTACGTAGTCACTTTAATTCTCAGTTCTATAGTAACTTGCCATCTGCAAAGCAGATCTTTCACTAATTATTGATATCTATGAATCAGAGGATTTGAAAGTATGTGCTTTGAACTCTCCATTGGATGGGCCAGAATTCAGCAGTTTGGAGGCATTTCTCACCACAAGGATTTCTCAGCATAATTGTAAGACACCTTGAACAATGTGGCTGACATGGCTCATAAAATTTGGTTAAGCCCACAGAGGAAATGTAGTCTTCTTGGACTATTTTCTCTGCTCTGATTTCTACTTCTACCTGACCCAGAGAAGCTGGAAAAAAAATTCAACTAAACTATAAATTTCATTTCCTAATTGCCTCACCATGGCAACATTATACACATGGCAACAGACATACACTGTAGGTAGTACTTTTTGAGAACCCAAGTATTTGTTAAAGGAATCCATACAAGTCTTCTACAGGATGTTAAAGCACTTTACCCATGTTATTTATTTTCAGGGTTAGAAGGAGATTCAGGTTTGTCTTTAAACTCCCAGTGTACCAGGACAATGACTAAATACTTATAGCTATTCTAAGCATTGTGTCACTGATGGTCTCTGAGGATTCTGTGAACCTTAGTAAATGTAATGCAGTGTTTGATGCATATGCATGCTTTTGCTATACCACCCACTGGGGCTTCAGAAAACTTCTGTTTCCACTGTGCCTTTGAGAGCTCTCCTTTTATCTGATCAGTTAGATTTTTCTGTTCCTCCTTTTTAAATGCCATTGAAATACTGCAAAAACTAATGGATTAAATTAGACTTGTAACTAGGATTAAAATACACAGCCTACTTGCTGCTATATCATATTGGTAGCTGACAGGCCACACTCCAACTGTCCCTGCCCACAAAACCAATGACATTAAATAGCGCACAGTGTTCATTGGAAAAAGGTGCAGCCCCAAGTTTAAGAATGGCTGGAGAAAATTCACATTGTTGTTAAGGGATTGTTTTGACATTGACTCCAAACCAAATTATGAGTCAGATGCTGTGCTTTTTCCTTTCATAAATGAAACTCTATTTCCACAACCACTTTGTGAGGTAAATATTGATATCTTAATTCTGTAAGCTTGGAGGAGTGAAATGACTTGCCAAATATGTTAGGAAAATGTCAGAAGTGAAAATGAATCTTCCTACTGCTGCTCTTGCCTAGGGTCTTTTAGGAGTAGTGAACGTGTCCCAAAGAGTGGTTTGGGCCTGATACTCCCTTTTGAACTTGAAAAGTAATTCATTTCCCAAGAGTTGAGGTGAGGTTCTAGGGTGCCATGGTGATTTCAGAAAGCGCAAGTACCATTGTTCTGAAGGCCACTTCTCTGTCTCCTGGAGCAATTTGAAGTCTGCCTGTATGTTCTCTAAATAACACTGGCATTAGCCCACACTGAAGCCACCTCCTCAGGATTTTGAAGTGCTGTGCAAACAGTCAGGAGAGAGCATTGTCTAAAGCCATATGAAAAGACTGGGATTTGTCTGGTGAACAAAAATTTTGCAATCATAACACCTTTTACTCCCACAGCAAGCAGAACTTTTTCTTTGTGAAGCGAGCAAGCAAGCAAACATTTCATTTTCAGAATAATGATGCTCTTTAAAGAGACAGTAACAGCAGTTTAGCTCTTGATTTATTTAATGCTATCAGAGGAAAAGCAGGCTTTCAGATGTATAGTCTTCAAAGCACTGAATTTCTTGTTACTTAAGTGGATACACGTGGGCTGTATTGACAAGCTAACAGGCATGGCATTTCGAAGTAATGTCTATTTTATCCCCAAGATTAGAATTTTCTTAGTGTTAGAGAAAATGCAGATATTTAGAAGTCACCATAAAGCTACATTCAGAGCCTCTTGAGTGGGAGGAGGCATAGAGCTTTGGCATATGCATTTTAGATACACCTTTGGAGATTTTTAGATCCATTAGTCTGAAAATAACTGCAGTGGAAGGACCACCTCCATAAAAAGGTAAGTTCGTATATTTTTGTTATAATGGCATTTGGTTAAAAAGAATCCATTAACTACTTACATTCTGAGAGGGAGAGCCAAACTAAGAGTAGCTTTTATGTAGTGAATTTGTACATGAAAGACAGTTGGAAAATTCTTGTGGAGAGGAAACTTAAGTCTTTTCAGGAGCAAGAAAGGAAAGTAGATATAGTCTGTGACATTCATATGTCATATGTATAAGTGTGTGGTGTTGTCACACCTTAATACTATGTAGCTCAGGCTTAAAATTCACAATCCCTTTGACTTACCCTGCTATGTACTAGGATTAAAGATGGGTACAAGTATTATAGAACGCTATCCTCAGATCATAACTGAAACTACTATCTTCATCAGAGCAGCTGTGGCTACTTGCAAGACAGCCTTGAGATTTGGCCTGGTGACCTTTGCTCAGGACTAAAGGATGGAAGGGTAAGCAGATCCATACCTGATATCTAAGTAAGCTAGTCCCTGGCAACAACCACCTGCCAGCTATAGAATTCTACCTAGTCCAAATTATACATGGGTTCATAGTCTAGAGATGCTAGAATACCTAGAGAGGAGAAGGTTAACTGAAGGAGGGCAGTGTGGCTACCCAGCTATTGCCATGGAAATCACAGTCCATGATGACTTAAGACTTTGTTTGTGCAGCTATTTTGTGGTCTTCCATACCCCATCCTGCAAAGAAACTCCTCTCCCATGCTGTCTAAATAAGCCAGATGAACCAATTGATTCACCAAGTCAGATTTTGGTGGACTTGTGCCATGC
Organism: Tokudaia tokunoshimensis; assembly: GCA_036184795.1. NCBI lineage: Eukaryota > Metazoa > Chordata > Mammalia > Rodentia > Muridae > Tokudaia > Tokudaia tokunoshimensis. The sequence continues at coordinate 107,307,160 of BTHU01000023.1, forward strand.
ATGTCCTGTCAGGGATGGATCATCCAGGGTAAGTAGATGTTTGTTTACATCTCTCTAGGTAAAGTTCATATAACACACCATCACACCCTTGCAACTAAACTGACATAATTGGTTGAGGTTGGCACAAATTCACTCAGAGTTTCTGAGAGGAATTTACCAGTGCAATAGATAGAATACACTACCTAATATATGGGAGTAGAACATTTGAGAGGTTAGGTCAGCAATTAACAGTGTATGTGAATGTGAGTGTGTGTATATGTGTGTGTGTGTGTGTGTGTGTGTGTGTGTGTGTGTGTGTGTGTGTGTGCATTTGAGACGGGGTGAGACAACTCCACTGGAAAATTAAGACTTAAATAATATAGCAAAGACCTTGAGGAATGATGAGGTCTAGGGATATCTCACTAAAAATATACAGCAGAGACTCAAAGATACATATCTGAATATTTTTTTAAAATATGCTTTTAATTGAAATAGAATTATATTTCATCTTTCCTTTATTTCCTTCAATCCCTCCTAGATACTCTCTCTTGAAGCTCTCCCATGCTCTATTCTTTCAAGTGATTGATTCTTTTTCTTTTATTAATATTGTTGCATTGGTATGTATGTTTATGCTCAAATACATACACAACAAACATACATACACATTTTTGTAATTGAATGAAATAAGGATTTAAACAATAATATTAACACATCATTTCTCCTTTTTCTTTTTTTAACCCCAAACCATTACATATGCCCCTCCTTCTTCTCTTTAGAATTCACGGCCTCTTTTTTTCCATTGATTTTTGTTACATGCATACATATATTTTTCGAAAACCAAGTTATCTTTAAGTGATAGTTAACTATTGAGTATATTTATGGCTGAATGTCTTATTTTAAAATATTTCTTTGGGTTCTACATACTATTGATTCTTTATCAACTGCAGTACTTTTGAATACTTTAACATTGGTTCTTTGAGCACTGCTATCCAAAGATGTGAATTTTCATTTGTCCCAATGGTCCTGAACCCCACAGTTCAAATTACTCATTTGGTTATTGAGGATGAAAATGCCCTTTTGTTTGCAGTTCAGAGTCAAATTTCTATGGGTAGTTGCTGGATAATTCTAGTTATTCTCTAGTTTTATCCTGTTTTTTAGAACCTTCTCATACAAGAAAGAATATATTTATGAAGAAATCTGCTCTCAATTTTAGTGATAGATTATTACCCTAATTTATCTATAGAGGTGCACATATACACATATGTATGATACGTATGAGTGTGCCTGTGTATGTGTGTGTGTGTGTGTGTGTGTGTGTGTGTATTCATGCAAACAAATAATCAAGTACTCAGTAAAGGGCATCAAAATAAAAGCATTTATTCAGGACATTGATATGTTGCATGTTTTCCTTTTATTATACTCAGTGATCTTGGCCTACCTTGGTAAAAAAAATAGTTCTGAAGTTTTAGTCTCTTCTGTTCTTGGAAAAGGGAAATTTGGATTTCTTACGATTTTGCATTTGAACTCACAGCTGACTCAGGACTCAGAGAGATCGAAGAGATAGCTTTGGAAAGGTTTGGCAGGTTGAGGGTTGAAGGTGGACCACTGGTAAGAATTCATCCTAAGTGAGTTGAATTTGATCTCTTGGACTTTTTACATTTAGATTATTGCATTTAAGGCAAATTAACCTTTAGCACATGAGCCTTTGAGGGATGTTCCAGATCCAAACTATCACAGTGATATATGATTATGGGTTAACATTTAGCAGTGGATCACCTAACACTAACTGAGAGATACTTTTTTGTAATGTTAAGGATCAAACTCTATGCTTCATGTACAATAAGCAAATAGTTTATTATTGATCTATACCCAGACCAAATAATCTGTAATAATAGTCTCTCTCTCTCTCTCTCTCTCCTTCCTTGTTTTTATCCCTTCCTTTCCTTTCATTTTCCTTTCCTTTCCTTTCCTCTCCTTTTCCCTTTTCTTTTCTTTTCTTTTTTTTTCTTTTCTTGTTGTGATGATTAAGCCTAGAACTTTGTGCATGCTAAACATACTTTCTACCATTAAGTTATTCTTCCAACCTAGGAGGCACTTTTGATGTGATGGATGATTGATATGTTCTTGCTTTCCAGCAATCAATTGCTAGAAAACTGGAGATGGTACATGAATGAGCTAGTTTTGGATATTGGACTACAAAAAGCAAGTCTGTGATCTCTGAGGGAAGGGAAACTATTTGGTGATCTTTGTTATCACCTCAGCTTTCTGCTTAAAGGCACATTCCAGGCCTAAACACAAGGAAAAGGATGCCTATTGCAATTAGAAGAACTGAAGTTGGAGTTTGGGAGAGTCCAAGTTAGCTGGAGTTTTCACTGTAAAATACTTTGAAATTGATCACTAGTTGAGAATTTTTTTTATTTCTTTTATTTTTACCTTGGCCATCAGAAAAAACTTTCACGAATAAAGGTTGTTTGCATGTTTGTTTTTGTCTATGCCCTCAAAGAGCCTTTTGGTACAAGCCATTGACAATATTATTTATCTATAGATCCTGTTGACTTGGAGAAGTGGGACAAAGTAGAAGAAAATGGTGTGTCATATTAACATAATGTAATATGGTACCATAATGAAAGGAAGTCAATATAGACATACCCAATAGTAGTAAAATTTGAAATACACTGAGCAAAACAAACCAATTCTCCAAATACACACATTGTATGACTCTCTTTGGATGAAATATTCAAGATGATCTACACCAGAATGTAGATTGAGGTTGTCTGAAGTCCTTTGTGATGTGGTGGAGATTGGCTGCAAAGTCAATAGAAGGCAATTTTTGTTGCATAGAAGCACTCTATATATCAATTGTGGTATGTATTAGTGTGCTCGTTTTCCAAAATTGTTAACTTTACACTTGAGTCTGCAAATTTTACTCTGAGAGTTATATCCCAATAAAGCTTATTTAAAAAGAGAAGCAATGCTAATGTGAAGTTTTTTAGAAATAAACAGGGCTTATCCCTTTTGCTTCTCCCTACTGGATGGCAAGCTGAGAACCATCAGTTGTCATCAGGCTTTTCCAAAACCAACGCCACTTAGATTTTATAGAAATAATCTGTCTTTTGTGAAGTCACATTTCACTATTTTATGTAACTTTGTTTTATAACTGTAATTATAAGCATAAATGGAAGCTAACAGATTTGAAAATTCATAGACCTGACTATGTGTGCAATTCAACTGGGGACAGCCTAAGTAAGAATAAATCCTAGAACATAGTATATGTGGTTTTAGCATGCTGAAGGCTTCAGTGTGTTTTAAAGTTGGAACTAAGAACTTATCTTCCTTATTCAAATAAAAATAGTTTGGTTAAGAAAGCTAAAATTGCTATACCCTGAGCTATCCAAAATAGGTGACTTTATCATTGCATTGTTGTGCCTTACCCATGGATCTGGTGGTTTGGAGAAGGACAGTATCCAAAGAAGGTGACTCGTGATAGAGTGATATGGCTACACTTAAAGTCTCCCTCCAATCTGGAAAAAAATATTTTCACAAAGTGGGGAAAATAATGAAGGAGTATTATTAACCTCTGAATGTTAAGTCAGACTATGTTTCATAACAGAGGCAATCACCTAAAAAGAATGAACTCTATTCTTTTAGAGTACAGTGTGTGTTAGTTAGATGTACTTATCAAAAGGAAACTCAAATTTCTTGTATCTTTCTGATAATCAAGAAATTATATCTTGGAGGTAAATCTCCACAAGGAAAGAGGGCACAAGGAAAGGGAACAATCTTCTGTGATTGTCCTTGTGCATGTGTGTATTGCATATGTGTGGACACACATGTAAGTATGGCCTCATGTGTGTGTGTGTGTGTGTGTGTGTGTGTGTGTGCAAGCATGCATTCATGCATAAGTGTGCCCATATGTGTGAAGGCTGGAAGTTGACACCTGGCATCTCCTTGATCACTCTCTAGCTCATGTATTGGATATACTGGGACAACTGAACCCAGAGTTCTTTACCCAGGCTTGGCTGGATACCCAAACTGCTCTGTAAATCCCCAGTTTCTGACCTCTGAGACAGGAATTAGATGAAAGCTCCCCACACACCTGTTTATGTGGGTTTGGCTATTCAAACTTTAGTCTTTATACTTGCACACCAAGTCCTTTATTGTTTGAGCCTCCATCTCTCTTGTTCTATGGCTTTCATTTTTTTTTTTGCTGCCAAGAATAGTGTGCTTGTGGTACAAAACTAGCAAGAGGTCTTATTATAATTGTACTTATGATCTCAAATTTTCTAAAGAAGTTGCTAAAGGGAAAGGGAGGGGAGAAAGTTCTTTGTTATTACACACTAAGAAAAATTTCACACACTTGATTCTTCCTGATCAACTCCCTACCCCTCTCCCACTCAGTTTCCTTCCTCTATCTACTCCTGACACCCATGTCTATTCTATTACCCTTTCTCAGTGTGATTCAAGTGTCCCTCATTGGGCTCTCCTTGTTACTTAGCTTCTTTGGGTCTGTGGATTTTATAATGCTTATCCTGTAATTTATAGCTAATATCCACTGATAAGTGAATACATGCCATGTTTGTCTTTCTGGGTCTGATTTACCTCACTCAGAATGATCTTTTCTAGTTCCACCCATTTGCCTGCAAGTTTCATGATGTCATTGTTTTTGATAGCTGAGTAACATTCCATTGAATAAATATACCATATTTCCCTGTTCTTCAGTTGAGGGAAAGCTAGGTTGTTTCCAGTTTCTGGAAATTATGAATAAAACTGATATTAACTGTTTAGATATTCTTGTGGTATGGTGGAACATCTTTTAGCTATATGCCCAGGAGTGGTATAGCTGGGTCTTGAAGTACATCTATTCCTAATTTCCTGATTTGAATTTCCTTTATGACTAAGGATGTGAAATACTTCTTTAAGTGCTTCTTGGCCATTTGAGATTCCTTTGTTGAGAATTCTCTGCTTAGTTCTGTGCCCCATTTTTAAATTGGGTTATTTGGAATGTTGGTATACTTTTTGAGCTATTTATATATTTTGGATATTAACCCTCTGTTGGATGTTGGGTTAGTGAAGGATTATTCCCATTTTGTAGGCTGCTGTTTTGTCCATTTGATGGCGCCTTTTGTCTTACAGAAGCTTTTTACTTTCATGAGGTTCCATTTATTAATTGTTGATCTTAGTGCCTGAGCTGTTGGAGCTCCATTCAGGACATTGTCTCCTCTGCCAATGCATTCAATGATATTCCCCACTTTCTCTTCTATCAGATTTAGTATATCTTGTTTTGTTGAGGAGGATGGAGGGGGAGAGAACTGGAATTGTGGGAAGGCATTTATGGGAAGAGCTAGAAACCCAGGACAATGTAAATTCCCAGGAATGATGGTGATTCTAGCTAAGACTATTAGCAATGGGGGATATGGAACCTGAAACAGACAACTACTGTAATGAGGCAAGGCTTCCAAATGGAGGATGAGGAAACCAACATAGGTACAAAACCTTAGATTCACAATTTGTCCTGCCTATAAGATGTGCAGGCATAAAGATGAATAGGAAAGTGAGGGAATGGCCAACTAATGACTGGCTCAACTTGAAACTCATGCCATGAGAGAGATCCCACCCTGACGCTATTAATTTCTGCTATACTTGCAGACAGGAGCCTAGTATAACTGTCATATGAGAAGTTTCACCCAGCCGCTGACGGGAAAAGATATAGAGACATGTAGCCAAACTTTAGGTGGAGCTTGGAAAATCTTGTGGAAAAGGAGAGGAAGAGTTGAAGGAGCCAGAGAGGTCAGGGACACAAGAAAAATCTACAGAATCAAGTAACCTGGGTCCATAGGGGTCCATAGAGACTGAAACAACAACCAAAGAGCAAGCATGGGGTGAACCTAGGCCCCTTACACATGTGTAACTGATGTGTATCTTGGTTTTCATGTGGGTTCCCTAATAACTGGAGCAGGGGCTGTACTGGACTTTGTTGCCTGCCTTTGGACTCCTTTCCTCTAACTGGGCTGCCTTGTCTAGCCTCAATAGAAGAAGACTCAACTATTCCTACTACAAATTGATATGTCAAGGAGAGTTGATAGCCATGGGAGGCCTCCTCTTTTCTGATGTGATAGGAAGGAAGGATGTGAGGAGGAGAGATAAGAGGGAGGGACTGGGAGGAAATGAGGGTGGGGGAAGTTGTGATCTGGATGTAAAGTAAATAAATTACATAATTAAAAAAGGAAAAACCCTTAATATTTGGGTTTACCCTCACAATTTTTCCTATTTCCTAGTAAAATTAGTATCATAGTTCTCCATAATGCTATTTCCACTATCCTCTGCACAGTTTGCAGCAGTGAAATTAACCAATAAGTCCACAGTGAAGCATAAAACAAAGCAAACATAAGAATTAAAATAGGATAAAATAAAAATTAGTACAACATTCATCTTAGAAGAATAATCTGTAAGTATAGTATACCAGTGATGAATGGTTAAGGCAGATTCTTCATTAGCAATACATAATATATAATACATAATTTTTCTAATCATGTATTAATTTTATGAGCTGTTGACATATATTTATTATTTCTGCTTTCAAATGACTACTTGAGAATTATTTTGCAGTTTTTAATGAACTTCACCATCTCAGAGCTTAATGCGTAGCATAAATCTGGAGTTTGGTAATCTGGGTTTTAGCTGAATCTTTCTTATAAGGCCCGATAAACTTCCTTAGAGTTCTCATTGTTCATAACAAGGAACAGAATACTTAAATGCTGTACTACCATTCAGTTATTATTCCATCACCTCAAATAATTTCTCCCAGGTGTAAAACACAAAGAGTGGTGAACACTTCCTGGGGGACACAGATTGAATGTGTAGCATTTTAAGTTCTAGTTAGTAGTAAGATTGGATAACGAATATAACCTGTGAGATGTTTGTTCACCTTAGTCCAAACCAGTAGTTATATTAGTATTATAGTTAACTATTTAGATAACTATAACTCTATACAAACACACACACACACACATATATACACACACACGTACACACACACACACACACACAGAGAGAGAGAGAGAGAGAGAGAGAGAGAGAGAGAGAGAGAGAGAGAGAGAGAGAGAGAGAGAGAGAGAGAGAGAGAGAGAGATTGTTTTAAAGCAAAGGCTGGAGAAAATTTGTATCCTTAAACTAAGGAAGTGAAATCAAAGTCATATTTTATAGTCTTTATCAGTAAACGACCAGCTTTTGTTTGATTAATTAGATACTTTTCTATACCACACTTACAAAGAAACTTTAGCAATATACTCCTGTGTGTAATTGATAACTTGAGATTCTGGATATATATTGCTTATTTTAACTTCAATAGTATTAAAACAATAATGAATATGGTTGCACTTTATACTGCCCTTAACCTGAGTGCTAGAATTACATCCAGTCAAAGTATTGAGTAGGTAGATTGGAAATGTGGTGTTAGAAACTACTTGAACTATAGAAAGAAAGAGAATTTTAACAAATGATGTTCATTTTCTAGAAAACAGTGTGATTTTTTTTGCCTGTTTGGAAAGCAAGACAACCAATGCTAATCATAATGCCTTCTTTCAGCCAAGTTCAATACCAATGCCAGTCACTCAAGATATCTTAGTCTCAAGTTCTCAGTTGAAAAGATGATTTAGTTCTGAGGAACTGGTCTCATATGAGAAATGTGAATCCATGCAGATTTTCTTTCACTCTTATAGACATATGAATAGGCAACAGAGCTTGAATGGAGTCTATCCAACATGGTCAATCTGTCACCTTCCCTCTAGAATATATATAGAGAACTGTCTGTACATTTTTGTTGTTACTGTTACTCATGTTGGATTTGAACTCTTATCCTTAAGTCATCCCTAGTTTCTCAAGTAGCTGAGAATAAAAGTATACACCACCATGCCTGGCTTTGAACTGGCATTGCCCAGTTTGATAAAGCTGATAGATGTCTTCCAGTAAATCTATTCAGGTCCTTTGGACTTTGTCTCAGGATTTCTATAAAAAAAGAGAAGTCTTATGAAGTACTGCATATGATTCAGTTAAAGAAGACGAGTGTTTCAGACTCAAATTCATGAGCCTGTCAAACAGAAATTCAAGGAGATATAATGGTGCTTGTTGTAAGACTCAATCTAATTTTTAGCAAAGCTAATATAAACAAAGCCAGAGGCAACCCTCTAGGCCATTTCAACCCTGTGGATTGCTGAATATCAACCCAGGAATTTTTTTTTAAAGTTTTAGTTATCCATTCTACCCAGAGTGTGACAGCTTGTTGTTTGGTTTTAAGATGAAGTTTTGCTGTATTGTAAAATGGCTGGGCTCAAATGCACTTCATATAGCAGCCTGCCGAAGAACCTGGGCTGTAGACATGCACCATTATGCCCAACTGTAAAATGACAGCTTATTTTTCAGACATTTGTTTTAATTCCTGGCTGGCAGTGTCAATAAAACAATCCCCTCTGTTTGTTTTTAATAAGCCCTAGGTTCCTAACAGTGGAAATTAGCATATTTTAAATTTTCCTCTTATTGAAAATATATTATTTTCTTATAAAATATGTCATGATTAGAATTTCCCCTCCCTCTACTGTCTTGTTCCCCCCCCACTTCCTTTTCCCCTCCGAATCCACTCCCTTTCTGTCTCTCATTAAAAAAGAACAAGCTTCTAAGAGGCAACAACCAAATGAAAAATGAAATATAATAAGGTGAAGCAAAAATTATCATATTGAAGTTGGACAGTTCGATCTAAGAGGAGGAAAAGTCTCCTAAGAGCAGGCACAAGAATCAGACACCCACTCATTCTTATAGTCTTGAGTCCCATAAAAACACTAAGCTAATAGCTATAATATTTATGTAGAGGACCTGGTGCAGACCCTTGTAGGCCCCGTGCTTGCTACTTCAGTCTCTGTGAGCTCATATGTGCCATGCTTAGTTGATTCAGAAGGTCTTCTTCTCCTGGTATCCTCTGGTTCTTACTCTCTTTCTGTATACTTTTCTGAGAGATTCTCTGAGCTCTTAAGGGAGGAATTTGATGGGGACCTCCAATTTAAACTCAATCTTTGCATAATGTATGCCTGTGGGTCTCTGTATCTGTTACCATCTGCTTCTGGAGGAAGCCTCTCTGATGATGACAATATGGCACTGATCTGTGACTATAGCAGAATATCATTAGGATATATATATATATATGTATATATATATATATATATATATATGTATATATGTATATATATTCCTTTTAGACCAGTAGTGTTTTGGTTTTACCCCAGGCCTTCAGAATATGTAGTCTCCGGTTCTTGGTTAGCCAAACAGTGTCAGGTATGGGTTCTTTCTCTTGGAGTGGGCCTTAAGTCAAATCAGACATTGGTTGTCTACTCCCACAAGTTCTGTGCCACCACTACCCTAACATACTTTTCAGGCTAGACAGACTGTAAGTCAAAGGTTTTGTGGTGGGGTTGGTATCAACATTTCTCTTTAGATAGCCTGTGGAATACCTTCCCATACCAAAGAGACTAGAAAGTAAGGGTGAGGGGTTTCATGCAGGCACCAATTTGATGCCTCTATGTTCAATGAATTGTGTGGGTATTGTCTGGGTAATAAGGTTCCAATGTCAGTTTCCTGAGAGCAACCTTTTGTCTTAGCACCAGCTTGCATTGTTTGGGGGATTTCCATTGGACTTCCTTGAACAAAGACTCAATTGAATGAAATCTAGTCCCATCACTGGAAGCCTTGCCTGGCTACCAGAGATGACCGGTTCAGACACCATATACCCCCATTACTAGAAGTCATCATTAGGATTACCCTTAAGGGTACTTCCCCTGCACTAGGTTTCAACAAATGCTTCCCAAAGTCCAGCCATCTCTCTCTGTACACTTTTCCTCTACTTAATCTCCTCATGAACTGATCCCCTACCCACCCAACCCAAGTCTATCCATAAAATCTAGTCTATTTCCTCCTCCCAGAGAGACCTCTGTGAACCTGTAAATGATCCTCTTTACCTAATCACTCTGGGTCTATGGATTGTAGTTTAGTTATCATTTACTTAATGGCTAATAACGCCTTATGAATGAATCCTTACATATTTATTTTTCTGGATTTGATTACCTTACTAAAGATTTTTTTCTAGTTCCATCCATTTGCCTGCAAATTTTTATCATGTCATTTTTAAAAACAGCTGAGTAATGTTCCATTGTGTAAATGTTTCTTTATTTATTCTTCAGTTGAGGGATATCTACGTTGTTTCTAGTTTCTGACTATTATGAGTAAAGTCACAATGAATATAGTTGAGCAAGTATCTTTGTGGAATAATGGACCACCTTTTGGTTCATGCCCGTGAGTGTCATGGGTGGGTATTAAAGTAGATTTATTTCCAAATTTCTGAGGAACCACTGTAATGATGCCCATAGTGGTTGTGCAAGTTTACACTCCCATCAGCAATGGAAGAGTGTTTTCCTTGACAGCATGAGATGCCAAATGTGTTTTTGATTGTAGCCATTCTGGGAGGTTGTAAGATGGAATCTCAAAGTTGTTTTGTTTTGTATTTCCCCAATGGCTAAGGATATTGAACATTTCTTTATATGTTTCTCAGCCATTTGAGATTCCTCTGTTTTTTTAAAATTAATTTTGATTTGAAGTCTATTTTGTTAGACATTAAATGGCTATCTAGCTTATGTCTTTGATCAATTTTCTTGGAATATCTTTTTTCAAGTCTTTACATAATGTCTATCCTTGAGGTTGAGGTGTATTTTTTGGATGCAGAAGGATAGATCTTGTAAAATACATTCTGTTACTCTGTGCCTTTTTATTGGGGGAATTGAGGCCATTGATAGTGACTAATGATTGTTGATTCCTGCTATTATGTTCTTGCTGTATATAAGTGTGTGTGTGTGTGTGTGTGTGTGTGTGTGCGTGCATGCTTGTGTTCTTCCCTTCTTTTTATTTTGCTCATGTGAGCTATTTATTTCCTGTGTTTCCATGTGTATAGTTAAACCTTCTTAGTTTGTAGCTTTCCTTCTAGTACCTTCTGTAGGACTAGATTTGTAGATATATATTGCTTAAATTTAACTTCATCATAGAATAACTTTTTTTCTCCATTTATGGTGATTCAATGCTTTACTGGTATAGTAGTCTGGGCTGGCATCCATGGTTCCTTAGGAGTCTGCAGCACATTTGCTTAGGCCCTTCTGGATTTTAGACTCTTCATTGAGAAGTCATATCTACTTTTAATAGGTCTGTCTTTTTATGTTACTTGATTTTTTTCCTTGAAGTTTTTATTTTATTTCATTTTTTATATTCTTTCTTTGTTCAGTATGTTTAACGTTTGATTATTATGGGCTAAGGGGACTTGATTTTCTGGTCCAATCTATTTGGTTGTTTATGCTTCTTGTAACCTTGTAGGATTCTCCTACTTTAGGTTAGGAAAATTTTCTTCTATGATTTTGTTGAAAACATTTTGGGCCTTTCACCTGGGTTTCTTCTTCTTCTTCCATACCTATTATTCATAAGTTTGATCTTTAACAGTGTCCCAAATTTCCTAGATGTTTTGTGTCAGGAATTTTGTAGCTAGAATATTTTCTTTGACTGATGGTTCCATGTCTTCTATCATATCTTCCATGCCTGAGAATCTCTCTTTTATCTCTTGTGTTCTGTTGGTGATGCTTGTACTTGCTATTCCTGTCTGATTTCCTTAATTTTTCCCTTCCAGATTTTCCTGAATTTGGGTCTTCAATTTTTATTTCAAGAATTTCATGAGTTTTAGTTTTCTTCCTTGATTCTATTTTTAATTTCAGGTCTTTAACAGTTTTATTTACTTCCTTACATTGTTTTTGTTTGTTTCCTTTTGTGTGTATTTTCTTGTATTTCTTTAAGACATTTATATATTTCCTCTTTAATGATCTTTAATTGATAAAAGCTGTTTTAAATTTTTTTTTTCATCTGCTTTAGCAATGCTGGAATATTTTGGGCCTGCTGTGGTAGGATATCTGGACTCTAGTGGATAAATACTGCCCTGGCTATTGTTGATTGTATTTTTATGCTGGAGTCTCAACATTTTGGTTGGGGATGATTAACGATCTAGGTGCTGATTTCTGAATTTGTCTTTGTTAGGTGGGTGTTTTGGTCCTTGGTTTCTGCTTTTTTCTCTGGATTTTCAGAGTGTGATGGCTTTATGTTACCTGCTTTCCTGGCTTGTTCAGCTGGTGTATTTATAGAGAATGTCTGCTGCTATTGCAGGCTGGAATACTGAGATGACTTGAGGGAAGGAAGACTAGAAGAAAAGGTCTTTATGATTCCTTTGGGATAGGATCCAAGCAGAAAGGGAGGCCACAACATTTTTCCAGCTATAAAACTGGAGATGGGATGGAGATGGCATTGGATCTCAAGAGTAGTAAGAGAGGTATTTGTATGCCTCCAGTCTACTTGTTGTCCTGGGAAGAATAGCCCTTGTGTTAGCAGAGGGTGCCTGCTGGAATTGGGGTCTGGGACCAAGCAACAAGTGGGCTGAGGGAGGATAGATTGGATGGTTTGTGGGAGTCACAGGAGATATGGGTAGGGTGGTGAGGAAGGTTGCAGAAGGTATTCTGTTGCAGCTCTAGGGAATGAGACTGGGGGATTATGTCTGGGGCAATAGAGAAAGAAGAGAAGTTATTCCAATATCCTACCTGGTTTTCTTGCACGCATGGCATGTGGTTTAGCAGAGGACGCTTGTAGAGTTGGTGACTGGAATCCAGTGATGAGTCATGGGTGGGTGGGTTAGGAGGGGATGACCTGTGGGATCCCCTCAGGCAGTAGGGGAGGGAAGGCTGCATCTGGTGTTCTCTAGGGAAACGACTTGAGGATTAGCCTATGAAAAGAGTTTTTACTACTGTCTAAGAAGACGCTTTGGGAGCAGCAAAGTCTTCCAGACATTCAGATACCATATATGCCATGGTTAGAAAAAAAATCTCCTACCTTCTATAGGCATGAGTTCTCTGAAATCTGACATCACCTTTTGTGTGATGTGAATTGGGGGAAACTTTCTGTACTTACTTTGAGAGTGCATTGTGAAGAACTCTATTAACTATGTCTATTTAACACAGCATGTTCTGAGCAAGTTTATCTTTTTTAAAAGGTATAGCGAAAGTCGATGTGTATAAACTCCCTATTACTTAGACAACTTTGCTGATAACATACCAAAACTAAGTAAATAAGGACTGTTTTATAGAACTTGTTTGGAGCTCATTCCTCTTGGCCAGTTGAATTTATTTTAAGCATCATTCACTTCATTTGTCCATTTCCCTCTTCCCAAATCTTTTTTTTTTAAAGATTTTCTCTTAAAATAATTTATTTAATTTTTATTTTATGTTCATTGTTGTTTTAACTGCATGAATGTCTGTGTGAGAGTGTCAGATTCCCTGTAGCTGGAGATAGTTGTGAGCTGCATGTGGTTTCTGGGAATTGAACTTAGGTCCCTGGAAAGAGCAGTCAGTGCTCTTAACTGAATCATCTCTCTGGCTCATTTCTAGTTTTATTTTTGATACTTAACAGAGACTTTTCTTATTGATAATTGAGCTTCCAGGTTTGGAGTTTTCATATTTTAATAACGACTATTAGAGATACCAGCAAAATCATGGCTTTTAGAATTTTTCTTTTCTGTCCTGAATGATTTCTGTAATAGGTTACTGATATTTGAGTAGTTGGAAAGCCTCTAACAAAACATTCTTGAGCTTTCATCTCCTAAATATAATTAATAAGACTGAATAGCATGCTTATTTGTAGTCAGGCTAGTAGCATACCAACAAAGGTGGAACTTTATATACTTATAAATATCCTCATGTGTAGAATATACATATCCCACATATGACCTACTTTATGAGTTTTGTTTTTGATAATCGATTGCTCCCATGATTCAGACACTTTCCAATGTTGTGTCATAGTTTTAGATATGAACTTAAGTGTTAAACTTCCATTAGCTATAGCTTTTTTATGAATATACAAGTAGAAAAATGTTTTTCTCAGAATTTTGAATTCCTAAAGCTGGAGAATATGTATAGCTAATTCTAATTGTTCAAATATCTGTCTGGATTTAAGGGCAAACTGGGGGATCTAGAGAATTATAATGCAATTGCATTATCAGAAATGTCTGAAATATTTTGTGTGTGTGTGTGTGTATGTGTGTATGTGTGTGTGTGTGTGTTTAGTAGTGGTGGTGGTGGTAGTAGGCCCTTTATGTGCCAGGCTGGTCAACTTTTAGAATATGACACTTTTCAGCCTTAATCTGAGAATGGATGTATTAAATGTGTTTCTGTAGTAAGGCTTTATGTCCCCATGAAGGCAGCTTGAGAGTTTTGACTTGTATTTCAGTTTCCAAGACCCCCAGCAAATTGTGTATACATTTAGTGATTAAGTTTTTATCTAAACCACTGTAAAGAAACAGTCCTAAAACCCTTTTGGAATTCTCCAACTGTATGAACTTATGACTCTTTTATACATGAAAGCAACTAGAGATTATACTTAGACACAGGGAATAAATGAAAAAGCATAGCATAGATTAGCTAGAGAGGAATCTGTTCCAAATGATGACACTGAAGGAAGGAAGTCTCAGGGCTGGGAATGACCCCATTTTATTTACTGTTTTAAGATCATGTACAAATCTATTTAGCATTTGACATATTTTTTATCAAATTTATCTCCCACTCTTGTAGGGAATATGAGATTACAGAGTGAGTGTACTTTAAAAGTTATTCATTTTTCTACCTTAATGTTTTAATAATAGGTTTTATTGCTTCAAATTGAACTCTAAAGACTATTGTTTTACACACCACCACCACTCACCTTTTGGATATGGTATTTATATTAGTTTCTAATATCAAATTAAACCAGTGTCATTACTTTTTATGGCTCAAAATGATGCATCAACTTATTTCTTCCCTGGCAGGAGGAAGGAACCAATCCAGATGCCCCTGTGCCAGGGAGCTCAGCAAGCTACAGCATGCAGAATACAGAAATGCTGGCCTTTAATTTGCACCGCAGGACCCTTCAGAGCTGATTTACAGAAGAGTCATAAGAAAATAAAACACTTAGCCTTCAGTCTGTCATCTAATATGTATTAAGACAATGGTGGAAAAGAAATAGAAGGCAAAATTATTGAAACATATGATTGCCCATTTCTTACCCATGAGATTTCTTCTTGTTTCTCAAGTATAATCTATTTGCCATTTATACTTTAGATATTTTTTGTCCTATTTTGCTATGATAATGGAGATTGAACTCAAGGCTTCACACATGCTTGGCATACATACTTATCACTGATCTAGAACCCAAACCATGTTCTGGGTTTCTTATTTCCCTTGTTCCTAAGATTGTTGAATCTGATCTTCCATGTTCTGGTATTTTTGTAATTAACAACATAGGATTTTCTTTGTTTTTCCTTTGCTTCCCTGGCTAGAGTAATTGCCTTTAGTTAAAGCCTCTGCTAATGCTGCCTGCCTGCCTGCCTGCCTGTCTGTCTGTCTGTCTGTCTGTCTGTCTGTAAGTGCATGTGCCATGGTATAGTTTTGGAGTTCAGAGGACAACATGCAGGAGTTAGTTCATTCCTTCCATCATGTTGGTTCTGAGTTTTGAACTTAATGAGTTGGTTCCTTAGCCTTTAAGAATAACATTTTTGGACTGTAGTATAATTGGTAAGAGGCTTATTTAGTTTTGAAAGAGATTTACACAAACTTCAAGGGGAAGCATTTTCTAATCTTTTTTTTCTGAAGAAAATGTTGAAAGAAAGTAGAGGGAGCAAAGTTATCATTGCATTGTTTTTACAGAAGGAAAAAATTTAAAACAAATTACATTTGTATTTGCACTTATACCAAGAAGGAAAGACAAGGTTACTCCAATGTAATAAATTGCCTAGACAGGAATTCCTGCATAGGAAGAAGAAAAGGCCTTAGTAAATGAATCTGGAGTATGAATTGAAAACTCATTATTAAGGAAGAGGGAGTTACTTGTATACAAGTTCAGAGTCATGGTAGCAACAAAAAAATTGATACTGGTTTGAATGTGGATATTTTAGAATCTATACTACAGCTCAGTTTAAAGATTGTCTGGCTCATAAAGCCTCTTTTAGAATAAGAAAGTAATTTAGACTTGGAAGCAAGGAAATCATCAGTTGAACTGAGACATAATTGTGTACAATGGTCATATTGTTTTTTATTAGATATTTTATTATTTACACTTCAAATGCTATCCGATTTTTTTCATTTCCCCTCCAAAAAAACCCCTATCCCATCACTCCTCCCCCTGCTCACCAACACACCCACTCCTGCTTCCCTGTCTTGGCATTCCCCTACGCTGGGGCATCAAATCTTTATAGGACCAAGGCCCTCTCCTCCTTTTGATGTTCAACAAGGCCATCCTCTGCTGTGTATGCATCTGGAGCCATGGGTCCCTCCATGTGTACTCTTTGGTTGGTGGTTTAGTCCCTGGGAGCTCTGGGGGTACTGGTTGGTTCATATTGTTGTTCCCCCTATGGGGCTGCAAATCCCTTCAGCTCCTTAGGTCCTTTCTCTAGCTCCTCCATTGGGGACATTGTGCTCAATTCAATGGCTGACTGAGAGCACCTACTTTTGCATTTGTCAGGCACTGGCAGAGCCTCTCAGGAGACAGCTATATCAGGCTCCTGTCAGCAAGCACTTGTTGGCATCCAGAATAGTGTCTGGGTTTGGTAACTGTATATGGGATGGATCCCCAGGTGGGATAGTCTATTTTTAGGTATGAGCCTTGAATTCCTGATCTTTAGAAGATTTTATCATGAAGGAGTGTTGGATTTTGTCAAATGCTTTCTCAGCATCTAATGAAATGATCATGTGAATATTTTCTTTGAGCTTGTTTATATAGTGGATTGCATTGATGAATTTCCATATATTGAACCACCTCTGCATCCCTGGGATGAAGCCTACTTGATCATGATGGATGATTGTTTTGATGTGTTCTTTGATTTGGTTTGCGAGAATTTTGTTGAGTACTTTTGCATCAATATTCATAAGGGAAATTGGTCTGAAGTTCTCTTTCTTTGTTGAGTCATTGTATGGTTTAGGTATCAGAGTAATTGTGGCTTCATAGATTGAATTGGTTAGTGTTCCTTCCATTTCTAATTTGTGGAATAGTTTGAAGAATATTGATATTACATCTTCTTTGAAGGTCTGATAGAAGTCTGCATTAAACCCATCTGGTCCTGGGCTTTTTTTTGGTTGGGGGACTATTAATGAGTGCTTCTATTACTTTAGGGGTTTTGGGACGGTTTAGATGGTTTATCTGATCCTGATTTATCTTTGGTACCTTGTATCTGTCTAGAAAATTGTCCATTTCATCCATATTTTCCAGTTTTGTTAAGTATAGGCCTTTGTAGTAGGATCTGATGTTTTGTTTTTGTTTTTGTTTTTGTTTTTTTTTTGGATTTCCTCAGTTTCTGTTGCTATATCTCCCTTTTCATTTCTGATTTTGTTAATTTGGATACTATTTCTGTGCCCTCTGGTTAGTCTGGCTAAGGGTTTATCTATCTTGTTGGTTTTCTCAAAGAACCAGCTCCTGTTTTTGTTGATTCTTTGTATAGTTCTTTTTGTTTCTACTTGGTTGATTTCAGCCCTGAGTTTGATTATTTCCTGCTGTCTACTCCTCTTGTGTGTATTTGCTTTGTTTAGTTCTAGAGTCTTCCAATGTGCTGTGTGCAGCTAAGATGCTAGTGAATGCTCTCTGCAGTTTTTTTTGAAGCACTCAGAACTATTAATTTTCCTCTTAGCACTGCTTTAATTGTGTCCCATAAGTTTGGGTATGTTGTGCCTTCATTTTCATTAAATTCTAAAATTAAATTCTTCCTTGACCAATTTATCATTGAATAGAGTGTTGTTCAGCTTCCACATGTATGTGGGCTTTCTAGTACTTTTGTTGTTATTGAAGACCAGCCTTAGGCCATGATGATCTGATAGAATTCATGGGATTATTTCAATCTTCTTGTATCTGTTGAGGCCTGTTTTGTGACTGATTATATGGTCAATTTTGGAGAAGGTACGATGAGGTGCTGAGAAGAAGGTATATTATTTTGCTTTAGGATGAAATGTTCTATAAATATCTCTTAGATCCATTTGGTTCATAACTTCTTTTAGTTTCACTGTGTCTCTGTTTAGTTTCTGTTTCCTTGATCTGTCCATTGTTGAGAGTGAACTGTTAAAAGTCTCCCACTATTATTGTGTGTCTTACAATGTGTGCTTTGAGCTTTAGTAAAGTTTCTTTTATGAATGTGGGTGACCTTGCATTTGGAGCATAGATGTTCGAAATTGAGAGTTCTTCTTGGTAGATTTTTCCTTTGATTTTTCTTACCCTTTTTGATAACTTTAGGTTGAAAGTCGATTTTGTTCTATGTTAGAACGGCTACTCCAGCTTGTTTCTTGGGACCATTTGCTTGGAAAATTGTTTTCTAGCCTTTTACTCTGAGGTAGTGTCTGTCTTTGACACTGAAGTAGGTTTCCTGTATGTAGTAAAATGTTGGGTCCTGTTTACCTATCCAGTCTGTTAGTCCATGTCTTTTTGTTGGGGAATTGAGTCCATTGATGTTAAGATCTATTAAAGAAAAGTGATTGTTGCTTCCTATTATTTTTGTTATTAGACGTAAAATTATGTTTATTTGGCTAGCTTCTTTTTGGGTTCGTTAAAATTATTTTCTTGCTTTTTCTAGGGTGTAGTTTCCCTCCTTGCGTTGGAGTTTTCCATTTATTATCCTTTAAAGGGCTGGATTTGTGGAAAGATATTGTATAAATTTGTTTTTGTCATGGACTATCTTGGTTTTTCCATCTATGGTAATTGAGAGTTTTGCTGGGTATAGTAACCTGGGCTGGCATTTGTGTTCTCTTAGGGTTTGTATGATATCTGCCCAGGATGTTCTGGCTTCTATAGTTTCTGATGAGAATTCTGGGGTACTTCTGATAGGTCTACCTTTATATGTTACTTGACCTTTGTCCCTTACTGCTTTTAATATTCTTTCTTTGTTTAGTGCATTTGTTATTTTGATTATTATGTTGCAGGAGGAATTTCTTTTCTGGTCTAATCTATTTGAAGTTCTGTAGGCTTATTGTATGTTCATGGGTATCTCTTTCTTTAGGTTAGGGAAATTTTCTTCTATAATTTTGTTGAAGATATTTACTGGCCCTTTAAGTTGGGAATCTTCACTCTCTTCTACCTATTATCTTTCTGCTTGGTCTTCTCATTTTGTCCTGGATTTCCTGGATGTTTGTGATTAGGAGCTTTTTACTTTTTGCATTTTCTTTGACTGTTGTGTCAATGTTTTCTGTGATATCTTCTGCACCTGAGATTCTGTCTCCTATCTCTTGTATTCTGTTGGTGATGCTTGCATCTATGACTCCTGATCTCTTTCCTAGGTCTTCTATATCCAGAGTTGTCTCCCTTTGTGATTTATTTATTTTTTCTATTTCCATTTTTAGATCCTGGATGGTTTTGTTCAATTCCTTCACCAGTTTGTGTTTTCCTGTAATTCTTTAAGGGATTTTTGTGTTTCCTCTTTAAGTGCTTCTGTTTACCTGTGTTCTCCTGTTCTTTTTTAAGGGAGCTATTTATGTCCTTCTTAAAGTCGTCTATCGCTCTGTTCCCGTAGACAGCACTGAAGAGACAGGTACCCAGGCTCTCCCCAATACAAAATCACTTGGGACACGGCCTGTTAGGGCTTCTGCCTGCGCCCAAGAATAGGACAGCGCTGTGGTCGTCTGGGTGCCAGATCTGCAGGCCATCGCCTCTGCAGGGTGACCAGCGCCACGGAGAGAGTGCAGAGTGCACTCCGCCATCTTTGCTCCAGTGGCCGGGAAGTTGGGACTGCCAGGCTCTGAGACAGACAGGCATAATATCGCTTGGGTCTCGGGCAGACTATGTGTACATGGCTCCCAAGAGCTGGGCAGATCTGCAGTAACCAGCATGCTAGCTCTGCTGTGGTACTTCTGCCTGGCAGAGGAACGCCCCCTCCCCCGCCCCACTCTAGGAGAGATCACACACCCCTGCACAGGGCAGGAGCCTACCAGCCTCCCTTTGGCGACCTCTGCTCCAGGAATCCACTGCGCTGAGCCTTTGGATGTGCAAGGACTCCCCAATATAACATCACTTGGGGCAAGGCACATCAGGGCTCCAAAGTCACTCAGGAGCAGGGCAGGACCCAGAAATCTGTGCCAGGGGAATCCTGGTAAACCGGGGGGGGGGGGGGCAGAAATAGCTTTGCAGGCTCACAGGAGGTCCAACCAACAGCCAATGACAGCAGGACCAACTAACATCAGAGGTATCCAGATGGCAAAAGGCAAACGTAGGAATGTTACTAACAGAAATCAAAGTAATGTGGGACCATCCGAACCCAACTCTCCAACAGCAGCAAATCCTGGATACCCCACCACACCCGAAAGACAAGATCTGGATTTAAAATCACTTCTCATGATGCTATTAGAGGATCACAAGAAGGACACAAATAAATCTCATAAAGAGTTACAGGAGACCATGAATCAACGGTTAGAAGCCCTTACAAAGGAAACACAAAAATCGCTTAGAGAAATGCGGGAGAACATGGATCAAAAGATGGAGGCGCACAAGGAGACAACACAAAAATCGCTTAACGAGATGAATCAACGGGTAGATGCACTCACAAAGGAATCACAAAATTTGCATAAAGAAATGCAGAAGAATATGGGTCAACAGACGGATGCCCATAAGGAGGCAACACAAAAATTGCTTAAAGAAATGAATCAACGGTTAGATGCCCTTACAAAGGAAACACGAGAACTGCTTAAAGAAATGCAGGAGACAATGGATCAACAGATGGATTCCCATGAGGAGGAAACCCAAAAATCGCTCAGAGAAATGCAGGAGAACGTGGGTCAACAGGCAGAAATCCTGAAAGAGGTAATGCAAAAATACCTTAAAGAAATACAGGAAAATACGAACAAACAAGTGAAGGATATCAGCAAATCCATCCAGGAACTAAAAAAGGAAGAAGAAACAACTAAGAAATCACAAAGGGAGGCAACTTTGGAGATAGAAAACCTTGGGAAGAAATCAGGAGTCATAGATGCAAACATTAACAACAGAATAGAAGAGATGGAAGAAAGAATCTCAGGTGCTGAAGATTCCATAGAAAGCATAGACTCAACAGTCAAAGAAAATGCAAAATGCAAAAAAACGTGTAACCCAAAACATCCAGGAAATCCAGGACACAATGAGAAGACCAAACCTAAGGATTATAGGTATAGATGAGAGTGAAGATTTGCAACTTAAAGGGCCAGTAAACATCTTCAACAAAATTATGGAGGAAAACTTCCCTAACCTAAAGAGAGAGATGCCGATGAACGTACAAGAAGCCTACAGAACTCCAAACAGACTGGACCAGAACAGAAATACCTCCTGTCACATAATAATCAAAACACCGAATGTTCTAAACAAAGAAAGAATATTAAAAGCAGTAAGAGAAAAGGGCCAAGTAACATACAAAGGAAGACCTATCCGAATCACATCAGACTTCTCACCAGAGACTATGAAAGCCAGAAGATCCTGGGCAGATCTCATGCAGACACTAAGACAGCACAAATGCCAGCCTAGACTACTATACCCAGCAAAACTCTCAATCACCATAGATGGAGAGACCAAGATATTCCATGATAAAATCAAATTTTCACAATATCTTTCCACAAATCCAGCCCTGCAACGGATAATAGGTGGAAACCTCCAATACAGGGAGAGAAACAACACCCTGGAAAAAATGAGATAATAACCTTCTTGAATCAAACCCAAAAGTAGATAACCACTCAAACATAACGATAGCGTCAAGAATGGCAGATGGCAATAATCACTATGCCTTAATCTCTCTTAATATCAATGGTCTCAATTCCCCAATTAAAAGACATAGACTAGCAGACTGGATACATAAACAGGACCCAGCATTTTGCTGCATGCAGGAAACGCACCTCAGTGTCAAAGACAAACACTACCTCAGAGTAAAAGGCTGGAAAACAATTTTACAAGCAAATGGCCCCAAGAAACGAGGTGGAGTAGCCATCCTAATATCGGATAAAATTGATTTTCAACCTAAAGTCATCAAAAAAGATACAGAAGGCACATACTGATTAAGGGAAAAATCCACCATCAAGAACTCTCAATTCTGAATATCTATGCTCCAAATGCAAGGGCACCCTCATTCTTAAAGAAACGTCATTAAAACTCAAAGCACACATCGCACTGCACACAATAATAGTGGGTGACTTCAACACCCCGCTCTCTGAAATGGATCATTCAGGAAAGCAGAAACTAAACAGGGACACAGTGAATCTAATTGAAGCCTTGGACCAAATGGAACTAACAGATATGTATAGAACATTTCATCCTAGAGCTAAAGAATACACCTTCTTCTCAGCACCTCATGGTACCTTCTCCAAAATTGACCATATAATTGGTCACAAATCAGACCTCAACAGATATAAGAAGATAGAAATAATCCCATGCCTCCTATCAGATCACTATGGAATAAGGGTGGTCTTCAATGGCAGCAAAAACAAAAGAAAACCCACGTACACATGGAGGCTGAACAATGCTCTACTCAATGATAACTTGGTCAAGGTGGAAATAAAGACAGAAATCAAAGACTTTTTGAAAGTTAATGAAAATGAAGGCACAACATACCCTAATTTATGGGACACAATGAAAGCAGTGCTAAGAGGAAAATTCATAGCCCTGAGTGCCGCCAAAAAGAAACGGGAGACAGCATACACTAACAGCTTAATGGCACACCTGAAAGCCCTGGAACAAAAAGAAGCAAATACACCAAAGAGGAGTAGAAGGCAGGAAATCATCAAACTCAGGGCCGAACTCAATCAAGTAGAAACAAATAAAACCATACAAAGAATCAACAAAACGAGGAGTTGGTTCTTTGAGAAAATCAACAAGATAGACAAGCCCTTAGCCAGACTAACCAGAGGGCACAGAGATAGTATCCAAATTAATAAAATCAGAAACGAAAAGGGAGAGATAACAACAGAAACTGAGGAAATTAAAAAAAGTCATCAAATCCTACTACAAAAACCTGTATTCAACATAACTAGAAAATCTTGAGGAAATGGACAATTTCCTTGACAGATACCAAATACCAAAATTAAATCAGGATCAAATAGACCATCTAAACCGTCTTATAACCCCTGAAGTAATAGAAGTTGTCATTGGAAGTCTTCCAACCAAAAAAAGCACAGGTCCAGATGGTTTTAGTGCAGAATTCTATCAGACCTTCAAAGAAGACCTAACACCAATACTCTTCAAACTGTTCCACAAAATAGAAACAGAAGGAACACTACCCAACTCGTTCTATGAAGCCACAATTACACTAATACCAAAAGCACACAAAGATCCAACAAAGAAAGAAAATCTCAGGCCAATCTCTCTTATGAATATCGATGCAAAAATACTCAATAAAATTCTTGCCAACCGAATCCAAGAACACATCAAAACGATCATTCACTACGATCAAGTAGGCTTCATCCCAGGGATGCAGGGATGGTTCAATATAAGGAAATCCATCAATGTAATCCACTATATAAACAATCTCAAAGAAAAAAACCACATGGTCATCTCATTAGATGCTGAGAAAGCATTTGACAAAATTCAGCATCCTTTCATGCTAAAGGTCTTGAAAGGTCAGGAATTCAAGGCCCATATCTAAACATAGTAAAAGCAATTTACAGCAAACTGGTAGCCAGCATCAATCTAAATGGAGAGAAACTTGAAGCAATCCCACTAAAATCAGGGACTAGACAAGGCTGCCCTCTCTCTCCATATCTTTTCAATATAGTACTTGAAGTTCTAGCTAGAGCAATTAGACAACAAAAAGAGGTCAAAGGGATACAAATTGGAAAGGAAGAAGTCAAACTATCACTATTTGCAGACGATATGATAGTATACTTAAGCGACCCAAAGAACTCCACCAGAGAACTCCTACAGCTGATAAACTACTTCAGCAAAGTGGCCAGATATAAAATCAACTCAAGCAAGACAGTAGCCTTCCTATACTCAAAGGATAAGCAGGCTGAGAAAGAAGTAAGAGAAATGATACCCTTCACGATAGCCACAAACCATATTAAGTATCTTGGCGTGACTCTAACCAAACAAGTGAAAGATCTGTATGACAAGAACTTTAAGTCTCTGAAGAAAGAAATTGAAGAAGACCTCAGAAGATGGAAAAATCTGCCATGCTC
The DNA here is from genome assembly GCA_036184795.1 of Tokudaia tokunoshimensis. Taxonomy (NCBI): domain Eukaryota; kingdom Metazoa; phylum Chordata; class Mammalia; order Rodentia; family Muridae; genus Tokudaia; species Tokudaia tokunoshimensis. The sequence goes on from BTHU01000023.1 coordinate 107,331,387, forward strand.
ATGGATTGGCCGGATTAATATAGTAAAAATGAGCATCTTACCAAAAGTAATACACAGATTCAATGCAATCCCCATCAAAATCCCAACTCAATTCTTCATAGAGTTAGAAAGAGCAATTCAAAAATTCATGTGGAATAACAGAAAACCCAGAATAACTAAAACTATTCTCAAGAGTAAAAGAACCTCTGGGGGAATCAATATCACGGACCTCAAGCTCTACTACAGTGCAATAGTGTTAAAAACCGCATGGTATTTGTACAGTGACAGGCATGTAGATCAATGGAACAGAATTGAAGACCCAGAAATGAATCCACACTCCTATGGTCACTTGATCTTTGACAAAGGAGCTAAAACCATCCAGTGGAAAAAAGATAGCCTTTTCAACAAATGGTGCTGGCTCAGCTGGAGGTCAACATGCAGAAGAATGCAAATTGACCCATCCTTATCTCCTTGCACTAAGCTCAATTCCAAGTGGATCAAGGATCTCCACATAAAACCAGACACACTGAAATTTATAGAAGGGAAACTAGGGAAGAACCTTGAACATATGGGCACAGGGGAGAATTTCCTGAATAGAACTCCAATAGCTCATGCTCTAAGATCAAGAATAGACAAATGGGACCTCATTAAATTACAAAGTTTTTGCAAGGCAAAAGACACTGTCAAAAAGACAAAGCGGCAACCAACTAACTGGGAAAGGATCTTTACCAACCTTACATCCGACAGAGGGCTAATATCCAAGATATACAAAGAACTCAAGAAGTTAAACTCCAGAGAGGCAAGTAACCCTATTAAAAAATGGGGTACAGAGCTAAACAAAGAGTTCTCACCTGAAGAATATCTAATGGCTGAGAAGCACCTAAAGAGATATTCATCATCCTTAGTCATTAGGGAAATGCAAATCAAAACAACCCTGAGATTCCATCTCACACCAGTCAGGATGGCTAAGATCAAAAACACAGGAGACAGCAGTTGTTGGCGAGGATGTTGAGAAAGAGGAACACTCCTCCACTGCTTGTGGAATTGCAAGCTGGTACAACCACTCTGGAAAGCAGTCTGGCGGTTCCTCAGAAAAATGGCCATGACACTCCCGGAGGATCCGGCTATACCACTCCTGGGCATATACCCAGAGACTTTACCTGCATGCAATAAGGACACATGCTCCACTATGTTCATAGCAGCCTTATTTATAATAGCCAGAAGCTGATAAGAACCCAGATGTCCCTCAACGGAGGAATGGATTCGGAAGGTGTGGTATATCTACACAATGGAATACTACTCTGCAATTAAAAACAATGAATTCACGAAATTCCTAGGCAAATGGTCAGAACTTGAAAATATCATCCTTAGTGAGGTAACCCAATCACAAAAGAACACACATGGTATGCAGTCACTGATAAGGGGATATTAGCCCAGAATCTCGGAATACCCTAGACACAATCCGCATATCAATAGATTTCTAAGAAGATGGAAGGAGAGACCCCTGGTCCTGGAAAGACTGGATGTAGGGGAATGCCAGGACAGAGAAACGAGAGGGGGTTGAATGGAGAAAAGAGAGAGGGAAGGGGGCTTATGGGACTTTCGGGGAGGGAGTAAACGGGAGAGGGGAAATGATTTGGAATGTTAATTAAAAATAAAATAAAATAAAATAAAATAATAAAAAAAAAGAATTAAATAAAAACAAAAAACCAAAAACCAAAAACCAAAAAACAAAAAACAAAAAACAATTGGGTTCTGGAGAGCCACTGAGGCCAGGAGAAGCCATTGTGAAGTGTGGCCCAGTTTCAGCAGGCAACCTCAGGATAAAAAAAAAAATTAAGTCATCTATCAGCATAATGAGATGTGATTTTAAATCCAGATCTTGCTTTTCCTTTGTGTTGGGATATCCAGGACTTGCGGCTGTGGGAGAACTGGGTTCTAATGATGCCAAGTAGCCTTGGTTTCTGTTGTAAAGGTTCTTGTGCTTGCCTTTTGCCATCTGGTTATCTCTTGTGTTCGTTGGTCTTGCTGTCTCTGACTGGATTTTGTCCCTCCTGTAGGCTTGTAAGCCTGTGTCAGCACTCCTGGTAGACTAGGTTGAAAATGCTTCATAGAAAAGAAACATGAATTAAAAGCCATAAAAAAGCTTTGATGGTATTCATTTAGATGTGGAATTACTGAAGCACAGAGTTAAAGTATTTCTACAATAATACTCTGTGATTGATGCCAGAGATTTGGAGAGACTATGAAATAGTGGGGAGCTGATGAATTTTCACATTTGCTGACATACTTTATAAAAGAACAAAATTTATAGCCACACAGGATCTTTCATCAGAGACGGAACAACTGAGGGATGAAAAAAGAAGAGTGAGAGTAAAATCCTTTTTGGATGTTAGAGATCATTATGCAAATTAACACTGTTTGGAAGAAGGAACCAAGGGCAATGACTGAGAACAGTTACTCTGTATCTACTTTATTATTAATGAAGTCCTAGAAAGTTGCATGTAAGAAGATACTAGTTTTATCTGAGTCTGCAATATCATTTCACTACTGCTCTCTCTTTCTTTCCAATTTGGTGTTTATAGGTGCTAGGGTTGATACTTGAACCTTTAACTTCTTTGGTTCCCTGCCAAATAGCTAATGGCAATCAATAAATATCAAAAGTATATAAAAAAGAACTGTGTAATTTATCATGCACCCTTCTTTTCACACACAACCTACCCCAAATCCTTTTCAAATGAGACTCTTTGCAGAGTTTCTCTGTATTCAGATGAATACCACTGCATACTGATTGAAACTGTAGTGGGAGAGCCAATCTTGTTCCCTGAACATTCCCACACCTTCTACTCTCTCCCAAGTACACTTCAGTGATTAGGGTTAGAACATGTGTGCTTTGTAAGATGATACATAAAACGTTTATATGGAATTGTATTATACATCCGAAATAATAGAGGGGTACTCACAGATCTACCACCTAGCTTAAGAAATAGAATATTATCAGATACTTTTAAACAATCTCCACAATACCTTTTATCTGTTACTAATGCCCATCTCTCAGAAGAAGACACCACAATGAATTTTATGTTCTTAAATTTTTTCTTGCTGTATGAGTTTTTAAAGGCATATATCTGTGTATAAAAACATTCAAAGCTTTTCTCATGCTTTGTTTTTCTAGGAATAAAAAATATTGTGAATTTCTTTTTTTGACCTTATATTTATGCAATAAATATTGTTACATAATAAAATACACAATTGTATTTTATTCATGTTTAATATTGTATTCCACCATATGAGTTGGCCCATGCAGTAAGTACTGGTTATGTATGCAGAGTTAATACTAGCAGATCATAAAATTGAATGTATTCAATGTTTCCAAAGTTTTCATACCAATTATTAACTGACAGTAGAAGTAACTGTTGTACCATTTCTTTGTAAATACTCATTAACAGACTTAATTTTTTGCAATTATAAAGTTTATATTGCTTTTATTTTGTGTTTCTTTGATTATAAATGAGACTGGGCAGCTTGTCGTATGTTTTTATAGGTCATTCATAGTAATTTGGAGGTGTCAAAAACTTTATTGAATGTTCATTTTTCCCTATGAACTTCAATAACTAGCTCTGTTGTATTTGGGTTTTCATAATTGCATACACATAATTTTGAATTCCTTGTTTGATTTATTTCACTTTCTTATTTTATTTTTTCTTCTCTTTATCTTAATTAGGGTAGCTTTATGAATCAGATTTTGGAGAGATGATTAAGTAAAAAAAATTAAGAGTAACTGTTTTCAGGAATATCTCATTGTTGTGTGTTTATTATATCAGTGTTTTAGATGGGCAGGATACCAGAGCGATTGAATGAGGGATGTGAGGTGAGGGAAAAGGGGGTGGATATTCTAGTATATATATATATATACACCTATACCATAATTATTCTAAAATGATTTATGCTGTATTTATTATTGTTTCTGAAGTATTGGAACTGTGTACAGGACCGTTTGCATAATAAGTTCTTTTTTTTTGTATGGAAAACGTTATCTTAGGATTTTATTGCTGTGAAGAGACACTATGACCATGCCTACTCAATAAGTAAGTTCTTTATCACTTGCCTATATCCACAGTTCTAACTTACTTACATGATACACAATTTTATGTATTTTATGGAGCAGAATATGACAGTGTGACACAAGCATATAATGTGCAATAATCATATCAAGGATTAGGATTTCCATCTCTTTGAACATTGCAGTCATGTGTTTTTAAGAGCAGAAAAGCTAAATGCCCAGATGTATTAGTATGACTGTCTCTACAGTATGTGATGAAGCAAGTGATTTTTATTTCCTTGAGTTAGGCAGAGTTTAATGGTAGTATTCTTGCCTAGTAGATATTAGGCCTTGGGTGTGAACAACTGCCTTGAAAAAGTAAAATTATTTTCATGAGATCCTAGTTATTAATTATTGATCTTAATGCCTCTGCTATCAGTGTTCTATTCAGAAAACTTTTCCTATGTCAATGAGTTTAAGACGATTCAGTACTTTCTCTTCTATCAGATTCAGCATATCTGGCCTTACATTGAGGTCTTTGGTCCATTTGGACTTGAGTTTTGTGCAGGATGATAAATGTGAATCTATTTTCATTCTTCTGCATATAGCTATCCAATTTGATCAATATTGTTTGTTGAAGATATCTTTTTTTAAGTGTTCATTCCTGGCTTCTTTATAAAAACTCAGTTGTCCATAGGAGTGTGAACTTATTTCTGTGTCTCCAATTCTATTCCATTGATAAATCTGCCTGGTTTTGTACCAATACCATGCTATTTTTATTACTATAGCTCTGCAGTATAATTAGATATTGGTGATAGTTATTCTTCCTACAGTTCTATCCTCTCTCTCTCTCTCTCTCTGTGTGTGTATTTTCATATGAAACTGAAAATTGTTCTTTTAAGTTATGTAAATATTTGTGTTGGAATTTTGATGGTGATTGCATTGACTGTTTTGATTGCTTTTGGTAAGATGGCCATTTTTACTGTATTAATCCTACCACTCCATGAACATGGAAGATTTTTCCATTTTCTGAGATCCTCTTCAATTTGTTTCTTCAAATACCAGAAGATTTCATCATATGAGTGTTTTACTTGCTTGGGTTAGAGTTACCCCAGGATATTTTATATTATTTGAGGCTAATTTGAAGGGTGCTGTTTCCATGATTTCTTTTTCAGTCCATTTGTCATTTGTATATAGGAGGGATACTGATTTTTTGAGTTAATTTTGTGTCCTCTACTTTGCTGAAAGTGTTTATCAGCTATAGGAGTTGCCTGATGATATTTTAGGGTTAGTTTTGTATACTATCATGTCATCTGCAAATAAGGATACACTGACTTCTTCCCTTCCTATTTGTATCTCCTTGATCTCCTTCAGGTGTCTTATTGTTCTAAGACTCCAAGTACTATATTAAATAGGAGAGAGTGAACAACTTAGTTTTGTTCCTGACTTTAGTGGAATCTCTTTTAGTTTCTCTCCATTTAAATTGATGTTGGCTATAGGTTTACTGCCAACTGCTTTTTATTATGGCGAGGTATATCCTTGTCTCTCTATCTCTCCAGGACTCTGATCATGAAGGGGTATTGGATTTTGTCAAAGACTTTTGTGCATTTAATGAGATGATCATGAAGTTTTTGGTCTGTTTATGTGGTGGATTACATCGATTTGCATATGTCGAACTTTCCCTGCATCTCTGAGATGAAGCCTACATGATTACGATGGATAATCTTTTTGATGTGTTCTTTTTTTCAATTTATTTATGCTTTACACTCCATATTTTATTCTGTTCCTTATACCTCCTCCCCAACCCCCTGTCTCCACATGGATGTCTCCACCCCCCATCCCACCTGACCTCTAAACTCCCTGGGGCCTCCAGTCTCTGGAGGTGCATCATCTCTGAATGAACATAAACCCAGCAGTCCTCTACTGTATGTGTGTTGGGGGCCTCATATCAGTTAGTATGTGCTGCCTGGTTGGTGGTCCAGTGTTTGAGAGATCTTGGGGGACTAGATTAATTGAGACGGACAGTCCTCCTATAGGGTCGCCCTTCTCCTCAGCTTCTTTCAGCCTTCCCTAATTCAACAACAAGGGTCAGCCACTACTGTCCATTGGTTAGGTGCAAATATCTGTATCTGACTCTTTCAGCTGCTTTGTTGGGTCGTCTGGAATGCTGTCATGCTAGGTCCCTTTTTGTGAGTGCTCCATAGCCTCAGTAAGAGTGTCAGGCCTTGGGACTTTCCCTTGATCTGGATCTCACTTTGGGCCTGTGGCTGGACCTTTTGATGTGTTCTTGAATGCAGTTTGTAAGTATTTGATTGAGAATTTTTGCATTTGTATTCGTAAGAGAAATCAGTCTGCAATTCTCTTTTTTTGTTTGGTCCTTATGTAGTTTGGGTATCAAGGTAACTGTGACCTCATAAAATGAATTGGGCAATGCTCCTTCTGTTTCTTTTTTTGTGGAGTAATTTGGCCATTAACTCTTCTTTGAAAATCTGGTAAAATTCTGTGCTAAAACTATTTGACCCTGGACATTTTTGGATTGGGAGACTTTTAATGACTATTTCTCTTTCACTATGGGTTATAGGTCTGTTTAAATTGTTTACTTGATCTTGGTTTACCTTTGGTATGATGTATGTATCAGACGAATTTTTCATTTCTCTTAGACTTCCAATTTGGTGGAGTACAGGTTTTTAAGTATATCCTTATGATTCCATGGATTTCCTAGGTGTCTGTTGTTACGTCTCCTCTTCGTTTTTAATTTTCTTAATTTGGATATTCTTTTTCTGCCTTTTAATTAATTTGGATAAGGGTTTTCAAAAAGAAGAAATAATACCCCAAAGTAGTAGATGGCAAGAAGTAATCATACTGAGGGCTGAAATCAATAAGCTAATAACATAATAACATCAACAAATCCCAAAGAATCAATGAAACAAAGAGTCTTTTTTTAAAACAGGGTTTCTGTGTGTAACCCTGGATGTCCTGGAACTCACTCTATAGATCAGGCTGGCCTTGAGGCCACACAGATTCACTTGCCTCTGCCTTCTGAATGCTGGAATTAAAGGCATGCTTCACCACACCTGGCTTCTGGTTGATTATTTTTTTTCTTTTTTTTTAATTATTATTTATTTTATTTTATTTTTTAATTTACATTCCAAATCACTTCCCCTTTCCCGTTTACTCCCTCCCCAAAAGTCCCATAAGCCCCCTTCCCTCCCTCTTTTCTCCATTCAACCCCCTCTCGTTACTCTTTCCTGGTGTTCCCCTACATCCAGTCTTTCCAGGACCAGGGGTCTCTCCTACCATCTTTTTAGAAATCTATTGATATGCGGATTGTGTCTAGGGTATTCCGAGATTCTGGGTTAATATCCCCTTATCAGTGACTGCATACCATGTGTGTTCTTTTGTGATTGGGTTACCTCACTAAGGATGATATTTTCAAGATCTGACCATTTGCCTAGGAATTTCGTGAGTTCATTGTTTTTAATTGCAGAGTAGTATTCCATTGTGTAGATATACCACATCTTCTGAATCCATTCCTCCGTTGAGGGACATCTGGGTTCTTTCCAGCTTCTGGCTATTATAAATAAGGCTGCTATGAACATAGTGGAGCATGTGTCCTTATTGCATGCAGGTAAAGTCTCTGGGTATATGCCCGGGAGTGGTATAGCCGGATCCTCCGGGAGTGTCATGCCCAGTTTTCTGAGGAACCGCCAGGCTGCTTTCCAGAGTGGTTGTACCAGCTTGCAATTCCACCAGCAGTGGAGGAGTGTTCCTCTTTCTCCACATCCTCGCCAACAACTGCTGTCTCCTGTGATTTTGATCTTAGCCATCCTGACTGGTGTGAGATGGAATCTCAGGGTTGTTTTGATTTGCATTTCCCTAATGACTAAGGATGATGAACATCTCTTTAGGTGCTTCTCAGCCATTAGATATTCTTCAGGCGAGAACTCTTTGTGTAGCTCTGTACCCCATTTTTTAATAGGGTTACTTGCCTCTCTGGAGTTTAACTTCTTGAGTTCTTTGTATATCTTGGATATTAGCCCTCTGTCGGATGTAAGGTTGGTAAAGATCCTTTCCCAGTTAGTTGGTTGCCACTTTGTCTTTTTGACAGTGTCTTTTGCCTTGCAAAAACTTTGTAATTTAATGAGGTCCCATTTGTCTATTCTTGATCTTAGAGCATAAGCTATTGGAGTTCTGTTCAGGAAATTCTCCCCTGTGCCCATATGTTCAAGGTTCTTCCCTAGTTTCCCTTCTATTAGTTTCAGTGTGTCTGGTTTTATGTGGAGATCTTTGATCCACTTAGAATTGAGCTTAGTGCAAGGAGATAAGGATGGGTCAATTTGCATTCTTCTGCATGTTGACCTCCAGCTGAGGCAGCACCATTTGTTGAAAAGGCTATCTTTTTTACACTGGATGGTTTTAGCTCCTTTGTCAAAGATCAAGTGACCATAGGAGTGTGGATTCATTTCTGGGTCTTCAATTCTGTTCCATTGATCTACATGTCTGTTACTGTACCAATACCATGCAGTTTTTAACACTATTGCTCTGTAGTACAGCTTGAGGTCCGGGATACTGATTCCCCCAGAGGTTCTTTTACTCTTGAGAATAGTTTTAGCTATTCTGGGTTTTCTGTTATTCCAGATGAATTTTTGAATTGCTCTTTCTAACTCTATGAAGAATTGAGTTGGGATTTTGATGGGGATTGCATTGAATCTGTGTATTACTTTTGGTAAGATGCTCATTTTTACTATATTAATCCTGCCGATCCATGAGCATGGCAGATTTTTCCATCTTCTGAGGTCTTCTTCAATTTCTTTCTTCAGAGACTTGAAGTTCTTGTCATACAGATCTTTCACTTGTTTGGTTAGAGTCACGCCAAGATACTTAATATGGTTTGTGGCTATCGTGAAGGGTATTATTTCTCTTACTTCTTTCTCAGACTGCTTATCCTTTGAGTATAGGAAGGCTTCTGACTTGCTTGAGTTGATTTTATATCCGGCCACTTTGCTGAAATCGTTTATCAGCTGTAGGAGTTCTCTGGTGGAGTTCTTTGGGTCGCTTAAGTATACTATCATATCGTCTGCAAATAGTGATAGTTTGACTTCTTCCTTTCCAATTTGTATCCCTTTGACCTCTTTTTGTTGTCTAATTGCTCTAGCTAGAACTTCAAGTACTATATTGAAAAGATATGGAGAGAGAGGGCAGCCTTGTCTAGTCCCTGATTTTAATGGGATTGCTTCAAGTTTCTCTCCATTTAGATTGATGCTGGCTACCGGTTTGCTGTAAATTGCTTTTACTATGTTTAGATATGGGCCTTGAATTCATGATCTTTCCAAGACCTTTAGCATGAAAGGATGCTGAATTTTGTCAAATGCTTTCTCAGCATCTAATGAGATGACCATGTGGTTTTTTTCTTTGAGATTGTTTGTTTATGTAGTGGATTACATTGATGGATTTCCTTATATTGAACCATCCCTGCATCCCTGGGATGAAGCCTACTTGATCGTGGTGGATGATCGTTTTGATGTGTTCTTGGATTCGGTTGGCAAGAATTTTATTGAGTATTTTTGCATCGATATTCATAAGAGAGATTGGCCTGAGATTCTCTTTCTTTGTCGGATCTTTGTGTGCTTTTGGTATTAGTGTAATTGTGGCTTCATAGAACGAGTTGGGTAGTGTTCCTTCTGTTTCTATTTTGTGGAATAGTTTGAAGAGTATTGGTGTTAGGTCTTCTTTGAAGGTCTGATAGAATTCTGCACTAAAACCATCTGGACCTGTGCTTTTTTTGGTTGGAAGACTTCCAATGACAACTTCTATTTCTTCATGGGTTATAGGACGGTTTAGATGGTCTATTTGATCCTGATTTAATTTTGGTATTTGGTATCTGTCAAGGAAATTGTCCATTTCCTCAAGATTTTCTAGTTGTGTTGAATACAGGTTTTTGTAGTAGGATCTGATGATTTTTTGAATTTCCTCAGTTTCTGTTGTTATCTCTCCCTTTTCGTTTCTGATTTTATTAATTTGGATACTATCTCTGTGCTCTCTGGTTAGTCTGGCTAAGGGCTTATCTATCTTGTTGATTTTCTCAAAGAACCAACTCCTCGTTTTGTTGATTCTTTGTATGGTTTTATTTGTTTCTACTTGATTGAGTTCGGCCCTGAGTTTGATGATTTCCTGCCTTCTACTCCTCTTTGGTGTATTTGCTTCTTTTTGTTCCAGGGCTTTCAGGTGTGCCATTAAGCTGTTAGTGTATGCTGTCTCCCGTTTCTTTTTGGCGGCACTCAGGGCTATGAATTTTCCTCTTAGCACTGCTTTCATTGTGTCCCATAAATTAGGGTATGTTGTGCCTTCATTTTCATTAACTTTCAAAAAGTCTTTGATTTCTGTCTTTATTTCCACCTTGACCAAGTTATCATTGAGTAGAGCATTGTTCAGCCTCCATGTGTACGTGGGTTTTCTTTTGTTTTTGCTGCCATTGAAGACCACCCTTATTCCATAGTGATCTGATAGGAGGCATGGGATTATTTCTATCTTCTTATATCTGTTGAGGTCTGATTTGTGACCAATTATATGGTCAATTTTGGAGAAGGTACCATGAGGTGCTGAGAAGAAGGTGTATTCTTTAGCTCTAGGATGAAATGTTCTATATATATCAGTTAGTTCCATTTGGTCCAAGGCTTCAATTAGATTCACTGTGTCCCTGTTTAGTTTCTGCTTTCCTGAACGATCCATTTCAGAGAGCGGGGTGTTGAAGTCACCCACTATTATTGTGTGCGGTGCGATGTGTGCTTTGAGTTTTAGTAAAGTTTCTTTTACGAATGAGGGTGCCCTTGCATTTGGAGCATAGATATTCAGAATTGAGAGTTCTTGATGGTGGATTTTTCCCTTGATCAGTATGTAGTGTCCTTCTGTGTCTTTTTTGATGACTTTAGGTTGAAAATCAATTTTATCCGATATTAGGATGGCTACTCCACCTCGTTTCTTGGGGCCATTTGCTTGTAAAATTGTTTTCCAGCCTTTTACTCTGAGGTAGTGTTTGTCTTTGACACTGAGGTGCGTTTCCTGCATGCAGCAAAATGCTGGGTCCTGTTTATGTATCCAGTCTGCTAGTCTATGTCTTTTAATTGGGGAATTGAGACCATTGATATTAAGAGAGATTAAGGCATAGTGATTATTGCCATCTGCCATTCTTGACGCTATCTTTATGTTTGAGTGGTTATCTACTTTTGGGTTTGATTCAAGAAGGTTATTATCTCATTTTTTCCAGGGTGTTGTTTCTCTCCCTGTATTGGAGGTTTCCACCTATTATCCGTTGCAGGGCTGGATTTGTGGAAAGATATTGTGAAAATTTGGTTTTATCATGGAATATCTTGGTCTCTCCATCTATGGTGATTGAGAGTTTTGCTGGGTATAGTAGTCTAGGCTGGCATTTGTGCTGTCTTAGTGTCTGCATGAGATCTGCCCAGGATCTTCTGGCTTTCATAGTCTCTGGTGAGAAGTCTGATGTGATTCGGATAGGTCTTCCTTTGTATGTTACTTGGCCCTTTTCTCTTACTGCTTTTAGTATTCTTTCTTTGTTTAGAACATTCGGTGTTTTGATTATTATGTGACGGGAGGTATTTCTGTTCTGGTCCAGTCTGTTTGGAGTTCTGTAGGCTTCTTGTACATTCATTGGCATCTCTCTCTTTAAGTTAGGGAAGTTTTCCTCCATAATTTTGTTGAAGATGTTTACTGGCCCTTTAAGTTGCAAATCTTCACTCTCATCTATACCTATAATCCTTAGGTTTGGTCTTCTCATTGTGTCCTGGATTTCCTGGATGTTTTGGGTTACACGTTTTTTGCCTTTTGCATTTTCTTTGACTGTTGAGTCGATGCTTTCTATGGAGTCTTCAGCACCTGAGATTCTTTCTTCCATCTCTTGTATTCTATTGTTTATGTTTGCATCTATGACTCCTGATTTCTTCCCAAGGTTTTCTATCTCCAAAGTTGTCTCCCTTTGTGATTTCTTAGTTGTTTCTACTTCCTTTTTTAGTTCCTGGATGGATTTGCTGAGATCCTTCACTTGTTTGTTTGTATTTTCCTATATTTCTTTAAGGTATTTTTGCATTACCTCTTTCAGGATTTCTTCCTGATGACCCACGTTCTCCTGCATTTCTCTGAGTGATTTTTGTGTTTCCTCCTCATGGGAATCCATCTGTTGATCCATTGTCTCCTGCATTTCTTTAAGCAGTTCTCGTGTTTCCTTTGTAAGGGCATCTAACCGTTGATTCATTTCTTTAAGCAATTTTTGTGTTGCCTCCTTATGGGCATCCGTCTGTTGACCCATATTCTTCTGCATTTCTTTATGCCAATTTTGTGATTCCTTTGTGAGTGCATCTACCCGTTGATTCATCTCGTTAAGCGATTTTTGTGTTGTCTCCTTGTGTGCCTCCATCTTTTGATCCATGTTCTCCCGCATTTCTCTAAGCGAGTTTTTTGTTTCCTTTGTAAGGGCTTCTAACCGTTGATTCATGGTCTCCTGTAACTCTTTTTGAGATTTATTTGTGTCCTTCTTGTGATCCTCTAATAGCATCTTGAGAAGTGATTTTAAATCCAGATCTTGTCTTTCGGGTGTGGTGGGGTATCCAGGACTTGCTGCTGTTGGAGAGTTGGGTTCGGATGGTCCCACATTACTTTGATTTCTGTTAGTAACATTCCTACATTTGCCTTTTGCCATCTGGTTACCTCTGGTGTTAGTTGGTCCTGTTGCCACTGGCTGTTGGTTGGACCTCCTGTGAGCCTGCAAAGCTATTTCTGCCCCCCCTGGATTGCCAGGATTCCCCTGGCACCGATTACTGGGGCCTGCCTGCTCCTGAGTGACTTTGGAGCCCTAATGTGCCTTGCCCCAAGTGATCTTATATTGGGGAGGCCTTGCACATCCAAAGGCTCAGCCTAGTGGATTCCTGGAGCAGAGGTCGCCAAAGGGAGGCTGGTAGGCTCCTGCCCTGTGCAGGGGTGTGTGATCTCTCCTGGGTGGGGGAGGGTGCGTCCCTCTGCCAGGCAGAAGTCCCACAGCAGAGCTAGCACGCTGGTTACTGCAGATCTGCCCAGCACTTGGGAGCTGCACACACACAAGCCACCCGAGACCCAAGCGATATTAAGCCTGTCTGTCTCAGAACCTGGCTGTCCCAACTTCCCAGTCACTGGAGCAAAGATGGCGGAGTGCAATCTGCACACTCTCCGTGGTGCCGCTCACCCTGCAGAGGAGATGGCCTGCCGATCTGGCACCCAGACGACCACAGCGCTGACCCGTTCTCAGGCGCAGACGGAAGCCCCAACAGGCCGTGTCCCAAGTGATGTTATATTGGGGATAGAGCCTGGGTACCTGTTGCTTCAGTGCAGTCTGCGGGAACAGAGGTCGCGGAAGGAAAGCTGGTAGGCTCCCGCCCAGTGCGGGGTCCCTCTGCCAGGCAGAAGTCCCACAGCAGAGCTGGTGTGCTGGTTACTGCAGATCAGCCCCGCACTTGGGAGCCGCATACACACAAGCCGCCTGAGACCCAAGCGATATTATGCCTGTCTGTCTCAGAACCTGGCTGTCCCAACTTCCCAGTCACTGGAGCAAAGATGGCGGAGTCCTGGTTGATTATTTTAAATTATTCAGATGGTAATAAAATAATTTTCATCTGGCAACAAAGACAAAAATCTAAGTTGATGTTTTCTTCTTTAGGACATTATAGAAAACTGTTACCAACATATTTAGTATGAAATACATGGAAGAATAAAATAAGGACACTTATATGGTTATTCATAAGGTTATAGCTAAATAATAATTATTAAAAATAGTTATCCAGTATTCACTGAGTATTTTCTGGGTGATATAAGAAGTACAAATGTTGGACATAGTGGTGAATGACTTTAATTCCAGGAAGAGACAGGCAGATCTCTTGTGAGTTCAAGGAAAAACTGGTCTACATGGTTTGTTCCAGGACAACTAAAATTACATAGTCTCAGAGACCCTCTCTCAAAAAAGAAAAGATAGAAAAGCAAAAAAAGAAAATAGAGAAGAGGAAGGAAGGAAGGAAGAAGGGAGGGAGGAAAGAGGATGTGATAGCTATCCCAGTTGATTTTGTATTATCCTTGAGATTTGTATTAAATTTTTGTAGTGTAGACTTTCAGATACCTATTTCTATTCTTCGCAACCATATGCATACATTCCTTTATGTATTTATCCTTACCTTTACCAGGAATCTTGTCTTAGGTCATAGAGTCAGGGTAAATTTTGGTACCCTAATATGAAATTCTGATAATCTCTGTATGCTCCTCTAGGTGCTAATAGTACATGCAGTCTTGATTGTAGTTGGCAGCTGTGTTATGACCAGTAATGTACCTATCTTAGAATAATGCCAATCCTGAGTACTGCAGAACAGAAAGTGAAACTACATATCTGAAAGCATTAAGTTTTAGAATCAACTAGTAGCTGGATGTTTCAGTTAAGTTAGGGCCACTTTGCATGAGACATTTTTCGTTGTTCTTAATTAATATCTTTTTGTTTTTTGCAACATAAAGCATTAGTTAACAGATAAATATGTTCACAACTCAGCTGACAAATTGTATAATTCTCAAGATCTAGTTGAACTAGTAAGGGTTGTAGAGTGTTGGTCTTTAAGTTATGGCCCCAGGTCAGCAGTAATGCTATTACTTAGGAAGTTAGTAGGAATACAAATTATGTGACTGTACTCTGGAATTTCTGAATCAGAAATTTTGGTGGGAAGGACTAAGCAATTTGTCTTTATCCTTTTTCTTTCTTTCTTTCTTTCTTTCTTTCTTTCTTTCTTTCTTTCTTTCTTTCTTTTTGATTTAAAGCTCTCTAGGAAGTTATATTTTGTGTTGAAGTTTTTAATTGTTGCTCTAGAAGTTTAGGAAATGAAGGATTAATATTTATTGAAGGATACTGGAAGACTTCATGGAGGACAAAAAAGCAATCTAAATCCACAGAAAAGGATGCTTATAAACCAGAATATATGAATGAAAAGAAGTAATAATGTGTTTGGTGTTCATGAGATGTGAACTGAGTACATTAATAAAATAGAGAAAATTAATGTTCTGTGGGGAGTGAGAATGGTATGAAACTAGTAAATGAGAATGTTTTTTAGATTTTTTCTGTTGCTCCCATTCCAACCATATTCCATTTTTATTGAATATATGAAAAATAGAAAACATATTGGTATTGTTCATTTCAGGTGCTTATATGTTGAGATCAGACTGTTCAGGGTTTTGTACTAGATTAAGAAGAGCATCAGGTAACAGAATTGGAATGAACTAATCTACCATGTAGTGGCATTAAATAGAAAGACTCCTTTCCCAAATTTAAAATGTATTCATTAGAGTTACTTTTGGTCAAAATTTATTATCACCAGAATGGCACTAAGTAGTAAGTATTGTGAGATGTTTGGTACAATTCTTTATCTTCTATATCTTATGGGTAAAGTTTCTACATTAATAATGATGTCACTCTCTGATATTCATTACCAGTCCAGTCTGTCTGCTTGCTTTGATAATGTGTGCTTGGGTGGAACAGTTTACATTTTATCTTTTCCCTAAAGCTCTATAAGCCATGCATAATGATGCAATCTGTGAAATTATGAGATGGGAACAACTTTGGCTCAGAGAAACTGCTGGAAAATGAGAGGTAAGCATTTTACAGCTGACAAGCTAATGGCTGTAATGTCCAAACACTAGATGCTTTAAGTATCTTTTTTAGAACTTGTCTGGATTTGGTGGTGGGTACTAGTGTGTGATGGTGGGACTGAAGAAGAGAAGAATGCTTTAATGTAAAGATGTGAATAGGTTTTCCTTGTTGAAGGCTTTTTTTTTTTTTTTTGCTAAGCAGTGCCAGAAAAGTGAATAAGCATTTCTAAAGTATAGACATTGCTCAGTGAATTTAGTTATTATTTAATTAGTCTTGAAAATGGGATATAATTTTAGAGACTTTAATGATCTTGAATGACCTTGTTATGACAAAGACTCTGTCTCTCTCTCTGTCTCTCTCTGTCTCTCTCTCTCTGTCTCTGTCTCTCTCTCTGTCTCTGTGTCTCTCTCTCTCTTTCTCTCTCTCTCTGTATTTGTGTGTATAAAATGCAAATAATGCAAGTGGTTTTTGGAGTTGAGCCAGAAATCCCTGAGCACCAAGCTAAGGTTACGTTAAATCTGCTTGCTTTGCAGGTCATATTGAAGGATGTCTGAGACAAGCAATAAATTCTTCCCTTCTGTCACTCTGGAAGGACAAATCAGCCAATGAATCACCTCTTGTTTGTTTAGGTAGACAGAGCCATCATTTGACTTGTATGGATGGTCGAAATCTTAACTTTTTCCTTTCTTTGACAATTGGGTAAGGGGTGACCATAGACAGAAGCAGTTCAAGTCAAGGGACACTAGTGATTCAGTGGGGGAGGGGATAGGAAGAATTCTAGCGTTTGCTTCAAGGAACAATGCTAGTTTGTTTTGTTTTTCTTATGAGAAAATTTCTACAGGTACAGTGGTTTCCATGGGCACAGGCTTGGGGACACTTGGATTTGCAAAGCTCTTTGTTTTAAAAGGTGGAGTGTTTTGATTGTCTTATCACAGGTTTCATAAGGCCCATTTGAGTCTCTTACCAGTTTTATAAGCCAGGGATTTAGAGACTTTGATTAACATGAACCTGGGGTTTTTTCCCTCCTTACTCAAGCTCTTGTATATTTATAATATATTCACTTAAATACCTTATTTGGAGTTCATTTTTCAATCACAAAATGCATCTCTGGCTCTAAGCATAACCCATATGAAGTTAAAAGATATATGATCTGAAATGCCTTCTTGTATCTTTTGTGAAGTGTTTAAAGTGAGATAAGGCTCTACTGCAGCCAACATACTCACGAGACAGCTGATAGGAATATTTTACCCATCTACTTACTAACTGACATTGTTAGAGTAAAGATGTAAAGATATTAAATATTCTACATGATATCTAAATTCAGTTGGTTTGCTGATATCATCACGTTTTTCTATAAAATTGCAAACTATTTGTTGCAGTTTTTCTATTGCAAAGTGCATAGTCCTTTGGACTAATATCTCAGAGTATATATTTTACTCCTTTCTCTGAATTTTATTTCTTTCAGGCATGCACAGGTATTCGTGCATGTGTGTGTGTGTGTGTGTGTGTGTGTGTGTGTGTGTGTGTGTGTGTGTAGGTCAGAGGACAGACTTCAGTGTTAGTACTCACTGTGCATCTTGTTTGTGACATGTTTCTTTGCTGCTATGTATAGCATGATAACTTGTCTGAAAGCCTGCAGAGATTCTCCTGTCTTTTACTTCCATATTCTCATTGGAATGCTGGGGATACAGGTGTATACCAGTATACTAAACTTATGTGGGTTCTGGGGATCAAGTCCTCATGTTTATATGACAAGTGCTTTACACTGAGACATCTTGCTAGCCCTATATTTTCTTCATAGTGTGTCCTTGGCTAAGACATAGTCTCTCAGTTTCGGTTATTTCAATTGTCATTTACAACTTACATTTGATTTTCCTTTTTCATAGGGTCATTGTAAGTGTAGTAACAGACATTTAAGTTTAAACTAGAATTGCCTTACCAATCAGATACTCCTAGGCACATAGAGAAGAAGCATGAAATAGTTTTGTTGAGAGTCAGTTGTTATGAAATACTAGAGTATCCTAGAAAAGAACTCCTCAGTGGGCAGGGAAAGATTCAGACACATGGACCTAACCAAGAGCTAAAGATAGGAAGTCACAATAAAAGAAATGCCAAAAGTCTTTAAATGTATGCTCAAAACCTAAAGCAAAAGGACATCTGAAACATTTTAGCTTAATCAGCAGCTTGGAATGTTAAGAGTTCTTGAATGTGCAACAACAGGAGTAGGAGATCTTTTGTGGGAAGCAGTTGGTTGTTACTCTCAGAATAGCAGAAGTGTCTGGGAAAAGGGTTCGGTGTTACAGGGTAGGCTGAGTATAAAGATGTAAGATAATAGAAGGCTGTCCATTGAGTATATCCCAATCTGCAAGAGGATATTGCTCCAAGCACCTAAAGTTCTAACATAATTGTTAACAATACCTTAAAAACAGAACTCCCAAGCCTTATTTTAATGGCAAATTGTACACAACATGAAGCTTGGATGAAAAGGAAGTCAACAGAAGTTTCACTGCCTTAACTGGCATCTACTTTACTTTGAACCATTCAAAGATCACCTCTACTTCCTTTCTGTTTGTCTATTTTTCATCTGTTCTAATATTCCTTTTACTTAGCCCATTTTATGCTCTTGGGAAGTTTTGTTTTGTTTTCTATGTCTATGACTCTTTTCTAGGCATGAAGATTATCTAGCTTAAAAATGATTTGTATAAAGCTGCAATTACTATAATGTTTTATCCCCGTTAAAATGTCATTTTGCCATTTTGAAGATGGCCAACTTCACAATCAAGAAGTTATTTTATATCATTCTGGACAGTTATTTTTTCATATAAGTTGAATAAGATCCCTAAAATCAAGGTGTTTTGATTTGCTGTAGCAGAATACCATGAGCTGGGGCAAAATTCATTTCGTACAGTGCTCAGAGCTAGGAAGTATGAAGATTCATTGCCTGAGGGGCCTCTCTCTCCCTTCCTCTTCCTTCTCAAGTTTCCCTGTCTCTCTGGGTATCTGTCTCTGTCTTTCTCTCTGTCCCTCTTTCTCTGTCTTTCTGTCTCTCTGTCTCTGTCTGTCTCTGTTGCTGTCTCTCTCTCTCCTCCCTCCATCTCTGACAGATACTTTCTGTATAATTCATGCTGCCATTCTCACCTCGAAGTCATGATCATCTTGATTCAGATTCTCATTAGGGTAGGTAGACACCACTGTGTTCTTCTAGAACTGACTTTTGTATTGTGGTCCATTTCAGGTGTGTCCTTGCATGGCAAAAGAGGCAAGTCAAAGCAAAGGGGGGCATAGTAGTGTGAGCCTGTAATCCCAGATATTCAGAACATTTGAGACAAGAGGATTGCTCTGAGTAGTTTTGAGACAGCCTGGGGAAACACAGTGCCTCTTCATTCTATAGCAACATAGCAAAGAAGCTCTCTGGTCCATCATGTATAAGAGCACTGACCCTCTAATCAGGGCTCTGATGGTGAATATGGGTTGTTAAATTAACATGCTCTAAAATCATGTAGGAGGTGAGGTACCTCAGTGAGGGGGTTTCTAGTTTAGGTTACTAGAAGCAGAAAGATTCATCGTAAATGTCAGTGGTGCTATTCCATTGCCTGGACTAAATAAATAGGGGAAATCCAGCTGAGCACCAGCATTCATCTCTCTTTGCTTCCTAACTTTAGATGCAATGTGACCAGCCACCTTCTACTCCTGCTGCAATGATTTTCCTACCATGATGGACTGGATCTTGGAACTATGAGCTTTTCTGACATTGCTTTCATTAGCTATTTGCATACAGCATGTGAAAAGTAGTTAAGAAAAGTGGCACCAAGAAGTGGAACCATTGCTGTCATAAAACTGAACATGTATTTTTAGGCCTTTTAAAATGGTTTGTGGGAAGAATGTGGAATAGTTTGGAACTTTGACCTAGAAAACCCCTAGAGTTTTGCAAACAAATCATAATATGGGTAGGAATTTGGACGAACAGAAGGCTTAGAGAAATATGGACATTGGAGTCCTGGGCTCAAGAGGCTTAGAAGTAGAACAAGGACTATATCAGGAATTGTTCTAGAAGTCATTCATGGTTTATTCTAATAAATAATCTGGCTGAATTCTACCCGTGTCCTGAGAATTTGAGCGAGGTAAAATTTAAAGGCAATGGACTAAGTTGTTTGGTAGAAAAAATTTCAAGACAGGATAGCACTCACACTGTATAGTGGTTACTGATCACTGCTGTGATCCTGGTCTACAGTGAAATGGAAACATGAAGAGAGTGAAATGATATGAAAGATGTGTCACTGGATGGGGGAAAGGAGAGAGCTTGTTGTTGCACACAAGACAAGTGCTTTCCTGTATTTATAAAATCAGCCTTATTAAAGAGTTATCTCCCACTAGCCCACTGTGAAACAGTCTCTCTCTTAGCAATGACTGCATAAATAAGATGAAAATGATGCAATATCAGTGGACACATTAATGACGAAGGTGGAAATTTCATGGGGGTCACACCCATAGACAAAGAACTACAGGGAAGTGATGACTTCTGGTACAGGGGGAATTCACCTCTCCCTAGCATGAGGTTCCTTACTGATTGTCCAATGCAGAATAGTCAACCCTGAAACCATATGTACACAAATAACAAAAATAGACTCAACATACTTTGATTTTTATATCTGTGCACATAAACACATACATATATGCATGTAATAAATAATAAAGCAAAAAGATACTATCAGTTTGAGAGTATTGGAAAACAGGGAGGGGTTGGAGGGAGGAAAGGGGGCAGTGTTAAATCATATTTTAATTAAAATGTGTTTAAAAATCAAAGAAAAATATATCAAGACTACAGATTATATATACAGATTATATATATACATATATATATATATGTATACATATACATACAAGTAGAAAAGTATTTAAGAAACGTACATATAAAACTTTGTCACACAATATGCTTTCTTATATTTGCTATTTGAATAAGAAATCATTTTTTCTTAAACTAATTCATAAATTCACACATGGCTATTATAATTATTAAATAAAAAGTCTTCATGACTAGCAAAAAAGAGAGAGAAACTTCCTGCTCAGCACTGGGACAATAAGAAAAATGCCCTAAGCAAAAGAGTCTATTCATCGAAGGCTCTATCTTGTCAAAATATAAATTTATTCAAATGAAGAGAGCCTAAACTGAGAATGCCTTAGAAGGAATTTCCTCTTCTAAAGAAACTTCCCATGGAAGTGCTTTTAGTTTTTTGTGGATTTAAAAGTCTAAAGCACCTCACAGAGGCCACTACATCTTTGGCAATGGTCTAAGGGCATCAGCCTGTATCCCAAGCTTAGAGCAGAAGTTGATAGCATTGTCCATATGTTACTGGTTTTGCAGTTAGGAAATGAGCAGATCCATGGATTCTAGTACTACGGTTACTACTAGTACTATAGGCCAGACAATGTACAACAGGGTTAGAGTCTCTGTAAGGAGATCCTTAGAGTAAGTACATAGATTATTTGATGGTAAAGCCTAACTTGCATTGGAGACATCAAGATATTGGAGATGCCAAAGTCTTAGTAGGAGATCTACTAAGGAAATCAGAAGGTACTGTAGCCACATAAAACCAGACACACTGAAACTAATAGAAAGGAAACTAGGGAAGAACCTTGAACATATGGGCACAGGGGAGAATTTCCTGAATAGAACTCCAATAGCTTATGCTCTAAGATCAAGAATTGACAAATGGGACCTCATTAAATTACAAAGTTTTTGCAAGGCAAAAGACACTGTCAAAAAGACAAAGAGGCAACCAACTAACTGGGAAATGATCTTTACCAACCCTACATCTGACAGAGGGCTAATATCCAATATATACAAAGAAGTTAAACTCCAGAGAGGCAAGTAACCCTATTAAAAAATGGGGTACAGAGCTACACAAAGAGTTCTCACCTGAAGAATATCTAATGGCTGAGAAGCACCTAAAGAGATGTTCATCATCCTTTGTCATTAGGGAAATGCAAATCAAAACAACCCTGAGATTCCATCTCATACCAGTCAGAATGGCTAAGATCAAAAACACAGGAGACAGCAGTTGTTGGCGA
The DNA here is from genome assembly GCA_036184795.1 of Tokudaia tokunoshimensis. Classification (NCBI taxonomy): domain Eukaryota; kingdom Metazoa; phylum Chordata; class Mammalia; order Rodentia; family Muridae; genus Tokudaia; species Tokudaia tokunoshimensis. Next base: position 107,353,142 of record BTHU01000023.1, read on the forward strand.
GGATGTGGAGAAAGAGGAACACTCCTCCACTGCTGGTGGAATTGCAGGCTGGTACAACCACTCTGGAAAGCAGTCTGGCGGTTCCTCAGAAAACTGGGCATGACAGTCCTGGAAGATTCCGCTATACCACTCCTTGGCATATACCCAGAGGCTTTACCTGCATGCAATAAGGACACATGCTCCACTATGTTCATAGAAGCCTTATTTATAATAGCCAGAAGCTGGAAAGAACCCAGATGTCCCTCAACGGAGGAATGGATTCAGAAGATGTGGTATATTTACACAATGTAATACTACTCTGCAATTAAAAACAATGAATTCACGAAATTCCTAGGCAAATGGTCAGAACTTGAAAATATCATCCTTAGTGTGGTAACCCAATCACGAAAGAACACACATAGTATGCAGTCACTGATAAGGGCATATTAACCCAGAATCTTGGAATACCCTAGACACAATACGCATATCAATAGATTTCCAAGAAGATGGAAGGAGAGACCCCTGGTCCTGGAAAGACTGGATGTAGGGGTATGCCAAGACAGAGAAGCGAGAGGGGGTTGAATGGGGAAAAGAGGGAGGGAAGGGGGTTTATGGGACTTTCGGGGAGGGAGAAAACGGGAAAGGGGAAATGATTTTGAATGTAAATAAAAAAAAAACTTAGAAAATAAAAAAAAAAAGAAAAGTGCCAGCACAGGTCTAGGCCATATAGGGTCCCATCACTGATAAGGGAAGTGAACATAAGCCCAGACCTCTAAGTATAAAGCTATCTCCAATTAAAAATACCTTACAAAGAAAGATTTATCTTTCTCCAGTTTTTCCCTATCAAAAAACAATACAATGCTACATTTGGAAGTTCATTCTCTCATAAAAAATAAAAAGAAGGTACTGTAGGGAACTAACCTTAGGAAGAGGCTATGTGTGCTTTAGAAGGCAGAGATAGAGAGGCAGGGCTACTGAAACCCTTTGGAGCTCAGATAATTCTATTATATGCACCACACACAGTATTTGGAACTTGCTTTGTCCCAATTATTCCTTGTTATACCACCATTCCTCCTTTTTGGATAGTGAGATTTACTCTGTGATATTGTACACTTAGAGTTATAACTTGTTTGACCACAGTTAGGTGATTCTTTGAAGTCTTAGAACAAACTTAAAAGATTTTGACAAAAATCAAAACAAAACAAAACAAAACAAAAACCAAACAAAACCAAACTATGGGGATGCCTAGAAATAGTCTAAACACATTTTACATTATGACATGAAATTGAGACTTTTGGAGACCAGGGGTAGAATATTGATAATTTGAAGTGATAGGTTTGACTGTTAAATTGACAAGGTTAATATTTATTACACTGTTGGGATCTAGAGCAGTGATACTCATCCTTCCTAACACTGTGACCCTTTAATATAGTCCCTCATGCTGTGGTGACCCCCCAACCATAAAATCATTTTCATTGCTGCTTCGTAATTGTAATTTGTTACTGCTATGAATCGTAACGTAAATATATGATATCCAGGATGTCTGATGTGTGATCCCCTGCCAAAGGGATTACGACCTGAAAGTTGAGAATGACATATCTAGACATATCTAGAATGACATATCTAGGTGACAGACCTCTGAACATGATTGAAATTGGACAAGTCACTCTAAATGTGAGTGGCATCATTCTGTGGGCTAGGGCCCTCAACCGAATAAAACAAAACCAAGATCACAATTCTTCGTTTGCTGAGTACAGAAGTAATGTGACTGGCTACTTTCCAATACTGCTTCCATGCTTTCTCTTTCACAAAACTATAACCCAGAAAAAGCAAAACCATTAAACAAACAGAAGAACCAAAAACCTTCCTCCATAAATTTCTTCTTGTCAGGCATTTGGTCAGAGCAATTAGTTAGAAAAGTGACCAATACAAGTGTTTTTCAGTCCTGATCTAATCACTTGCCAAAGGCTTGCCCACACCCCTGCCAATGCCTGCACATGGGTGATTAAGTTTCAGCATGTGAATCTCTGAGAATGCAAACCTTCGGCTGTAAGTAAAAATCTTGATAAAATTTAGTGCTGTCCATTTGCTCCTATGTTCCTGTTTTGAGGGATGATTATTAGGTATGTTGTCCAACTGTGGAAACCTTCACCACAGCAAATGATTTTTGCAACATTTACGATGATTCTTGAAGAAAATATGAAAAATAAAATAGAAAATAAAAATCCTTTAGGGATCTCAACAATAGCCTCATCATCCTACCCCAACTTTAGCTTATGGAGCCCAATTTACTAACCTGGGACTTTCTTGTTTCTTTTTAACCAGGACAGAAAAACCAGCAGCTTTATGAAATCTATAGATATTCTATTAGTCTTCATATCATCTAGCATTTATATTTCCAGAATGGGAGTACAGTTAAATACAAGACTGATTTTATAGTTCTATCAGGGCACTGATATCACCTGGGAATAACATACTTCACTTACACATCATGTGTGAAAAACAGAATCAGACACAAATCACAAAGAAATGTAGTTAATGTTTTATGAGTTCATAAATCTGGAGCTGTGACCAACATCAGGATCTCCAAAGGTAGCCTCTAGCCTTATAATTCAGGTACTCCAAGGAATCGTTTTACCATTCATAGTTTAGGCTGGAAGTTAAACTACATTTACATGCAAATTCAGACCACTGAGAATAACTATGTACATTTTTACATGGAGATTTGTAAAAATGTAGTGGCAAAACAACTATACAAGGGGCTTTTGAATTGTCACTTGCTAGTTGCATGCACAATGTGCAGTATTTGATATTTCTCTTCAATCAAAACTTAATGTTTAAGGATAACTAGAGTTTTAAAAGTTAAGTGAAGCCTTCCAGTCACCATCTGCACCCGGGTGCTGGGGCTCTTCCACAGCCCTCTGTGCACATGTCCTGCCAGGGGAGAGCTGGTCTCCAGGAAGTCCTTTCATACCCAGACTTAGAGGTGAGATCTCCACATTCTCTCCAATAACTGTCCCAGGTCGAACTGGCCAGGAGCACTCAGGGCACAGGAACAGTGGAATAGTTGGTGCGCTCTCTTCCGGTGTGCTCTCTCCAGGCACGGGTCACTCTGCAGGGCAGATGTCCCACAGCAGAGCTGGCGCACAGGTGACCACAGAACTGCCCTGCTCTTGGGTGCAGGGAGCACACAAAGGTGGCTGAGTCCCAAGTGATGCTATGCTCTGTTATCCGTGCGCCTGGAGGTCCCAACTGCTCTGTTGCTGGATCAAAGATGGCGGAGTGTCCTACCATAACTCTTATAAAGAAAAATATTTAATTGGGGTTGGCTTGCAATTTCAGAGGTTTAGTCCATTACTGTCATGGCAGGCAGACATGGTGCTGGAGATGGAGCTGAGAGTTCTACATCTAGATCTGCAGGCAGCAAAAGTGACAGTATGCCATAACCAGAGTAGCTTGAGCATGTACCATCTCAAAGTCTACCTCCCCAGTGACACAGCTTCCCCTCCAACAAGACCACACCCACTCCAACAAGGCCACACCCCCTAATAATGCCTCTCTCTATGGCCAGCCAAGTATTGACCTTTACTCAGCATACAAAGTGATTTTGATGTGATGAATTCTTTCAACTCGCCGGGCTTCAGTTTTCTCTTCTGCAAAATGGGGTTAGTAATTTCCACTCAATGTGCCTTTTTTCTTTTGGTAATTAAATGCCAAAGTGTTTCATACAGCAAATACTCTTTCCGTTTCTAGCTTAAAAAGGCAGAGTTTTAAGCTGTTATTGCTTTCTTTAAGATTTCTGACTCCTTCTTGATTAGAAAATGTTTTAGTAGAAAGAGAAGAAATAACTAGTGCATGAAAGTATTATATGTCTAAATTGAATTGGAGAGAGAGGAGGACCAGAGAAAGGAAGACATAGAAGCAACAAAGGAACCCTTTGCCAATTTCACACTTTTGTTTAATATTAATCCTGTCATAGGTGGTGTGCAGCTTCCTTCATGTGCATGTATATAATATTACTACTCTGATTTTACTTTTAATATGGATTACAGACCTGAAATATTTGGAAAATATCAGCTGCTCGTTTTCCTTTCTGTCTGGATGGAGAAAATGACCACAAAGTTCATTAGAGATGCTAAGTTTGGGAGTCTGACATAAGGTTTTCTTTCTTTTTGCTTATATACTTAATAAAATCAGGGCTATAGGGGCTGGAGGGATTATGCACTTGTTCCTCTTGTAGAGGATCAGAGTTCAATTTCCACCAACCACGTGGCAGCTCAAAACCATATGTACCTCCACTCACCAAGTACCTGATGCTGTCTTCTGGTCTATGTAGGCCTTACAGGCATGGGGCACACTTACATACATGCAGTTAAAACAATCAGGCATATACAGTCTTTAAAATATCAAGGTGATTGAGCTATAAATTATTCATCAAAACTTTTACCTGTTTTTGTCTACAGTCATACATTTTGACAAATTTTCGTATAAGAATAATAATCAAGTTACTGAATATTCCCATAACCCCTAAAAGATAACCATATCATAGTCAATTTCTCCCACTTTTAGCAACTATTTATTTTTGCTATATAATTTTATTTTATAGGATTTTTTTTTAAAAAAATAGAATCATGTAGTTTGTTAGACTTTGAGTCTGGCCTTCACTTTATATAATGAATTTGAGAATAATCTATATTGCTGTTAGATTGTTAGTAGTTTTCCTGGGTAGTATTTCGTTATATGGAATACCACAGATTATTTATTTATATACCTATTAAAATATTTTGGTTGTTTCTAGTTTTTGGATATGAACAAAGCTGCTGTAAACATTGTGTTGTAAATAAAGATGTTTATATTTTCTTCAGTATATACTTAAAAGGATTGCTGGGCCATATTATATGAACATGCCAAAGCATTCTTCAAAGTAACTGTCAGTTTTTTTTTATTCACCATGAATAAATTGCTTAGTTGCTTTTTATCTTTGATAGTTCTTCATATTATCATGTCTTTTTCCTATTCATATATCATATCATTTGACTACTTTTTATTGTGTTGTTTGTTTTGTTCCTAGTATTTTGGTTTGGGAGCTGTTATGTATTCTGGATATAAGTCTTTATCAGATCTTTGACCTCAAAATATTGCTTCCAGCTATATTTGGCATGTTTTTATTTCCCTAGCACTGTATTTGTAGAACAGTGATTGTAAATTTTGATAAAGTCCAATTTATCACTGTTTTTGATGGATTGTCTTTTTGTTGTCCATCCTACAGCTTGTTATCTTAAACTCTAGTCTCAAAGATTGTTTCTTATGCATTCCTTTAGAGTTGGTTACTTTTATGTAGATATGATTGACAAGATTTGAGTTAACTTTTCTATATAGTGCAAAGAACAGGTTGATGTTAAGTTTTTAGCATGTAGTTGTTCAATTTTTCTAACACAATGTGTATTGTCTACCTTTGTACTTCTTCCCCCAAATAAGCAAACTATGTATGTATGGGATTAGTTTCAGACTATTCTGTATGATTTATCTAAGCACATACATTTCTGTCAGTATTATACTGTTTTGTATACTGTGCCTGCATATAAAGCTGACATAAGGTAGTATGTACATGTTCTCTAACCTTGTTCATGTCAAAATTGATCTGGCTATATTAGGTACTTTGCTTTGCTATGTGAACTATGATAACTATGGTTATCAATTCCAATGAAATCATACCTCTGGAATTTGAATGTGATTGCAATGAAGCTAAAAATCCATTTTGGGTAAAGTTGACATTTTACTGTCATATTTTCAAACCCATTAACTTGACATGTATACCAGTAGTTTTAGATTATTTTGCCCTTTTTACTATTTTACCTTTGTTGTTAGAAGTGCATTTAAGCAGTTAATGTTTAGGGCTGATTGTACTGCTTTATTACTAATGTATAGGATATATTTGATTTTACTATGTTTTATATCCTGGGAATATGTTTAATTCTTGCTATTAGTTCTAGCAGCTTAAAAAAATTCTTTTTTGCAATTCTATATACCATTATACTACTGTGAATAACATCAGTTTTATCTCTCCCTTTCTCTTTGTGTACATTTTAATGTTATTGCTATTTTCTTTAATTTTGACGGAGACTTCTAATGTATTGAATAGCGTTGAGGAAAGTAGATTTTATTCATTTCTGTTTGATTTTAAGTAGAACATTTTTATCATTTAGGTTTCTCAGAAATTCCCTTTGGCATAATCTGGGACTTTTCCTTACATTTTAGAATTTTAGGATTTTTTAATCATAAAAAGATTGCTGAATTTTCTAGAAAAAATCCTCTACTTGTATCAAATATGAAAGAGGATAAAATAATTTTTCCTTCTTTAATTTGTTGCTATGGTAAAAGACAGTAATAATTTTTGTAGTTCTTAGAAGAGAAATAAATCTTATGTTTTATCATCTCAATTGTTTGCTATAATTTACCAAAGTCATTTGGGTAGAGATAGTTCTTTGTTCAATTTTTTTAAAAAAAATGATTTATTGCTGTAAATTGAACTCAATGCCTTGCACTGCTCTGGTGTGTACTGAGCTACAACCCCTAGATCCTGTTTGGATTTTTTTTTAAAATTGAGGTAGGATCTTGCTATGCAGGCAAGGCAAGCCAGGGACTTGCTAGGTAGTTCAGGCTGATTTTAAACATGTGTTTCTCTTGCTTCAGCCTCCCAAGGGATGAGATTTAAGAAATATGGCACTATGTCTTATTTGATTTTGAACTCTTATTAAATTATAAGACTTTCGAATCATTAAAATATGAACTGGGGGGGGGCTGTGGGTATGGATAGATCAATAGGCAAGAGCAAGTGCTGCACAGCATGAGGATCTGAGTTGGGAGTTTTAGTACCCACATGTAAAAACCAAGCAACTCAGTCAATCTAGCTGAAAGCCAGCAAGTTTAAGATTCAGTGACAGGCCCTAACATAAGGGAACAAGGTAGATGAATTACATAGCAGAATACCGAATATCCTCCCTTTGCTTCTGAATGTATCCTCATGGGTTCACAGATGCCCACATGCATACAACACATGCACACATACAATGTAAATTGACTTTTCTTAAAGATGGAAATATTTTCAGTTTTGCTCTGATTGTCTTGTTTTAAAGACCTGTAGAGCTCTTTAGTTTTATATTTTGTGGGCCATATCACTCTGCTTACCCTAGTATAAAAGTACCTCAGACTAGGTAGTTTATAAATAACAGAAATTTTATTGGTCTTAGTTATAGAGTCTTTGAACTCTAAGATCAAAGTGCTAGCAGATAAATTTGTGTTTTCTTGCAATGGGGGAACACATACATTCTCTCTAGCCTATTTTTTAAAATAAAAGTGCCAATTATATTGATGGGAAGAGCTCTGTCTTAATGGTACAATCACCTTCTATAGCTCATACGTCTTAATACTCTCACATTGATGACTAAGCTATGATGAATGATTTTTGGTTGGTGACATTAGGATTTAGAAACAATACAGATACAAATTTTTTCATAAATTTTCTGACAGCTAATCTTGATTATCAACGTTTTGTTTTTAGAAATGCCTGGGAGATTATTAATACTTTACTCTGGGTGTGTATGGGGAAGATACTTCCAAGGAAGATTAAGAGGGGATGACTTTCCCTAAATAGGCTGACTGTATTGATGTTCCCCACTCTTGCAAAAGCCCAATAGTTGATGTATGCATTCTATTTGCTTCCTGGTTGTCATTACATGAACATCTCTGATCCACTATATCCTCCCTCCATAATATTCTACCTTATCACAAGTCCAGAAACAGTGGATACAGATGACCAGAGTTCATAACCTATGAAACTATGAGTCAAAGTGATTATTTCCTCTTTTAAAATTGGTTCTTTTAGGCCCTTGTCCCAGTGACAAATTCTTTTGAGTGTATATCTAGGAGGAGAATTTCTGGGTTTGGATCATATGGGAACTTTGCTTTATTCCTTTTGAAGAAATAGACAAGTGTTTTACACAGTAGTAGAGTGTCTTGGTTGTAAAAATGGGATCCCTGTGAGATTACAGCTGACGTTACTAGATGTTGTTGGTCAGCCACGACTCAGAGAAGAATGTTTGCTGAGACAGCCTGACGCACAAGATAGTCCATCTTGCCTGAAACAAGCAATTCCAGAAAAGAAAGAGACCAAAGACCCACACATGGCCAGCCCTTAGAACTGAATCAACTTCCTTATTTCTAAGCCATTATAAAGTTTTCCCCCTTACAAGAGCCCCCCCCCCCTTTTTTCTTGTGAGAAAAGCTACCCCTCTCTCTGTGTGTATGTCAGTAAACATAGTCTCATCTGTTGAGGTCAAACTCTAGTTCCTTTCTTGTCTCCTGTCCCTTAACTATGCTCTGAAATCTAAGACAGAGTGCATGTTAATTCCACTAGTAATATACAAGTGCCTCAACTTTTAAGTACTTTTCACAATGCATTATTTTTCTTTTAAAATACACAGTCATCCTTGTAGGTATGAAGTGGTATCTGATTGGTTTTTATTTATGTTTGTCTAATGATTATCATTAAGAATCTTTTTGAATGTTTATTACACTTATATATTATTTTCTTTCTAGAAATATTTCAGGGGTGAGCTGTAGCTCATAAGTAGAGCACTCTATTTAGAGCTCTTGACTAATATATGAGGTCCTGGGTGATATCATCAGCACCACTAAAATTGTTCATTTAAGTGTTTTGATCACATTTTGTTTGTCTTTTGTTCTTTTGTTTGAACCTAGAATCTTGTACATGTTAAATATATGTTCTATCACTGAAATACACACATAGTCCTATAAATTTTCAAATGAGATTATTTTGGTCATTGTTGTGTTTATGGAGTGTGTGTGTGTGTGTGTGTGTGTGTGTGTGTGTGTGTAATGGGGATTGAACTGGGGGCCTGACATGTACACTATATGTCAAGCCATACAAGAGTTGTTTACATATACTAGATATGAGCCTCTTATGAGATATGAATCAGTAAATACTTTCAGTAAATACTTTCTCTGATTCTACAGGTTGAGCTTTTCTTCTCTTTTTAGTATCTTTTAACTATAAAATTTAATTTTTACAATGTCTGACTCACCTATATTTTCTTCTGTTGCTCATAATATCCAAGAAAACATTCTAAAATGTTCTTTGTAAAAATTTTCCTTACATTTTCCTGGCCTCTGTGCTGTTCAGCTTTAAATTTTTATTTTATTAAAATATAATTACACAATTTCCTTCTCCCTCTCCTCTCTCCAAGCCCTCCCATGTCCATCCTCAGCACCCTTTCAAATTTCCAGCCTCTAGTTTCAATCATTATTGTATCATATATATATATACGCAAATGAATATATAAATACAACTTGCTGAGTTCCTTCTGTATTGCTTGCACGTATATGAATTCAGGGCTTAACTACTTGGTATTATATAAACAACTAGGGGGCTTGTTCTCAGGGAACACTAATTCTCCATCTCTCAGAAAAAAGCACAGGTCCAGATGGTTTTAGTGCAGAATTCTATCAGACCTTCAAAGAAGACCTAACACCAATACTCTTCAAACTGTTCCACAAAATAGAAACAGAAGGAACACTACCCAACTCGTTCTATGAAGCCACAATTACACTAATACCAAAAGCACACAAAGATCTGACAAAGAAAGAGAATCTCAGGCCAATCTCTCTTATGAATATCGATGCAAAAATACTCAATAAAATTCTTGCCAACCGAATCCAAGAACACATCAAAACGATCATTCACCACGATCAAGTAGGCTTCATCCCAGGGATGCAGGGATGGTTCAATATAAGGAAATCCATCAATGTAATCCACTACATAAACAATCTCAAAGAAAAAAACCACATGGTCATCTCATTAGATGCTGAGAAAGCATTTGACAAAATTCAGCATCCTTTCATGCTAAAGGTCTTGGAAAGATCAGGAATTCAAGGCCCATATCTAAACATAGTAAAAGCAATTTACAGCAAACCAGTAGCCAGCATCAATCTAAACGGAGAGAAACTTGAAGCAATCCCACTAAAATCAGGGACTAGACAAGGCTGCCCTCTCTCTCCATATCTTTTCAATATAGTACTTGAAGTTCTAGCTAGAGCAATTAGACAACAAAAAGAGGTCAAAGGGATACAAATTGGAAAGGAAGAAGTCAAACTATCACTATTTGCAGACGATATGATAGTATACATAAGCGACCCAAAGAACTCCACCAGAGAACTCCTACAGCTGATAAACGACTTCAGCAAAGTGGCCGGATATAAAATCAACTCAAGCAAGTCAGAAGCCTTCCTATACTCAAAGGATAAGCAGGCTGAGAAAGAAGTAAGAGAAATAATACCCTTTACGATAGCCACAAACCATATTAAGTATCTTGGCGTGACGCTAACCAAACAAGTGAAAGATCTGTATGACAAGAACTTCAAGTCTCTGAAGAAAGAAATTGAAGAAGACCTCAGAAGATGGAAAAATCTGCCATGCTCATGGATTGGCAGGATTAATATAGTAAAAATGAGCATCTTACCAAAAGTAATACACAGATTCAATGCAATCCCCATCAATAGATGAGGACTGAGGTCCTTTACATGGCCATGTTGTGAGTAATGCACATTCACTCAGGACTTCATCTGCTCTATGAGAATGGAAGGGCCTGCACAGGTCCCCTGATGTGAGTACAAATTTTGACTGTGCATAGAAAATATCAACTATGGCGTTCTTGTCCATGTTGATTGTATTTAAAGACTTGTCTCCTACAGAGACCCCCTTCTGAGATGAGCTAATCTGCCTCCTCCTCATTTATACATCACATATAAGAAATGCTCTGTGCAAGGAGATAAGAATGGGTCGATTTGCATGCTTCTGTATGCTGACCTCCAGTTGAGCCAGCACCATTTGTTGAAAAGGCTATCTTTTTTCCACTGGATGGTTTTAACTCCTTATTAGAGACTGAAAAGTCTTTGATAAAATCCAACACCCTTTCATGTTAAGGGTTTAGAGAAATCAGGGATACAGAGTACATACTTAAACATAATCAAAGAAATATGCAACAAGCCAATGGCCAAAAATCAAATTAAATGAAGAGAATCTTAAAGCAATTCCACTAAAATTAGGGACAAGATATGTCTGCCCCCTCTCTCCCTATCTATTCAATATAGTACTTGAAGATCTAGCCAGAGCAATAAGACAACTAAAGGAGATCAGTGGATACAAATTGGAAAGGAAAATGTCAAAGTATCTCTATTTTTGGATGATATGATACTATATATAAGTGACCCCAAAAATTCTTTGAAAGAGCACCTCCAACTGATAAACACCTTCAGCAAAGTGGCTGGATACAAAATTAACTCAAAGAAAACAGTAGCCCTACTGTATATAAGTGATAAATGGGCTGAGAAAAAATTAGGGAAACAATGCCTTTTACAATATCCATGTATAATATAAAATACCTTGGTGTAACTCTAACCAAACAAATAAAAGTTCTATATAGCAATAACTTCAGGTTCCTGAAGAAAGAAATTGAAGATGATATCAGAAGATAGAAACATCTCCCATGCTCATGGATAGGTAGGATTAACATAGTGAAAATGGCCACCATACCAAAAGCAATCTACAGATTTAATACAATCCCCATCAAAATTCCAACACAAATTTTATAGACATTGAAAGATCAATTTTTAGCTTCACATAGAACAACACAAAACCCCAGGATAAAACAATCCTGAACAATAAAAGAAATTTTGGAAGAATTACCATTCCTGACCTCAAGCTGTACTATAGAACAATAGTGATACAAACTGCATATATTGGTACAGCAACAGACAAGTTTATCAATGGAATAGAATTGAAGACCCAGAAATAAATCCACATACCTATAGACATTTGATTTTTGATAAAGAAGCCAAAACCATATAATGGAAAAAAGAAAGCATCTGCAACGAATAGTGCTGGTCTTAGTAGATGTCTACACATAGAAGAATGAAAATAGATCCATATTTATCACTCAGCACAAAACTCAAGCCTAAGTGGATCAAGGATCTTAACATAAAACCAGATACACCAAATCTCATAGAAGAGAAAGTGGGAAGCATCCTTGAACACAGTGGTACAGGAGACAACTTCCTAAACAGAACATCAATGACTCAACAGTTGATAAACAGTACCTTATGAAACTGCAAAGATTCTGTAAGGCAAAGGACTGTCAAAAAGATAAAAGCCTACAGATTGGAAAAGGATCTTCCCCAACCCTATATCTGACAGAGGACTAATATCCAAAATTTACAAAGAACTCAGGAAGTCATACACCAACAACCCAAATAACCAAATTAAAATATGGGACACAGAGCTAAACAGAAAATTCTCAACAGAGGAATCCTGAATGTCTAAGAACTTAAGAAATGTTCAAAGTTCTTAGTCATCAGGGAAATGCAAATCAAAACAACTCTGAGGTTCCGTTTTATACACATCAGAATTGCTAAGATTAAAAATTCAAGAGATAGCACATATACCCGTGTGGATGTGGAGCAAGGGGAACATTCCTCCACTGCTGATGGGAATACAAACTTGTATAACCACGTTGGAAATCAATTTGGCATTTTCTCAGAAAACTGGGAATAAATCGTTCTACCTCAAGACCCAGCTATACAACTCCTGGGCATATACACAAAAGATGCTCCACCACCTCACAAGGGCACTTACTCAACTATGTTCATAGCAGCTTTATTAATAATAGCCAGAAAATGGACACAACCTAGATGTCCCTCAAATGAAGAATGGATAAAGAAAACACGGTACACCTACACAGTGAAATACTACTCAGCTATTAAAAACCAAGACATCATTAATTTTGCAGGCAAATGGATGGAACTTGAGAATATCATCCTGAGTGAGGTAACCCAGATCAAAAGGACATTCGCAGATACAATGAAATTCCCATCAAAATTCCAACACAGTTGGAATATACTCATTTTTAAGTGGATATTAGCCATAAAATACAGGTACCATACTATGCTCCACAGATCCTAAGAAGCTAAACAAGAAGGAAGGCCCAAGACAGGAAGTCTGAATCTCACTTAGAAGGGGAAATAAAGTAGTCATGAGAGGCAGATGGAGGGAAAGAACTGGACAGGATCGGGGATAGATAGGAAAATGGGGAGTTCAGGATCAGGTGTGGGAAAGGACAGGAGAGATGACTAGATGGTTATGAAAATGAGTAGAAATCTGCAACTGATGGGGATGGGGAGATTGGTGGGATTTTTGGGATGAAACAGTGACCTGAGATAAGGGAGGTGCCCAGTAATCAATGGGGGTGACCTTAGCTATGACTCACAGCATTAGGAATATAGAATCTGAAATGGTCACCATATTTAGTCAGGCAGTTACCCCAGTGGAGCGATAATGGACACCAACCCATCCACAAAACTTTCAACCCAAAATTTATCCCATCTACAAGAAATACAGGAACAGGGGATGCAGCAGAGACTGAGGGATTTGCCAACCAATAACTAGCCCAATTTGTGACCCATCCCATGGCAACCACCAATCCTTGACAGTATAAATGATACTGTGTTATACTTGTATACAGGAACATGTTTTCCTCTGAGAGGATCTACCCATTGGCTGCCTCAGACAGGTACAGACACCCACAGCCAAACATTGGATGGAGTTTGGGGACTCTTATGGAAGACTTGGGGAAGTATTGAGAGCCCCAAAGAGGCTAAGAACTTCACAGGAAGGCCACCAGAGTTAACTAACCTGGAACCGTGGATGCTCTCAGAGTCTCAACCACCAACCAAAGAGCATTCACGGACTGGACCTAGGCTTCTCTGTACATATATAGCTGATGTACAGCTTTGTCTTCATGTGGGTCACGAGCAACTGAAGTGGGGCCATCTCAAAAGCTGTTCTTCTAGCTGGGCTACCTTGTCTGACCTCAGTGGGAAAGGATGTACCTAGCCCTGCAGAGTCCTTGAAGTGGCAGGATGAGCAGATATCTAGGGGGACTCACCTACTTAGAGAAGAACGGGAGGGGTGATGGGGGAAGGATTGTGGGAAGGGGTGAATGGGATGGGGACAGTGGGTGTAATGTAAAGTGAATATATAAAAAATAAAAAAATAGAAATTATCGCTAGCTAGATTTAACACATTAAAAAAAGGCAGGATCTTACAGCTTTATACTGAACAGTGATTATCAAAGTGTGTTCCTTACTGTAGTAATGCAAGCTTCATGTGCTAGTAGTAATTTAAATTCTTAGGCAAGGGCACCATCACTTAACTACTGAATAGAAACTTTTAGAAAAAAAATTCAAAGTGCTTAAGCAAGTTATTCAAGTGTTTTTGATACATGTTCAAATTTGAGAATTGTTCTCTTAAGGACAAAAGTTTATATTTCCAGTTATTCATTTTGTATCTGTGAGGAGGCAGGCTCCCCTTGGTCTAAGTGTTTTGGATGCAATTGAATGAAATAAGGTGAGGAGTACTCAAGGGCCAAACCTCTGTTTTGGTTTTGTTCCTATTTAAAATTTCATTTGTGACTCTGAAAGGATCGCATTTATCTTGTGTGTTCTGGGCTGAGGTTTCATTTTTTTTCTGGTTCATCAGTTCAGCATTATTTGCTTTTTTTTTCTGTTCACTTCTTAGGAATTCCTAAAGTTTGTGGATTGCCCTATTTTTCATCTCCAGACTCTTTTAAAGAAATTCTTTCATTTTTTTTCTATCAGCTATTGACTTAAGGAAGAGGAACAGAGCTATTGTTTATTCCTATTAGAATACTAACACAAACCTTTCTAACTAAGGGTTCATTAGGAAAGGAAATTGGTTTTCTGACATCTTTTGATTTGGCAGAATGAGAAAAATTGTGAAATAATTTCTTCATTGAATGACCACAGTACATTAAATGTCAATGGTTTCCATTGGTAAGATACTAGTTTTGGTGCTTATTTTTGACCAAACTCTTTGGTTTATTGATAAAAAATATTACTTGATGTTCTATGTTTAGTTGTAGCTGGGAACTGAAATCAGACCCTCATACATGCTGGGCAAATACTCTATCAGTAAGTCATATCTACCACCCTGAGATGTTACCTGAAAATACAGCATATAAAATAGATAAGCGTTCTGATTGAAGCATCTCCATAGATACAATTTAGAAAACACTAAGCATTAAAGCATTCAAGACTCTACTGAAATGCAATAATAGTACCTAAGAAATAGATCATGGTTGGAAAAATGAAAGAAACCACTCATAAAATACCGAGTTAACTTCTGGGAGTTATATTGTAAGAGACACACAGAAATCCAGAGATTCTTCCATAGTATGTTTCCAGGTTTCAGTGTTCTGTGCTCTAACTGAGGCTTGACATAACAGGACTTTGATTCAATATTTAATAGCTATATGAATTTCTTAAATCTGTTTGAGACAGGTTTCTTATGTTTAAAATGGGATACATAACTAACATAATTTTGAGGATTATTAGCATGATGATTAAATTTGTCAAGTATAAAGGGCTATATAATTTTGAATTTACTTGACAGCCTGGAAGTGAACACAAGCTGGAAAATAAAAGCAGCATAAATTTGGGGGCACATGAAAATTATTTTCAATACTTGGATGCCAGCATATAAAATAATTGTTTGCTTTTGTTTCTTCTCAAAGGCACAACTATAACAAACAACAGGCTATTTCATGGAGAAAAATACAGTTCATTATAGGCATGATTTTCTAATCCTGAGTTAAAGGAATACCTTGCTATTGTAGTTTTAGCAAGGTAGCTGAATGTCTACCAGTCTAGTTACAGAATGAGAGATTTTAGCATTAAACAGACTGCAATATTTTCAAATATCTGAGGTGCCATACTCTTTCTGTTCATTCTACAAGTACACTTAATACTCTTTTCTGTTTACCATCTTCAGATAACAGAAGACCAACTTCATGAAAAGTCTTGTAAAACATCTGTACATAATCATTATCATAGTAGATAGGTTGAGTTTTGGGACTTTTGTTGAGCTATTAGGTGGGAAATATGATGCTTTTACAAGCAATGCTGATGACATGAGTTATCAGATGCTAATATCTGTGTTCTTCATCCAAGAGGAGATCTGATAAGAAATAAGGATAGAGATTAAGTCCTTAGATTCCAATTATCCCTGAAGTGCAATTCTAAATTTGCATTATATATATATATATATATATATAAAATCAAAGTTCGATTTTTGAAGCAGGTTATTGGTCACTTGCCACTTAAGGAACCTTAGTTGACATACCCCATTTCATCTCCTCTTTGTCTTTGACACAGTCTCCTTTCTTTTCTGCAAAGCAGCAGGCTGAGCAAAAGCTATGGTCACAGTTACAGAAAAAGCCATAGTGTTGATCAAGTTTGAAGGACAGAGCATTCCTTTTCCTTATGTAAGTCTTAAGTGAAAAGTCCTCAAATCTATGCTCATGTATTTTAGAAAGGGGAGACAACGTATTTTTTTTGAATTGCCCACTTTATGCTTACAGTGCACTTGACAGGGCAGGGAGTCCTGTGTCAAACTGTTATCTGGCAAATTAGAGAAAAGCTGCAAGTACAAAACTTTTGCTTGTTCTTTGTGTTGCTCAGTGTGCAAGGAAAGTAATTTTGCTCATGAAAGAACCATCTTGATAGACCTTTTTTTTTTTTATACACGAAAAGTGGGAACTCTAGGGCAAGATCCACAATGAGAAACTTGATAGAAAAAAGCAAAATTGACCTTTTACATGTAACAGTTTTGTGCCAGAGGAACCTTATGGATGAAATAAGAAGAACCTGTGTACCCCTGTAGTGTGACACTCTGGTCAGAGACCAACTGCAGCTCTGGATGCAGGGATATAAGATGGTAGGAGGGGAATAATAAGAGTAGACTAGGGCGATGCAAATCAGAGCATAATTCCTCACCCCAAGGAACCCTGGAATATTGGAGTGACTTTACCTTTTCGGATAATGCTTCTTTTCAGACAAAAGTTAACTCAGAAACTGGAAGCATTGAGAAAGACACCCACAGAACACATACTTATCATCTCTGTCATTTTTTTTTAAACAGTTCTGGCCTGTCTACATAAATTATACCCCCAGCTATTGAAAACCAAAACTATCCTGGGGATATATCTCTTCTCTAAAATTCATCCAGACCACATCCAGCTCACCCATTACTTTGTTCTCACCTTGAGTTTACCTTGAGACTTGAGCTCACCTTATGTAGCTCAGTTTCTTAGTTTCTGAAGAGTGTCACTTTGTATCCAGTTCCTAAGAGCAGCTCTTTACTATCCACTTCCGGTTTAATAACTATACTTATCGGGGACAGGGAGAGGGAAATCAGTAAAGTTTGCTGACAAACATAGGGCCTGAATTCAGATCCCCAGCACCCATGTAAAAAGCTGGACTTGGTGGCATGTTCCTGTAACCCCAGTGCTGGGTAGAAGGAGGAGGAGACAGGCACATTGGTGAAGCCTATGGATCCTAGTCTAATTGATGAGCTCCAAGTTCACTGCAAGAACACATGCACGTAGCCATATGAGAGACAGAGAGAAACAGAGATACAGAAAGAGAGACACAGAGACCTAGAGGGAGAGAGATACAGACAAAAACAGAAAGAGAAAGAAAGAGGCATAAGCTTCATCTGTGTGGAATTGTGGTACCAGCAGGTCAGGCCTGTTCTACCTCTGAGTTCTTGTTAAGAAACAAAGGTTGGAAAAAATTTCTCTTTCCCAAATTGTTCAATTGCTCCATCTGTTTTTGAAAATAGGATGTGTTTCTTTGTGGAACTATCCTGTGTGGTGTCTTCAGCCTTAAGTCAAAGCATGGGCCTTCCATTCTGCTTTGCTATCACACTTAAATTAGCCACGTTTGTCCTAGAACTTGAGAAATCACTCAACACTAAGAAAGCTATATGGTGTGTGGTGCTGTGTACATAATAACTATCAATCTGCAGTGGACGGAATGCTTGCAGGTACTCTGCTAAAGGTAGGATATTTATGTTAATTATGTGATTTGTACATTATAGGATATTGTCTCTGCCCACTGTGTGTCTTTAACACTTGCTGCGCATCATCCTTTTGATCCCCCAGATCTCTTCAGTACTGGGCTTCATCTCCCAGGAGACCAGATTTTTATGGGTCACATGCATCAATTAGTTCCCTTTCTCACTGGTTTTTGATTGGGTTTTATAACTAGGAAGAGTTGGCAGGGAGTTGGAAGGTGGGTGGAAGACAGTGAGGCATTTATTCTAGTTCCCCTTCCTGATGTAATTTGGGATTGACTTTGATCCTGTATGGAAGGGCACAGTTCCTATTAGGCACCTCTCTCCTAAAGTTCCTTCATGCTCGGTTAGTGCTTTAGATAAGCGTGGGATTAACATTTCTAGATTTATCTACTTTATCACTCCTTGCTGATTTCCCTTAATCATTTTACATTATAAAGAACTCTTTTATTAAATATTAAATTACGTTTCTTTTTGTATGGTTTCCTGAGGTGACACTCTAACCTGCATGAAACAATGTATCTTATTATTAAGATGAGTTTGCATCTTTAGAAAATATTCTCTGGAAGAGAAATGAGTATATTGCTTTCTTAGGCATATTTAAATAGGCCTACTGCACTGGTTTTCAATTATCATGGACTAGCTAACTCTGGCCTTTTCTTGCTTCACTATCAGTAAACTGCTCAGAATTTTATATTCTGACTGGTGACATATATATCCTATTGTATAGGACTTACAATACTGCTATAGGGTTTAAATGAGTTAAATTGTCACCTGACTTTGGTTTACTAATCTTGTGGGTCTAAGGAAGCCAATTCTAATGTTTTTTATTCCTGTGGGAACCAGACATATAATGATCTTCAACGGTCACTCAGAACACCTGCACTGTCATTCACAAATAAACATCTTTTTTTCCATTTTTAAAAATTAATTTTTAGTGTTAGCACACAATTAAAAGCTTTTCATGGCATTTTCATATGGTGTTCTTTTAAAAATCACTTTTTTATGTTTATGTATGGGTGACTGTATGAATGCATGCATGTATGTATGTATGTATGTATGTGCATGTACTATGTGCATGCGTGGTGCTCATGGAAACCAGAAGAGGGAACCAGAATCCCTGGAATTGGAGTTATATGCAGTTGTGAACCACATGATGTGGGCAGCAGATAGGACTGGGGCCTTCTGCAAGATCAGTAAGTTCTGTTAACTGTTTTCCCATCTCTCCAGTCCTTTATACATTGTTTTTATTGTTAACTTTGTCAGCTTGATGAATTACCTGGGAAGATGCATTGAGGCTTTGTTTTGCACTTGGTTGGCCTATAGGCATGTCTATGGGGAGTGATGTACCTCAATTAAGGAAGGTCCAGCCGACTTTTGGTGGCGCCATTCCCTAATGAGATGGTCCTGATCGCTGTCAGAGTGGAGCAGCTAAGCTAAGCAAAAACAAAGAAGGAAGGAATCAACTTGAATGCATTCACTTCTTTCTGTTCTTCACTGTGAACGTGCAAATTTCTTCCTTGACTTCCTCACAGCCTGGCCCAGATCAAGCAGGAAAGTGCTTCAGTCTACCAATCGTGCATCACTGGGGCTTTTTGCTTTTGACGAAGACAAATGTTGATATTGTTCAACAGGAGCAAAGGCAGAACTTGGAGGATGTACCAGGGCAGAAGGTAAATGAAGTCTTCCAAAAAAAATACTCATTTTCTGTTTATGGAAAGTATATATTGATGCTTCTGTACCTCCTTATCTTGGTTGTCAAAATACGTAAGAAAGATTTGCCAGTGTTACTACAGTAGTGATTTTGTTTGTGCTCTCGAGTAAAACTATAACTCCCCTTTTCATCAGTGATGGCCAATTTATTCGTTCTTTATTGAACTGGATTTGTAGTCATTTACATCTTATTGAAGCTACTTTAAATTCTTTTTGTTGTAGAGTGTATTGTGAGTGAAAAGGAATGGGTCAAACATCTGTGTGCTTCCTGGAGTATAATCATTTCTCCCATCTCCCCAAATAGTCTAGTCTCCCAGAGCCTCAGATCCTTTCCTTACAGTTTTGCCCATAAAATGACTCTTAGAAACATTTAGAATGGGTTTTGTGATGTGCTTTCAAAACCATAAAATATGAGGGAATAAGTTTACCCACTGAAATTAACACCAGGACAGGTAGATATGAACAACTATTTAAAGATAAATTGTACACGTTAGTGTTAATGTGTATACTATATTAATATATTGGATAAAGAAATCTGTAAAGATGGTTGATCAATCCAGTAAGTATAAAAGAGGTTCAGGAAGTCATATGGTAGCTGTGTCTACCCAAGCCTGCTGAGAATAGGAGAGAACATGGAGCTAATGTCCTTCTAATATACTGACCTATTATTGAAAGCATCTCAATAAGACCAATGCATCAGTCTACAGATGATGCCTTTAAAACTTAGATCCTTTTCATTTCCTTTGTGACAATTTCAAGCTTATTATGTAAACCTTCTGAGTATGATGTGGCTTTCCACAAACTATAACTATGGGGAGGAAAATATCCTGTTCTTATAAACTATGAATAATCCTGTGCTGGTGACAGTTAATTCTCAGTGTAAATTTAATAAAATAACTTTTTATTATGATTTGTTCTCCCACATGGTATGACTACTGGGAGAGAATTCTCTTATCATGCTGACTTGATTATGTTAGTCCATGTGAGGCTTATGTTTTGCTTTGTCAGTTAATGAACTGGCATTTTGGTGTCTGTCTCAGTCTGCAGAGCTTAATTAGTGTGCATGCATTGTTGAGATGTGGATTTGCTGTTGGTGAGCTGATAATATTGGGTTTCAGAGGTTATAAGGCATAGGGCCAAACCCAGCACCATGGTTAAGTTAGCCAAAGTAATGAGCACCTTTCTGTGAGGCCTTGTGGGAGCCAGCATGTGTCCTTTTTCCTCTAATGGTATGCTATGTAGCAGAGACTAAGTGTGTTTTTATTTTATTAAGCGATAGAGATTCTAACAGTCTATTAGTCATGCTTCCTCTATTTTGGCTACCTAGCATGTGTTCAGGCTCCATCATGAGCCTGTGGTAAAATGTATTTACATTATATTTTTTCAGTTTTAAAATTCTGGACTAGAAAACTAGCAAATTACCTGTACTGTTAAATTTCTCATTTTCCTGATTCAATTACTGCTTATCTCGAAAGTAAGTATTGGCCTGAACTATGCATTTTAATATTTCCTTGAAATTTTCAGAGCTTTATCAGACATGTAGATGCTCCCAAATGATGTTTTGTCTGTTATTGTTTTATTGTGTGAACCTCACAAAACTTGTACCATATTGTTGTCTTAGTTACATGATACTACATCCTGACAAAGGCCATTTACAGAAGAAAGTATTGGGGGATTACAGGGCAGAGGGTTAAAGTCCATAGTGTCAGAACAAAGGTATGATGGCAGGAACAGACGAGAGATTCCATTTTGATCCACAAGTAGGAGGTGTGTGTGTGGGGAAGGGAGAAATGGCACAATTCTTTTGAAATCCCAAAGTCTACAACTAGTGACATGCCTCCTCCAGTGAGACCACAACTCTCGATCTTTCCACCATCTGAGGACCAAGAATTCAAATATATGAGCCTATAGGGGCCATTCTCATTCAAACCACCACACTATGTGTTTTTCTCTGACATGTCTTTTCTCACTCTGTGTTCCAGAATTGTGCATATTGTTGCTTTTATGTATACTTAAATCATTTTTATTGAGAATAATATTTCTTTATGTGGCTATGTCACAATTTGTTTACTCTACCATTGAACATTTAGAATATTGCAAGGAATACCATTAGAAAT
Source organism: Tokudaia tokunoshimensis (assembly GCA_036184795.1). Classification (NCBI taxonomy): domain Eukaryota; kingdom Metazoa; phylum Chordata; class Mammalia; order Rodentia; family Muridae; genus Tokudaia; species Tokudaia tokunoshimensis. Next base: position 107,374,958 of record BTHU01000023.1, read on the forward strand.
ATGGGAATCAAATTGTTCCATAATAAGGTACATATGCATCAATTTTACCAGGTGACAACATCTCCAAATGAATACAATTACATTTCTTATATTATAAGTGCTCTTGTGTTATCACATTCTTGCCAACACCTTATTTCTTTTTGTAAAAAATTGTTTCTTTTACTTTTGATATTATAATGACATCATTTTCTTCTGTTTCTTTTTTCCAAAGTTTCTTATATACCTCTCCTTGATCTCTTCCAAATCCATGACCCTTCTTTTAATTAATTTGCACACATAGTGTATGTGTGTGTGTGTGTGTGTGTGAGTGTGCATGTGTGTAGCTATATATTCCTAAATATAATCTTCTCAGTCCATATAGTGTTACCTGCATGTATGTTTTAAGTGGTGACTGGCTCTGAACTACCAATTGGTGTTCTCTTCCAGGGGCCACTTCTATTACTTCTAGCTTTTCTCAGTAACCTAGAGTACTTTGTGTAAGGTTGAGACCTGATGGACTTTTCTTAGTTCAGTTTCTTGTGTTCATTATTGTCCTTTTTACAGTTTACATTTGGGTGGTCACTTTTGTGGGACATTAATGGAATAGCCTCTGATGTTACTAGGAGATATAATCTCACAGCAAAGTCCATGATTCTCTGGCTCTTACAACACTATGCACTTCAGACACAAGGCCAAGAGGTTCTTGAGCTGGGACTGACCTGAATTCATCCTCTTTCTTTCTTTTTTTAAAAAATTAATTTATGTATTTTAATTTATTTACATTTCAAGTGTTATCCCCTTACATGGTTTCCCTCTCTCCAGGAAAACCCCTATCCCTTCCCCCTTCCCCTGTTTCTATGAGGGTGTTCTTCCACCCACCCACCCGCTCCCACCTCCCTGCCCTCCATTCCCCTACACTGGGGCAGCTATTGAATCTTCACAGGACCAAGGACCTCTTCTCCAATTGATGCCTGACAAGACCATCCTCTGCTACATATGCACCTAGAGACATGTGTATTTTTGGTTGGTGGCTTAGTCCCTGGGAACTCTGGGGGGTCTGGTTGGTTGATATTGTTGTTCTTCCTATGGGAATACAAACCCCTTCAGCTCCTTCAGTCCTTTTTCTAACTCCTCCATTGGGGACCCCGTATTCAGTCCAGTAGCTGGCTCCAAGCATCTGTCTCTGTATTTGTAAGGATCTGGCAGGGCCTCTCAGGAGACAGCTATATCAGGCTCCTTTCAGCAAGGCTTTCTTAGCATTCACAAGTGGGGAAAATTCTCGAACATATGGGCACAGGGGAAAATTTCCTGAACAGAACACCAATGGCTTATGCTCTAAGATCAAGAATTGACAAGTGGGACCTCATAAAATTGCAAAACTTCTGTAAGGCAAAGGACACTGTCAAAAGGACAAAACATCAGCCAATAGACTGAGTGCCTCCTTCTTGAGGACTAGCTTTCACGGTACTGCAGATTCCATGAAAACTTTCGAAGGAGGAAGGAAACCAATAGTCTCAACCAGGTGTTATGTCTGTGAAACATATCAGTAACCAGCAGGGCACAATGTTCAAAAGTATAGAGTTAGAGGCACGCACATCATTGTTGGTAACCAATAGCTCTATAATTGTACTTAAGACCCATTTAACAAGAGGGAGACTATGCCTGGTACTGGAAACTTAGCTAACTACTCAGTGCTAGTCAAATTATGGTAATTGGAGGAGAATCTCCAACCACTGACTTACCAAACCAGCTCAATCCTAAGCAACAATCTATAAACATTTGTCCTTATAGCTAGTGATAAGTATAATCTTCACCCATACCCCTATCAAGGAAAACTCATTGCAATAGACAGAGACCAGTACAGAAAGCTACAACCAATAATATGCATAATTGTAGAGCCCAGTCACAGCGGATACATCTACAAAACACTCTCATACCTAAGGCTCACAGTGCAAAAGAGGAGGTAGAAAAATTATATCTTGATTTTAGTAATAATTATATTAGTCAGGGTTCTCTAGAGTCACAGAATTTATGGAATGTCTCTATATTAAGGGAATTTATTGTAATGACTTACAGTCTGTAGTTCAACTGACCCAACAATGGGCAGCTGTGAATGGGAAATCCAAAAATCTACTAATTACTCAGTCCATGAGTCTAGTTGTTTCACCTGATCTCCTGTATAAGCTGGAATCCTGAAGGGTAGGTTCCAACAGATGTGCTGGCAAGTAAGTGCAAGCAGGTGAAGAAGGATGAGTCTTCTTTCTTTCAATAGCCTTAAGTAGTCCTCCAACAGAATGTGTGGTTCAGATTAAAGGCGTGTACCACCATGCCTAGATCTGGAACATGCTTTGTCCCAGGCTGACCTTGAACTCATAGATCTGCTTGCCTCAGTCTAGGATTAAAGGTGTGCACTACCTTTCCTGGGTCTAAGCTTATCATGGCCACTATGCCTCAGGATCTCCACGTCAAGATTCAGGACAGAACCCTGTGTCTTCCAGCCCCAAGATCTGGATCACAGGTGTGCCCTCCATTTCTGGATTATAGGTATTCTAGATGTAGTCAAGCTGACAATAAGGAATAGCTATCAAAATAATTATATGTAATAATTTGTAACTGTTGCAAAATTCCCAATATAAATGATTTAAAAGAAGGAATGAAAAGTCTTTTTGTGTGTGTGACTGGTCATGTGAGAGCTTTCAGTTCATAGTAATTAGAATTTACTGCTTCTGTACCTATGTATCGTGTGAAGCAGAATACATGAGAACAGTATCTCACTTCATTGCAGCCCAGAGGTAAAGAAAATGAGAACAATGGGTGGTGAACGAGTTACACTCTTTAAAGGCATGCTCTTAGAAACTTATCTTTCTCTCACTAGTTCCCATCTTTTATGAGTCCCTTCAGCTATGGTGTCATCGATGGATTAATACACTGATCAAAACTCCTTTCATGATCCAATAACATTAATACCAACACTAACTGGAGCCTAAAGCCTTCAACAATTTAGGAGAGTAGTTTATATCCAAATCCTAGTAACAAAGTTGGTCTTCTGCACACATGTGGAGCTTCCAAAAAATATGCAGTGAGTGTGTTTTCAAACCTGCTTTCCACTACTTTAGTTACATTTTAGTTGCTGCATTTCTTTCTGGTTTAATCTCCCCTCTAATAGTTACTGCCCTTGAAGAAGTTTACTGGAGTCTCATTATAACTTATGTTTAGTTATCATTTAGAAGTTTGCTAGTATCTGTGCCTAGCATCCTATTTTACTGAAGTACCTCATTTTGTAGTGTTAGAGGAGTGTTGGAATCTTCATGAAGATGGAGAAAATGATTGAATATTTTTATACATAATTACTTTATTCTTTAGTTTAAGCATTATTGTCAACTTCAGTGAATTTAGAACCACCTAGGAGACATACCTATAAGACATACCTGTCAGAATCTTTCCAGAAATGTTTTACTAAGGAAGAAAAACCCACCAGAATATGGGTAGCACCATCCTATATGCTTTGGGCTTGAATAAAGCGGGGCATAGCAGTCTTCTGTGATGACCCCTGTCCTCTAAGCTAACCTCCCCTCCCCTATATTCTATCCTAGACAGAAAGCCATTGAAGAGAACTCTTGAAAAATTATGTAAGGATGCTGAAGTGTAGCTCTCTTTAATTTATGGCATCTGGAGGGTACATGTGGGGAATTTGTAGATAAGTTTTAATTCAGCAATGTGACTGCTCTAGCATCACATCCAAAGACAATTTAGATCTGTAATCTGCCTGGAATACAGATATACCCTTAGTACACACCTTTAATATCTGTGACTGGAATACAGTCATGTCCTTAGTACACAACTTTAATCCCTAACAGTGATCTTCTTCTTCTTCTTCTTCTTCTTCTTCTTCTTCTTCTTCTTCTTCTTCTTCTTCTTCTTCTTCTTCTTCTTCTGGGGGAAAGATTCACAAGAGTCAGGGGTGGACCTGGGAGGACTGGGAAGTGAGTATGATTGGGGTTTCATTATATGAAATTTCAAAATAATCAATAAACATATTATATAAAATATAAAATCGTAAGATAAAATAGAATGATAATTAGGTGTTGGATTAACTTGCTAGGACACACCTGTTAACTGGAATATAATTGTTATCAGTTACTAAGTGAGAAATAATTAGCAATAGAAATAAACACTTGTGTTCTTTATAGTTCAGTGAATGTAGACTTAGGCATTATCTATATATAGTTCTCATTACAGATATTTTCTGCAGTTATTCTAAACACTTGCATTTATTACTTAAGTTTCAGAAATCAACTCTCTAAGCAATGTTTAATATGATCTGAATAAAGCTGATCAGACTTAATAAAACATTGTGTCCAAAGGAAAACAAATTCACCCAAGATTTAGTGATGTTGGTTTTAGTGTTTCTGGAAGAGGTACCAAAGGGGTGACAATTAAAAATGAACTCTCAACTTTACTTAAACATAGTGAGTTATACACAAAGAAAACACATGAAAGCAAGAAGAGGACTTTCTGTGAAGGAGAGATTTAGCAGGATTGGGAAGGGGATAAGAGACAATAATGGGGGGAATATTATCAAAGCATATTATGTATGTATGAAATTGTGAAGGAATAAAAATGTCTTAAAATAAAAGATCTATAATATTCAAGGAAAACTCCACATACAAGAAATTGAATTAAATTAAACTTGTAATTGAAATTTGACTTGTTTATAAATATTTATATTGTATCCAGTACTTCTAGACTATTGGTTTTTGGATATTGCTATATATACATTTGAGTTCAAGAATATGCTTAAAGCATGGGGCAGTTAACATAGAAACCCCAAACTGGTCAAGATACAGAGAATAGGAGACTGTGAAGTGTTGAGCCCTAAATGAGGCATACATCATCATGCTCTTACCCACAAGGCCCAGGGATCATTATGGATGTGGGAGCAGAGAGATTATAAGAGGCAGCAATAGTGACACACATCAAGGAAATTGTTTATTTTTCCCCAAGACATTACACGGCAGTTGGACATGTGATCTCACAATGACTGTGACAGCATGCGTAAGCTCAAGCCAGATAAAAATCACAACATGGAGGGAGGTGTGCACAGAATCCCACCTTGAGCTGAGGTATTTTGTAACTTCTGGTGGACCGAGGAAGATTTATTTTCCTTTAATGATTGGACTCCTTGTAGGCTGAACACATGCTAGAATAGATTCCACTCCCAGGAATAGTTAGGCAACAAAAACTCGACTCAAAGGGTGGTGAAAGCTTGAAGTTGGGTAGAACGGGAGGGTAGAGACTGGGGCTATGAGAGAAATTGGAGGACAAGGGTAAATATGATAAAAATATATCATGTGACATCTCAAAGAACTCAAAATATAAAAAAATAATTTATATAATATTAAAAAGAATAAGATCATTTAAAATCTCATTTCATATCCTCCCCTCCTGATTTTCTTTTTGGTAGGTGTAGCGGCTATTGCTGGTTGTCACTTTGACTATATCAGGAATGAACTACAATCCAGAATTGGAAGGCTTACCTGTGATCCTAATCTGGAGGCTCAGAGATACAAGTTTCTGACCTGGATCTTGGCATGGAGATCTTGAGGCATAGTGGCTATGAATTCCAGAAGATTAGGATGGGGAGATCTCTCAGTTCAAGATCACCTGGGATTAAAAGCATTGTGGCACACACCTTTAATCTAGGCCACACCGTCTACTGGAGACCTACATAAGGATATTGGAAGAAGGAAGATTTACTCTGCCTGCTTGCCTTGTGGGACTGAGTAACTGCTAGATCTTTCAACTTCCGTTCACAGCTGCTGCTGACCATTGTTGGGGAGTTGGACTACAGACTGTAAGTCATCAACAAATTCCCTTACTATATAGAGACTACCCATACATTCTGTGGTTCTAGAGAACCATGACTAATACATTAGGTGTGTACTTTTATTAAACTGATTTCAAGTTAGTGTTCAGGCAAATCCTGGATGCTTCAACACCTAAACCTACTTCTAGGGAGACCAAAGTCTTCATATATCAAGTTGGGGGAACAAAAAATAGAGGGCCATAATTACTGACCACTCAAAAAAAGTATTAAGGCAAAAGATTTGGAAAAATTCAAAGTATTTAATTTATACAGAAGCAATATTCTCATCTCTTTGGTGTAGACTCAGGATGAGCAGCTAGCTATCTGCCTCTAAGATGTGGAGGTGGCTTTTGTGAGGATGAGGGACTTCCTATTAACATATTAATAGGCAGGGCAGGGATGGTGATAAGAACAGAGAAGCCTGGATAATCATATTGAAGCTACAAGCTGGAAACAGAGAGAGAATAGCAAGTGGAGCCAGGCAATAGAAAGAACCACAGTTACACCTAAGTGAGGTATAGATGCACATTTTATGAGGCTTCTTCAATCTGATTTTAGTATTATTTATCACTCTCTATACTCCTGCCTCTACTGTAGTCTCTGCTTGCCCATTTCAGTTCAATCCTTATTTCTTGCTCCATTATTCTCTTTTATTCCTTTTATATAACAGTGTCTTCTATCTCCCCTCCTTAAGAGGTCCTCCTCATAGTCTTTTAGTAATTTCCTGACCTCTATGGGTATTCCTAGTGTTCAGCTCATGTTAGTCATGTTAGGGAGACTTAATGGGTATAGCTTCTGACATTCGTAGGAGACATAGTCTCATAGCAAAGAACCCAGTCCTCTGGCTCTTACAATCTTTCTGACCCCTCTTTTTGCAATGTTCCTTGAGCCTTAGGCATGTAGATTTTTAACTTCATCATGTATTCATTTGGGATAGCTTCCACAACTCTGCATTTTGATAGGTTGTGATTTTCTGTAGTGGTCTCTGTCTATTGCAATGGGGTTTCCTTGATAGATGTAGGGGTGAAGACTACACTCATCTGAGAGTCTAATCACAAATGCTTATTGATAATCCTTAATTTCTTTTGGTTTCTTCCTTTTATCTTTCCTTTATTGCTTTTTTTGGATAGCATTTTGCTATGTAGTCTAGGCTGCCCTTGAGCTCAAGTTCTCCCTCTCTCTGCCACCTATATGCTGGGAATAATGGCATCAACCATCATTCTTGATTGCTTTGGATTTCTTAGCTACACGTAGATTTGTCCCAAAGTAGGACCTTTGGGTTTTGACAATAATATCCTATTTTCCCTTTCAATAAAGGCACCATAAGTCTTCTCAAAGGGCTTACACTTGGAATAGTTTCCTTTGTCTCTTATAGTCCAGAAGTAATTTTGTTGTAGTTGTATTAGAGAGTGTATCAACTCCTCCTTTGATTTATTTAAATAAATGTCCATGTTTCTTCATGGACAGTGATTCCCTGCAGGGAAGATACTACCTTATTTCTTTTCTTATTCATCACAGGGCTTTGGAACTCAGATGATACTCTGAGAATTGGTTTGACTATATTTTTGAAGTTTATTTTAAGTTCCTGTATGAAATGTTTGAAAATGTACATGTTGATGGGGTACCATTTAATGTATATATTTGTGTGTATGAATGTGTGTGTGTGTGTGTGTGTGTGTGTGTGTATGATGTTTAAATCAGACTGAAGGAAAGACGATCCAGAGAATATCCCACCTAGTGATCCATCCTATATACAGTTACAAAACCCAGACACTATAATCGATGCCCACAAGTACTTGCTGACAGGAGCCAGATATAGCTGTCACCTGGGAGGCTTTGCTAGTGCATGACAAATACAGAGGGGGACACTCTCAGCCAGCCCTTGAACTGAGCACAGTGTCCCCAGTGTGGGATCTAGAGAAAGGACCCAAGGAGCTGAAGGGGTTTGCAGCATCATAGGAGGAACAATGATATGAATCACCCAGTATTCCCAGAGCTCCCAGGGACAAAAACATCAACCAGATAGTACACATGGTGTTACACATGGCTCCAGACACCTAGGCAGCAGAGGATGGCCTTGTTGGACATCAAAGGGAGGAGAGGCCCTTGGTCCAGGTAAGTCTTGATGCAGCAGTGTAGGGGAATACCAGAACAGGGAAGTGGGAGGGGCTTGATTGGAGAACAGATGAAGGGGAGATGGCTTATGGGACTTTCGGGGGTGAGGGAGCCAGAAAGGGGGAAATCATTTGAAATGTAAATAAATAATATATCTAATAATAATGATAATAATAATAATAAAATCAAATTAAGAATGTCTGTTGAAACATTTGCCATTTATTTACTGTGAAAGATTTCAAAATCCTTTCTTTTAGCTTTGGGATATTGACTACACACCTGTCACCTATGAAGACCTTATTGTATAATAGCATTCCAAACTTTTTGTTCCTATTTAACTGCAACTTATTGTATACTGATCAGCCTTTCTCCCTGGACTCTCCCTGACCTGATTTACTTCAAAAAGCCCCTTTTCACTAAATTATTAAAGTATTTCCGAGGAACATTTACATTTTAGGATTAAATCTTTTAACAGTCTATTCGTTGAACAGTTTTTTTTTCCACAGCAAAATTGTCTAGAAGCATTTTTAAGAAGGTACTGTTGGAAACAATATGGACTTCAGAAGGAACAATAATTGACTCATTTAAAGATCAGTCATTTTTCAATTTCTCCAGTAAGTAGCAAAGAATTACAGAAAGTGTAGAGTTTTGTTCTATATTTCTTTGTTAATTGACCATACACATTAACAGTAGGTTAGGATGGGAGAATGTAATTACTGAGAAAGTTCTCAAATAATGCTACAGAGAAAGAAAAAAGAATCTCAATTGACATCAGATTTGTTTCTACCAGGGCAGACTGTTTGTAAGTGGTTGTTAAATGGGCCAGAATCAAGAATTGGGAAAGGTTTAAAAAAGTTTCCTAAAAGAGAGAAGACCCAGTCTGAAAGTTTCTTTCAGGATATTAGAGGAAACAGTGTCAAAGCAGCTTGGTTATAATTAAAAGTGTAAGCTGTATAATTCCTAAGTGTAGACTAAATACTTGCTCATATACCCACAGTGAAGTGTAGCTCAGCTCTCATCTTTCATTAAAGAAACTTCATTTCACAGCAAACAAAGATTGTCATAGAAAATCACAACTGGACAAGAAAGAGATAAACAGACCTTGGGGACCCAAGTCCAAATGGACATATCTATATCACAGCTGAAGCACCTGTGGATCAGGGAATATGGCCGAAGAGAGGATGGGGAGATTATACAAGCCAGGATATCAGAAGTTTGCTGGGACCATCTCCCCTAGAAATGTGTATATAAACTAGACTGAAACAACGACAATATCAAAAGATGTGCAAAGGTAGAAGGTGATAATTTCACAGGGTCCCACTCCAAAGGAAAAAAATAAAATTACAGACAGCTAATGACTGCTGACAGACAGAGAATTAGCCTCTCTCCAAGGATGAGCATCCTTATTGGTTATCCAATACAGAATGGTCAGCCCTCAAATCATATTCACACAAAAATTGGACTCAGCAGGTTGAGTTCTATATTTGGGCATCCATCAAAGTATAAAGGAGGTTATTAATTCGAAAATGGGGATGACATGAGAAGGGTACCTGGAAGGAGATGGAGGGAGAGAGAGAAAAGGGACAACTGTTATAATTCTATTTTTTTTTTTACTAAAAACATGTATTTAAAAATAAGATTGTCATCAGAGAACCTCCAAGGTCTATACAGAAATTCTCCTATATTGGTGTAACCCACCTATCTGATACATCCACCAATTTCTTTGTAAACATGCTTTGATTTATTATTTTCTTTTGTTCTGTAACTGAAATAGTTTAATGAAAACATTTCTATATTGAAGCATGTTCTTTCAGCAGTCTGGATTTGTGACCCTGTGTCACAGTCACTCATATTCAACTCCAGAATAAACTATATCTTATTGTCTTAAAAAAGATATCATGTGGAGCTATCAAATTCCTGTCAGTTTAAAATATTAACATGTTGCATTTTATTAGCATTCTTTCTAACAATGTATTTATCATTTTAAAATATGAATTTCTGTTTTTTTCCAGGAAGAACGTTTATTTATTTATTTATTTATTTATTTTATTTTCTAAGTTTTTTTTATTTACATTCCAAATCATTTCCCCTTTCCCGTTTCCTCCCTCCCCGAAAGTCCAATAAGCTCCCTTCCCTCCCTCTTTTTCCCATTAAACCCCCTCTCGCTTCTCTGTCCTGGCATTCCCCTACATCCAGTCTTTCCAGGACCATGGGTCTCTCCTTCCATCTTCTTGGAAATCTATTGATATGCGAATTGTGTCTAGGGTATTCCGAGATTCTGGGTTAATATCCCCTTATCAGTGACTGCATACCATGTGTGTTCTTTTGTGATTGGGTTACCTCACTAAGGATGATATTTTCAAGTTCTGACCATTTGCCTAAGAATTTCGTGAGTTCATTGTTTTTAAGTGCAGAGTAGTATTCCATTGTGTAAATACACCACATCTTCTGAATTCATTCCTCCTTTGAGGGACATCTGGGTTCTTTCCAGCTTCTGGCTATTATAAATAAGGCTGCTATGAACATAGTGGAGCATGTGTCCTTATTGCATGCGGGTAAAGCCTCTGGGTATATGCCCAGGAGTGGTATGGATGGATCCCCTGGGAGTGTCATGCCCAGTTTTCTGAGGAATGGCTAGACTGATTTCCAGAGTGATTGTACCAGCTTGCAATCCCACTAGCAGTGGAGAAGTGTTCCTCTTTATCCACATCTTCTCCAGTACCTGCTGTCTCCTGAGATTTTGATCTTAGCCATTCTGACTGATGTGAGATGAAATCTTAGGGTTGTTTTGATTTGCATTTTCCTGATGACAAAGGATGTTGAACATTTCTTTAGGTGCTTCTCAGCCATTAGATATTCTTCAGGTGAGAACTCTTTGTTTATCTCTGTACCCCATTTTTTAATAGGGTTCCTTGGCTGTCTGGAGTTTAACTTCTTGAGTTCTTTGTATATCTTGGATATTAGCCTTCTGTTGGATATAGGGTTGGTAAAGATCATTTCCCAGTTAGTTGGTTGTGCCTTTGTCTTTTTGATAGTGACTTTTGCCTTACAGAAACTTTGTAATTTTATGAGGTCCCATTTGTCAATTCTTGATCTTAGAGCATAATCTCTTGGTGTTCTGTTCAGGAAATTCTCCCCTGTGCCCATATGTTCAAGGTTCTTCCCTAGTTTCCTTTCTATTAGTTTCAGTGTGTCTGGTTTTATGTGGAGGTCCTTGATCCACTTGGAAATAAGCTTAGTGCAAGGAGATAAGAATGGGTCAATTTGCATTCTTCTGCATGTTGACCTCCAGTTGAGCCAGCACCATTTGTTGAAAAGGCTATCTTTTTTCCACTGGATGGTTTTAGCTCCTTTGTCAAAGATCAAGTGACCATAGGAGTGTGGATTCATTTCTGGGTCTTCAATTCTGTTCCATTGATCTACATGCCTGTCACTGTACAAATACCATGCAGTTTTTAACACTATTGCTCTGTAGTACAGCTTGAGGTCCGGGATATTGATTCCCCCAGAATTTCTTTTACTCTTGAGAATAGTTTTAGCTATCCTGTGTTTTCTGTTATCCAGATGAATTTTTGAATTGCTCTTTCTAACTCTATGTAGAATTGAGTTGGGATTTTGATGGGGATTGCATTGAATCTGTGTATTGCTTTTGACAAGATGGTCATTTTTACTATATTAATCCGGCCAATCCATGAGCATGGCAGTTTTTTCCATCTTCTGAGGTCTTCTTCAATTTCTTTCTTCAGAGACTTGAAGTTCTTGTCATACAGATCTTTCACTTGTTGGGTTAGAGTCAGACCAAGATACTTTATATGGTTTGTGGCTATTGTGAAGGGTATCATTTCCCTTACTTCTTTTTCAGCCTGCTTATCCTTTGAGTATAGGAAGGCTACTGACTTGCTTGAGTTGATTTTATATCCGGCCACTGTGCTGAAGTTGTTTATCAGCTGTAGGAGTTCTCTGGTGGAGTTCTTTGGGTCGCTTAAGTATACTATCATATCGTCTGCAAATAGTGATAGTTTGACTTCTTCCTTTCCAATTTGTATCCCTTTGACCTCCTTCTGTTGTCTAATTGCTCTAGCTAGAACTTCAAGTACTATATTGAAAAGTTATGGAGAGAGAGGGCAGCCTTGTCTAGTCCCTGATTTTAGTGGGATTGCTTCAAGTTTCTCTCAATTTAGTTTGATGTTGGCTACCAGTTTGCTGTTAATTGCTTTTACTATGTTTAGATATGGGTCTCGAATTCCTGATCTTTCCAAGACCTTTAACATGAAAGGATGCTGAATTTTGTCAAATGCTTTCTCAGCATCTAATGAAATGACCATGTGGTTTTTTTCTTTGAGATTGTTTATGTAGTGGATTACATTGATGTACTTCCTTATATTGAACCATCCCTGCATCCCTGGGATGAAGTATACTTGATCGTGGTGAATGATCGTTTTGATGTGTTCTTGGATTTGGTTGGCAAGAATTTATTGAGTATTTTTGCATCGATATTCATAAGAGAGATTGGCCTGATATTCTCTTTCTTTGTCGGATCTTTGTGTGATTTTGGTATTAGCATAATTGTGGCTTTTTAGAACTAGTTGGGTAGTGTTCCTTCTGTTCCTATTTTGTGGAATAGTTTGAAGAGTATTGGTGTTAGGTCTTCTTTGAAGGTCTGATAGAATTCTGCATTAAAACCATCTGGACCTGTACTTTTTTTTGATTGGAAGACTTCCTTTTTTTATTTTTTTATTTTTTATTTTTTTAAATTTTATTTTCTAAGTTTTTTTTTATTTACATTCCAAATCATTTCCCCTTTCCCGTTTCCTCCCTCCCCAAATGTCCCATAAGCCCCCTTCCCTCCCTCTTTTCCCCATTCAACCCCCTCTCACTTCTCTGTCCTGGCATTCACCTACATCCAGTCTTTCTAGGACCAGGGGGTCTCTCCTTCCATCTTCTTGGAAATCTATTGATATGCGAATTGTGTCTAGGGTATTCCGAGATTTTGGGTTAATATCCCCTTATCAGTGACTGCATACCATGTGTGTTCTTTTGTGATTGAGTTACCTCACTAAGGATGATATTTTCAAGTTCTGACCATTTGCATAGGAATTTTGTGAATTCATAGTTTTTAATTGCAGATTAGTATTCCATTGTGTAAATATACCACATCTTCTGAATCCATTCCTCCTTTGAGGGACATCTGGGTTCTTTCCAGCTTCTGGCTATTATAAATAAGGCTGCTATGAACATAGTGGAGTATGTGTCCTTATTGCATGTAAGTAAATCCTCTGGGTATATGCCCAGGAGTGGTATAGTGAGATCTTCTGGGAGTGTCATGCCCAGTTTTCTGAGGAACTGTCAGACTGCTTTCCAGAGTGGTTGTACCAGCTAGCAATCCCACCAGCAGTGGAGGAGTGTTCCTCTTTCTCCACATCCTCACCAACAACTGCTGTCTCCTGTGTTTTTTATCTTAGCCATTCTGACTGGTGTGAGACAGAATCTCAGGGTTGTTTTGATTTGCATTTCCCTAATGACTAAGGATGATGAACATTTCTTTAGGTGCTTCTCAGCCATTAGATATTCTTCAGGTGAGAACTCTTTGTTTAGCTCTGTACCCCATTTTTTAATAGGGTTACTTGCCTCTCTGGAGTTTAACTTCTTGAGTTCTTTGTATATATTGGATATTAGCCCTCTGTCGGATGTAGGGTTGGTAAAAATCATTTCCCAGTTAGTTGTTTGCCGCTTTGTCTTTTTGACAGTGTCTTTGGCCTTGCAAAACTTTGTAATTTAATGAGGTCCCATTTGTCAATTCTTGATCTTAGAGCATAAGCTATTGGAGTTCTATTCAGGAGATTCTCCCCTGTGCCCATATGTTCAAGGTTCTTCCCTAGTATCCTTTCTATTAGTTTCAGTGTGTCTGGTTTATGTGGAGGTCCTTGATCCACTTGGAATTGAGCTTAGTGCAAGGAGATAAGAATCGGTCAATTTGCATTCTTCTGCATGTTGACCTCCAGCTGAGCCAGCACCATTTGTTGAAAAGGCTATGTTTTTTTCACTGGATGGTTTTAGCTCCTTTGTCAAAGATCAAGTGACCATAGGAGTGTGGATTCATTTCTGGGTCTTCAATTCCATTCCATTGATCTACATGCCTGTCACTGTACCAATACCATGCGATTTTTAACACTATTGCTCTGTAGTACAGCTTGAGGTCTGGGATACTGATTCCCCTAGAGGTTCTTTTACTCTTGAGAATAGTTTTAGCTGTCCTGTGTTTTCTGTAATCCAGATGAATTTTTGAATTGCTCTTTCTAACTCTATGAAGAATTGAGTTGGGATTTTGATGGGGATTGCATTGAATCTGTGTATTGCTTTTGGCAAGATGGTCATTTTTACTATATTAATCCTTCCAATTCATGAGCATGGCAGATTTTTCCATCTTCTGAAGTCTTCTACAATTTCTTTCTTCCGAGACTTGAAGTTCTTGTCATACAGATCTTTCACTTGTTGGGTTAGAGTCACACCAAGATACTTTATATGGTTTGTGGCTATTGTGAAGGGTATTATTTCCTTTACTTCTTTCTCAGCCTTGTCTAGTCCCTGATTTTAGTGGGATTGTTTCAAGTTTCTCTCAATTTAGTTTGATGTTGGCTACCAGTTTGTTGTTAATTGCTTTTACTATGTTTAGAGATGGGTCTCGAATTCCTGATCTTTCCAAGACCTTTAGCATGAAAGGATGCTGAATTTTGTCAAATGCTTTCTCAGCATCTAATGAGATGACCATGTGGTTTTTTTCTTTGAGATTGTTTATGTAGTGGATTACATTGATGAACTTCCTTATATTGAACCATCCCTGCATCCCTGGGATGAAGTATACTTGATCGTGGTGAATGATCGTTTTGATGTGTTCTTGGATTTGGTTGGCAAGAATTTATTGAGTATTTTTGCATCGATATTCATAAGAGAGATTGGCCTGAGATTCTCTTTCTTTGTCAGATTTTTGTGTGCTTTTGGTATTAGCGTAATTGTGGATTCATGGAACGAGTTGGGTAGTGTTCCTTCTGTTTCTATTTTGTGGATTAATTTGAAGAGTATTGGTGTTAGGTCTACTTTGAAGGTCTGATAGAATTCTGCACTAAAACCATCTGGACCTGTGCTTTTTTTGGTTGGAAGACTTCCAATGACGACTTCTATTTCTTCAGGGGTTATAGCACGGTTTAGATGGTCTATTTGATCCTGATTTAATTTTGGTATTTTTTATCTGTCAAGGAAATTGTCCATTTCCTCGAGATTTTCTAGTTTAGTTGAATACAGTCTTTTGTAGTAGGATCTGATTATTTTTAGAATTTCCTGTTTCTGTTGTTATCTCTCCCTCTTCGTTTCTGATTTTGTCAATTTGGATACTGTCTCTGTGCCCTCTGGCTAGTCTGGCTAAGGGCTTATCAATCTTGGTGATTTTCGCAAAGAACCAACTCCTCGTTTTGTTGATTCTTTGTATGGTTTTATTTGTTTCTACTTGACTGATTTCAGCCGTGAGTTTGATGATTTCCTGCCTTCTACTCCTCTTTGGTGTATTTGCTTCTTTTTGTTCCAGGGCTTTCAGGTGTGCCATTAAGCTGTTAGTGTATGCTGTCTCCCGTTTCTTTTTGGCGGCACTCAGGGCTATGAATTTTCCTCTTAGCACTGCTTTCATTGTGTCCCATAAATTAGGGTATATTTTGCCTTCATTTTCATTAAATTTCAAAATGTCTTTGATTTCTTTCTTTATTTCCACCTTGAGCAAGTTATCATTGAGTAGAGCATTTTTCAGCTTTCATGTGCATTTGGGTTTTCTTTTGTTTTTGATCCCATTGAAGACCACCCTTTTTGCATAGTGATCTGATAGGAGGCATAGGATTAGTTCTATCTTCTTATATCTGTTGAGGTCTGATTTGTGACCCATTATATGGTCAATTTTGGAGAAGGTACCATGAGGTGCTGAGAAGAAGGTATATGTATTCTTTTGCTCTAGGATGAAATGTTCTATATATATCTGTTAGTTCCATTTGGTCCAAGGCTTCAATTAGATTCACTGTGTCCCTGTTTAGTTTCTGCTTTCCTGAGCGATCCATTTCAGAGAGCGGGGTGTTGAAGTCACCCACTATTATTGTGTGAGGTGTGATGTGTGCTTTGAGCTTTAGTAAAGTTTCTTTTACGAATAAGGGTGCCCTTGAATTTGGAACATATATATTCAGAATTGAGATTTCTTGTTGGTGGATTTTTCCCTTGATCAGTATGTAGTGTCCTTCTGTGTCTTTTTTGATGACTTTAGGTTGAAAGTCAATTTTATCTGATATTAACATGGCTACTCCGGCTCGTTTCTTGGGACCATTTTCTTGTAAAAAAAAAGGACACATGCTCCACTATGTTCATAGCAGCCTTATTTATAATAGCCAGAAGCTGGAAAGAACCCAGATGTCCCTCAAAGGAGGAATGGATTCAGAAGATGTGGTATATTTACACAATGGAATACTACTCTGCAATTAAAAACAATGAACTCACGAAATTCCTAGGCAAATGGTCAGAACTGGAAAATATCATCCTTAGTGAGGTAACCCAATCACAAATTAACACACATGGTATGCAGTCACTGATAAGGCGATGTTAACCCAGAATCTCAGAATACCCAAGACACAATTCACATATCAATAGATTTCCAAGAAGATGGAAGGAGAGACCCCTGGTCCTGGAAAGACTGGATGTAGCCAGTGTAGGGGAATACCAGGACAGAGAAGCGAGAGGGGGTTGAATGGGGAAAAGAGGGAGGGAAGGGGGCTCATGGGACTTTTGGGGAGGGAGGAACCGGGAAAGGGGAAATCATTCGGAATGTAAATAAAAAAATATAGAAAATAAAAAAGTAGAGATTTAGGGTATGAATATGTGGCTCAGCAGTTCTGCTCTTCCAGAGTATCCTGGTGTGATTCCCAGTAGATCATGTCCTCCTAGGGTACCAGCCATACACATTATACACAGACATTCATGCAGTCAAATATACTAAAAAATATATACACTAAAAATAGTCATGTATACACTAAAAAAATTAAATGAATTAAAAAATATTTTCGTTAACCAGTAAGCTTTTTGATAAATTTGGTTGCAATTACTTAGAAAAAACATCAAAATTGTAGATGATCAAAGGTTTGGACTACTACCAATAAAATCTTCATAGAGTTTAGCAATTTACAAGAGTTTTTATTTATTATTTCCAAAATTATTTTGTTATAAAAGTCACAATAGGCTTGTGTCTTAGTCAGCGTTTCTATTCCTGCACAAACATCATGACCAAGAGCGAGTTGGGGAGGAAAGGGTTTATTCAGCTTTCACTTCCAAGCTGCTGTTCATCACCAAAGGAAGTCAGGACTGGAACTGAAGCAGATCAGGAAGCAGGAGCTGATGCAAAGGCCATGGAGGGATGTTTCTTACTGGCTTGCTTCCCCTGTCTTGCTCAGCCTGCTCTTTTATAGAACCTAGGACTACCAGCCCAGGGATGATACCACCCACAAGGGGCCCTCCTCCCTGAGAAAATGTCCCACAGCTGGATCTCATGGAGGCAATTCCCCAAATGACGTTCCTTTCTCTGTGATAACTCCAGCTTGTGTCAAGTTAACACACAAAACCAGCCAGTACAGCTTCATTATCCTACAACCACAATAATCTTATATGTTTTACATAATGTTTAGAAAGTTAATATAAAATATGACCATAACTATCTGTTGAACTAACAGCCATTTACTTAACCTGTGTAGCTAACCAAATTTAACCAAATGTAATGTAACTACCTAAAAGACTCAAAGTATATATATAATATTTGTCTAAATGACAAAAATTCTAATAAGTATAATAAAAATGATATGAGATTACATGGATTTGAAACCTTTGTTTTCTAGTATGATTTCTGTAACCTTTATTAGAAGTATATTAATCTCTAAAGAAAAATTTGCATTAAGCATAAAGAATCAGTTTGCTTCTCTGTCTTGGCATTGATATTAAGCATTTAAAATTTTTGTTGGCTGTTTGGGGTTGAATGGGGAAAAGAGGGAGGGAAGGGGGCTTATGGGACTTTCGGGGAGGGAGGAAACGGGAAAGGGGAAATGATTTGGAATGTAAATAAAAAAAAACTTAGAAAATAAAATTTAAAAAAAAAAAGAAATGTTCACTCGAATCATTTGCCCATGTTGAAAACATTAGATTACTTCTTATCTATGAGTTTTTCTGAATTACTGAGATATTACTGATATGTTATTGATATCAATTCTCTGGCACATGGATGGCTGACAATTATTTTCTCCCATTCTACAAGTGTCCTCTTCATTTTGTTTCCTTTGCTGAGCAGAGGCTGTTTGGTTTGATGTAATCTTATTTATCAATTCCTGGTTTTGTCTCTTGCTTTTTGAGTCCTATTGTTACCTATTCTATTACCTTGAAATGTATTCTCTATAACATACATATAACAAACACTCAAAATTACAGAAAAACTAAGTGCCTCTATGACCCAATTACTTATTCCTATAACATCTACCTGGAGCAGAGCCTGTAGCACTGACACTTTTTGTGGGGTATTACTTATTCAAGTTGCGGAGGTAGTCTTATGAAGATTGTGTAAAGAAATGATTCTGCTTTGACCTAACTTCCCAGCCATTGGGTTGACTGCCCATGGAATGTTTTCTCCTGTGGGAAATACCCCAAACAGGTTGCAACTAATAAGATTCTTACTTTATTAAAATAAATTTTTTTTCAGCTGAAAAAGTATGGCTATCATAGTGTAATTTCTCTTTGATGGGACATCGATGCTTGACTCTATCAAAATAGATACTATTTAAGATTTCAGATTAAATTGTTTTAACCCTATTTCTTAACATGGATTTCAGTATTTTACTTAGCATTATTGTATGTTTGTGTGGGGGCACATAGATGCAATTGGAGGACAACTTTTTTCTCTCCCCTTCTATTGTAGGACTGAGGAATCAAACAAGTCATCAAACTTTTAGAGCAACTGCTCTCGTACATTGATTCATGTCACTGGCCTCATTTTTACATATTTTATGGGTTCATTAAGAATTAAGATAATGTAAATTATTTTATCTTTTAGTGTTCTGTTTCATTTGGTTTTGAGACAGCATCTCATTATGTAGCCCTGCTCATCCCAGTACTCACTCTGTAGATCAGGCTGGCCTCGAACTCAGAGGTCTACCTGCCTCAATTTCCCAAGTGCTGGGATTAAAGGCGTGTGCCACTATGTCAGGCTTTTTATCCTTTTAATTAAATACTAAAGGTAAGACTGATTTGTGTACCACATTTACAATTACAGAATAGTCTCATTTTGAATAATTATTCTAACTTGTATCATACCTTTCCATGCTTTTGGTTTGAAGAATTTTCTTTCACATTTATTATAAGGCAAGAGATGTGTTCTTTCAGCATTTCCCTCAGGATCCTTTAATTTCTTCTTCACTTCAAAATGATAGTTTGGGTTGGTATAATATTCTTCATTGCTTGTTAAAAAAATTTCCTTCTGTTCTTTGAGAATGCTTCTTCTGGATACTAAGTTTTTGGCTAAGAAACCTCATACCCGACAAAATGAGCTGTAAATGCTTGATTATAATATGCCTTGGGGGTAGACATGGTTGAGTTAAATATGCCTGGCAACTTTGACATTTCTGTTTGTTTGTATCCTTCAGGTATCTGAGGAGTTTAGTTAGTTTTCATTGAATAATTTTTCTATTCTCAAGTCTCTTTTCAAACCTAAATACTTACTCTTCCCTCCCCTCCGAAGTTTCTTATAGTTTATTACTTTGCATCTCTTTAGTTGTTTTCTCCATAGTGTACTTTCAAGTTCATTAATTCTTTCTTCTGACCTGAGATTACCACTCTTTGTTCAGTTCTGTACATTTGTTTGTTTGTTTGGTTTTTTTTTTGCTTCTGTTTGATTTTTTTAAAAATTGCTACCATCTCTTTGTTAAGTTTATCTGTTAGAGTACAGAATAATGATTTCTGTGTTTTTAAAAATTCATTGAAACAGCTATTTTAAATTTAAGAATTCGTCCAGCTGAACACTGTTTGGTACTTTTTTATCAGCTGTTTTTTTTTCTGTTTAGTGAGATCATTATTTATTAGAAGTTATTGAAAGGTATTAGTGTGGGATTTTCTGATCACTGAAGGATATGGTTTTTATTACTGTTCCTAATCTAGAGTTCTTTGTATCCATATTTCTAATACTTCTAAGCATGTACTTGTTTTCTTGGAGTGTGTAATAACTTCTGGTATTTCAGAAGTGAGTATAGCCCAAGTCCACATTTTCTGGAAATATGCTGGTCATGTTTCACTATTTAGAGAGTGATACAAACATAGGTTTGTTTCAAATCCACAGCTTGTGTATTGTTCAGCATGAACACAGGTAGCACATAGAAAGAAAATGTAGAATGAAAATTTGGTACACATATATGTATGTCTTAGTAAGGGTATCTACTGCTGTGAAGAGAGTCCATGACCAAGGCAACACTTATAAAGGACAATATTTAATTTGGCTGGGTTACAGGTTCAGAGGTTTAGTCCATTATTGTTATGGCAAGAAACATGACAGCACGCAGGTAGACATGGTGCTGGAGAAGGAGCTCAGAGTTCTACATCTTGATCCAAAAGCAAACAGGACACTATGACACAATGGCCAGACTTGAGAATAGGAGACCTCAAAGCCCTCCCCGACAGTGACACACTTCCTCCACCAAGATCACACCTACTCCAATAAGGCCACACCTTCTAATAGTGCCAAACATTCAAACATATGAGTCTATGGGGCCATTCCTATTCAAACCACCACTAATATATGTATGTATGTGTCTGTCTGTCTGTCTGTCTGTCTATCTATCTATCTATCTATCTATCTATCTATCTATCTATCTATCATCTATCTATCTATCAAATTTGAATATTACCCAACTCAAAAAAGAAGTTAAGTGGATGGAAATAGAATGCATAAAATTAAATGATTATCACATAATCTCAGAAAGAAAAACCTGCATGTTTTCTCTCATATGTGGAATCTAGTCAATAATATATATATACATGTATATATGAAATAGTAAATGTATGAATGAAAACAAATGCACAAGTGGGTATAATATAACATGAAAAAGAGGAATAAGAAATGCTAAATATAAGGGTTTAAGGAAGGACTGAATATAGAAAATGGACACAAGTTATGATGGAAGAAGATATAAAGCTAATTAATTTTTTATTCGATATTTTCTTTATTTACATTTCAAATTTTATCCCCTTTCCACGTTGCCTTTCTGCAAACCCCTTATTCCATCCCTTCTCTCCCTGCTCACTAACCTACCCATTCCTGCTTCCCTGACCTGGCATTCCCCTACACTGGGGCGATGAGACTTCACATGTCCAAAAGCCTCTCTTCTTATTGATGTCCGACCAGGCCATCCTCTGCTACCCATACAGCTGGAGCCATGGGTCCTTCTGTGTGTACTCTTTGATTGGTGGTTAAGTCAGTGGGAGCTCTGGGGGTACTTGATGGTTCATATTGTTCCTCCTATGGGGCTGAAAAATCCTTCATTTCCTGGGGTCCTGTCTCTAGCTCTTCCCTTGGGGACCCTGTGCTCAGTTCAATGCTTGGCTGAGAGCACCCACCTCTGTATTTGCCAGGCACTAGCAAGGCCTCTCAGGAGACAGCTATATCAGGCTCCTGTCAGCAAGCACTTGTTGGCATACATGATAGTGTCTGGGTTTGGTAACTGTATATGGGATGGATCTCCAGGTGGGGTAGTCTCTGAATTCTCTTTCCTTCAGTCTCTGATCCACACTTTGTCTCTATATTTCCTCCCATGGGTATTTTGTACCCCTTCTAAGAAGGACCAAGTATCCATACTTTGGTCTCCCTTCCTCTTGAGCTTCATATGGTCTGTGAATTACATCTTGGGTATTCTGAGCTTCTGGGTTAATATCCACTTATCAGTGAGTGGATACCATGTGTGTTCTTTTGTGATTGGGTTACCTCACTCAGGATGATAGTTTCTAGTTCCATCCACTTGCCTTAGAATTTCATAAATTCATTGTTTTTAATAGCGGAGTAGTAAGTACTCCATTGTGTAAATGTACCACATTTTCTGCATCCATTCTTCTGTTGAGGAACATCTGGTTTCTTTCCAGCTTCTGACTATTATAAATAAGGCTGCTATGAACATAGTGGAGCATGTCTCTTTATTACATGTTGGAGAATCTTCTGGATATATGCCCAGGAGTGGTATAGTTGGGCCCTCTGGTAGTACTATGTCCAATTTTCTGAGGAACTGCCAAACTGATTTGAGTGATTGTACCAACATGCTATTCCATCATCTATGAAGGACTGTTCCTTTTTCTCCACATCCTCACCAGCATCTTCTGTCACGTGAGTTTTCGATCTTAGCCGTTCTGACTGGTGTGAGGTGGAATCTCAAGATAGTTTTGATTTGCATTTCCCTGATGACTAAGGATGTTGAACATTTCTTTAGGTGCTTCTTGGCCATTCATTATTCCTCAGTTGAGAATTCCCTCTTTAGCTCTGTACCCCATTTTTAAATAGGGTTATTTTGTTTTCTACAGTTTAACTTCTTGAGATGGTTGTATATATTGGATCTTAGCCCTGTCAGATGTAGTATTGGTAAAGATCTTTTCCCAATCTGTTGGTTGACAGTGTCCTTTGCCTTACAGAAGCTTTGAAATTTTATGAGGTCCCATTTGTAAATTCTTGATCTTAGAGTATAAGCTATTGGTGTTTTGTTGAGGAACTTTTCCCCTGTGCTCGAGGATCTTCCCCACTTTCTTTTCTATTAGTTTCAGTGTATCTGGTTTTATGTGAAGGTCTTTGATCTACTTGGACTTGAGCTTTACAAGGGGATAAGAATGGATCGATTTGCATTCTTCTACATGTTGACTGCCAGTTGAACCAGAACCATTTGTGGAAAATGCTGTCTTTTTTCCACTGGATAGTTTGAGCTCCTTTGTCAAAGATCAAGTGACCATAGGTGTGTGGGTTCATTTCTGGGTCTTCAATTCTATTCCACTGATCTACCTGCCTGTCACTGTACCAATACCATGCAGATTTTATTACGATTGCTCTGTAGTACAGCTTGACATCAGGGATGGTGATTCCACCAGAAGTTCTTTATTTGTTGAGAATAACTTTTTATATCCTGGGAGGTTTTTTTGTTATTCTAAATGAATTTGCAAATTGCTCTTTCTAGCTCTATGAAGAATTGAGTTGGAATTTTGAATGGGGTTGCACTGAATCTATAGATTGCTTTTGGCAAGATGTCCATTTTTACTATATTAATCCTGCGAATCCATGAGCATGGGAGATCTTTCCATCTTCTGAGATCTTCTTCAATTTCTTTCTTCAGAGACTTGAAGTTCTTGTCATACAAATCTTTCATTTGTTTAGTTAGTGTCACACCAAGGTATTTTATATTATTTGTGACTATTGTGAAGGGAATTATATCTCTGATTTCTTTCTCAGCATTTTTATCCTTTGAGTAGAGGAAGGCCACTTAATTGTTTCAATTCATTTTATATCCAGTCAATTTGTTGAAGTTGTTCATCAGGTTTAGGAGTTCTCCTGTGGAATTTTTGGGATTACTTTACTATACTACCATATCATCTGCAAATTGTGATATTTTGACTTCTTCCTTTCCAATTTGTATGCCGTTGACTTCCTTTTGTTGTCTAATTGCTCTGGCTAGGACGTTGATTAATATATTAAATAGATATGGAGAGAGTGGACAGCTTTGTCTAGTCCCTGATGTTAGTGGGATTGCCTTAAGTTTCTCTCCATTTATTTTGAGGTTGGCTACTGGTTTGCTGTATATTGCTTTTACTATGTTTAGGTATGATCCTTGAATTCCTGATCTTCCCAAGACTTTTATCATGAAGGGATGTTGGATTTTGTCAAATGCTTTCTCAGCATCTAATGCAATGATCATGTTTTTTTTCCTTTGAGTTTGTTTATATAGTGGATTATGTTGATAGATTTCCATATATTGAACCATTCCTGCATCCCTGGGATGAAGTCTACTTGATCATGATAGATAGTCATTTTGATGTGTTCTTGAATTCAGTTTGCGAGAATTTTATTGAGTATTTTTGCATCAATATTCATAAGGGAAATTGGTCTGAAGTTCTCCTTCTTTGTAGGGTCTTCTTGTGGTTTAAGTATCAGAGTAATTATAGCTTCATAGAACGAATTGGGTAGTGTTTCTTCTGTTGCTATTTTGTGGAATTGTTTGGAGAGTATTGATATTGGGTCTTCTTTGATTGTCTGATAGAACTCTGCACTAAACCCATCTAGTCCTGGGCTTTTCTTGGTTGGGAGACTATTGATAACTGCTTCCATATCATTAGGGGTTATAGGAACGTTTAGAATGTTTATCTGATCCTTATTTAACTTTGGTACCTGGTATCTGTCTAGAAAATTGTCCATTTTATCCAGATTTTCCAGTTTTGTCGAGTAAAGGCTTTTGTAGTAGGGTCTGATGATTTTTTGAATTTCCACACTTTCTGTTGCTATGTCTCCCTTTTCATTTCTGATTTTGTTAATTTGGATACTGTTTCTGTGCCCTCTGCTTAGTCTGGCTAAGGATTTATATATCTTCTTGATTTTCTCAAAGAACCAGCTCCTGGTTTTGTTGATTCCTTGTAGAGTTCTTTTTGTTTCTACTTGATTTTTATCAGCCCTGAGATTTATCATTTCCTGCCTTTTACTCCTCTTGGTGTATTTGCTGCTTTTTGTTCTAGAGCTTTCAGATGTGCTGTCAAGCTGCTAGTGTATGCTCTCTCCAGTTTCCTTTTGGAGGCAGTCAGAGCTATGAGTTTTTCTCTTAGCACTGCTTTCATTTGTCCCATAGGTTTGGGTATATTTTACCTTCAGTTACATTAAATTCTAAAAGTCTTTAATTTCTTTATTTCTTCCTTGAACAAGTTATCATTGAGTAGAGCATTATTCATCTTCCATGTGTATGTGAGCTTTCTATTGTTTTTGTTGTTATTGAAGATCAGCCTTAATCTGTGATTATCTGATAGGATGCATGGGATTATTATTTCAATTTTCTTGTATCTGTTGAGGCAGTTTTTGTGACTGGTTATATGGTCAGTTTTGGAGAAGGTCCCATGAGGTGCTAAGAAGAAGATATACTCTTTTTTAAAGATAAAATGTATTAAGGATATGTGTTAAATCCATTTGTTTATAACTTTTGTTAGTTTCACTGTTTCTCTGTTTAGTTTGTGTTTCCATGATATGTCCATTGAGGAGAGTGGGATGTTGAAGTCTCTCACTATTATTGTGTGAGTTGCAATATGTGCTTTGAGCTTTAGTAAAGTTTCTTTTATGAATGTGGGTACCCTTGCATTTGGAGCATAGATATTCAGAATTGGAAATCTTTGCTCTCTTCTATGCCTATAATCCTTAGGTTTGGTCTTCTCATTGTGTCCTAGATTTCCTGGATGTTTTGAGTTAGGAGCTTTTTGCATCTTGCATTTTACATTTTCTTTGACTGTTGTGTCAATGCTTTCTTTGTTATCTTCTCCACCAGTAATTCTCTCTCCTATCTCTTGAATTCTCTTGGTGATGCTTGCATCCATGACTCCTGATCTCTTTCCTAGGTTTTCTATATCCATAGTTGTCTCCTTTTGTGATTTCTTTATTGTTTCAGCTTCCATTTTTAGATCTTGTATGATTTTGTTCAATTCTTTCACTAGTTTGTTTGTGTTTTCCTGTAATTCTTTAAGGGATTTTTCTGTTTCCTCTTTAAGGATTTTAACCTGTTGACTCATGCTACCCTGTATTTCTTTAAGGGAGTTATTTATGTCCTTCTTGATGTCCTCTATCAACATCATGAGATGAGACTTTAATCCAACTCCTGCTTTTCCGGTGTGTTGGGGTATCCAGGACTTGCTGTGATGTGTGATGGGAGAACTAGGTTTTGATGTTGCCAAGTAGCCTTGGTTTCTGTTGGTAGGCTTCTTGAACTTGCCTTTTGCTGTCTTGTTATCTCTGGTGTTAGTTGGTCTTGCTGTCTCTGGCTGGAGCTTGTCCCTCCTGTGGGCTTGTAAGCCTGTGTCAACAATCCTGTGAGACCAGATGTCTTCTGGCAGGATCTTTGTACTGATGGCTCTGGAACTGCCCCAGCTCCCAGGTGCAGATGGCGACCAGAAGGATCCTGTCCCAGCTGTTCCACAGTTCCTACGCCCTGTATGCTCCTAGCTGATCTGCTCAGGACAGTTACTCTGAGCTAGGAAGTGAAAGCACTCCTGGGAGAACAGCTCTCTCCTGGAGGGCTTGTGCCCAGAGGATTGTGGAGCTGCCCTGGCTCCTGGGTACAGATCATGACCAAGGGATCCTGTCCCTGCTGCTCCACTGATAGTATGCCCTATGTGCTCATAGCTATTCCTCTTAATTTATTTTTGTAGTTTTAATTCTGTCATGGATTTTTTGTTTCTGGTGATATATAAGTACATGTAATATATTTGGTGGAGAAGATGAAAATTATAGTGTAAATTTCCTTAATTTTCATTCCAAATGCTTATTCTACTTATGTAGAAATATACACGTTTTACATGTTATACATGTTGTACATGTATTGGGTCTGGTTATTTTTAGTATGTAAGGTCTTTTTTTATTTTCAGTCTTTTGACAATATTTTCCCTTTCCCTCTCTTCATTTCATGGAAAATCCACCCTGTGTCCTTTAAAAGAGAACAGCTTCCACTCTCCATCTTGTATCACATGTCAGTACATGACCCATGCAACTCTAATATGAAATAATCTGAAAGTTGTCAGAATCAAGACATAGTCATTTATGCCAATAATAATGATGAAGAAGTAGATATACCTCAAACATTATGAAAATGCTTTTTTTGCAGTGCCTATTATTAAAGACTTCTGGAACCACAAACCTGTAGAAGTCATGAAGTTTTTTTATTGAAAATACCTCTGAGTTCTTCCTATTGGGCAGAAGATACCACAGTCCATTATGGAAGTAGATTTTCTAAATTTTGTGTTTTAATGATGATAATGGTACTATTTAAAATATTTGTAGATCTACAATATTCTAAGGCAGAAGTCTGTCAATTTAAGGGTGAATATATTGTTTATACAAAACTGCTGTTTTTCCTTAAAGTCAATTTGCAGGTTATTGTATAATCTCTCAATAACTTCCCTTTTCATTTTAAGTGCCAACTGAACTCTACTTTTTGAATTCGCTAATTGTTCTTCCTTGTTGTGAATAGTAGCTGCTGAGGACTTAGAGCTGATCTCATTTAAATGGGAAACAGTGTGTTTGAGGAATATCTTATTCTTTGAATATTCAGCCAAGACATTTCTTTTCAGGCATTGATATGCACATTGATAAGATATTGTTCTTGTTAGCGTTCAAGGTATTAAACTCTGTAGAACTATTAGAATGTGATATTCTCCAAATTTATACTATGTGACAGCCTAGCTCAGGTTTGTTGCTTGAGAGAGAGAACTGTGTTTACAGTTGAAGTTGGCTCTTAAAATCTGATTGTCAATTGAGAAAATCATGCTCAGAGTCAGCTTTCTCTGTAATTGGTTAACACTCCACTTTCTCCATGTAATCAAGTAATAGGAAAATAAATGCAGAGTAAATAGAATTTCATGCTTGTGCAAGTCACTGGCAGAATCATCATTGGGACATGAAAGAAGAGATGTTCTGTGTAGAGAAAAATTGTCAAGAATGGAAACATTTTTATTTCAGTTTCTCTTATTTATCCATTTGAGTCTTAAAAACGCTGATATTTGCAGGCAAACTGGGAAGGAAAGTACTTTGAACCCATCTTTGGGTTTATCAATACTGATTTATTTATGCATATTTGAATACCAGGCTTATTTATACATAATGACATAAGGGAATATTACAACCAAGCTGCAATCTGTAACAATTATGAATTATGTTTGTTGGAAAATAGGTGAAATAAACAAAGTTAATATTAGAAAATAAGTGACCTGAATTCTGTTTTCTCTCTCTTAATCACTTTTTCTCCTTACACATACTAGTTTTCTATTATTGAAGTAACAAATTATGTTCTAGTTACCTTTGCATAACTGTAGCAGAATACCCAAGAAAGGCAGCTTGAAAGGAGGTAAGATTTATTTTGGCCTGCTAATAGTGCATTATTGTTTTTGGTTTCTGAGCCTGTAATGAGGCAGGATGTCCCCATAGCAGGAGATATATTGTGAAATAAAGAGGCTCACCTGGATGTCAACATGTAGAAGAATGAAAATAGATCCATACTTTTCACCCTGAACAAAACTCAAGTCCAAGTCAATTGTGGACCTCAACCTAAAATCAGATACACTAAATCTCATAGAAGAGAGAGTGAGTGGGAAACACCCCTGAACATACTGGTACAGGAGAGTAGTTCCTGAAGAGAACACCAATGGCTCAGGCTCTAAGATCAATAATTGATAAATGGGAACTCATGAAACTGTAAACCTTTTGTAAAGCAAAGAACACTTTCAATAGGACAAATCTGCAGGCCACAGATTAGGAAGGAATCTTCACCAACTCTAGATCTGACAGAGGGCTAATATCCAAAATTTACAAAGAACTCAAGAATTTAGACACCAACAACCCAAATAACCCAATTAAAATTGGGGTACAGAACTAAACAGAATTCTCAACAGAGGACATAGTTAAGAAGCACTTAAAGAAATGTTCAAAGTCCTTAGTCATCAGGGAAACACAAATCAAAACAACTCTGAGTTTCCATCTTATAATTCTACTTTCAATCAATTTAGGAATAATTTAATTCCTACCAATTTATCTGTATACATTTCTTCAATTTTATCAGTTATTTTCCATGTAAATCTTCAATTTTATCAGAAAATGTTTTTACTTCTACTTACAACCAATTTAGGAATTTTTTTATGCCTACCATCTTATTGTATAATTTTTCATGAAATAGTCAGCTTTAATGTGTTTTTCTATATATTTCTCGAGTTTTATCAGAAATATTTTCCTTGTAGATTTTCAATTTAATCAGAAAATGTTTATAATTCCACTTTTAATCAACATAGGAATATTTTTATGCCTACCATTTTATCTGTATAATTTTTCCATGAAATAGTCAATCTTAACGTGTTTTTCTATATATTTCTTCAATTTTATCAGAGATATTTTCCATGTATATTTACACAATGGAATACTACTCAGCAATTAAAAACAATAAATTCATGAAATTCTTAGGCAAATGGGGAATAGGGGAAGGGAAGAATACTTATGGGACTTTTGGGGAGGGGGGAACCGGGAAAGGGGAAATCTTTGGAATGTAAATAAAGAATATAGAAAATAATAATAATAATAGTAATAATAATAATAATAATAATAATAATAAAATTCAAGAGGTAACACATGCTGGAGTGGATACAGAGCAAGGAGACCACTCCTCTACCATTTTGTAGCTCAATTTAGCATTTTCTCAGAAAACTGGGAACAGTTCTACCTCAAGATCCAGCTATACCACTCTTGGGCATATACAAAAAGATGATCCAACATCTCACAAAGGCACTTGCTATGTTCATAGCAGCTTTATTCGTAATAGCCAGAAACTGCACATAACCTAGATGTCCCTCAACTGAACAATGGATAAAGAAAAAGTGGTACATCTACACAGTGGAATACTGTTCAGCTATTAAAACCAGGACATCATTAATTTTGCAGGGAAATGGATGGAACTCGAAAATAATAACATCCGGAGTGAGGCAAACCAGTCTGAAAAGGACATGCATACTATGTACTCACTTATAAATTGATATTAGCCATAAAATATAGGTACCATATTATACTCCACAGATGCAAAGAAGGAAGGCTCAAGTGAGGAAGCTGGAATCTCACTTAGAGGGGGAATGAAATATTCATAAGAGGCAGATGGGGGGAGAGAGCTAGGAGGGAGAGGGGATGGGGAAGGAATCAGGATTCAGGATCAGGTATGTAGAAGGATAGAAGAGATGATTAGATGGCCATGAGAATGGATGGAAATCTGCAACTAATGGGAGTGAAGAGATTTGGGGCATCTCTAGGACAAGACAGAGGCCTGGGATGAGGGAGGCACCCAAGAATCAATGGGAATGGACTTAGCTGTGACTCACTACATTGTGGATACGGAACCTGAAGAGTCTACCTCCTGTATCTAGTCAGGAACCACAGTGGAGTATTATAGACATCAACCCATCCTCAAAACTTTCAACACAAAATTTATCCTGTCTACAAGAAATGCAGGCATGTGGGTTGGAACAGAGACTGAATGAATGACCAACCAATAACTGGCCCAACTTGAGACCCATCTCATGGGCAAGCACTAATCCCTAACACTATTAATGATACTCTCTTATGCTTGCAGACAGAAACATTAGACTGAGGTAGGGCACCCTTATGGAAGAGTTCCTGGAAGGATTGAAGGAGCTGAAGGAGATGGCAACCCCATAAGAAGACCAATAATATCAACTCACCCAGCTCACAGAGACTAAGCCACTAATCAAAGGCTGGTTTCAGCCCTCTGGCACATATGTAGCAGAGGACTGCCTTGTCTGGGCTCAGTTGGACAGGATATGCCTAATCCTGTAGAGACTTGATGCTCCCCAGGGATGTGGCCGGGGGAGAGGAGTTGTTGAGGTGGGGTGGGTAGATGAGTAAGGGGAGTAGGGGGTAGGTGGGGGAGCACCGACTCTGATGCAAAGGAAGGGAAGTTGGGGTAAAGAATTCTTGGAAGGTGGACTGGGAATGGGGGCTACATTTGGAATGTAAATAAAAAATTAAAAATCAATAACATAAAAAGAGTTAACAGACAGGGTCAGGGTCTAAATGTAACTTTCTTTTTCTTTAAGCTTTATGTATTTATTTTATGTATATAAGTAGCTGTCTTCAGAGACACATAACTAGCTCTTTTCAGATAAACCTGAAGAGGGCATCAGATCCCATTACAGATGGTTGTGAGCCACCATGTGGTTGCTGGGAATTGAAGTCAGGACCTCTAGAAGTGCAGCCAGTGCTCTTAACTGCTGAGCCATCTCTCCAGCCCCCAAATGTAACTCCTTCCAGTCTTCTTGTTACTCCAAATAGTCCTCACTTCCTAGAGTTTCCATCACTTCCCAAAAGCACTTTTGACTGGGAACAAGCCTCTAACATGTTACAATGTAGGGTACTTGAAATTAGAACTAAGTCATTGCACCCTTGTCGTCTGTGGTAATTTGAATGAGTAATATCTCCCATAGTCTTGGGCATTTAGATACTTGGTCTCCAGTTGGTGGTGCTGTTTGAAAATGTTTGGAAGTGCTTTTGGCTGGAGGAGGCACGTCACTAGGGAAGGGCTTTGCGATTTAAAGCAGTGTCTCTCATGGTTTGTCCAAGACCATCTGAAATCATAGATATTTACATCATGATTCATAATGGTAGCACAAGTACAGTTATGAAGTAACAATGAAAATAATTTTATGGTTGGGGGTTTGCCATAACAGGAGGAACTGTATTAAAGGGTCACAGCATTAGAAAGATTAAGAATCAATACCTTAAAGCCTTGCCTAATTTCAGTTCACTCTATTTCATGGTTGCTGTTGAGGATGTGAGCTTTGGCATTGGCCTCCATACTCCTCGTTGCCATACCTCTCCATCACAATGGACTCTTACTCCTCTGGAACTATAAGCATAAATAAACTCTTTCTTCTATAAATTGCTTTGGCTGTGGGTTTCGTCACAGCAACAGAAAAGTAATATTCTCCAAAAGGCTTACATGCATTTCACAGAGAAACATGTATCCTGTCCATTTTTCAGAGCCTTAAGAGTTAGACTTACAAGTCTAAGCCCAGTGCCTCCAAAGTTCAAGGCAATCTTTTTAGCATAAGGCTTTGCAAACATTTAAAATAATCAAGTTACAAATTTCAAATATATACTGATAAGAAAGATAGACATTCTTATTCTGAATAGGGACACGGGAGGGGCATTTAGAACACGGCACATCTGAAATCCAACAAACTTTAAAAAATGGGACAAACATTAGATCTTGCAGTTACCAGATAGGAAGACTCTGGGATCTTAGCATACCCTTCAGGACAATGCCCCCAAGGACCTATATCTTCTAAATGTCTGACCTCCTAATATTTCCATTCCCTCTCCAAAGTACTGTCAGCTGCAAAACAAGTCTTCAGGACATTCTGAGGGATGAGTAATTTCCAGACTATAACAAATTAGTATAATCTTACTTGATTAATTAATACAAATATGTTATCATGCTGTTCTAGAGACCAGAGACCAGAAGTTCAGGACAAATTTCAGTGAGATGTACTCAAGGTTTTGACAGGGCTGAATTCCTTCCTAAAGATTTGGTAGCAGAACATGCTTTCTTGCATCTTTCCACTTCTAGAAGCCACTTACATTTCCTTAGCTTATATCTTTTCGTTTTCAGAGTTTGCCATAGCTACCCAAGGTATCTTCATGCCACATCATTCTGAGGTCTTCTTTCTTCTACTTTGAAGCCCTTTCTTAATACAGTGAACCAATCTGTACAATATAGGCTAACCTTTGCAATGTGGACTTATTAGTACCCTTAATTTCACTTGCAGCTTTATTATTTCCATTTTGCTCTAAGGTCTAAGATATTTAAAGGTGCTGGGGAAGTGGATGTGGATGCTGTGGATGGAGGCTTTACCCTGCTGACATAGATGTCAAATATTCTAGACTTTTAAAAAATAGTTTATGTATTCATGTGTATATATTTGTGTGAGAATAGAAGCCAGCTTGTGGTGTCTGTGTTTCTTCTATTACTCTCCAACTTTGTTTTCAATGTAGGGTTACTTCCTGTCCTCAGACTTATGTTTTCTAGGCTATGATAGAAGCCAGCATGACCTGTTGATCCTCCTGTCTTCACTTCCTTCAGTTCTAGGTTCACTAACACATGTTGGATGCCTAACTTGTTACATGCATACTGGGATCTAAATTCTGGTCTTCATGCTTGTGCACCAAGTGCTCTGGACCTCTGAGTCATCTCTCTAATCCATGTTCTAGGCTTTTATCATCTTCATTATATGACAAAAATATATGCTGTCTTATTTAAGAATGTTACTCTTTAAAGATATTTGAGTATATTTGATAGGAATACTAGATTGGACATCCAAGGGCCTGGGTCAGAAACTAGCCTGTTAACCTTTGAACTGTATAACAGGGGCTAAGCTTCCTCATCTATGACCTTTTACTCCCTCCACTATAAAATCAATTTTGTTCTGTATACTCATTAGCATTTCTCAACTGAGAACTCATTAATTTGGAAAATGAATTCAAGCTAAAATTTTAATAAGTAGTAATGGACTCATGTATCACCACTCCTTTTCTTACCCCGCCCTTCATTTGCCCTGTATGGCAGCATTTATGTTAGTCAGATGAATTCCAAAGTAAATGGAATAGGCTAATGATTACCCCTTAAATGTTGGTAGTCCCTACGCACTTAAGAAGACAGTATATGTAGGATTATCAGAGAAACATGCTTACCTATGTCAGTTCTAGTTTGTGCTTATGGCCTTGCTTTACCTTCAAATTTCCTGGTTTGGGTGATATATGGTTACTGTATTGGGAACTTGCTTTCAATATATTGAGTATATGATCAGATTTCTACCATGGTGGGTTGATGATATAGCTCAGTGGTCAGGTGGCTACTTAGCATGTTGTAAAATCCCTTCTTTTTCTTCCATCTTGGATGTTTGTGAAGGCAAAGCCATTTTAATTACTATTTATAATTTTTGAGGTACATGACCCAAATTTTGCATATCATGGATTCTGAGTAGCTGTTTCTGACTTATTATACCTTACATTTTATATTCCAGTCATTATTATTTCTTTAACTAAAGTTTGTAAACCACTTAACAGAACTGTGATTGCCACCAATTTCTATGTTGAATCCCTGACTCTCAAAGTTACTTTATATAAACAGAAATTCTTAAAAGTCAAAACAAAAATTAAATGATCTTGTAAGAGAGCAGAACCTCAGACCAGCAGTACTTGTTTCCTTATACAAAGAAAAATTTCCAGGAATATGCAAGAGGAGAGCATATTCCATGTGAGGGAAAGAAAAAGATAATGGCCACCTCTAAGTTCAGAAAAGAAGCACCAGGAAAAACTCCAGTTGATAACATCTGGATCTTGGACATGGGCATCTTTTCTTATTGGCCTTTTGCTTGTATATTATAATTTCCCAATTTTGTGTTTTTATGGATTTGTGTATGTTTCTATGCATTTTCCTCATTTTTATTTTATTATGATTTGCTTGTTTTATGTGCCTATTGTGAGAGAGAGAGAGAGAGAGAGAGAGAGAGAGAGAGAGAGAGAGAGAGAGAGAGAGAGAGGGAGCGAGAGAAAGAGAGAGAGAGAGAGAGCGGGGGAGGGGGGTGACATGGAGTTGTAGGGGTATGGAGGTGGGTAGGAGCTGGGAGGAGTTGTGGGGCAAAAAAACCACAATCAGGATAATTTTTATAAAAACATTTCTTTTCAATTACAGAAAGAAAAAGATTAGTATACTCAACCTGAAAGAATTTATTATGACTGCCTTTGCAGACTAATGCCCCATTTTGTATAAGTAACTGATTTTGTTAAAAATCCAGATTTCAGAAGCTATTCCATTCGACTTTAGCTAGACTCTGTCTAGTGGGGTTGGAAGACATGATGTTTTCCTAAGTGACTCTTTTGTCTGCCAAAGTGGACATGAAGAAAAGACAACTAGACCTCAACCCTACACAAACAACTCTATGTAGCTGGGGAATGTGGAGAGTGGGAGAAATAGTCTTCTTGAGGGAAGAACACATCAATTAGTTATCTAGCACCAAGTGGTCAACCATGAAAACATGCATTCAAGTAACATTCTACAGACCTGGCAGTCCATATTTAGAAAAATTATGTATATGCATACATACATATATACAGGTATGCATACAACAACAATTTATGAAAAAGGAGGCCATGAATTTAAAAAACAGCAAGGAAGGGTATATAAAAGTTTGGGAGTTGAAGGAGGAGTGATATAATTATATTATAAGCTCAAACAATAAGACAAATAAAATTAATGTAATTTAAATTTAAAAATGAATAAATTTGAGAAACTGTATCAGAGCTTAATCACTAAAATCTGTACTATTTCTTTATTTCTTTCTTTACTATTTATTCACTTTACTTCTTGCCCACTGCCCCATCCCTGTTACCCTTTCCCACAATACTTCTTCCCATCCTCCCTCCCCTTCTCCTCTGAGTGGGTGGGGGCCGCCCCGGGTATCCTCCACACCAGTACTTCAAGTCTGTGTGTCTATGCACCTCTTCTCCTAGTGAAGCCAGACAAGGCAGCCCAGCTAAATACCATATCCCACATACAGGCAACATCTTGTGGGATAGTCCCCATTCCAGTTGTTTGGGACCCACATGAAGACCAAGCTGCATATTTGCTACATATGTGTGGAGAGGCCTAGATTGAGTCCATGTATTTTCTCTGGTTGGTGGTTCATACTCTTGATAGCCCCAAGAGTTCAGGTTATTTGATTCTGTTGGTCTTTCTGTGGAGTTGCTATCCTCTTCAGAATCCACAATCCTCCCCTCTATACTTCCATAGGAGTCCCAAAGTTCCATCCACTGTTTGGCTGCAGGTCTCTGTATCCATCTGAGTCAGCTGCTAGGTGGAGCCTCTTAGAGGACAGCCATGCTTGGCTGCTGTCTGCAAATATAACAGAGTATCAGTAGAGTCAGAGATTAATGCTTGCCTACGTGATGGCTCTCAAGTTGGGCCACTTATTGGTTGGTCATTCCCTCAATCTCTGCTACCTCCCCCATGCCTACATTTCTTATAGACAGGATAAATTTTGGGTTGAAAGTTTTGTGGGTATATTTGTGTCCCTATCACTCCACTGGGATTCCTGCCTGGCAACAGGAGGTGGTCTCCTCAGGTTTCATATCCCCAATGCTGTGAGTCACAGCTAAGGTCACCCCCATTAATTTTTTGGGTCCCTCTCTTATTCCAGCTCTATATAATACTTCTTAAAGTATTATAACGTGTGGAAACATTGTGCTTTCTTACTCTATTAGGCACTTTCTAAATATGTAGAAAGATTGACAGTCTTGGTTATCTTTGGAATATGGAGTTATCAGTGAATATTTTGAGAAAATTACAGAGTATATATTTGTCATGTATATATGACAAAGCAGTGAGTTGAGGAACGCATAACTTTAGGAGAAACCTACTGTCAAGAATAAATTAGAAAGCAATTACTGCTGGCGGTGAACATTACTCCTTACCTTAAGCTAATAAACAGTACTCAGATGTAACCCTTCATCTCTTTACTTGGGAAACTTAAAGGGTTTTGGCTTTCAAGACTTTGTAGAAAAAGCACCTTGGCTCCACATTTGACCCTGTGCCTCAAATATGGAGTTACGTAGTCTCCAGAAATTGAAGCACATTTTAATGTAGCTACATTAGGGTCAGAAAAATGAAGGGGCAAGCAATCACCTGGTAATTTATTCTAGAAAAATGTTCATGCCAAAGAAGTCAGGTGCAATGTAAATGTCAGATCTAATTAAAATTAACTTGTATTTCTTGCTAATTTCATGGTTGGTGAAAGCTCCAAACCTTCCCCCTGATCTCTAACATCCAGATTTCTGCCAATAATTCAATTATACAGAGATTTTTTTACTGTATATAGATTTTATATAGCTATTTTACTGAACTCCATAGATGATGTAGAGTCATTCATATTGTAGCCAGGCAAACAATATTAACACGGTCTATGGATACTGCTAGTCTTAACTGTCAGACACATTTTACTGCCCATCATTTAAATCCAGCTCCTTTCTATCTTGCTAATTTTTTCACCTTCTCCCGTGTTTGAGGTCAAAACAATAAAGCCTTGAGAGCAAATTTCCCTGCATCCCTATGATGTGCTGCTGCCTGGTCATTCAAGTATTTCATGGCAGGAGAGAGGAATGATTGAGAAGATTCATATTCTATCCTTCTACTTTAATCACACACCAAGGCAATCATTCAATCCACGATAATATTATTCTTAAGAGAAGTTCTAGTGATCGAATTTGTCTCCATTTTATTTCCTAAGAATATTATTTAGGTTGCTGCCATGAAACAGATATGGATATGACATGGGTAAATGAAAAGAATACTATACCAAGGAAGAAGCTAGTTTACTAAAATGCATTCTATAAGCTCAGAACAAAGCTACATAATTTTGCATGCTTTCTTACTTGATTTTCAAAATAATTGTTTTTGGTATATCATCATTAATCACACATCACAGACTGGGAGCACAAGGGTCAAAGAGTGAAAATGAAAGTGACTTGAGCTACTAACAAGAAAATCTAGTATGTAAATTCAGGTTTTATGACTGTATGCATTTTCATTATGTAGATTGTGTGTCATGAGTCTGAAATCCAAAATGTAACCGAATCATAGTACTCTACAATAGAATCCTTTTTGAGTAATGAATTTCAGGTTTTGCATATTGTGTTTTTAAATTATAGACAGCCAGGCAACAAAGTTTATGCAGATGTTTCCAGTTGTGGAAAGAAAAACCTAAGCCTCTGAATTCTCTAAGTCTGTCCTCATTTCTTCTGGAGGGATAGTCAACCTTCAGCAATATATGCATCAGCACTAGGCATCCTGGGTTCCAGATTCTATTAGTGGCTTGGAGGACCTTGAGGAGGAGATCATGACCTGTCTCTGAGTTTTAGTTCCTTATCTAGAAAACAGAAATGTTGAGCTAAATTGTTTCTGACGTAAGTCAGATGAGAAGGTGTATTATGCCTTGCTTAATTAAGGCAGGGTCTCCTCATAACCCAAACTCTACAATTTTTCTGTTTTTGCTACTGAAATTGATTTTTTGGTATGAGACATTTACTTATTTTCACACTGTAAAATGACTTGGCTTCATATCTATAGGTCCAATAACTATTTTAACTTTTAAATTTTATTTTAGTTCTATTTTTTACCTATAATTGTCAGCTTTACCCTGACACAACAAACCTGGATGGTCACTGAAATATTAATGAGTTGTGTGACAGCCTTGTCCTTGGTTATAAGAAGCTGTAAAAAGAATGTTTTATGTCCTTCATCTTGGATATTACTCCCAAATTGTGAAGGTTATTTCTCACCCTAAGTGTCATAGCCTAAGCTGTTGCCATTTTCTACATAACATGCACTAGTGAAGAAGAGATGACCAAAGGCAAAGAAACGCATCACAAGTGCTCAGCAAAGGTTACACTATCCTTGTGGTAAATATAAATGTAATCATCTGGTTTTCCATTTGTGTGTAGTGAAGACTTACTACTACATAAAGTCATCATGGACTTAGGGACTAGTATTGGCTAAATTGTTATCCATGTGTAGAGGATTTAGTAGAGTGACATACAGGATCCTGCTTGGATTTAGTTAGTAAATACAGTAAGAAATGGAATTTCTCAGGAATGATCTTAGGATTTATACCCATTTTACAGAATTTAATGATTTATAGTATTCTATTCCTATTTGGCAAAGCCCCTGCTTCCAAAAGTTATTAGGCAAACAACATTACCACTTATTTTTCCAGTGCTTTCAATGTGTTGTTTTACTTTACCATCACAACCCAATATGGTTATCATTTCTGACCAAAATGTGTAGAGTATATGAGGATCCCAAAGGTCTGCAGGTTTAAATAACCCTCCAAAGTCCATATAGCTAGCTACTGTTTGAAAAAAAATTATTAACTTCTGAGTATCCTCTGCTTCTTCTTGTTCCTTCCCAATTCTGCTTTCACTGCCCTCTCTATCAGCTTGAATATCTGGTAATTATCCCACTGAATAATTTGTGGTATTCCTTCCACAAGTATTTTTCCAGGATAGTTGACACCAATGGACTAAATAAAAGTCAACAAACAGACTGATTTGCCAATAAAGTAATTGAGTACTCATTTATTGTTGCTATATACAGGCCCTGAGAATATAGTATCACAGAGACACCAGAATAATCCTTACCCTTATGAAATACAAGTTAACTGGCAGTACTATCCAGAGAAATAACCAGTGCCAAATTAAATTCAAGTTAATTAAAGTTCAATGCAATGAAAAATTCAGTTTCTCTATCATGTCAGCCAATTTTCAAATGCTCAATGGCCATTCAAAATTATTGACCACTCTCTTGGACACCATAGATATAGGATATTTTCATTTTCAAGAAAGATCTATGGGACAGCACAACACAATAACAGTTTTCTGCATAACAGAAAGGACATATAAATGGTTGCAATTGTTCATTAGATGGTATGGGAGCTTTTTCTGAGGAAAGTAACACATGAGTTGTGCTTTTAATCAGAAATAGCTGAGCAAATATTTATGTCCATGTGATCCAGAGTATCTGTAAATACTCTGTGCTGGGAGACTGGACAGACCACATAGTGATGATATAAGCAAGGTCAATTTTCTGTTTGTCTTCCATTGAAGGGAGACTTCTTTCTGGCTTCAGTGAACATAACCTTACAGAAACAAGAAGGGACAGAATAGAGGGAAGTAAGGAACTATTTCACATCTCTGTCTTTTAAGGCCAGCTTGATCGAACCTGGAGTCATGGATTACAATGAGTGAGGACTTTTGCATAATTTTAGTTTAGTACTCGGTTACATTTTCCTTTTAAATGTGAGCATATATCAACCTATGTGGCAATATTAAATTTTATAGGGCCTAGAGAATGATTTATAGTTTCAGAGCATCTTGAACAAAAAGAGAAAAATGAGCTAAGGAGAGAAGTTAACTGTGCCTGGGTCCATGTGGTATCAGGAACTATATGCCCCATGAGACTCAAAGACAAGCACTAAGGAGGAGAAAGATATTTATATATCCACACATCTGTAAGGAGGGAGTTAAGTTTAAGTTTACAACCTGGCTTAGAAGGATAGCAGTTTGTTTTATCATAGAATTAATTGCAACAGAAATGAGTTTCCTTTTTCCCTGTCATTCTCCTTTTTCTATTTCTATAATTGATCTATATGATTTTTTCCAGAAGTCCCAGAATCTCCAGTTATAGCATCCCAAATCAGGCCCCAGTTCTCTCTCTGATTCAAGAATCATGGATCAAAATATAGAAAAGCTAGACTGTTCTCTCCAATGTCAATGGTATGATATACACATATTTTATATTTAGTTTGCTGAGAAAGAAAACAAAGTCCTCAAAATGGGAACTGAAAATTTTTATCACAGCTACTGGCTCTGTCAGTAAAAACTGCTGATAAAAGTTATCTGTCTGTATCAGAAGTGTTACAAAAATCAGGTAGACTATATGAACTTCTAGCTTCCATCCATCTATATTAGCATCACAGAGATGTCATGATGTTGTGAATGGAATAAGTAAGTTCTTCAAAATCACACAAATTTTTAAAATATCTGCAAACGGCTCCATCAGTCCTTCATATCTAGAAGATATTTTTTCACTTGTATGTTGGAATATTTTTGAGTGCATGTTATTGCTACTGTTTTGGGAGTTAGGATTTGCTTCTGAAAGTCACATTCTCTTCAAGAGCTACTGAAACTTTTCCTTTGGTGTTACATCATGCTCTCTGCCATCCTTCAGAGACCTTGACTCACTGATTATGGCTGAAATCCAAGCCCTGTCCCTTTTAGTTTTTGCTGCATATTCTGAGTGTTGTCAAAGCAATGTTGTATTTGATTTTTCTTCTGCCAGTATGGTGACTCTGTAGTCAGCCAGTGTGCCAAGCATTCCCATGGGAACCTTTCCAAAGCAGATAATTTAATTTCCTTGTTTTCAGAAAGCACAGTGAGAGCCTTCTTATTAACTGAACTGTGCTGATTTGGTGCCGAGGAAGGGCTAACTTTATCCTTCTGAATTTTAAAGAATCTAAGCCTGTCCCTGAGATCTCATTTTCCTTAGTGTCTCCCTGAAACTCTCTTGTTCTTTACCAGTACACAAATCCTCACATATAGACATGTGCTTCCAGTTCCAAGTCCTGTGAATCCTATAAGATCCAGTTTATATGTCATCACCACCATGGATTCTTCTCTAAGGAACTGCAATTGTTTTTTCTCTTCTACAATGTCTATTGTGCACAAGACAGAATTGAATGTTTATTTACTGTACTAATTTGGGCCACCCTCCTTGATTAGAGAATAAATTCTTTGGGAGGGTCTACTTCATGTATTAGAAATTTTAACCATGTGAATTTTTATACCTTTTTCTTTTTTTTCTTTTCTAAGTTTTTTTTATTTACATTCCAAATCATTTTCCCTTTCCCATTTCCTCCCTCCCCGAAAGTCCCATAAGCCCCCTTCCCTCCCTCTTTTCCCCATTCAACCACCTCTCACTTCTCTGTGCTGGCATTCCCCTACATCCAGTCTTTCCAGGACCAGGGGTCTCTCCTTCCATCTTCTTGGAAATCTATTGATATGTGAATTGTGTCTAGGGTATTCTGAGATTCTGGCTTAATATCCCCTTATCAGTGACTGCATACCATGTGTGTTCTTTTGTGATTGGGTTACCTCACTAAGGATGATATTTTCCAGTTCTGACCATTTTCCTAGGAATTTCGTGTTTATCCCTTTTTCTAATCAGCAACATTTACCCAGCATCCAGTACATTTAAGGCCATTGGATAAGCAGTGGAGCTGCCAAAAGGAATAATAGAAAGACGAATAAGACTTTGTTCCTGTCCTTAAGAGGAGTCTAGTAGAAAAAGTTAAGAACTAAGCATATTGGGGTAATGATGTATTGTAGATACTATGATAGAAGTTAAAATAAGGTAATTAATATAAGCACAAATGAGGGATGGGCAGTTCTATTTAAATTAGGTAGGAGAAGATTAATAAAGGAAATGATAACTAAGCCTTGTTTTAAAAGCTTAGTCTGTATTTACTTTGCAGAAAAGAGGGAGAAGTATCATCCAAACAGTAAGATCAGCAGAAGAAATGCCAGAAACTTGAAAATGTATGATACATTGACTATAAATGGCTTGACAGGACCAGATGGTCATTTGATGGAAGTAGGTCAGTCAAATAATAAAGGAAGGATAGTAAGGACTAGATTATGGAGGGTCTTGCCACTTTGATACTGTA
The DNA here is from genome assembly GCA_036184795.1 of Tokudaia tokunoshimensis. Taxonomy (NCBI): domain Eukaryota; kingdom Metazoa; phylum Chordata; class Mammalia; order Rodentia; family Muridae; genus Tokudaia; species Tokudaia tokunoshimensis. Next base: position 107,417,064 of record BTHU01000023.1, read on the forward strand.
ACTTAAGCTGCAGACAATGATGAATCATTGTATAATTTTGCATGGAGTAGTTACATAATCTGATTTGTGTTTGAGAATTGTTAGTAGATAGCGCTGAATCTAATTAGAAATAATGGAGAGTAATAGATTGAGTTCTGTGGGTGTAGGGATTGAGAGGAAGCATAGAGGTTCGAAGTATAAGGAGTATGGCAGGACTTGGTGATTGATCGCACAGTGAGGATAGAAGATGGAGAAGTTATAGTCAAGGATGCATCTCAGGTGCTGGGTTTAGACCACTGGGTAAGGGATTATTATGTTTATGAACTGTCTACTCAAAGGCTCATAAGGTAAAGTGGTGGATCCAATCGCTGAGGGATAAGTGCATCCTGAAGGCTCTGACCTAATCAGCTGATAGATTCATAATTTCATGGCATGATTAAGAGGTGATCAAACCTTTTGGAGGCAGAACCTAGTTGGACAATATAGGTAACTGGGAGTATGCTTTTGAGGTGCCATAGCTTATGCCTGGTCCTTCTTTGTCTAGCTGTCTCTGACTCCTGTCCACTGTGAGGGACAAAGTAACAGCCAGCCAAGTAAGTACAGAAACCTCTGAGTCTAGGTGCTAAAGAATTTTTTTTCCACTTAGATTGTTTTCTTCTGCTCTTTGTCACCGATTAACATAGTGGTAGTGTCAATCATCAAGGCAGAAAGCACCTGGGGGTTCCTCCCTTCCACTGGGATCCTCAGTAGGATACTCAATAAATGTGTGATGTTTATTAAATCTCTCTCTATTAAGATAGAGGAGAAAGTCTTGACCTGTCTTAGCTTCTGTGAGATGTTCCCTGTATGAAAAGTTGCTTGGCTTGTTTGATTCTGTTGCTTTATGACACCTCTACTGCTCTGATCTATCTTTATATTCCTTTGGTGCAAGTTTGAGGCTCATTACTCAGCTAGCTTTCAATGTTAGTGCTACACACCTCTGATCTTTGTCTCTATGTGTCATTTAATAATAGTAATTGCTCACTTTTAAACAGTGATTTGGAGTTTACAAGGCATGTTCAAATATATCTCCTTTGATCCCTATTACTGTTCTGTAAAGTAGACAGTGAAGTAAATTTAATTGTCCTGTTTCATGTGTAAAGGAATACAAGCAGTGGTGATGTGACCTGCCAAAGATCACACAACTAGTAAGTATTATAACTGTGTCTATGATTGCCTCTATATCCATTGTACTTTAATTATACAGCCTTGATCCCTGCCTTGCTGTCTGTTAAGCAAGTGGTTCCAGAACCCCCTAGCTATTCTCATACTAACTATCTACATTATTATGACTCTCAGTGCTTATAGGTCTCAAGTGCACTATGAACTTCTACTTCTAGCAACTTCCCTTGCTAGACCCAAACCATGCTCTGAATGTGCAAGTTTGCCTTGACTCCTTAGTTCAGTCCTCTTGTCCTGTCTCTGGAATCCTTCTAACTACAGTCTTGACAATGACTCAGCAGAACTTGCAGATGGATTTATAGCACTAGAACTTTTCTTCTCAAGAACACAGGGAGACACCCACGATCAGTCTGTTGGAAGCAAACTTGACCTGAGGAGATATTGGCCTTTGGGACTGTGCTACTTAAACAAGTATTTCATTTGTGCATGTGATCCTCTAAAGAAGGCAGTACTCAAGAAAACTTTTCCAACTCAAACTTCGTCTTGCCAGCACAGAACTTACTTAAGGCTGTTACTGGGCTCCCTTGTATGTGTGTAAGTCTTTCCGTGAATACATGCATCTTACTATTCAAATGTTTCAGACTGTGGAATCAGCTATCTCTTGTTGGGAACAAAATGTGTTGACAGGCTCCTTCATATTAGACATGCTTGACTCATTAGGACTCAGGGTTACCTAGGTTTTTTTAGTACATCAGTATTTTTTAGATAAGCAAATACTTGTGAAATACCTACTTATAACAAGGAAAGCATCCTCAAAGAACTAATAAACACAGATCCCCCCAAAGCAAAAAAAAATGTTACACACTCCTTGCTCCTGAGCCTGATGGCTTATTGAGGCATACTTTAGATTTGTCCTACTGTAACTGAGTAGTAGTACACAAAACATCTCATGTTAGGAATGTGGAACAGTAAATGAACTAGTTGAGGCAGTACCCTGGCGGGAATGACATTTTAATCCAGTCTTCAGGAAAGATTAAAATGCAGAGCAGAGTGTATGAGTCAGCATTAATGCTGCTATTCTTGGTTGGCACAATAGTGGGCTGTAAACCAAAGAGGATTTCCATCTCAGGAAGTGAATTCAGGAGCACACTTGTCAAACCAGGCTTTCCTAACAAAGCCAGATCTTATACCTTACGTTTATTAATTCTATACTTTGGTACTTTTGCAGTATGTTTTTAGGCTGTGGTGTGAACTCAGCCCAGGAAACTCCTTTCCCTAGTTAGATTTCAACTCAGGTAAAAACTGAGCTTGTACTTTTGAGATAATTGTTCTAAGAAGAGAGTGCTGCTAAAACACAGGCTAGAATAGGAAAGTTAGCATTGTGTTGCTCTGAGATGCAATTATCTCTGTTCTTCTTTAGCAAAGATGATGCTGTGACTGGGGAGCCTACTCAGAGTGACAGATCTGTGTGGGCTGAAGCCCCAGTTTGATCATGAGGAGGCGGAAGATGGAAATGTCTTTCTTTTTTCCCCTTCTATGATAGATTCTGATGCAGGCGACTATATGCTAAGGAAGCAATTGCTGGGGGCTGTGTTATTGAACAAGCAGCATCTATAGCATACTTTGACCGTGGGGCAGGGGGCAGGGTATGCAAAGTGAGTGAAATTAAAATTGGAGTAAATTTGTTGCAGTCATGGTCTGAAAATATGCTATATCTGATATGAAATTCAATTGCTTTACCCAGTTTTCTACTTCTTTCAAAGATTTTCCTAGATGCTAGGGTCGACTGAGGTAAGCTATTCCATCTCTCAGTTTGAGTGGTAGTGGGAAATTGTTGAAAATGGACAGAAATAATTGGTTCTTCGACAATCATGAATATATATATATATATATATATTTGTATACACACATACATATATATGTATATATACATACATATATATGTGCATAATTTAACATGTTAATTTCACATGTTTAGCTTATCTGTTTGTGATTCTCTTTTGGTATTCTATCCTGAAAAACTATAATACCTGCGAATTCTATGCTGGGATTTCAGTAGTGATGCATAAAGACAGAGTGTACTTGAACTGTAAGAATGATGTCAATGCTATCTCATTGAAGGTCTCCATTTCAAGTATAATGTCTTGAAAAAATACATTCTTGCTCAGCATAGGCTGTTGTCTGTGCCCCAGGATAGGAATTGATTGTTAGACTCTATCTGGGGATGTCCTTGGAGCTTACTTGACAAAATGCATCTCAAGGACTTGGTTAGGATGGCTTCAGTGGAAGAGCAATTAGTGCAAATATGGTAAAAATAACATCTACCATTTATTAGTCCCTTACTGTATGACAACTGTTTATGTAAAATTCTCATAAATTTTTTATGATAACCATATAAGTTATGTCATTTTTATCAAGTTTTTACTTGGGTTAAGAAAGTTTTATTGTTTAAGTCCACAGAGATGGTAAATAGAAAAAGATTGACTTGTTTATTTTTATTATGATAAACACATATTAAATTGACCATTTCAGACAATTTCCAACAAGAATTAATTTTTGTTAACTTTTGTTACAATATATTTTGATCATTTCCCCTCCCCAATTCCTTCCAGATTCCCCACACTCTTCCTAACCTCCCAACTTTATAGTCTCTCTCTCTGTTCTCTCTCTCTCTTTCTCAAAAAACAAAACAAAACAAAAGCAAAACAAAAATGAAAATTAAAACAAACAAACAAACAAACAAAAAATTGATAAGACAAAAAAAATTCCTAAACAAAATAAAATGAAACTGTGCTGGTTAACTACCCTTTTGCATGGGATCTGCTTTGGAGTGCAATTGACATACTCAAGTGACATTCCATTCGAGGAAACTTGAGTTTCCCTCTGCCAGTGGGTACAAACTGACAATAGCTTTTTGGTCTCTGTGGAAATTTTCTGATGAGGGTTGTTCCTCTATCAGATGTATACTTGGTAAAGATCTTTTTGAATTCTGTAGGCTGAAAGTTTGCTAGAATGATATTGTCCTTTCCCATACAGAAGCTTTTCGATTTCATGAGATTCCATTTATTAACTTAGTCTTACTGCCTGTGCTATCCTGTTCAGGAAGTCTTCTCCTGTGCCACTGAGTTCAAGCCTATTCCTCACTATCTCTTCTTTCAGACACAGGGTATCTGGTCTTACGGTAAGGTCTTTGATCCGTTTGGAGTTGAGTTTTGTGAAGGTTGATAAGTATTGATCTATGAATATTCTTCTACATACAGACATCCAGTTTGACCAGCTCTAATTGTTGAAGATTCTGTTTTTTGTCCAGTGTGTATTTCAGGCTTTCTCAAAAATCAGGTGACCAAGGTGGACATAGTAGTGTGAGCATTTAATCCTAGCACTTGGGAGGCAGAGGCAGAGGCAGAGGCAGGGGCAGATGGATCTCTGCGAGTTTGAGGCTAGCCTGAAAGAAGCTTCTCTCATGAGTGGTGAGATTTCACTTAGGATGATTGTTTCTAGCTCCATACATACCTATAAATTTCTTTCAAAAATAACTGTATAATACTCCATTATGTAAATGTACATTATTTTTTTTATCATCCATTCATCAGATGATTGACATCTAGATTGTTTTCAATTTTTGGCTATTATGAATAGAGTATCAATGAATATGGACACCAACAGAGGCATTAAGACTAACAATTAATAAATAGAACTTTATTAACTATAAAATATTTATCCATTTTTCCTTTCCCAGCCCTGACTCCAGGAATAATTATTGAGACTAATTACTTATTATTAAATGCCTAAGTCATAAACCTTGGCTCATTCCCTGAGTATCTCATAGCTTATTTAACCCATTCAAACTATTCTATATCTACCACTTGGTTATTACTTCTTTTCAGTCCCAGCCCACTTATTCCTTCATGTCTTCTCATCATCTCCCTCAGCATCTTCCTGAGTTCATATACTTGTTGGTTTACGTTAATCTCTTCACAGTTCTCTCTCTTGTGTTCTCTCCTACCATCTCCTTTTATTCCCTCACTATTTCCCAGAATTCTGTCTCTTTCTGCCAGTTTTCCACCTCCTATTTCCTGCCTCAGCTCATTGGCCATCAGCTTTTTTATTGACAGGTAATGCTTATAAGAGATTCTCTCTATGAGTAAGCTTAAAAGTGTATGTACAGCAAAGGATACCACCATTTGAGCAAAGCAGTGATTTACAGAATGGAAAAAATCTATCAATTGTACATCTAAGAGATGATTAGACTATCATCTCTTATCTATCTAGACTAGACTATATAAAGGACTAAAAAAGCTGAACATCAAGAAAACAAATAACCCAATTCATAAATTCATAAATGAGGTATAGAGCTAAACAGTCTTCTCAAAAGACAAAACAAAAAAGGCTGATAAATGCTTTGAAAAAGTTCAAAATCCTTAGTCAACAGGGAAGTGCAAATTTAAACTACTTTGGGATTTCAGTTTACCTCATTCAGAATGGGCAACATCAGTAAAACAATCAAAGGCACATGTGGATTTGTCTAAATGTTGAATGTACTGATGTATTGAAATCTTTAATTTGTTGACTGATTTGAAAGTTTCTGGCCATTTTTATGTTCTCTTCATGAGGTACCCAGCTGAGGGCTTGGTGTATTTTGAAATAAGATTGTTTTCTTCTTGTTTGAGAGTTCTCCATATATTCTGTACTCATGTCTTTGGTCAGATATATGATTTCCATGTTTTAAGCCTGGGCTATGGTTCCTTCTTTTATACATAAATTTTATGCATAAAATCTATGCATAGATTTTAATAATGAGTTTATTGAGAATTATACATTTCATGTAATTCATATATTTGTTTTATGAAATGGGGTCTCCCTAATATAATTGAGGGTGAACTTGAATTTAGCATCTGTCTATGTCCTGTCTTTCCAGATGGAATTACCAGCATGTGCTACCATACAAATTCCTTAATTAACTTTTAAAATATGTAGTCTCCACACTATATAGCAGATTAGCTTCATGCAGGTCCCCCAACAACTGGAGCAGGGCTATCCCAAAAGCTAGTGCCTGCCTATGGATCCCATTCACCTATCTGGGTTGCACTGCTTGGTCTCAGTAGGAGAAGATGCATAGTCCTGCAGAGACTTGATGTGCCAGGGTGGAGGAATACCTAGAGAGGCCCCCACCCATTCAAAAGAGAGGGGGAAGGGGAATGGGGAAAGGATTTTGGGAGGGAAAAACTGGAGGGGGTAACTGGCAGGGCAGGGGACTGCTGTCAGGATGTAAAGTGAATAAATATGTAAATTAATGAAAATACTAAAATAAATTAAAAACATATTCTCATGTGGCACAGGTTAGCTTAAAAGCTACTATGCCTTGGATAATCTTGAACATCTAAGCCTCTTGCTGTAGTTTTCCTAGTGCTAAGTTATGCTTGTATATCATCATATTTGGTTTGTACATGGCTGAGAATCAAACCTAGAGCTTTGTGCATGTTAAACAAGCACTCTACCAAATGAGCTGCACCCAGAAGCTCTATACATCTTAAAAGTGTACATTTCAAAGATTTAAAAAAATGTTAATAAAGTTCTGAAATCTCCAATGAGTCAATTTTAGAGTATTTCATCACTCCAGTATGAGATCTCAGATACATTTATAGATGATTTCTTTTGATCCTCAACCCTGCTCTAGGAAACCACTAATCTGTTTCCTATATAATTCTCTAGATCCATTTTTAAAATTATGTTCTTTGCTTATAATGCATTTTGAAAGATTTTGTGTCAGGGGTAGGGAAGGAAATAATTGTGCACATGTGGAAATCAGAATACCACTTGTGAGAGTTAATCTTCTTCTGACATATAGTTCCAAGGGATTGACCTCAAGATATTAGTGGGTGCCATGATGGAATGGTTACCTTGGACTCTGGACTCTGAAACTCCAAACATCATACTTGACAGCAAATGACTGTACTTATTGAGTAGTTTTACAGGTCTCACAACTTATTTTTAAATGGTAGGCTTTAATTATGATAAAAAGATACCACAAATTTATCACATAATTTAAAAAGTATTGAATATAGTTATGTTACTATGGGAACCAGTTATGATGACTTTTTCATCTTTTAACTAAATCTATACCCATCATGTAACAGCTCATTTATTTCTTTTTCCCCCCAAACTTCTTGATAATTACTATTCAACCATGTAAAATGGGATCAGATAGCATTTGTGTTTTGGTTTCTGCTTTATTTCACTTGACATGATTTCCTTAATCTTCATCCAAGGTGTATGGTTCAGAGTTATTGTTCTATTTATTGTTTAATAATCTGCTTTAAAATAATATTATGTACATGTACCACATTTTATGTATTTATTCATCTGTTGGTGGGCATTTAGGTTGTCTATAGTTATTGTGAATCATGCTACTGTGAATGCAGAAGCATGAATATTTCTTTGTGATTTTCACAGCACCATATTAAAATACTGTAATTGAGACTTTATTATATTTATTTTATTTATTTATGTATCTATTTATTTTGCAGTACTGGTGATGGATGCAGGACCTTGTGCATGCTAGACAAATATTCTGTGACTGAACAGCACCACTACTCTGTTAAGTTATATCTAAATGCTATTCTCTTCTTTTAAACTTCAGTTTCTGATTGCATAAGCCCAGTATAAAGATGTGATTATTTTTGGTAAATATTGAAATCTGTTTTGCTATTGTATTGTGATTACTTATTGATACTCTATTTGTATTTAGATAAGCACATTACTAACAAATGGAGATATTTCTAATCTCTTCCTTTTTAGTTGATATGCATTTTATTTATTTTCTTTGTCTTATTGCACTAATTAGGAATGGTTAAAAAGGCATCCTTGTTTAGTTACCAATTTTGGAGGGAATGCTTCATCTGTCCCAATAAGGAATAACGTTAATCTCAGTTTTGTGAATGGCTATTATCACATTTAAGAAAATTATTCTCTAGTTATTATTAGTTGGATTAAAAATAATCTAGCACTTTGTTCTTCCTTCTTCTTGAGCTTCATTTAGTTTGTGATTTTTGTCTTGGATATTCCAAGCTTCTGGGCTAATATCCATGTATCAGTGAGTGCATACCATGTGTGTTCTTTTGTGATTAGGTTACCTCACTCAGGATGATATTTTCTAGCTCCATCCATTTCCCTAAGAATTTCATGAATTCATTGTTTTTAATAGCTGAGTAGTATTCCATTGTGTGAATGTACCACATTTTCTGTATCCATTCCTCTGTTGAGGGACATCTGGGTTCTTTCCAGCTTCTGGCTATTATAAATAAGACTACTATGAACGTAGTAGATGGACAAAATACCCAAAAGAGGAGATACAGAGACAAAGTGTGGGACAGAGACTGAAGGAAAGGCCACCCAGAGACTGCCCCACCTGGGGATCCATCCTATATACAGTTACCAAACCCAGACACTACTGTGGATGCCAACAAGTGCTTGCTGACAGGAGCCTGATATAGCTCTCCCCTTAGAGGCTCTGCCAGAGCCTGACAAATACAGAGGCAGATATTCACATCCAACCATTGAACTGAGTCCCCAATGGAGGAGTTAGAGAAAGGTCTGAAGGAGCTGAAAGGGTTTGCAGTTCTATAGGAGGAACAACAATATCAACCAATCAGATCCCCCTTAGCTCCCAGGCACTAAACCACCCACCCAAGAGTACACATGGAGGGACCCATGGCTCCAGTCTCATATATAGCAGAGGATGGCCTTGTTGGACATCAATGAGAGGAGAGACCCTTGGTCCTTTTTTTTAATTAAATATAATCTTCATTTCCATTTCAAGTGGTAAAACCTTGCCTGGTTTCCTCCTCCCAAATACCCCCAATCCCTCCTCCTACTTCCTGCCTCCAAGTATATGCCCCTCCACCCGACCCACTCCCACCTCCCCGCCCCCTCAATTTCCCCTTGTTGGGGCATCTATTGAGTCTTCACCTGACCAATGACCCCTCCTCCCACTGATGCCTTACAAAGCATTCCTCTGCCACATTTTTGGTTGAAACCATGTGTACCCCTTGGTTGATGATTTAGTCCCTGGGAGTCCTGGGGCTTCTGGGTGGCCAACATTGTTGTTCTTCCCATGGGGCTGTAAACCCATTCAGCTCCTCCTTACCACCCTCCAACTCCTCCCTTGGGGACTCCACTCCCAGACCAGACCAATGATTGGTTGCTAGCATCTGCCTCTGTATGTGCAAGACTCTGGCAGGGCTCCTCCTAAGACAACCATGGCATGCTCCTTTTCATATGCGCTTCGTGTCCTCCATAGTAGTGTTGGGGTTTGGTGACTGTTTATAGGGTGAATCCCCAGGTAGAGCAGTCTCTGGGTGGTCTTTACTTCAGTCCCTGCTCCACACATTGCCTCCATTATTGCTCTTGTAAGTATATTGTTCCCTTTCTCAAAGGGACACAAGCACCCCCACTTCAGTCCTCTTTCTTCTTGAGCTTCCTGTGGTCTGTGAATTGTAACTTGTTTATTTTGGGCTTTTGGGCTAACATCTACTTATTAGTGAGTGCATACCATGTATGTTCTTTTGTGATTGGGCTACCTCACTCAGGATGATACTTTCTAGTTCCATCCATTTGCCTAAGAATTTCATGAATTCATTGTTTTTAATAGCGGAATAGTACTCCATTGTGTATATATACCACAGTTTCTGTATTCATTCCTCAGTTGAAGGACATCTGGGTTCTTTCTAGCTTCTGGCTATTATGAATAAGGCAGCTATGAACATAGTGGAGCATGTGTCCTTATTACATGTAGGAGCATCACACAACTAAAATATACTAATATACTTTGGGTATATGCCCAGGAGTGGTATAGCTGGGGTTCAGGTAGTACTATGTCTAGTTTTCTGAGGAATTGCCAAACTGATTTCCAGAGTGGTTTTACCAGCTTGCAATCCCACCAGCAATGGAGGAGTGTTCCTCTTTCTCCACATCCTCACCAGTACCTGCTGTCTCCTGAGTTTTTGATTTTAGCCATTCTAACTGGTGTGAGGTGGAATCTCAGTGTTGTTTTGATTTGCATTTCCCTGATTACTAAGGATGCTGAACATTTCTTTAGGTGCTTTAGAGCCATTTGAGTTTGCTCAGTTGAGAATTCTCTGTTTAGCTCTGTACCCCATTTTTAGTAGGGTTATTTGACTCTCTTGAGCCTAACTTCTTGAGTTCTTTGTATACTTTGGATATTAGCCCTCTATCGGATGTAGGATTGGTAAAGATCTTTTCCCAATTTGTTGGTTGCTGTTTTGTCTTACAGATTGTGTCCTTTGCCTTACAGAAGCTTTGCAGTTTCATGAGGTCCCATTTGTTGATTCTTGTTCTTAGGGCCTAAGCCATTGGTGTTCTGTTCAGGAACTTTTCCCCTGTGCCCATGTGTTCAACATTCCTCCACACTTTCTCCTCTATAAGCTTCAGTGTGTCTGGTTTTATGTGTAGGTCTTTGATCCACTTGGACTTAAGTTATGTACAAGGAGATAAGAATGGGTTGATTTGCATTTTGCTGCATGCTGACCGCCAGTTGATCCAGCACCATTTGTGAAAAATGCTGTCTTTTTACCACTGGATGTTTTTAGCTCCTTTGCAAATATCAAGTGACCGCATGTGTGTGGTTTCTTTTCTGGGTCTTCAATTCTATTCCATTTTTCTTCCTGCCTGTCTCCATACCAATACCAAACAGTTTTTATTACTATTGCTCTGTAGTAGAGCTTGAGGTCAGGGATGGTGATTCCCCCAGGAGATCTTTTGTTATGGAGAACAGTTTTTGCTATCCAGGGTTTCTTGTTATTCCAGATGAATTTGAGAATTGCATTTTCTAGATCTATGAAGAATTAATTTGAAATTTTGATGGGGATTACATTGAATCTGTATTGCTTTTGGCAAGGTGGCCATTTTTTGTATATTGATACTGCCAATCCATGAACACGGGAGATTGTTCCATCTTCTGAGATCTTCTTCGATTTCTTTCTTCAGTGGCTTGAAGATTTTGTCTTACAGATCTTTCACTTGCTTCGTTAGGGTCATACCAAGGTGTGAAATATTATTTGGGACTATTGTGAAGAGTGTCATCTCCCTAATTTCTTTCTCAGCTTGTTTATCCTTTGAGTAGAGGAAGGCTACTGATTTGCTTGAGTTAAGTTTGTATTCAGCCACTTTGCTGAAGTTGTTTATCAGCTTTAGGAGTTCTCAGGTAGAATTTTTGGGGTTGCTTAAGTATATGATCATATCATCTGTAGTGATATTTTGACTTCTTTTCCAATTTGTATATCTTTGACCTCCGTTTGTTGTCTGATTGCTCTGGCTAGGACTTCAAGTACTATATTGAATAGATAGGGAGACAGTTGGCAGCCTTGTCTCGTCCCCAATTTTAGTACGATTGCTTCGACTTTCTCTCCATTTAATTTGATGTTGGCTAATGGTTTGCAGTATATTGTTTTCACTATGTTTAGGTATGGGCCTTGAATTTCTGCTCTCTCCAAGACTTTTATCAGAAAGGGATGCTGGATTTTGTCTAAAGCTTTTTCAGTATCTAATGAAATGACCATGTGATTTTTTTTCCTTGAGTTTGTTTATGTAGTGGATTATGTTGATGGATTTCCGTATATTGAACCATCCCTGCATCCCTGGAATGAAGCTTACCTGATCGTGGTGAATTATAGTTTTGATCCATTCTTGAATTTGGTTGGGCAGAATTTTGTTGATTATTTTTGCATCGATATTCATGAGGGAGATTGGTTTGAAGTTCTTCTTCCTTGTTTGGTCTTTGTTTGGCTTAGGTATAAGCGTTATTGTGGCTTCATAGAATGAGTTGGGTAGTGTTCCTTGAGTTTCTATTTCGTGGAATAATTTGAAGAGTAACAGTATTAGCTCTTCTTTGAAGATCTGATAGAATTCCTTGCTAAACTCATCTGACCCTGGGCTCTTTTTTGATGTGAGACTATTAACAACTGCTTCTATTTCCTCAGGACTTATGGGACTATTTAGATGGTTTATCTCTTCCTGTTTTAACATTGGCATGTGGTATGTATCAAGAAAGTTGTCCATGTCGTCCAGATTTTCAAACTTTGTTGAGTATATGTTCTTGTAGTAGGATCTTATGATTTTTTTGAATTTCCACAGTTTCTGTTGTTTTGTCTCTCTTTTCATTAATGATTTTATTAATTTGGGTAGTGTTCCTTTGCCCTCTGGTTAGTCTGGCTAAGGGTTTATCTATCTTGTTGATTTTCTCAAAGAACCAGCTCCTGGTTTTGTTGATTCTTTGTATAGTTCTTTTTGTTTCTATTTGGTTGATTTCGGCACCGAGTTTGATGATTTCCTGCCGCCTACTCCTCTTGGGTGTATTTGTTTCTTTTTGTTCTGGAGCTTTCAAGTGCTCTGTCAAACTGTTAGTGTAAGCTCTCTCCATTTTCTTTTTGGAGGCACTCAGAGCTATGAGTTTTCCTCTTAGCACTGCTTTCATTGTGTCCCATAAGTTTTGGTAAGATGTGTCTTCATTTTCATTGAATTCTAAAAATTTTTTAATTTCTTTCTTTATTTCTTCCGTGACTAAGCTATCTTTGAGAAGAGCATTGTTCAAAGTTCACATGTCTATGTGTTTTCCATTGTTTTCGTTTGCACTTAAGACTAGCCTTAGGCCGTGGTGATCTGATAAGGTGCATGGAATAATTTCAGTATTTCTGTATCTGTTTTGTGACCAACTATACGGTCAATTTTGGAGGAGGTACCATGAGGTGCTGAGAAGAAGGTATATTCTTTTGCTTTAGGGTGGAATGTTCTATAACTATCTGTTAGATCCATTTGGTCCATAACTTCAGTTAGTTTCACTGTGTCTCTGTTTAGTTTCTGTTTCCATGATTTGTCCATTGTTGAGAGTGGGGTGTTGAATTCTTCCACTATTATTGTGTGGGGTGCAATGTGTGCTTTGAGCTTTAGGAAAGTTTCTTTTATGAATGTGGGTGCCCTTGCATTGGGAGCATAGATGTTCAGAATTTTTTTTTATTTTCTAAGTTTTTTTATTTACTTTACAAATGATTTCCCCTTTCCCATTTCCTCCCTCCCCAAAAGTCCCATAAGCCCCCTTCCCTCCCTCTGTTCCCCATTCAACCCCCTCTTGCTTCTCTGTCCTGTCATTCCCCTACATCCAGTCTTTCCAGGACCAGGGGGTCTCTCCTTCCATCTTCTTGGAAATCTATTGGTATGTGAATTGTGTCTTGGGTATTCCGAGATTCTGGGTTAATATCCCCTTATCATTGACTGCATACCATGTGTGTTCTTTTGTGATTGGGTTACCTCACTAAGGATGATATTTTCTAGTTCTGACCATTTGCCTAGGAATTTCGTGAATTCATTGTTTTTAATTGCAGAGTAGTATTCCGTTGTGTAATTATACCACATCTTCTGAATCCATTCCTCTGTTGAGGGACATCTGGGTTCTTTCCAGCTTCTGGTTATTATAAATAAGGCTGCTCTGAACATAGTGGAGCATGTGTCCTTTTTGTATGCAGGGGAAGCCTCTCGGTATATGCCCAGGAGTGGTATAGAAGGATCCTCCGGGAATATCATGCCCAGTTTTCTGAGGAACTGTCAGACTGCTTTCCAGAGTGGTTGTACCAGCTTGCAATCCCACCAGCAGTGGAGGAGTGTTCCTCTTTCTCCACATCCTCGCCAACAACTGCTGTCTCCTGTGGTTTTGATTTTAGCCATTCTGATTGGTGTGAGATGGAATCTCAGGGTTGTTTTGATTTGCATTTCCCTAATGACTAACGCTGTTGAACATCTCTTTAGGTTCTTGTCAGCCGTTAGATATTCTTCAGATGAGAACTCTTTGTTTAGCTCTGTACCCCATTTTTAATAGGGTTACTTGGCTCTCTGGAGTCTAACTTCTTGAGTTCTTTGTACATATTGGATATTAGCCCTCTGTCGGATGTAGGGTTGGTAAAGATCATTTCCCAGTTTGTTGGTTGCTGCTTTGTCCTTTTGATTGTGTCCTTTGCCTTACAGAAACTTTGTAATTTTATGAGGTCCCATTTGTCAATTCTTGATCTTAGAGCATAAGCAGAATTTAGAGTTAATCTTGGTAGACTTTTCCTTTGACCTGAACGAAGTGACCCTCCTTATCTTTTTGAAAACTTTTGCTTGAAATTCAATTTTATCTTATATAAGAATGGCTACTGCAGCTTCTTTCTTGGGACCATT